>JAOQGH010000023.1:95852651-95894283 GCA_025769975.1 Gallinago jamesoni | reverse complement strand
CATGGGATGGAATACCTGTGTCCCTGCTAGGTCCTGGGAAGAAATTAACCCTTTCTCCACCAGACCCAGTACACTGACAACAAAGGTCATTCTGAAGTTCTGAAAATAGAAATCAATGTAAAGAAGGATGCTTGTTGGAGGATTGGTTCATTTTTAAGTTGGTTAGATAATTTAGTGTACAGAAAGGAAGGAAGATAGTATCTTGCTAGCCCTTAATTTCTAATTGATGTTTAATCTGCAGGGCAGGTTTGCTAGCATATGGTAAGCAACACAGAAATTGAAATGGCCATCTCAGCTATAATTCAAATTACGTGGGTATCCATACTGGAGTTTCTAGAACTATTTAATTTGTGTCATTTTCTCCTAAAAGGTCTAAGGGCTGATGTTAATAAAAGGTATAAAGCAATAACAAAACAAAAAATAAGAAAGATGAGAAATATTTCTTCTTTATAATACCAATTTGTTAAAAAAAAAGTAAACTGATATAGTAAATTCCATCATTTAAGAGAATCACTCTAGTCTTTGTTTACAGTCAGTATAGAGAAATAGGCACTCAGAAGTAATTTTGTCTCCTACTAGGATAGATACCTATGCAGGTCACAGGAATTAAATACATTTAGGTAGTTACAGTTAAGTGAGATTAGTTATACTCATTGTTTGGAATAATACTACTACTTTAATTGAGTTTCAGTTCTTTTGATTTATGAAATTGCACCATGTAGGTTACTTGAACACACTCTTAAATAGTCTTCTCTCACCTATTTAAAAGAGTGTCTTCTCTTTGTATATATATATATATTTATCACCAACTTCAATTTTAGACTTTGGGAAACAGTTTTAAAATTCTAAACTTAGTGTAATAAGGTATGACATCTTTTAAATTATGTATGAAAAATAGATGCATATATATTAATTCAGTTGCCTATTAATATTAACAGAATTTAAGATAAGCTGTCTTCGACAATATGAGCTCTTGAGTTGTACTTACTATATAACGCTGGAACTCCCTATCTCCAAGTGCTGATGGTGTTAGCTGATTTGGTGCCTGGTTATGTACTTTGATGGCTCCCATGATCAAGTCTCAAATTTCAGCCATGCTAGAAGACCTGAATAACCAGCAGTTAGTTACAAATGTTGTTCAGTGCCTCATTGTCACTTGGGAATTGCTTTTCAGGCTTCTTGCCATTCTTCAACAGTTATTGCCCAAGCATGGAATGGAAATTCGTGTCCTTATCCTCTGCCACATGTAATGACTCCACTTCTTCTCTAGAAACTCCAGATGTGCTGCTGCCTAATGCAAAAAATCTTCAGATTTAATTTGAGCATCATGCATTGAGTAAAATGATGAGACTGATGGGAACTCACTAATAAGTCTTTTTTTCAGTTCACCATCAAGGAATTGTATCAGGACATCACTTATTTCATTATTTTTCTTTATATTCACCCCCTCATTAGTACTTTTGCACTAAGATAAAGAATCCTTCATGAAGTATTGTTGAGAAAACACTGTTGTCCAGTATATGTATAAATTTGTTGTTAATAAATGAAACAAAATAATTGGTATTGCATCTTGACAATAGTAAATAATACTTTACTATTAAAAAAAAGCACCTGAAATATGTGGTAGTTTAACTTGTTAAACTGAGTATATTTAATTGCAATATATTTAAATAAGATTTTTAATCAGTTCTGGGAAAACTAACACAAGTTTGCAATGGATCAATTTAGGGTAAAAAATAATGAGGGGAAGATTAGATGTAGAGGGATACAGGTGATATGGCCTCAAAACAGGAGGCAAATGGCAACTTAGAAAACCAGTCTATATCTGCCAGGAGAAAGAGAAATGAAAGCAGAGAGTAGACTGAAGGTCAGATATTTTTATTGATTTGTAGTCAGGAATACTCATTTATGTCAATGTAGATTTCTATTTAGAACAAGATAGCACGATCTCACCACTGCTAGAATTGCTAAAGAGCAACTATCACTGTGGTGCTACTCCATGGAGCTACTTGGTCCTTGAAGTTAGAGACAGTTGACATGTGAGATCACCTACCATTCCTATACTGTGGCACATGGGACTGATGAAAGATACAACCAAGGTCATCCTTACAACTTTACGAGCAAAATCTGTCAGCTTTCCTACCCCAAACATGAAGTAAGCTCCTGCAAACTTTTAAAGTAAGTGGAATACAAAATCCTTCCTGCAGCATTTTGAATGAGAAGACGTAGCACTGGTGTAAATGCAATTCGTATGTACTCCAGTTGTAAGTCTCTGAACAATCTTCATTTATATAAGCACAGTAGTTATTAGTTGAATATCAGCTGGAAGGCAAATTCTCTGATGATTTTTCAGTAATGTGTAGGTACAATTCTAAGAAAATGCCGGAACAAGGAAGTAACATTGTAGCATAAGGTACCAAGAGTAGATGATTAGCAAGTGAGAGAGAAAGGATATGAAAAGTATGTGGACTGATGGAAGTGATGAGAGCAGAATCACAAAACAGGTTGGTATGACAATAAGGAGTACATTTTTGAATGGTCTAATAAATATTAAGCATTTATTCAAATGCCTTGAGTACTTTTGTAAAGTTCATTCAGAAGTTAAAACATTTGTAATATAATCTTTACACTTACAGTGTGTGCATATGAAGAGATTCCCTAAAGTGGCATACTTTCTCATTTCTGCTACAACTTTTATTTTAGTCTTATACTGCTGTGGTAAATGACTTCTGCATTATGACTAGTATTTCAACATAATTTTCCATGGTATTGATAAAATTGCACTTCAGGTGTTTCGCCCTGATTTGGACATCTTGCTACAAACTGAGTATAAGTAAAATGGAAATATTCAAATAATAATTTAAGTATGTTTAAAATTTACTAATATGGAATACTTTATCTATGGTGAAGAATAATCAGATAACTTGGACAAGAGTTGAATTCCATGAATAGGGGAAATCAAATCTTTCTACTACATATTCCATTCGAGTGAGCAGAGAACACAGCTGGTGGAGCTGTGATTTAAATCTAGGATGGGCTAGGAAGGGAAGAAAAAAATTAAGGAGGAAGAGCCCATGTATAGTTTTCAGCATACTCCTGCTTCAGAGAGGGTAGTTACAGCTATCAAGGTGACGGAATTTATCAAGTAATTGGTTAAAGCAAAAAGTAAATGGAAGTAGAATATTAGGGGAAAAGATTCAGGTCTGTTTAGGAGGGGAAAAAAAAAAAAACCAGAAAAAAAAGATAACTCAGGGTCTTTTGCTAAGGAGGGAAAACCATTTATATTAATGAGGACTTCTGTTGAAAAATAGGTGGCATTGTTTTGCCCACAGTAAGACTTGCTAAAGTACCATCAGCAGCAAGGAACAAAAAGAGATTAGGTCACCACTCAGGAAGTTACTCTAGATCTGTTCCCTCAACCTTTTCCAATGACTAGTTTCAGAATCCCCTTGCCATCACACCATAGAAAACTGGAGTTATAAACCTCTGCAGATGACTTTCACATTCAAAATCTGTACTCTTGAAAATCTGTATTCTTGAAAATCTATGTCACTTACAGACTTTACATACTGTCATACTTGTAATCTATGAGTTCTTTTCTTTCCATCCATCGCTTCAGCAAAATCTTATAATCCGAGAATAATTCAGACTGGAAGGGCTCCAGGAAATCATCAAATTCAATCCCCTATTCACTTTGTTAGTTTTATAATTGAACATATGCTACCATTTCAAAATAAAATGAAAGTCATCCAAAAATAACCAATGTTCACTTAAGTCAAATTTCCTGACCACCATTGATAGTACATATAAAAACATTAAAAAATCCCACCTTCACATACAGAGTACATAGCTTGAGACTCAGGTAAATATAAAATTGATTCTAGTACTTGGCTGACTATAATAGAAAATTTGGATTAATTCTGGGCAGTCTAAATATTTATTTATGTATCTATCTATTTATGTAAGTAGCCAGCACCCTCACGTACCTGAGCTAGGTTTACAGGAAGCAAAAAGCCCAATAAGGCTTTTTTCTGTCTATGTTTTAGTTTCCTGTACTTGGGGGTAATGGATATTCCTTCTTCTTCCATACTTCCTACTGACACAGTAGGCAATAGAAGAAGTTATGCCCACCTGCAGGAAGTTAGAGATCTTGCTGGAAAGTCAAAAGATGAAGCCTCTATTTCTAGGACTTCAGAGGGAGTAATGCATCAGATTGTGAAAATAAGGAAATGATTTCTGATTTTCAGAAAACAAAGCATGTTAAAGACTGTGAAATACATATTTGGATAAATTGGATGAGAAACAAAAAATCCAAATACCATTGCAAATGGTATTTGCAATGTAAATCCAGATTCCAAATGCCCCAAATACATTGCAGAACTGTCCTAAGGCATCTAGAGCAAAGGCTATATTTCTTTATGATGTATTGCAAGAAAATTAGGTTTAAAAGAAAATTCAAGCAATGGATTTTTCATTCTTGACACTGAATTTCTAGAAACTTTGCTTTTTAAATAAAAACTGACAGTTTTGTGCTACTCCAGCCATTATTAGTATTTTTTTTTAAGTGAGAAGAACCAAAGGAAGAAGAAGAAAAAAACCCCAAAATTTTATAGTATCTGGCATACTTTCTTCTCAAAGGCACAGAGGCCATTTCCTTATTTTTCACTGTCTGAACCATCACTCCCTCCACAATCCATAGTACTTTGCCAACACCATGAAAGAAGAAAATGTTTCTTTCTGAGTCTAAGGCTAACATGATAATTACAGGATCATCCTCTTCTCTTCTACAGAACTTCCTGTTCTAGTTAACAATTTGTTTCTGGAAAGATCATAGCCTGTCTAGACTAAATGAACCAAAACCCAGTATTTAACCTGTTGAACTTTTGTGTCTTACAGACCACACTTGGCTGGCTGTTGTGTGCCCACCCGGCCACTCTCTCACTCTCTGTCCTCAGCAGGACTTGAGAAGAAAACAAGATGAAAAAGCTCACAGCTAAAGATAAGGACAGAGAGATTGCTCACAAATTACTCTACTGGGAAAAACAGACTCAACTTTGGGAAGACCAATTTAATTTACTGCCAATTCAAAATAGCGTAGGATAGTGAGGAGCAAAGGCAAAACTAAAACCACCTTCCCTCCACTCCCTTCTTCTTCCCAGGTTCCTCTGCGCTCCTTCTTCCCAAACTGTTCTACCTTGTGCCCCTGAATGGCAGAGGAAGATGGGGAATGGACATTGTGGTCAGTTTATAACAACCTCACGGGGTCTTGCAGGAGCTGCAGATTCCTTCTAGGTCCATCCACCTGCCTCCATGTGGGGTCCTTCATGAGCTGCAGTGTGGCTATCTGCTCTGACAAGGCCCTCCATGGGTTGCAGGGGACAGCCTGGTTCCCCATAGTCTTCTCCACAAGCTGCAGGGGAATTTCTGCTCCAGGACCTGGAGCATTTCCTCCCCTTCTTCTTCACTGATGTTGGTGTCTGCAGAGTTGTTTCTCTCACTTTTTTCTTACTTTTTTTTCTCCCAGATGTTCAGTTTTCTTAAAAATGTTTTCACAGAGGTGCCACCAGCATTGCCAATGGGTTCAGCTTTGGTCAGTTGTAGGTCCATTTTGGAGCCAGCTGGAAGTACCTATGTCTGGCATGGGGCAGCCTCATGTCTCTTATCAGAGAGGCCACTTCCACAGGCCCCTGCTGCCAACACGTTTCACATAAACTCCATGCAGGGAACAATGTTGAGTGCAAATGTTGCGGGCAAGTGCAAACATCACAAGCCCCCAAAATAGCTATTAGTAGAAATTTTTAAAAAGTGATGCCTCAAGATTTCTGTGAAATTTAAAGAAATCAAGCTGAGTGACGTGTAATCACCAGCTGATATTTACTAATAGGTATGGTAAAATGATACTGTTTAATCCTGTCTTAATTTAATAAGCCAAAAATAAATTTCACTGAATTTCACTGAATTATTAGAGTTGGAAGGGACTGTAGAGATCACCTAGTCCAACTCCCCTGCTGAAGCAGGATTGCCTAGAGCTAGAGCATGTTACTCAGGACTGCATCCAGGTGGGTCTTGAAAATCTCCAAAGAAGGGGCCTCCACGACCTCCCTGGGCAGCCTGTTCCAGGGCTCTGTCACCCTCACCATGAAGTAGTTTTCCTCATATTTGAGTGGAAAAATGAAAAATATGTCTGTTTAGAATTTCACTTCCTAGACTGCACATTTTTACTTCCTGCCACCTCCTATACCAAAGTTACCATTTTAATGGTAACTTTGCAAAATTAGTTGCAAATTACAGATTTTCTGTCTTGTGGTTTAATTTCCTTGTTAGACAGCCAGGTGTCTCATAATTTATTTAGAACTGATTGTGCTCGAAACTTTCCTTGGAGATTTTGCAACTGTATAGGAAAAATTTGATTTAGGATGCAAGTCTGAGCCTATTAGAGTTACAGTCTGCTAGAAATTTGAAAGACTGATTACAAGCTCCTTCAGTGGCCTTCATCAATTTAACAAATATTAAAAGTCCAGAAGAGGGAATCTAAAAAGATTTCTTAAAACACCAAGTTCACTTCGTTGTGCTGGATAAAACAGTAGAGTGGTTGTCAGGAAATAAAAAACTGTCTTTTCTTATTAAACTTTCTTACAAGAACACCACATACATATGTGAAATTCACCCTTTCCTGAAATCCCCTGTTCATCAATTTAGGTCTAGCTTGAAGCATTGGTTGTGAATAAAAAAACAGCTTTGAAATTTGCTTTTGTTATAGAGCAAAATCACATAGCCTGTAAAAGCAGACATATCTCTGAATATTTTTCTTTCCTTTCACTAAAGTAATTTTGTATAAAGTATGTAAGAATTTATGATTTTAATTTTCTATATTATTGTGAAGGTAGTTTTCAAAGAGAGAAAGAATCTGAATGACACACGTACTCTTAGGAAGACAGAGATAAGCTATCAGAAGGTTTAATTTTTAGATAAATTTGTTTTATCAGAGTATTTTGAAGTTTTCATAAAATTCATAAAGTTTACTGTTAGAGCTGACAATTTCATTCAAAACTAATCAACAGTCAACATTTCAAAGTATACCTGCACAATATTGTCTTTGAATCACTCGTGAGTAATCCAGAGACCAAGAATTACTAAACGTATTCTAAAAAGTAACTTTGAATAAGTAAAATTTGAAGAAGGTTTTAATATATAGGCATATTACAAGTACAGCAAAATTGGGGAAGTCAACTGAGAGGGTTTTTTTAATTAATTATTCACCTGGCCCTATAGATTATACATTCTAATAAATTGAATTGCAACCATTTGTATTATTATCAACAGATTAT
Organism: Gallinago jamesoni; assembly: GCA_025769975.1. Taxonomy (NCBI): domain Eukaryota; kingdom Metazoa; phylum Chordata; class Aves; order Charadriiformes; family Scolopacidae; genus Gallinago; species Gallinago jamesoni. The sequence continues at coordinate 95,886,955 of JAOQGH010000023.1, read as the reverse complement.
TAGCTTCTATGGTAATTCATATCAGTGAAGTAGATTTTAATTTTTTAAAAGATTTATTGTTTTGAAATATTGCAGGAAAACTGAAATTACAATAATATAAGAGACAGAAATTTTAGCCAACATAGAAAAGAGAAAACATCTATGTTCTGTGCTCATACTACCATATGAGCTACTCTGTATTTTGTGTACATTCACAACTTATCAGCAAAACCTACATTTTTGCATGGGATATTACCTTTTAGAGGTAAATGAGGAAGCCAAAGTTGGGTTGTTTGGGTTTTTTTTTGTTCTTGGAGATAGTATTTTGTATAAATTTATGTAAGAAATGAAGAAGGAATAACAACAAACATGGCACAGAGATACTGCAGGGACACTCCAGTAATAAGAAATGTCAGTGCTTTTCTTCTTCTGTTGGACCACCATTCATTCATGTATTTTTCTGGACAAAGCAAATGGGTAATATAACTATAAATACTTTCTCAGGCAAAGTCAAGTATTTTGCAGAGAGTTTTGTCAGTTTTCCTGCATTGTCTTTCATGGTACCTTTCATGCAGTAAAAGGGTTTCCCAAATTACTCCATTACTTTTTACTGCATTACACTGGCTCTTCGTTTCTTTCCGATGCTTTTAGAACAAATTAGGTTCCCTGTTTAGTTCAATTGCTTATTCAGATGATAGCTGTCAGAGGCAGATACTGTTATTTATCATTTGATGGTAATTTGGATGTTTTGGAAATATCATTTGGTAGAACAAAGATAATTATCTTTACAACATTCCATTATTTCTATTATCTCCTTTTTTACTGGTAAGGAACTGAGGCAAAGGAAGTTTAAGCACAAGACACAAGATGTCAGGTTATGAATAAGGCAGAATTAATTACCTGTGCAGAAAAGAGTGATTCATATGGAATCAGGTGCCTGCTCATCCTGAAAATCTCTGAACACCTGTATGCACCCGAGCATGCTCAGAAACATTTCAGAAGCACGCTGTCCAAGAGCTCCAGGCATTTTCAAGTTGCAAGTTTCTGTATAGCACCAGACTGGGAGGGGGGGAATGCTTGGTACGCTGGAGACCAGGACTACTGGTTCAAGTTCAAGTATGAAGTCTTGCTGGAGTAGTCTTCTACGTCACTGGAGACTGGGAACTTACTGACTGGGAAAAAGACCTGGGGGTTCTGGTGGACAAGGAGTTGAACATGAGTCAGGAAGGTGTCCTTGCCGTGATGAAGGCCAAACTTCACTGTCGTGAGTGTAACCAGCAGGTTAAAGCAAGGGATTGTTCCCCTCTATTAACACGTTTGCTGCGTCTGGGGGTTCTGTGTCCAGTTTTGGTCTAGTAATGTCAAAGTGGATCAAGTCTGGCAAAGGACCATTAAGATGATTAGGAAGCTGAAGCATATTACATACTAAAAAACACAGAGGGAACTGGGTTTATTTAACCTTGAGAAGATAAGGGTAAAAGGGGATTTAATTACTGTCTTCCATGGCCTAAAGAGGGAAGTAATAGGAAAGACCAAGCTGTGCTCCTAGCACTGCAACACTCGTCAGGAATCCTGACCCCAATATCAGGGACTAAAATTCACCCCCTCCATGTTTCATTTACAGCTGAGATGTCAATTATTGCAGTAGTTTTTTATTACTCACAGCCACCTGTTCTTAATCAGAGATATCTGTCATTAGTTTAGGATGAGATCGATTCCTGTTTGAGAGCATCACATGAAGATAAGTTTGTTGGTACCATTCTAGCTTCTGGAAGTCAGAGATTGGTATCAAAGAGCATTATTTTTTCCCCATGAAAAGGTAAATGAGAAAGTTAAAGTGTTATGTTTTACTTTATTTCCTGGTGTGGAGAAAGAAAAAGGAAACAGAGGAAAATGTAACACTTTAGTGTTCCCATTTTTTTTCCTTTTACAGGAAAGCAGATTTTTATTGACACTGTAAGAGTGAAATTCACATTAGGAACTTCTCAGAAACAGAATCTGAAAGAGTTGCAAATTCATGCTGAAACTTGCTTTAACTTGGATTTGCACAGAATCAAGACAATGAAATGCAGATGAGGAAAGGCAGCAACTAAAAAGAAATTTTATATATACAATCTCATTTTCACAAAGAAGATGATGCAGAAGAATAATAAACCCCTCCAGTAATAGCAGTTGAATGCATCAAACTACTTCTACTGGCTTTTCTCTGAATTATTCTATATTCTATTTTTGTGTTGCCAGACTGATATGATGAAATAGCTGAAACAATAGCTGCAGTGTAAGTGGGCAAACAGATCCTGAATTGGCATCAGAAAGGCTAAGACTTCAATTTTCCTGTTATTTTGCTCATGGTATACTCGGTGACCTACAGGAGTATATGTTCAAGATGGAGGTATCAGTCTAAACAAGGAGTTATATACACAACTTGAAGAAGTCAAATGGAGCAGGTTGGGGACCCCCACTACAAAACCTAAGGAACCCTATCTCACCGTTATATATAAATCCTACTGGTATATAAAATGCATCCTTTGATTTAGAAAGAAGGCTGGAGATTTCTGTATCCATTCACTATGCAGAAATTAGCTTGGTGATTATGAAGAGACACAAATCTGCTAGGTATTTCACTATCAGAGAGCCAGTTCATGAATAAAATTTAACATATTCCTGCACAGAATGTAATGTTTTTATTCTGAGAATTTTCAAACTAAACAATTTATTTAAATACATAATGTACTACCTAACCTTCCCTTAGGGTGAACCTCACCCTCTGCAGAGGAGTTGCACAAAGCTATGCATCACTGAAGTCATGTTAATGTTCTGTTTTCTTCTTAGTTGGAGTGGGAGCTAAATGAATAGAAATTTCTGCTGAAAACTTGATCTACAGAAGTGCTTGGTGATCATTTTAGGGTATGTGTCATCCTATAAATACATTCTATAGATATTATAACGTGGACTTAATTCTCTCATCTCTTCCAGTAGTTTAATGCCAGTGTTGTCTGCTATTTATTATTATTATTGTTAATTATTATTATTTCAGCTTGCTATTATCCTTATTATTTACTTATATTGTGGTAAGACTTGTGGATTTCACACCAAACCTTGTTACACTGTACACACTGGAAACAAGCAGTACTATGTAAAAAGTACCACATATTTCAATTATCCGGGTTAAACTATGAGTGTGTCTTATTTGGGACTAGAAAATGGCAGTAGAAAGTATAAACTTCCATCTCTGCTGCCTGATTTAACCAAGAAAGGAACTGCTTGCAGTTTAACTTCAAGGTGAGATGAGCAAAAAGCCATTCAAAGTAACTTGCAAATAATGAGTTTTCCCCATCACTATATTAAAGACTGTTTAAGGAAAATTTTCCGTAAATTATGGTAGTTACAGATTTAGTCATGCATTCAAATGGAGACATCCCCGGAAAAGCAAATAGAGTATCAAGAAATCCACCTTTTTCCTATTTCAAGGACTCTCATAAATGCTTTGGAGTTTTGCAGGGGCTCTTTTGTTTGGCTGATTTTTGGCTGATTTAAATTTTTTTTCCTTTTTTTTTTTTTCCTTTCGTTTTCCTTTTTTTTTTTTCCCTTTCATTTTCCTTTTTTTGGAAGGGATTTTTTTTTTTTTTTCATTTTCCTTCATTGTCCTTTCCTCAATGTTTCCCTTTTTTCCTTGGGAGAGAGCAATGGTGGTCCTCCTAGGAAGCCTACTGAATCATTCCACGCTCTGCCTTGCATGCTGCCAGTAGCTTCACCCAACAAGGCTAGTGGTGACTGTCCTGGTTGTGTGTATGAGAATCTCTGCTTCAGACAGTGTTTTGCTGAGCAAGTAGATCCCCAAATGTCTCTCTCTAGGGGCGGAGGCCCTGCTAACGGGTCCAGGAAAGAATCCTTAACACGTGCAATGAGTAGGTAGCACATGGAGGCTTAAGGTTTGGCAGTCAAACTGGCTACACATTTTAGTGTACAATCTGAAAACACTATGATAGCTACTATGTCCAACTTTGCAACCGCCTGCAGTGACTAAATGTGCAGTCGTGGCAACAGCTCAGTAAGATTCAGGATTTTATACAGTATGAGAGTTTACTGCCAGCCTAGTCAAAAATATCCATTCTATTGAGATTCCCAGTTATAAATCTTTCAGGAAACCTCCTAGGATCTTCCCTCACAGTTACTGTAACAACTTTTTTACTAGTATACTGCACTTTTGCCCTATACTGTAAAGGCTCTCTCTCCATTCATGCCTCCATTACTTCCCTTGTCTTCCAGAGATTAGTTATTTGTCTTTGCTTTCCCGGTCTTTCATGATTTACTCCTAGGCAAATTAATCTTCCAGTCTTTACCACAAATGGTCATTTCCTACTTTTGGTCAATATTTGATGCTAGCCTCTCCCAAAATTTTGCTAGATTTTCAAACAAGCTTCTTTGACCTCTGTAAATCCCTCTAGATATCTGCAGTTACTTCATCATCTTGCTTAAATCCTCCTCTGGTCTGCTTTTTGATGACTGTGCTGCTGAGATTACAGTCTTTTATGTTAAATATAGATAATTTTTGTGGACAGTGTAAAGTTCTGTCCTGTTTCAAAGCTGACTGTATATAAGGCAGCCTTAAGGATGTTTAGCCAGTAAGTACAGGATATTGCTTAACCTGATAAGCTTTGCTAAGAGGCTGTTCTGCATGATCTGCATTTGGTTGGTTGTGTTCCCAAGTGGATCTAATAAATGGACAGAGCTTTCTCTTTTTTTTTTTTTTTTAAATTATCACCTCCTATAAACTTTTCCATTTTCTGTCTGTTACCTTCTTTTCCAGTTTTTCTATACTCTGTTTTGTCCTTAGACTGCAACCGTCCATGCCTTTAGACTCTGTGGCTGAAGCCTAAACCATGTGGGGGTTTTGTGTTGTGGGGTTTTTTTTGCCTGATTTTTGTAGACAAACTAACACAACAGGATTCGCCTCCATAGCTTCTGGTTCCTAGGCATTATAGCTCTACAAATTTAGAATAAATCACATCATGCTGATTATTAATAATAAGCTAAAAAAAAAAAAATCTGCTATCCAAACAGCATTTTAATAGCTATTTAAGTGAGCATTTGTTCGCTGCTTCTCTGATTCCAGTAGGCATTGAGTTTACTCAACTAGAAACAAAAACCTCGCAGAAAAGTGCCTCTAAATTACATGACCAAGGCTGAAGGAAGGTGGCCTCAGCTTTTCAGTTCCAAGTCCCAGCTGCCCACTGGGGGCACCTTTCCAGACAATACACAAAATCATAATGTGTTCTTCCCATCCCGAGGGCAGGTTGACGGCCTGTGGCCTAATGTCTCCATGTTAGCATGGTGCTGGGGGCTGTTACACTTCACACAGGGTTGAGAACAGGTTCTAGTCCCAGTATGAGGGAACAGTGGAAGGTATTTGACAGAATATGGCCTGTTTCTGCCAGGTGGGATGCCATCTTCATTATTTACAGCTGGAACATTTTCTGGTACTTCAGATCCAAACCTACGAAAACCATGGACAACTCCCGAGGAGCTCTTTGTACTGACAGGGTGCAGCTGCTAAATATGCATGCAGCACAAAAAAAAACCCAAACAGATTTTAGCACTGGCTCTAGACCATAACAAAAGCAAAAGCATAGCTATTGAGTTCTTTCAATTAGGTTTCCTGTGGCACTCAGAGTCACTGCTTGGACATATTTTTTGGCTACCACGACTGTAACCCTGAGATAGTAGTAAAACATTGGCAAAAGTTGTGAGCATCCCTAGCAAGTGCTGGCCTGCTTCCTTAATATTCTGTCTTGGTAATTCAAGGGTTAACAAAATTTATCTGGACCCAGAGCTTTGTAAAAAGAACCCATACCGGTATCTTATTACACCCAAATCACTTAGAAAAAAATTTATTTATTAGACTCACTCCTTACTCCTTTATTGGTCACTTGTAATTTTAAAGTTACCTTGTTAAATGGATCTTGACAAAGGTTGTGACTTGTGACAAATTAAAAAAACCAACCAAACACCCACCTGATGAAATGATCAGATGGGTTGTGATTGTTATGTAGCAACCTATCCCAGGAGTACCACTGATACATAGTAGTGTCCTCTTATTGCTGTTATCTGTGTGGGTGTAGACTTCTACCAACGTTTGCGTCTGCCCTGAAGCAGCAGACTATTCCCTGAGAACAGAGAGGAATCTCTGGACGTTTCCCTCTTCTTTGCTATGGTGTATTTTCTGAGAAGAAAGATAATTAAAAGAGTAATATTGTCATACGTGTTTGTTAACACAGCAATGTTGACCTAAGACTAATTTCCCAAATGCCATGAGCTGGAACAAAACCTCGGAATCTATTCTGTTTATCTTGGGAAAGGCGTGTAAGCTACTATCAACAACCATTGTTCACAGAAGTGTCACGCAGGAAGAAAAACAGAACCACGAGTACAAAGATATTTATTTTCTATGTTCAGTCATCACTAACACTTTACTCAATTAATCATTTGGTGTTTGTGTTAAGAAAAAAAAAAGGCTAATGGAGAATAATTGGAGAGAATACATTCTAAGTGAACTGATCCCTGTATTTTCATCCAAATCCTGATTCTAAATGTTGGTGTTGATTTAATCAGAAACACAGAGTTATAATTTTCTATTGAAATTCGCTGTGAGCTGTGTGCCTAAAAAGTCCCTATTAATGTATATCCTATCTCTTAATTCCACTTTGAGGGGGCAAGACGATCATGTACTATTTGCAGAAGGTGCAAGAGCTGTATCATTGGAGGCAAATCAATGAATTAAGTTCTGCTAGAACTTACCTTTATATTTATTAAGACACTCAATATATGTGCACTCCTACTATTTAAACTTAATAAATATATTTTTAATGATCACTTGAATGAATCAGGATATTAGCAAAAAAATCCAGCAGGCAATTCTAGATCAATAAAAAAGGATTGCTTTTCTAAAACTTCTAATTCAAATAATTCTTTCAGTGCTAACTTATACAAACATAATCAATTAAATCCAAATCAACTGTAAAATTATAAGGACTGCAGATCACAGTAATTCTAGTGCAATAGATTTTATATGAATAAGCAACCTCAAATCCGACAGGAGTTTCTGAGCCTGGAAATAACCAAGGAAAGAAGAGAAAGGACTGGGATGATTATCGGGATGAAGTGAGTCTCTGAAATAAGTTGTTGTCTTGTTGGAAGGGAAAGGAATAAAAAAATGCTTGCTTTGTATTGCATTTACTTTATGCTAAGCAATACAAAGACACCATCTAGGTGACTAGGTGACAGAGTGTAACTTTCAGACCTTTAGCAATAGAAACCAATTTCAACCTCTTTCAGATTAAAGAATCACAGAATCAGGTAGGTTGTAAAGGACTTCTGGAGGTCACCTAGTCTCTAGCCTCCTGCTTGAAGTAGGCTCAATGGGTCTGGTTGCTCAGGGCATTGTCCAGGTGAGCTTTAAACACCCTCAGTGATAGAAATTCCACAATTTGTCAGACTGTTCCAATATTTGACCATTTCACCATTTGCATGGTAAAGTCTTTATATCTAGCAGGAATTTGCCTTGCTCCAAGTTGTGATTTTTACCTTTTCGCCTGCTACCGTGTGCCTTTGAGAAAAGTCAACTCAGACAGCTGAAGACAACGATGATCTAGCTAACTTCTTCAGGCTGAACTAAACAAATTATCTTGCCTCTTACGATTTCTTACGAGTTCCAGCCACTCAGAAAAGGAGTACCTTGATCCTTGGCTATGGATTTGAGCAAATGGAATGGAAGAACATGTTTTAAGATGGTCTGTATGTCTGGGTGAATCTGAACAGAAGTATGGGCATATGTCCATGGGCAAAGTTCACTGGCAAATGCTGCACAGGTAGACAGTGTGCACAGGTTGTCTATTACACATTTGCAGAGAATTCGCACTAAGTGGGAAAAGAGCAGATGAAAAATACTGCAGGTCTGCACATCAGCTTGTACATGCCATGGGCAGTTGCCTAGGATTTCTGGGAGCCATGCAGCTCATTCAAAACTATTACTACTGTAAATGGGCTTTTTGGCATTGAGAAATCCTGGACAGGCATACCGCACCGAGCAGGATCAATGAGAGAGCTATATCCACTTAGTTCCACTTCACTACGTCTACATCTGCCACCTATCATTGCTGTGGGTGATTAGAGCTGAAAGGATTAGTGCAAAACAGTAACACATGATTTACAGTAATTTTTGTTTCTACGCAGAAGCTTCATCTGAATTACATTCTTCTGGGTGGCTATACTTTTTGCCAGAATTTGTCTACATTTGCTTTATATTCTGGTGTTTGAAATGTGGAGATGTTGCTTTAGTATCATAAGAGCTTTTCTATTTTATGCATAACACATTTAGCCAGAGAACAGACACTAAAGCACCTCATGTAATAAGAGAAAAAAATAAATTTTATAGGCAATATGTGGGCACATAAAGTATCCAAGATAAATAGTTTTTAACATGTAATTCAAGCATCTGTTGTATAAATGCACACTGTGATTTTATTTACATAATAAATTTGCAAATCAAAGTAAAGCCCATAGATAGCCCTCAACATTGAGCTTTCAAGCACAGAGAGTTCACATATCAAATGAACAGAACATTCTGAGCAGAGAGTACCATTCCATACACACAGTATTCTTACAACGCACATCATGGAATAAATATATTCTATCCTGTAGAACAAAAAGAGAATATGTGTTTTTGATAGTGACTGGAAATGTAGCAAAAACTGTGAGAATGAGAAACTTAAACTTTTGAATGACAGCAATTTTCTCTCCTATATTTATATACACACACAGATATTGCTACGGTATTGGCTGAATCCTGTTCTAGTGCTTAACATAATTTGGTTCTTGTGATCAACCTGCCTTTGTATCCCACATAAGGAACTTAAGGTTAGTTATTTCCCTATGCTCTTCTACATACTTCAGAAATGAAGTTGCGTCACCCAGTCCCAACAGGAATCTTTGTTACACAGCACAGGAGTCATGTATATACAAGAGGTACTTTTCAGGTGTATTTCTTCCAGCTTTCCTGGGTCTGTCCTCATGGGCAGAAGAAGTGGCAGGACAAGCCAGTATATTAGTACACATGGTTACCTCTGAGGTACTATGATCTCTTTTGGATAATTCAAAGGCAAAAGCAGATGAGAACTCTTCAGTGGTGACAGCTCCTTGAGTGGTCTGCTGAGTCCTCCCAGACATAAATCTTGCTTTGTGCCACCAAATGAAAGTCCTAATGCACACTGCCAATGCCACACAAAACGTGAAGGTATAAATTGATAAAGATATAATCATGAGTCCTTTCAGAAAGGGCTAGAATTACTCAGCAGAGCTGGTAATTTTTTACATTTCCAAAGTTTTGATTAAGGATTTCAAATTGGTTTCAGGAGTTACCTTGTCAGGTGAAACTCTTGCCTTCATTGCTGGGCAGTAACCCAAACGCTGTGGCTACGGAGTCCATTATTTCAGGACAACCTAAGATGGGATGCCAATTCTAGGTTTACTACAAAAAAAGAGTTTTTCCTTTCCAGAGGAATAGTGTTAATTCTGTTGTTTCCTCCAGTTATAAACTAAAAAAAAAATGCAGTCATTACACTGAGCATAATTAATCTTGCTATTTCAATGCATGTTGAGTAAAAATATTGTCTTGGGGTTTTTTTTGTTGGTTTGGTTGGTTTGGTTTGTTGGGTTTTTTTCACTATTGCTCTCCTAATAATCCCTAGCATTTAGTATGCTTTTCTGGCCATTACTGAGCTCTGAACTAGCATTTTAATAGAATTACCAATTGTAATGCCAAGGTTTCATTCCTGAGATCTCAGGAGCATCGCTGTGTGGATAAAGTTGACCCTTTTTTCCCTATTCACACAGTTTTGCATATAATCTATACTAAATTATTCTCAGTTCCTCGGTATTCAAAGGTCCTTTTCAAAGTTCTTCCTAGTCAGCCCTCAACTTGTCTGCCCTGAAAAGCTTAGTATCCTCAGGAAATAGAATTGATCCCTTCTCCATATTACCTGTGAATCCGTTCAACGGGGCATGCTCGGTTTTTCTTTATCAACTATAAAGAGAGAGTGAAGAATGGGTAGATTAAACTTAGAAAGCTACATTTGAATCAAATGCTCTATCTTCATAAGATTCCTTTTACTGTTTGAAATTCCAAGAAATTAGAAATGAATTGCAAAGTGGTCTATTTTAGGTCTAAACAATACTCAGCTTTCATTAACGTTCTGTGTTGTGACTGCACTGAAACAGTCATCTAAGGGCAGAGTAGAAAGGCTACCAGTATAATAACTGATAGATACTTTAAAAAAAAAAAGGGATATTTTTATAATGTTTACTTATTTCAGGGGGATCTCTTCTACTTTCACTCAGTGGGGTTTTGTTTGGTTTGGGGTTTTGCTTTTTAAAACCCTGGATAGGGTTGTGCAAGCAAGGAAGAGTCCCTTGGGATTTTTTGGTTGCAGAAGAGCACTAGTAGTGCTGCCAGACAGGACTGATTTGTGGCAATGATTAGAAAGTAACAAAGATGCACCAAAAATAGGACATAAAAAGAAACATAAGCCAAAATACTACACACCAAACTGACTCCTAGAGTGCTACATTTCTGATTCTGATCATTCCACGTGAAATTGGTGTGCTGCTATATTAGCCAAATAATATGTCATAATAGTACATTTACGCTAAAAATTTTGAAGGCGCATGACAGTAAGCAACAAAATCCAAATATTTTCTCACAACTGACCGTATTTTTAGTTGCCTTCCTCATGAGTTTCCAGAAAACACGGTTTCATACACATTGGAGAAGGAATATTCTGGCTCATTCATACAAAAATAATGGTGTTTAAAAACCAAATGAAAATATTTTTCCTGCACAGACATTTGAGTTTATAGATATTTAAACATATTTATTATCTTACTGTAGATATAATTCTTATATAAAAGCCCACATTTTAATTTTCTTTGACAGAATACATATAAATGGCAAATAAACACTGATAAATGGCAAATCAAAATGTTATCTTGATGAACTTATATCTTAACTACTCTTTTGAACAGAGATTGCTTTCAAATACTGATTTACTATAAATTGACCATAGCTCATATTTTATTTCCTCAGATCAAATAGCTCAAGACATGTAACGGTTAGGGCACTGTAAACAAGCAGATTAACCTGCACAATTGTGCAAGTATTATTTTATCTAAAGACTTTTAAATTCCTTATGTGGGTTTTTATTTATGTATTTGTATAGCAATGGTTTCTAATGCATGTTTCACAAGGCATTTAAAATAAACCTGTAGCTACAGACATTAAATTCAATGAGGAAGGAGAAGTAATTTGTGAGCTGATTGATAGAAGATCCTGAAGCAAAACACTAGCCTTGCCTTCGTAACTAGATATGTCAAGTTCCATTCCTAGAAGAAACCTTCATCTGCTTTGATCACAAGTTGGATGAAAGGCAAAAGTGTCAGACGAAACCAGTAGGGCAAAAAATGGGAAGCATGATCTTGCACCTGCACTCTAATTACTAATCAGAACTGATGAACCAGGATGTAAGCAGGAAGAGTGTCCCATAGTGATTGATCTTAGAGGGACAAAGGGTGTTATGTGTCTCACCCAGATGTACTGTCTCCGTGTTAGGCAACCAAGTTGATGAACTATACTACCTTTCTAATCAAAGGAGAGACAGAGACATATTCTGAGGACAGTTCACCCCATCCCAAGAAAAATTTTCACTTGGAATGGACTAAATCACCCTCTAGAGTTATCTGTCTCCTCTACTTACAACAGAGGTCTAAAAAATTGACTTCAACTAACCATTTAAATTGTAGAGAACTAAAATTAGTGAAGATGATTCTTATTTGGAAAGCAATGAGTATGTCTGTCTCAAGCCCACACAGTGAAAACAGACAAACAGACCAAACAGATAAAAGTAAATGAATCAATGAATAAGCCTAAACTCAGAAATAGTTAATTTGTTGCAACCAATTTTGATTTCACAAAGCTGATGCCTCTTATCATGGCTAACCTGAAATTCTGTCTTCCCTGTTTAAATTTAAGAACCTGAGTAGTGCTTCCTTCCACCAGTTGTGCAAACGGTATAAATACAAACAACGTCACTGGCCCAGACATGACCAAAAAGGTCTGAAACAGTAGCAGATGTTTCTGGTCTTCTGTTTATGCAGCATAAAGCATAAGCAATCAGCATGCAGCAAGAGACCCTTACAGAAATTTCTTATGCTGAACATTGCACATTCAGAGTAATTCACAGTTCTTTGTTTCATTCCATCTGGGTACAACTAATTGCAACAAAATCCCTGTCTGAAAGCAAAGAAATATTTGCTTACGAGGCAGTAGAAATATGTCTGAGCCTTTTGTAGTCTTTTACTGAAAATCTAATCTAATTAAAAGATCGTGTCACTTATACAAGTAGATATTCTGAAGTAAATTCTGAATTAAACCCCAAGTATCTTATAAATATGTAAGCACTTATTGAACTTCAGGAGAAAGTTCTTCTCTAAGTAATCTACTATTTAAATAAAAACATCATCTTTGACTTATATGTGTAAATTGGCTGAAAGGCAGTTGTAGCATAGAATGGCATGGAGATAGTGCCTCAGGGAAAGAAAAAGGGCATAATGAATATTTAAATTACCAGCACCTCCAATTTGCACTTAATTTGGTCTCTACAGTGTTTTCCCAACCATTTTTGCGGGAGATTTAGATTAGGTATTAGGAAGAAATTCCTTACAGTGAGGGTGGTGAGGCACTGGAACAGGTTGCCCAGGGAGGTCATGGATGCCCCACCCCTGGAGGGGTTCAAGGCCAGGATGGATGGAGCTTTGAGCAACCTGGTCTGGTGGGAGATGTCCCTGCCCATGGCAGGGGGGTTGGAACTTGATAATCTTTAAGGTCCCTTTCCAACCCAAATGATTCTATGATTCTATGATTCTTTTTTGCTAACATCCTTCTAAACTACTATTTCTTTATTCTTTAAGTACAGAAGATCACTCCATAAATGCAGACCCAGGGCACTCTATTCCTTAATTCCAAGGACTTGGACAATGCTTAGGGTCTTGTCATATCATTTTTAATAGCAAAAGAATATAACGGTATGATGCAGATATTTATTTGGTGCAACAAGTTATTTAAATAGAATTATTAGAAGATTTCTGTTTTCCTGATAGTTATGACAGATCTTAAGTATGGTTGGAGATTCCATCAGTTCATTTAAGTCTATTCTCACTCCAAAGTGAAGGTAAAGATCCCAGGAAGTCATTCCATTTTATACTTGCAAAATTCATGGTTATCAATTTACAATTTTGTGTTGAAGTGTTTACACTTATTTACACATTATCTTACTGACTTTGAAAAGGCATTCTACGCTTCCATGATTTTTCTCTTTATGGCTAGTGACTTGCCAATAGCTCAAATAAGCATGCAAAATATTCTAACCTGCCTGCCAATGTGTCATTAGAACTTCTGAAGAAGTCCACAAAGAGAGGATCCAAACAACCTCCTGTGTAAGTTAAAGCCTAACAGGGAAAAAGGAAAGTTGAATTTTAATGAGAAAACAGAACAGTGACCACCAAAACATAACATCCTTCCTTATCTGAAGGTTCTTTGCAGTGTGAATGTAGAATATGAACTAGGACCTGAACTGTTGAATTCTTGGGATATTGTTGCCAGTTATCAGAAAATGAGAGTGAGAGAAGGCCTTTTGGAACCAACCTTTGGTAAAGGTTACTCTCTTCCTTGTCACCTGTGTCCTTGAAAACCCTGTTACATTACATACTTTGCGAATAAATGCTTTCATTTGTTTTCATTTTAACCCTATTTCTAAAAAGGGAATCAAAGAGTGCCTGTGGGTAAACAAATACAATGGACCCTTCATTTCATATGGGTGATAATCTTGCTTTTGGAGCACTTTTTCAGTGGCTAGGATCCACGTGGATTATTTTCAGGGTATCAAATGAAAAACCCTATACCCTTCTGGTTACCCAAATAAAAAGCTTAGAGAGCCACTGACAGAGAGGAGGAAGGAGTGTCTTCTAGCAAGTATAAGCAGAAAAGCTTTCCAGCACAGCTTTCTAGTATAGAACAATAAGGAAGTTCTTGGGGGAGACTTTTCTTTTCAAGGAAAAAGAAAACCCCAAAGTTTCCTTGTTTGTAAATTTAAACCGTCTTTCTAAATGGTCTTGTGCTTAAAGGAACTTTATTTCTCCCAAGACCAAACTCACACTGATTATATGACTGTCAGCTTGCTTTCTGGTTCATCCCACATGTACTCAGTCAACTGTAATCAAAACAGTGCCAAAACCAGCACAATTGCAGAAAGTCTCAGAGGAAACCGTTCAGACCCCGTGGCTGAGCTTCCATTCAGACTTTGCCACAATGGTCTATACCTTGGGAAGAGGATCCTATTGTTCCATCTATGATTAAATAAAAATTAATTTAATTGCTTCTTAATTTAGGAGAAAAGCAGAAGAAAAACACTTCTGTATGTGAGACAGGGATACATCCATTAACAGACTTTCTGGAAGAATTGTTCCTCCCGGCATAAGAGTTACATGCTGGGTGTACAGGCACAAGGTGTTTGCTCAGTCAAAGAAGATTCAAGATTTTCACTTGCTTGCATAAGACTATCAAAATGGCATTTAAAAATATCTACATACATTTGCTAATGAGAAAATTGCAACTTATCCAAAAGATTAGCCCAAGTTACTATTTTAATTATATATTAGATGAATTCCCTTTCTCTTGCCAGCTTAGCTCCTCAGCCCCATAGTGGTGTGGAGAATGCAGTAGTTTTCCAGAACCTGGTGAACCCCTCTGTGATGGGCTGATGTAGAAACTGAAAGCCCTTGAGAGATTTCAAGCTCTGCTCCCAGCAGGGAGGAACCAAGCATTTCAGTTACTAACACTACACTCTCAGTGTTGAGAATGACCTTCATGATACCAGTATGTACCTTCGTCTTTGGTTTCATTACAGCAAATCTGCCTTTTGCCAGGTTAATCTGTTGGAAAGACATTTATTTTGTGGTTCATGTGACACTTTTTTGCCAGTAAAATTCAAGAAATTTAAAAAAGCTGAACTGTAGGCAGTCTAAAAATCTCTCAGATGGCTTAGAAAAACAAGCATTGTGGAATTGTGCACTGAATTGCTCAGAGATTGTGCAAAAAACTCAATTGTCCCTAATTCCGTGCCGAAAACATCTGCCCTGTAAAAGGCACAGGAAGAGTTATGCTGATAAAAGAGTTTCATTAGCCATTTTAGCATACTGAAAGACATGTGGAATGGCAGAAACTATGGTGAATTAGTGGTGAATTACACATGTTGAAAAGAGTACTCCTGCTTGTGTAAAGGAGAAGATTAGGTACCTGGCTTTTTTGCTGGTGCTATCGCTCTGGAGGAGAATTAGACCAATAGCCCTGAAAGGCAACATCTGTATTTTGTTGCGTGTAGGCATGAAGTTAAAAGTATTAGCCTGATGCGATGTAATAGCTGTCAGGCAATACCGCACCAGAAAAATTTTAGCACAGCAGTGAGGCAGTGATGGTGAGAGAGATGGACAAGCTTAATGCATTATTTTACATACTTTGTGCTTCTACAACATCGGACACTTTCTTTATTGAAGAATTTGCTCTTTGGCCAGCACAGTCTTCTTGCCTCTTTGTTTCTGATTATGTACCTTCTTGGCCAGACTGTGCAACACAGATTGCTTGCAGACCCTTGACAGAAAGAAAAGAGGCAATTACATATAGAAAATAATGTTTATTATTCTTAATATCATGTATAGGCATTTTCACTTTCAGCTGAAGCATGCTAAACTGGCTTCCTTAAAATAAGAACGTGCAGAGTGAAATAGCAAATCAGTGTCTGAATTACTGTATAAAGAGCTGGGCAGTTAAGAAAGCTGCCAGTTATTTCCCCAGAAAAGGAAGCTATGGTAGAATATATGATAAACCTTTCTTAGCATTCCCATCTAAAAAGACCTCACTGTAGAATAGGCTGAGTTGAGGCTAAGTCTCTGAGTCCACTTTTAAATATTTTAAGACAATGTTGTATGGAAGCTCAAAAATAGATTTTTTATCACAATGTCTGAGGCAGATGGTTAGTTCTCTGAAAGCAAATAAAATATGTTTATGCACTTATATGAAACATGTAGACTACTTCAAGGACATGTAAATTCAAATTTTTCCTGAATTTTATAGCTTCCCTGTATTAATCTTATCTCTCTCTTTCTAGAACACTCATTTGTTTCTGGAAAATAGCCCTACCTATATTCCATTGAGTTCACTATCAAGGATGCATGAAGTGTAGCTCTCTATAGAGATCTACAGATTCGTTGTTTTCCTTTTATAGCACTGTAAGACAGTTCACAAACTTCACAGTGTAAAAGTAATTAGAATTTTAACTTGAGCAACAATAAAAGATTCCTTAACATGTGCTATTCTTTTGGTATGAAATTAACTATATCCGAAATCCTGTTATAGTCACATTCAAAACATATTACTGTAGACACACGATATATAATAACCAGTGAAATTGCTGTTATTATTTTCCCAATATAACACATGACATAGAATAGCAAGAAGAAACAATGGAATATGAGGAAATGTAACACTTTTATTATTTATTTACTATGCAATTATTTTCAATAATATTATGAGCAACCCAGTACTGGTAACAATGAATTTCTTTTCTTCAGAAAACCATAAAAAGAATCTGTGATGTAAATAATATTACCTCAAAGCTGACTGTCCCCTTTCTGAAGTTTCCACATTGAGAATAAACACCTAAGACTGGAAGTATCTGTATGCCTGCACTTTGTTGTATAAAATGATTATAATTTACATAGAAATGTAAATGTACAAGCTCCCATAAAGATATTTTTATCTTTCAGCAAAAAAATACTGTGTATAGCTGCATGAAAAGCAACTGAGCCATAATTACTACCAGCCCATTTAAATCAAAAGAAACTCTGAAAACTTGAATAATATAACTTGTAGTTTCAAATGAGCACTCTAGTATTTACACTAGTATACACCAGTATACAGACTCAAGCTATGAAGCAAATTTTCTGGGAATTATCACTAATTTCCTGAAAGAAAGATTCATTATTTTGAAATATGCAAAGTCTTTGGGTATCTGTAAGGTCTTAAAAATAGTTATGTTTATTTGTTTGCTTGTTGTTGCTGTTTTGTGAATGACAGAGATGAGAGTGGTAAATGTTATCATCTGTTTTATTAAGCTCTTCTAACCATGGCCTCTAAAAAGAATGCATCTTTCCAAGATAACATGGAGGTGCTCAGTGGACAAGGATAAAATGAAGACTTAGATTATTCAAAATTATTTAAAGCAATTTTTGCTTCACAAAAAAAAAAATTATTATATTTGGAAATTTTTAAAGGAGTTAAAATTTCTTCTGAAAAGGTCCAGTTATACCTAGGTTACTGTAGATGTCTAAAATAAAAAAGTCAGTTACCAAGATATTTTAAATCTGGTGCTTAGATGATGTTTCTGAGCAATTAAAGTAACAGTTATTTCTGAAGGAACCATTAGATGCAGCTGTTCAGATTTTAGGTTGTTTGGGAGTTTTTAATACATGTATTTACCTTATTTATCATAATTGGTTCTTAAGACACACAGATACTACAATATGTAAATAGTGACATTCATAGTGGATACACATAGTGGATTCAAACAAGATTTTTTGTTTTGTTCATTGTATTATTATTATTTTCAACATCTTCTAAAAGGATAAAATATGTGTCTTCATAATAGAGTAATTGAGAGCTTCCTCAAGTTTTTTAAATTAGCTGACGTGTAAACATATCTATATTGGGAGCTGTATGACAGAGTATTTCTGGGTGAAAATTATCAGTGCTGAAAGAGGATGGTAATATAAATATGATGATGTTTACAAATAACCTGTCATCCAATACACACAGGAAATTGCAGGAAAGTATAAATTAGAGGGGGATAGAGAGGGAATATGTGAAGTTGTCAGGGAATCATATAAATCTCAGTAGACATTTCTACTTAAACATTTTTTAAAACTAATTAAAATGCATCATTTGCAGTTTCATGAAAGATGCATTTTAGAATGGTAGCATTTCAACACTCTGTAGAATAACATCTGTATGACCTTACACTGTATGTTTACTACCTGAGAAGGACAATAAATACTAAGACATAAACAATAAAGTAAAAAATTGCAGTATAGACTTAGCATCCCAATGAAGTTGATAGTAAAAGTATGGCTTTAATGCTTGCTTAATAGGTCAATTATAATTCCCCAACTGGAATTATAATTTTTCCTTCAGGCTTGTTAGGAAATTCAGGAAGATATAATTCATGTTAATCTGTCTTCTCTGCACCAGTCTTATACTGGTGATAATGAACTAAGCAGCAACCTTTTGCTTATTTTAAAATCTCAGTGCCTTGTCTGAGGTTTTGGGATGTTTTTAACCATAGCCGTAGAATGGGCAAGGAACGTAGATATTAAATAAGTAGAGAGAGAAATTTAAAGAAAATCGAAGAGCTCTGGAAGCAAAGTAGAAGGATTGGGCACCTTTAATGTTTCCTGAGTCAGATAGGGGAGAGTCTGAAGGGACTTTTTTTACATGGTCTATCAGAGCAGGATTTGTAGGAATTTTTACTCAGAGCATAAGACCTTGCAGCTTCAATATTTTTGGAGTGTCAGAGCTCAGGGTCAAATTTTGAATTAACTAAAGATTTTTCTATGCAAAAGGTATGCTGAAGCAGTTAAGTTTTGAGAGCAGGGTACACTGTCTCAGCAAGCAGAGACATGGAGTTCAGTAGGAACTTTTCTGGTTCTGTCCTGCATGAACTAATTCAGTCAGTCAGTTGCTTTTCCTGTAAGAAATAAAGATAAAAGTGTACAATCATAACATCATAAAAAGGACAAATATAGATACTTATTTCAAAAGTATCATGCTTTCAGTCTCACATAATGTAAATCCCTTGCTCTCATTTTAAATACCGTAAGATAAAGATGGCAGTGATGCACCTTTATCTCATTGCATCTTGAACTGAGACATAGAGACAGTTCTTCTCTTCACCCCTAATGTTTATTCTTTAGACAATCATTCCATAGACAATTTTAGTGATAACAAATATAGGACAGAAGGAACAGTGAGGAAAAAGACAATTGTATGTTGCTTTTAGTGACTTAAAAATGCTTTATTTTTCCTTTGAATAAGGAAGTACTTTATACATATTTATAAAGGGGCACTTTTAGTGAGTGGAGACTGGGGGAAAGGAAAAGGATGAATGGCTAGTGGTTGTTCTACATTGTATTCCTTTCTTAGCAGTATTGTTCTCATGGTCTGCTAAATGGTTGCCGTACCTTAAATACTGCCATCAAATAATGTTTGGGTTTTTTTCCCTCTGAAGACAAAGTAACCTGAGGACAGAAAATAATGCAACTTGCAGAGATCTAGAAAATGGCAAATATCAGATATCTTGCAAAATTCAGTGCAATTATATCACCATTTGTTTTGATTTATTTGGCTTCAGAATAAGCAACATAATGCAAAGTCTACTAATGAGCTGTCAACATGGCAACAAACAACATGAGTTAGAGTGGATTCATCTTTTCTAATTTCTACATCTAAAAGTTAGACACTGAAGAATTTTTAGTCAGTAGAGAAAAATGGGCATCTTCATAGGGTGATTCATCTCATTCTGATGTGTCTGGATCATACAGCATAAACTGTGCTTCAGAGCACAAAGGGATCCAAGGGATCCTAGCTGAGATTCAGATGTTTCACTTTTGAACACCTAAAGATGGCTGAGATTATTTGATTATTTCTATGTATTATAGATTCAGTCTGAAAAAGCTGTCATACAGCAAAATAATGTACAGTCAGATAGGTAAATCTCTTCACTTTTTGGAAGAAAAAGAGAGTAATTAGTTAAGTATCAGGAATTCTTATGGTAGCATGTTTGGAGAATAGAATTTTCATTTTGACCCTGCAGACATAATATATATCTTCAGTGCACAAGATAATCATTGTCTTATGTTTTATCTTATTAAAATGATACTCGAACCATGAATTCTCCTGGAAAGTATCCTCCTCTTGCTTCCACAAAACAAAAAAATATCTATATTAACGATTTGTAAGTATAGGCTAATGTATGTATTTAAACTCCCACTTACAATTTTTTTATAACCTTTAGGGGCTACTTTATTAGAGTTTGTATACCTGACTTTTTCACTCAGTTGCAAGAGGGAGCTTTTTACCACACCAAACTTTTATGCAAGAAGTGGAGACTCGTATTAAGGTGCCAAGTCCAAACCAAGACATGGTAGTCTAGGTGTGAAACCATTGTGGTTTTGTACAATACTGGTGAAAAACATATTCTTATTTCTATCATTGTTGAAAAAATTCTTTTCAGCTGAACCTACCACTAAGTCTACCACAATGCTGTCCCACATATGGTCTAGGAAATGAACTGAGATCTTCAATTCAGGCCATGAAAAAATGGCTAAAAATTGTTCAGTGCTGACCTAGGGTGATTGAAGCAGTGTCATAAAGTTGAAAGTTCCATGTATCCTATTATATATTCCTTGATACATTCAGATGTCTGCTGTTATTTTGGCAGACAAAGGTATTTCACAAATTACTTTTCAGTCACAAAGACTTCACAGCAATGAAAAACCCAGCATCGTTAGGGGAATTGGTAACATTGTTAGGAAAGGTAAGAATTTAGAAAGAAAGGCTGGAACGAAAAACAAAAACATGGACAGTGAAGATACTACTTGTACCATGTTTTAAGTGACTTATGAGCATTTTCCACCTCGAAACCACATGGTGTGATTGGCAATAAAAGAAGGATTCAAAGAAAACATCTCAAACATATGAAATAACTATAGGATTTAAAAGAAATCAGAAGGGCAAGAATATTTCACAAACAGTAAAGCATCAAACATAAGAAAGCCAGAGAAAAGAAATAGAGAAAAAAATCTTTTAAAAATATATTTCAGGGGAGGAAACATCAAAATACTGTCTCTTTGCACCTTGTCAGGAAGTGCTTGATTGAGTTATACACAGTGGGTACATAGGAATTTGTTTTCTAGAGAATAATGCTTTGAGCAGTATGTATTAGAAAAACTCTTTCAACCTTAAAACATCACAGCGTTACCTTTGTAATTGACATCCGTGCTCATTGAGAGCATGTGGAGGAAAAACAACCTTCCAACTCCTTTTTAATTTCAGATGTTTTTGTAGCCTTTGATTATTCTTTAGGTTCTCTGAATTGGGATTTGCTGTAGTTTTATGCTAATCTGTCAAATCAAAATGTTTTGTTTACTAAGTATTTTTAATCAAGATATCAGACCAAAATAATCCATTATTCTAATTCAGGTTTCAAGTATTTTGCTATGATTTTCAGCTGTAGAGACTTTATAAGAAGTTTCTGTAAACAGATCTGTAAACCTCTAAACAGCAATGATATAAAAATAAGCAAACCTTTATTATGACAGTGAATGTACCAGACAAATGATTGAGGAATAGACAGTCCAGAGCTAATTTTGAATAAATAGAAGAGGTTTGTGTTTATTCTTATGGATTCTGGACCAGACCTTATCCACAATATCCCCATCCTAGTAATTCATCACTGAGTGATGAATGGAGTGGGAGCAGCCTTGCAGAGAAGGACTTCAGGATACCAGTGGGTGAAAAATTAGATGAGTCAGCGGTGTGCACTTGCAGCCCAGAAAGCCACCCAGCCCCGACCGACATAAAAGAAGTGTGGCCAGAAGCAGGTCGAGGGATGTGATTCTACTCTGCTCCCCCTCTACACTGCTCTGGGGCCCTCAGTACAAGAAAGACATGAACCTGTTTGAGTGTATCCAAAGGAGGGCTGTGAAAATCATCAGAGGGACATTATCCTGCCTCTTTCAGCTGTTTTACAGCCAATACTATGATAAAAACATTTAATTCACATATTTACTGTATAAAAACTTGACTTTACTTCCTTCTTCCATGTTCCATCTGCTTTGTGTAGAGAGTATGTATTTTACATGTGGGACCATCCACTACTTTAGGTTTTTACAGTAATTGTAAAAGGAATTGTATAATGATTGCTGTTGCCTTGTGAGTTGAGTTTCATAACAGACCTTGGTTCAGCTTCTGTGCTGAAGTCCTCAAATGAGATAGGCAAAGATAAGAACTCCATTGCTTCATCACGACAAGCCTGACGTGTTTTTATGCATGTCTAGGAGCAAAATGGTAGCATGTCCATTTATTTTGAAAAAGTGGGGGCACTTGAGCTTATAGGAGTCTCCAGAGAAAATGACAGCTGAATGAAAGCAGCAGGACCACAACTTTGGATGCTTTCCATGAATTCTATTGACTCCCTTTCTGTGCATTAACCTCCAATTTATGTTTCTTAGCATCTTTGTGTTTTTCACTAGTAAGGTTTGCAATATAGTAATCCCGTGGTGTGTTCATTTAACAAAATGAAGATCAAACCTTTGTGTCAAACTGGAAGTGCTACTCAAAACAAACATTAATCATCCTCAGAGGTGCTTCGGAGAATATTTTCCCATTGATTTACTCCTCTAATTAAGCCACCTATATGAGACACCTCAGTTAGAGGTGAACATTGTTAGGTAGTTCCCTTCTGTAGTCATCAAAGAGACAGACAACACAACTGGGTAATTCACATTGATCAAATCAATGGTTTGAAACAAGGCCTTCCTTCCGAGAACACTGTAAATCAGAAAGGAATGTAATTTTCATTAAAATCAACTGTATTATGGAGTAGATTCCCTATCAGTACATCAAATATCTCCCCAAGCGCTTTATTACCTCAAGAATAAAACGTATAGCAACAAAAATCATTACTTTACAATATATGCCAGCAAACAAGCTTTTGCTGTGAATTAAGTACATTTAAATACAGAGCTGATAATTGATTCTGAGATTCAGCTGGATGAAAACAGCTTTTAGTTCAAATCCTAATCCTGTTATGTAAATTTGAAATAATTCCTACAAATCATCACTATGTAAAAGATTTTGGATCAGGTATATCTGAAATATCAACAGAAGTGTACACTCTTTCTGTGAAAAAAAAAAAAGTGTTTCTAAGACCCCTTTTGAGACTCAGCTTGTATTCCTGCTATCACTTGAGCCCACGAAGACAAAGCAAAGTCACACAGTGACCTGTGGTCATGAGATTGATACAAAAGGCTAAAAACAGCTGAAAAAGCTCTCTGTCTTTGAAATATGTTAAAGCAATGACAAGTTCTTGAAGCCTCTATATCTACTGGAATTTGTCAGACCATTTTTTCACATTTTGAAAATAAGAGGCCATTTCTGCTTATGTATCTAAGAATAAAGGCACAATGCTGGAGACTATTTTCTATTTAATTTGTTAAAAAAAGATACTACTATTTCAGTGGATCTTCCTGGAAAGCTTGAATAATTCCTTTAATTTACCTCATGCTGTTTCCCCTGTTGTCACCCTTCTTTTTGGGGCAGAAGAATCAGCAAATCAACTTAAGGTTCTTTGGCTGAAAGAGGTCAGGGGAGAGGGACGTGTGTGTGTGTGTTTTGTTGGGTTTTTGTTTTGGTTTTTTTTTTGAATGTTTAAGAAGATGATCATACCCATCTAACAAAATCTAAGAAATTTCCACATAGAACAGTACATTAAACTAGATTTTGTGCTACAAAGAGGTGTTTCAAACTTGGTATGGGCTTACAGGCAGTCACATGTTCCTGTATCTTGGCTTACTTTATTTTTTCAGTATAGTTTCTAAGTTGTTTCTATGAAAATAAGCATTAAAATTATGTAGACCAGCTATTTCTTCATGTTTAATGCTTTTCCTTTTAACTGAATAATCCATACAGAAGAGACTTATGATACAGAGAGCATAAAGTTGCTTGTAATATGGAATGAGAAACTACATTTGAAAACATTGATGTTGTTGTTCATTATGGAGCACCTTCAGATGAACAGCCATCTTTGCAGAGTTATTCTTATCTTATGATAAAATTTATTTTTAATGCATTCTGTGTTAGAAATAATTTCCAGTACCTCAATTAATATTTTTCTATATATTTTTTTGTCTTGAATTATACATATGCAGAACAGTTGGTTCTTAGGCATCTGTTAAAGACCATATCCTGCCACACAGGTGTTTATTATCCATGAAAAGCCAAATGTAGAGATATAGAGACAAGCTATAATAAACATAGAGACATTGTGATCTGATAAAATTCAGATATATTAAAATCAACGGGCATATTCGAACTAACATAAAAGACTGATAATGAAAAAGTACTAAACAAAACCATAGGTTTATACAAGACCATAATTTTTACAGGAAATGCACTTTCAGTGTTATTTACATTAATTTGAATGAGCACATCATTTGAATTACGCTATCACAGAATAGGTATCCATAAGATTGAAATATGAAATCAAAATTTTATGGCACAAAGGACCTTTCTAAAGTTACAATATGGTATCTCATTAATCTCTACCATTTTCTTTCTGTGTCTGTCTGCTTTTCACATTTTACTGTTTTGGATTGGCTATAAGACACAGAAAGATTATTTTTTATATCTCTTTTGTCTGGTATTTCACTAGCAATTTTTGTGAAGAAAACAAGTCACTCTAGGATTGACTGCATACCTACAAGCCATACCTGAAAATAATTTTAATCAGCATAATGAAAACTCAACACATAAATTTCTTAGGTCTTTCACCTAACTGTAGTATTTGGACATTAACTATGATAAAAAGTTAGCGGCAGCAAGTGAAATAGCCCAAGTTGCCAACAGTTACTAAAAAGAAAAAATTGGGTCTGAGTCTATGTACCTATAACAAAAATATGGTAGATGTGGAGAATATAGCATTTCTAGTATTTATATAGATTTTCATACAGCATTTGATGCTGTTTCTCATAAAATTTGACTTAAATTCCTTCAGAATGATAGTGACACTGTTACTGCATTGATTAATGAAGTAATATTAAAAAATCTACTCTGTGCCAGACTGAGAGGTAGTATTTGGTGTGTGGGAAGTGTTATGTTAGGTGTGATTTCATTTAATAACTCTACTTGCTATTATAAAACATAGTAAATTATATGTTGAAATAATATCATTTGTGGATTCACAGGGCCAGATTTTTATGCACAGACACATAGCATGGCATCAGGCTATGTCTCTCTGCTCATTAGCACAAAGTTAGAAACTTACTGTTGCATTTTTTCTGGTAGCAACCTCTTGTTCAACTCAGACTACAGAATATAACCAATAACTTACTGTACAATTTGACAGTTTTTAGCTGAGCTAATGATTCTCTCTAGAGAAGCAATCAGATAATGCTGAAGTGGGAGTACAGTAAAAGCAGAAAAATCAAAGAACAGGAAGATCAGGAATCTGAACAGAGGGATGGAAAAAATAATGCAATAGTAAGAGAAGAATGACTGGAAATAGAGGATCATTCAACATTTTCAAATCAATAGTTTCACGTCAAATCTGACCTACAAATTCAAGTTTCTTGACTTATTGCAGTTCTAAATATTATAGTCCTTCCAACTTCTCGAGTTAATGTTTTCTTTTAATGTTTTTTTTTCTTCTGCAGGTTTTGCTGAAATAAACATAGATCATTTTCACTGAAAAACAACAGTAGCTTTCCTTCTTTTTAGGCAATATCAAAATTGCCAGAAACATCTAAAGGATAACATTTCTACCAAACAATCTTCCTTTTCAGATATCTAGAAATCAAGAGTCTTCTGCGGTGAAAGACTGTTACAGGTCAGAGAGTTTGTCACAGGTTTGACTCAAGGCACATAAGTCGATTAATATTTCTGGTCCCAAGTGACACAAAGTTGCCTGGAAAGCAAGCCCTGGAGGGATCTTCCTTTGTGGAAGCCTGAGGAACAGACAAGGAGCTAAGGGTGTTGGGACAGAATGATTTTAGGTTTTATCTTGAAGGAAAGATAAGCGAAAGGCAGAAACAAGTTGGGAAAGTCCTTGTAAGTATGTGAGATAAACTTGATCTGGTCAGGAGTAACAGTCAGAAGAGGCTCGGAGAGGAAGACTCTGATACAGGAGCAGTGAAGAAATCTGAGATGTGGGACATCATAGTACTGTTGGAAGGAGCTGCAATAAGACAGTTAAAATTGTTGCTTTTCTAGATTGACTTTTACAGTCCAAACTTGAATAAAAACATCAATAGAGTGGATAAAACAGGCATCTTGGATCACAGGTAACAAACCGGGAAGGGCAGATGAGGATGTGTTTTCCTCTGTGCATTGCAGAAGAATTTGTAGAATCTAACAGTGGAAAACACTTTGGGTTAGATAGCTTTACCTATATTACAGTTTTCATTAAAGCAGGAAGTAAACAAGCTCTTGAAATACAGAATTATCTATGGGTTCTGTTATTGGTATAATAGAAAAAGATGCAGGATAGGCTTCTTTAATATCAGCGGAGACAGCTGCTGGAAGCAATACTGACATTCGTAACACACAGAGAAAGAGATGTAAACCTCTGGAAATGGCATCTTCCTGCTGGCAACAGAAGACAAC
This sequence comes from Gallinago jamesoni, assembly GCA_025769975.1. NCBI lineage: Eukaryota > Metazoa > Chordata > Aves > Charadriiformes > Scolopacidae > Gallinago > Gallinago jamesoni. Next base: position 95,860,377 of record JAOQGH010000023.1, on the reverse strand, counting down.
TTAGACTACTCATTGAGATGCAATCAATAACTGAATGTTACATGAGATGAGTCTCATCATTAAGATGATGTTAACGAAGTGAACACAGAACACTTGTAGATGTTTGACAGTTTAGGCTCTGAAAACTGTGTGTTTGGCTGCTGCTATGTGTCTTTTAATGCTGAAAAAATACAAAAGCGATGCCTAAGCAGCTGAAAAAGGGATTCCAGCATACTACGCATGCTACATAACTACATAGATACATCACAAAACAGTACAAAACAATCTGGTTCCAGAAAAAAATAAAAATAAAAAATGGCTACTGTCCCTAAATCTATTATTCACCATTTCTCTGAGAAAACAAAGGAATTAGCAGTAGGATTAAGAAGTCAGAGTTTCTGCAGTACTATCATGCTTACGTGATTTTAGCAGTAAGAAGTGTAAAAGCCTGAAAATTATTTGTTCCTGTTGCATAGTCACGATGTTCTTTATGCCTGCACTTAAAAAGAAAAAGAATGGAATAATAACTTTGTCCAACTTTTTTCTAATGATCCAGCTTTGGACTTGAAGGGGAGGGGGGGAATTCTCACCTTGCCCACTCACCTTTCAGCCATGACATTACAACAGAATCTCTAGGTACGCAGTAATTTAAAATACCACATGCTCTGTCTAGTTACTATTTAGTTCAAAACTCTTCCAAGTAAGGCAGAAAAGTTTGGGTCACCTCAGCTTTAGAAAAGGAAATACAAAGATAATAACACCTGTGAGGATGCTGGGATTCATTATTTTGAGCTTGCCATCAAAGTCCTACCTCCTTCGGAGGAAATTATCTGACACACGCTCATTTACCTAAATTAAACTGCTATGCCAGCTCAGTGGGCATTCATGACCTGGACAGACTGAAAAAGTTGACCAATGCCTGATGAAGATACTGAAGTCTTGGAGAGTCAAGTGTACTAATAAATATTTGGTTACAACCTTTTGTCCTGCACTAATCAAGCATCACATTTCTCCATTATTGTTCTACAAGAAGCAGATTGAAAATCAGAGTGATCCATAACTGTTGTTTTCAATCAAAAACTCTTGGCAGAAGTAAATTAATTACATATATGGTAAAAAAAATAAAATTATGCTAAATTATATCTTCAAGATGAGAAAATGGTCATAACTAAAATTTGCTTTATCTACGAACTTGTTACTTCTACATCTGTAGTAAAACTGGATATGCAGCTTTAGGATTTTCTTCTGAAATATGATTTAGAAAAATAAAAGATTTCTTATTATTTTTATATTAAGTTATTTTTGAATAAATTTTCTTCATAAAGAAATGTAAAATATAAAATCATGCTCCTGCAGTATTCTCCAAGAATTAGATTTATTTCAGTATTTCAGAAGGCCTGTAGATTCATAAAAATATTAGAAATTATCCTTTCTCTTTTTTTTCCCTTTAACTATGTTCAATTCCAGTAATCCTGCTAGATTTATTGAAAACAGAAAAAGCATTTGGTGGAGTAGCTTATGACAGACAATGCTCCAAATGAAAACAGTGAAAATAATACCTGTATTATTTTAATTTTAAGCTTAAACAGCTGTCAATAGCAAATAACCTATTTTATCAAAATTTATTACATGTATATGGGCAGCAGAGATCAAAACTCCACTGAATTTTTGATTTAATGCTAGTAAGTTTTGTGTGGAACAGAGATTATTAAACTCAATCATATGATATGTGTTTAAATTATTTATGAAGAAAACTTGTGGTTTCCAGTTTTATGGAATATACAAATATTATGCTTACTTGTAGACATCATAATGACAACACCAGGTTGTGTTTCTTACCCTAACTCGTAAACCCTGTAGTCCTAGAAGTGGTCTTTTAGTACCTGACCTACGTGGAAATGAGTTGAAGTAAAAATGACCATAAGAATTTAGTTCCTGTAGTTTTCCTTTTACTCAGGAATAACAGTGACTATTAAGGTAAACCAGAGGATATTAATAGGGAATCACTGCCTTTATTACTGCTAAGGCTTCCTAAATGACAAAGGAAACAGCTAGTGACAGCAGGATATTTTAAAAAAAGTATTAAAATGCTCCATTAACCATTAACATGCTACATGAACAAGTACAATCGCGGTGTATCTTAATGGTTTATATGCATTCCTGGTGATTTCTTGCTGTGCCTTCCTTCAGTATAAAAAGGGTAAAGAAACAGAGACATTTTGAATGAAAGACTGGGGAAATATTGTTGATTAGAAGTTGGGGGCTCTTTCTCTTCCATGGAATTATATTTTATCAGTCCTCACAGTCCAGATTTCAAAGTGCTGTGGAAAAACATAGTCCAAATGAAATTGTATCATTGCTCATTAGTGGAAATTTTTCTATAGGTATAATGATAAGGATAATCAGTGGCTAAATAGTTCCATGGACTGGATGTTGAAATGATAAGATTTTTAACTTTGAGTGTGGACACTGATAATTAATTAAAGGAGCCAGAAGTTGTCAAACATTTTCTCTGCTAACAAACTCAATGTAAAAAGACAAAAGTAAGTGATATGAAGCTTTCTGGCAAGAGAATTACCAGTCCTTTGAGGACAACTTTATTGTTCCCTTGTGTCTGAAGGCTGAGAATAAGAATCACTTTTCATAGCAACTAGCACAATTAGCCATTGACAAAATTACCATGAGTTTTAATTGGATCACCTTCAGTGACAATTTTTAAGCTCTGAAAATTTTTCAGAAGGATATGTTGTGCTTGAAATGGGAAATATTGCAAGAAATTAACTATTTACAGAAATCAGTGTAGATAGATCACAACTGCCCTTACTGTCTTTATTATCTGTGAAGCTATAAAAATGATTAGGGTACAATATCTGTTATTATTTTTTTTTAATTGTTTGAAGCTGAAGGCACGCCCTTCTAAATGTGTTTAAAAGTCACTTTCAAAAGAACAAATCACAGTAAGATTTCTAGTATACTAGGTCTTGTTTTTCACTCTGTAGAACACGTATAATGGTAATTTCTACAAGGTAACTTCCCTATTTTCATTACATATCTTGGAGGTCAGGGTGCTGGGTTTGGTAGGTGAGTGCACTAATCCAGAATGGCAAATCCAGTGTTCCCAGATTCTTTCACTTGTTTATTTTATTAAAGTGGTAACTAAAGTGCCATGTAAAAAGGAACTCAGAAAATGTCCTCAGTGCTGAGATGAAATTCTTCAATGCATCTTTAAACAGGATTGACAGTGCAATGCTGTGCGGGTAACATCAAAGGAGATTTACAATAAAAGCACTAGATCGGTTTTATTAAACTTTTTTTTTCCTTGTTCACACAGACAAATTTGTCATCCATTCTCAGTTGTGGAAAAGCAGAAGAGCTACTCATGTTAGGAAAAAAAGAACTTGACTCAGCATTTCCTCCTTTTTTTTTTCTTAAAAGATTACAGTATAGCCTGAAGTAGCATTATAATGAGGCATGTTGCAGTTAAGGGAATTATGTCTCATGTCCTACCTGTAAGTCTCAGAGGGGTCAAAAATATTTCTCATGGCTGCTACTTACCGTTAGAGTTCTAGAAGGAATTTCTGTATGTCCCATGCCAAAACAACACATATTTGGGCTGTAAACTAGAAAACTTACTTTGCTTTGCAAGTACACGTGGTGTTCCTATCCATATTATCAAATTTTTTCTCCAGCATTGACCACCAGACACATTTTTATTTTTTTTCTCTGCATAAACCATAAATCACAAAAAAAAAAAGATGAAAATATAACAGGCTGGGGATTACAACCGACAGATTTTAATGGACCTTTGCCAGTAAGTCTTGCAACAAAGGTTGTAAGGGCTGATCAATCCTAGTACTGGATCACCATAACCATTCCTGAAGTTTGTACTTCTAAAAGGCTCACAAAGAAACCCTGAAAAGATTAAGAAAAACAGTCACAGGAGAGAGAGATCTCAAAAGGGAGATCAAAAGGGTTCAATTCATTCAGATGAGAACTCTTATTAGCATGGATGTGGGTATGCAGAGACTTTTAAGAGTCACATCTTTCACGAGGAACATCCTTGTTAAGATGGTGAAAGCAGAAATTCTGCAAGATGAAGACAAGTTACAGCCAGCCTTCTAACTGTGTAGATGAATGATCCAGAAATTGGTTGGACTAGATGATCTTAAAAGGTCCCTTCCAACCTAAGTGATTCTGTGATTCTGTGATAAGCATGAGGGGTATGCTGCCCCTGTTTCTATAAAACCTAAGCCAGGAAAAGTTGATTCATTAATTTAGGTGTAATATTCCATAGCAACTACTTTATAAAAACTCTTACTCAGAAAGTTACAAATATACAAACATATAAATTATAAAACGAATTCCTAGATCCTAGCAAATTAGAATAACACCGAAACTTAAGCTGTAGTATTTATGATGAAATAAGCCAGTGGCCATACATACTCCCAGTCCACTAACCCTAACAGATATTTTTCTGAAAGCCTCCCTGATTTGTTTCTGAACACTAATAAACAGGGGAGATTAGTGAATTTCATCTTAGTGTTTATTTACTGTGAACACTAAGTGCTGTTAATATACATCATCAATTCAAAAGTTCAATCTTTTGAGCAAACAAACTACATTGAACTTCAGCATATTTTTTTTTGTGTTGACAGCACTGACCTTCATCAAACAAAGCAACTTCATTAAAATTAAAATTAAATATTCGGGATGTCAAACTCACAGCAAAGAGAGCCTGACTTACCAAAGAAAAAACACTTTTGCTTTCAGATCTTTTATGGGCAGTAATCATTTTGTGCTATTGATAATTTGAATGTAAGATCTGAGTGAGCAGAGAAGCCTGCACATTGCAGCAGGGAAGGTACGTGGCTCTTCCTAACACTGGGGAACCACCACTGGTTCCTGTGCCCCGGGTCAGGTAAGGGAGCCAAAAACTCTGGATCTACTGCCTGTCCATCATATCAGCAGCGAGGAACCTCTGCAGCATCACATCAGCTGGATCTTTCCCATGGCAGTAAAATTATGTGTGTCTCTCACTGACTTGTCTCCCTTGCTGTGCTTGCACACTGTCAAGGTTGGCTGAAGGATGGTCCTCCCCGGGAGGGACTTGTAGCCGTGCCCATGCTGCACACCAGACTCTCTAGCTCAAGCGTGGAGCCCAGAGGTACAGAGCTTGTGGCTTTTCTTGGTTTCTCATTAAGTGCTCTTCTGTCACTCACCCCCTGCCCTACTTGTCTACTCCACATAGGGACCATGGAGTCTCCAGCAAGGACCTGAGGGGAAGAGAGGCAGCAGCTAACAAGCCATGTGCAGGCTTATCTCAAGAAACTCCCTGCTGGGATGGTCAGAGTCACAAGCCAGAGCAGCTCACTGATTCAAAGGGAGGACAGACGAACTGCTAAAGTATTGTCTACTGAAATCACGCCCGCCATGCTTTGATGAGTCTGAGTGTACCCGAGAGTAGCATGAGTTGCCTTGAAATTATCCACACACACATACAAACACAATAGTAATCACTGCAGGGCACTGAACCAGGTATTAGAAATGATTAACTGTTTGTGTGTGTGTCTGCACGGGTGGGAGGATTATTTCAAGGGGCAAAAGGTCATCTCCGCAGCCATTTCCCAAAGTCAGAATGAGGTCTGCAGGATCAGAAATATGTGTTTGGAAGCAAGTCATTTAGTGACTTATATTTTACCCAGGAAACATGTGAGTTCTTCTGGTGACACTATTATTTGTTAGTGCTTTCTCTCTGCCTGCAGAGCTCCAGGCTTTGGGTATGAGAAGGAGGACCGAAATTATTTGCAAGTACTTAGTACCAGGGGAGTTAAAAAGTTCGAAAGGGCAGAAAAAGTGAAAGATCCACAGTAGATTGCTATTTGCAAGCGTTTTAATGCACTGTCTATAAAATGACTCATGTGAATGCAACATAACCTGAAAATATTCTTGCTCAGGTCCAAAACTGTAGATAATTTTAACATCCATCCAGTGTTATATGCTGACCATATATTCCCAGAAGGCCAGAGTTCAAGCATTAATCTAAAGTCTAAGCAAACTAGAGACTTCTTTTTTTTTTTTTTTTGTGTGTGTATGTGTATGGAAAATATTTAGGACACTTTCTGGAGTTCAAGAGCATAGACTCTGTAGATAGAGTCAGAAGTCCATTAAGACTGATTGCACACAAAGTGCTCTTTGGATTATACCCTGAAGTAGAACTACTCAGAAGAAGGCAAAGGAGCTAAACACAGGTCATGTTCTTTGGATCTTAAAGTTAAGCAAAGCATTCTTATAAAGTCATTATGTATCCGCAGAAATAAAGAAAAAAGTGCAGATTGCTACTCTTTAGCATCCTTCAAGTCTGTGCTGCAATGAGTTGTTTTTCTATAAGCAGAAGATATGGCTCCTGAAGTAATTAATTAAAAAAAAAAAGAGATAATTCAATAAAGTATATAAATATGAATCTTTATGTTGGTCATTTCTCCTGCTTAGCAAGCAGCTTTGCTCTCTGATCCACTAATCCTTCACTGACTACTTTAAATGCTGAAGATATTAAAGACACCACCCTGTGGATTTTTCCCTCACATGAGCACACAGGATTTATTGGCTGCACCTGTAACAGGACATTAAACATACCAAAGTCTGTCCTCTGGGGACAGAATGGTCTGCATCTGTTCTTAGCTTCCAAGGTGAAATGACCATGTTTGGAAGTTTCCTGGGTCTAGCTCCTAAATAGCTCTGGGGAACCATTGTCTAACATTAGCGGGATCGCTGATTGCATGCTAGTGCTCGTTCTCTAATGTGGAATATAGGGGTAGAGGTGTGCCTCTCAAGTCACCTAATAGTTCAGGCTCTGTTACCTCCTCTTGGCTGCCTGAAGGAGATACAGGGCTTTGGCTGAGGCTGGGCCATCACAGGCATAGAAGAGAACATCATGAAGGCTGAGTTTGTTCTGGGTGGATACTGTGCAGCCTGGTACTAATGTGTTAGTGGACTTGAGTATAAATGTCTGGCTCCATTGTACTTCCAAATTGGCCTTAGAAACGATTAAGAACTATAATTTCTCTTTTTTTTTTTTTTTGGTTTTGTCTTCATAGAAGTAATGAGCTCTCAGATTGGGAATCTCCTTGAATACATCAAGGGAATGAAGCACCTCTCTTATAAGAAAGGGCTGAGTGACCTGTTTAGCCTGGAGAAGAGAAGACTGAGACTGGATCTCATCAATGCTTGTAAACATCTAAAGGGCGGGTGAAAAGAGGATGGGGTCAAACTCTTCTCAGTGGTGTCCAGTCACAGGACAAGGGGCAACGGCCACAAGATGGAACATAGGCAATTCCATCTGAACATGAGGAAAAACTTCTTTACTTTGAGGGTGACAGAGCACTGGAACAGGCTGCCCAGAGAAACTGTGGAGTCTCCTTCTCTGGAGATATTTAAAATCCACCTGGATGTGTTCCTGTCCATACTGCTCTAGGTGAATCTGCTTTGTTGGGGGTTGGACTAGATGATCTCCAAAAGTCCATTCCAACTCCTACAGTTCTGTGATTCTGTGATACAAAGATGCATCTAGCCTGTCAGGGTCCAGCTTTCTCTTAGGTTACTTTGGCTTGCCTACTTAGACTTCCTCTCCTTTTTTTGTCTTAACATTCATGAGCATTTTTTTATTTCTTTAAATGGATCTGTTGGAACGGGTCCAGCGGAGGGCCACGAGGATGATCAGAGGGATGGAGCACCTCCCCTATGAGGACAG
>JAOQGH010000023.1:95812690-95852551 GCA_025769975.1 Gallinago jamesoni | reverse complement strand
CCCCATCCCTGGAAGTGTTCAAGACCAGGCTGGATGGGGCTTTGAGCAACCTGGTCTGGTGGGAGGTGTCCCTGCCCGTGGCATGGGGGTTGGAACTCTATCTTTAAGGTCCCTTCCAACCCAAATGATTCTACGATTCTGTGAAATAAGTATAGCAAGTTTCAAAACTGTTTCTGTTTCTGTACTGAAGAGTAATACGTAATGAATGGTTTTCCCCACAAATTTTAGTTGTGCTAAGGGCTGAAGCAGAGTACTACCAAGAGGAAAACTAAGGAAGTAAATGAACAAATTTGTTTGAACAGTGTAAAAAATGGTTTATGAACATGATTATCCTTATCTTTGGGATTAAAGTGTCAGCTTCTATTTTTCTGACTGTACAAATAACTCTAAGAAGAAATTTTTTTACTATGATTTTGTATTCACATTCCTTCACTTCTGGGAGAGGAAGAGAAAGATTATTCTAAAAAATAATTGAAATTTCTGAGCTGGCCAGAAGACCTTAATCGAGAAACTCACTTCTCCTCCCCTCCTTAACATCAGAAAGATTAATTTTTTTTAACTAAATATGTCACTACTGTTAAATGTTCAGTTCTGCCTTCCAGTACTGATTTACATACAGATGATGCAGAAAACACTATGCCAGAAAATGCTGACAGAATAAAGATGTCTGAGTAAAAGAACCTCTTTAATTTTAAAAATGTATATCATATCAACTTTATATGCAGACTGACAAAGGCATACAGCATAAAAAGCTTAAATGTTAGGTGTCTATCTCGCGGACATCTACAGCTGAAGTAGTGATCTGAGAAGAACATCCAGGACTACTGGGGTGTGAGTCATCTTTTCTGTTTTGGGGTGGTTTTTTTGACATGTAGATTATAACAAAAGGAATTTCACCATAAAAATGCTTATTTTCCTATGCTCACTCCAAAGGAACTGGATCACTAACTCAAATGCAGGTGTCTATCTCATGACTGCCTGTCACTGAATCCAGGAACAAAATCTGTTTTCTCTCTTTCCAACATTATTCAAATTGTCAAAGTTTTCATGTCTTCCTGTGAAAATATACAGATAATATTATATTAAAATTATCTGTTGATGTTTTATAGGACCATTAAGGAATGGAACTAGCCCATTTAGTAGCATAGAAACTAGGAAAAAAGAAAGCATTATTAAAATGGGAAGGCTCAAAATAGCAAAACCCACTTTTCCTTTTCACTTTTTACTTTGCAACTGTAATATTCCTTTAACGCAATTACTGAAATATGAGCACAAATAAGTATTTTTCTCTGAATGTAATACAGTAGCATTGCTTATTGCAAAAATAATACTATTTCCTGATATAAGGAGTGTTCTTTCATAAAAGAAACAGGTCCACAATACTCCACATTCACTCTAGCCTTTTGGTTCTCAACATTAACCTACTTTTGAAGGGAAAGCTTGGAAGCTCCCATTCCCTGTTTGTTGGTTTGGTTCACACACCAGCTACTGCACACAAAGCAGTCTCAATTCACACGTGGGGTATGGACATTCCTTCCAGGAGACAACTTTATAGTTAGACTGATATAAAACCCATGGATAGCATAGGGCCTGAGCTGTAAAGACTTCAATTTACTGGTACACTTCTATTTCCCTGAATTACCACCCGATGTGGACATATCTGGTTCTTTCATACATAAATTAAAACATATTGTGGGCTGTGTGGAGGTTGTTTTTCCTTTGTTTTCTATTTTAAATTAAGGAGTACCACTGTAGTGGTAGATTTTGCAAAATTATTCCAGTGGGCTACCACAGCAATAAACTGTGTTACAAATGCAGAAGATTTTTTGGCAGTTTGTATCTTGGGAAGACTAAATATTTTCCCCATGCAAATACTTCTAGAAGTCTGACTGATACTTTGGAACAATTTATAGTCATAAAAATAATACAGAATAGTACACTGGTTTCAACTTTGGTCTTAGATGCTTCGATTTACTCAATAATTAAGATGAAACATAGTATTTTGAGTAACAGATGCATGTATAGAACTCTATAAAATCACTGCTTTATTACACTGGTAATGCAAATGGCAGCACATTTGCCTGTTTCCTAAATGTATGGAAGGTGATAAATAAATATAGTCAACGAGTTTTAAGGGCACATCTACCTTCATAGTTTCTTTATAGACATTCTGAAAGATTTCTGTTTATATAAGAAATTATTAATACAAACTAATGCAATTAATAATGTGTTACACTGTGTATCTTCTTATAACATCTACATCATAGCAAGTGCTCTCTTTTCATTGAAAAAATGTGATTATATCATTCATCTTTCATTAATAATAACTTCTGCTTGTCTCATCTTAATTCTGTCACTATTTGGAATGAGAGTGCTTTTGTTCTCAGGGAAATTAAAACTTGGAACAAAATGATAAATTCAATCATGGCTGGGTCTTTTCTGTACTAGACAAAATCAAATAGCAGCATTCAGCAAATGCCATGAAGATTCTTCATACAGTACAATTCTCCTTTTCTGAGAGCAACATCAGATAACCTTCAGGGCAGGAGGGACTGCTTAGTACCAAGAAAAACTTAGTTTCTTTTTCAGCTGTTTAATTTACCCAAACTTGTAGATTCAGCATGACAGATCTGAGCTAGCTTTGGACACTAGTTGATTTCTGGGCCATTAAATGCTTCCAGTAAGTAATGAAGCTTTTTGCTTTAAAGTGACGTTTTTTGCTTGTTTCTTTTGCTTTCAGGAACATTTTGAGAGATGTACATCTACAATCAGTAGTTCTCAGTTTTCTTTTAACCATAAACTTGATCACGGAAGTCAATGGTACAACTGCCATTAAAGTGAAAGATCAGGTTTTCTTTGAAGACATTTTGATGAAGAATGTGAAAAGAATGTGCCACAATAAATATATCTCAAATACTGTATGTAATTATGTGGAAAACAGATTATTTTGTCGCATATCCTCTTGTTTTGTCAATATCTATTGTAAAGTAGTAGTAAATCTGTGTTACAAAGCAAGCTTGCCTGTCCAGAGCTCCTCTCTACCCCTCTTTCAAAATTTACAGAACCAAATAGCCAGTTTTCTTTCTTACAGAATCCTTTACAATTTTCCGAAGCCTTCATTTTACAGAAAACTCAGATAATAGTCACTTTGTTCCTGATGAGCAGGCTTTGCCCATTGCATGAAGGGCTGAAAGGGCTGAAAAACAGGAGGAAGTCTGTCAGGACCTCAACTGCTACATTTTCATCAGTTGCCATTTTATCAGTGAACATCAACAGAGTATTCAAAAACCCTCAACAAAATGACTTTCTTTTCTGACATCTGTGAATGTTTTACCATTGACTTCAACAGAAACAATCATAAATATTCAGACAGGGATTCACTTACCCAGTCTCCAACATCTACTATATGAACATCTATAGTGAGTCCTGTTGAGTCCCATTACAATCAATGGAGCAATAGAAATCTACTAAGGATGATTAATTTGACATACGTTAGACTTTTATTTTGCGGTAAGTGGAACTGCCCCTGGAAACACCTGTTCCTTTCTATTTGCTGTAAGAGGGATACAGATAATTCAGTTAGATGCAGAGGTCTGTTACAATTGTATATATTCAGATTAATTTCCTTTCTGCTCCCCCTGACTGCTCTTAGTGAAACTAAAGGGTCAGTTTGGAGAAAGGATCTGTCTTACTTGTGAATTGTGGGAGAGGAAAACAATGTTGTGTAGGAGAAAGGACTGAATGTGCTGGCTGAGATTACAATGCAGCATATTTCTGTTTTCTGCCTGCATGTCACAAGCTTTTCATCTGATGACCTTTTAGAAAGTGTTTGTTGTTATTATTTTTGAAAACAGCATGTCTTCTGAAAGCTTAAATGTGAAGTAGATTATTAACATGATTATCTTGCATTACCTTAGATAGAATGCAGCTAGCAATGAGAACAAATGGGAAAAGATGGTGTGTAAGGTCAGTAAAGGGTTCTTTTCTTTATTAGCTAGTGCTGATCATTATGTGATTTCTCTGTGTAGACATCTATTCAAAAGCTAAGTTAAAGACACAGATCCTTATGCAGTCGTAACCACCTAGTCAATTATCACTAGTACCAGCCCTCATCCAAAAGTACTTCCCTGGGACTATTAAAGAGTAACAATTCAGTACTCATAAAACCATACAGAGTATAGCATAAGGAATAATAATAAGGTAAAGTGAAACATAATAACACTGAGATGGGAAAACAAAGGAGAAATATATCTAAATACGTGAATGACAAATAATTTACAGTAACTAATTCCTGGCAATAATATTTCATTACCAAAAATCTCATGTTCTGATGCAATATATTCATTATCCGTATCTTTTCACTTACCAATCCAATAAACTCCACTCATAGTTCAAGGCTTGTGAACAGGACAATCTCAGAATCCCAAAAGGCATTTAAGCAAGCAATCAGTCCCTTGGCTCTGCATGTATTCCCTGCATCTCCACCAAAGGTCTATACGGATTGATAAGAGCTGTTTTGCATCACCTTGCATGACAAAGCCCTCCTGACAGCAGGGCATCCTAGTGACCAACATGCAGAAAAGTGTCCTCACCATCATGTGGAAGCTCCTCTCCTTTTCTCTTTTGGTTCTCTTTTGCACACACTGCTTTCATGTTCCAGTATCTTCAAAAATTTCTTTGTAGAAAATTAATACACCAGATCTCACTGTATCTCTAATGCTTTCTGTTTGACCAAGGGCGGGATCAAACACCCCTTCTCTTTCTGGGGCTGCTTAGACTTCTGGATATAGCTGACAGTCAAAAACAGTCCATGGCCATTTTTCTTCACCTTTCCTAACAAAAAAGGAGTAGTGTGCTTCCTACCCTCCAGGACTTCAAGGTTTGGGCATGTATAATTATATATTCCAATGTTATCATTTATAAACTCAAGAAATTGAGTAGAAAGAAGTAAAAGTATGAGCAATCAGGAATAAATAATGTTAGCAGAAAGGCTGGCTGAAAGAGCTGGAAGACTGAGCTTGAAAACTGGGGTTGTTGATTTTAATAAACTTGAAAGTCAAGGATAATTTTTGGTGTTCTGGCAAACATAGGATTATTATAGGATTATTGGCTAGTTTTTCCACATCATCTTCCTTGTGAGTAGATATGATTTCTACATGTTGCATGAGGCAACATGCATAAGTCTTCCTTTTCTTAAATCCAGCCACTAGTTAAATACCCATAGCAAAATCTTAACTTTAACCATGGCCTTGAAAGACAGAGAAGTGTGCTAATGGTGCTCTATCCAGTCATGACCCCTTCAGTCCTGAGATTAAGACAACATGACATCTTGGTGGACTGCAAATATGTGATCCTGTTCAATAAATCCTTGTAGAATCATCTTAAAGGGGATGAAGTATGATCTTATTCTGTTTTGGTGTATTGTCAGTCTTGGATTATAAACCTGAGCTACTATTTAATAAAAGCACATGGAAATTTTAGGCTGTGGAGCTATCCTTTGATTTTGTAACTAAATGCTATGAGTTTGGCTGACAGCATACTGGGGAGGTGGGAAGAAGTAGTGTGGTGTTTATAATTTGTTGTACGATCTTAAAAAAACAGTATAAACAGGACTTTTAACGTATGTCTATAGCTGAAAACTAAATCCAATTTAACTGTCTTGCGTATATATTTTTGTTAACAGAAGTGAAGGGTAATCACAAAAAAGTGGCCCAGAAATATCTTGAGGTGCAAAATATTCCCGTAACCCTTAATTGTTGCAATTAAGGCGCAATGAAGAAATTAATTATAGCTGATTTCATGAGATGAGACAGAAGAGCTAGTATTGTAGTATTCATCCCACCTTCATTCAAAAAACTTCCAGCAAGAGAGTCTATTAACATTATTTGCAATATACTGATAGTACTAAGAGTGTTTCTAATTTATTTTAAAGATCATTAAGCAGGCCAATGATTTTCAAATATGTATTCATGTTTATTGCTGTTAATTATTTTAGTAAAACTAATCATGTTTTTCTTGTTCTTTCTTCGCATTCATGTTCAGTTCTGAACATCAGTGCTCCTTGCAGTGCTGGGCCTCTACTGAGTTGCTTCAGAATAATTTTTGATTTCTGTACCAAAGTGTGGTTTGGTAACAGATGCAGCCTCCTAATTTTCAAACCTCATGCTTTCAGCAAGAAGCAGTAGCCCTGCTTGATTCAATGCATGAATCAGTTAAATCACATAAAGCTGCTATATGATCCATTCTGCACATACTGTGTGTCAACATTTAGATCTAAAGCGTCAGCTAAGGTTTCTTTAGTGTTTGTGTGAGAGCTTGTTCAGTATTTCTGGCCAGAAGATGCTGAAACTTTTTCATTTTATGAAATGGCTTAGTTGTTAGGCTAACTGGCAATCTTACAATAAGCTCAAATGGAGAATAATTAGAAGGGAAGTAAGATATAGGTATAGATTGCTTACGGATATAGGTCGCTCAAATGTTTTAACTACATCTAGAAGGAAACTGATATTTGTGAGTAAATAGTGAATAATTTTCTCTAAACTGAGGGTACTGATACTGAGATCACTGAGCTGTGTATGGTCTGCTACTGACTTTAGACTTCATGATTCTGAGCCAAATTCACAAAGTAATTTAAATAATTATGTTCCACTGCAGATTCCTAAACCAAGGTTTAGGCTTCACTGAGATTCTTGAAACTCCCTGATTTTAATCTGCCCGTACCTGATATCTTAAGGGCTACAAAGGTGTTAGGCACCCAAACAAATCAATTTCCACTTAGAAGTATCTATATTACCTCTAGTAGCTGTGAGCACTCACTTTTCTGGTACTGAACAAAAACAACTACCCAAGACTTTATGTATTATTTAGCCTGAAGCCCCAGAAACTTTAAAAATTAGGTTATCAGTTGCCTATAATATCTTTCTTGTGTTTTTTAAAGTGGTGGTTTTCCCCCTAGGTAGCAGGAGGTGACATCCATTCCTTAGGCCAGAAATACCAATTTCAGTGAGCAGGAAATGTTTTGGGTGGGAAGAACACATGTTGTCTCTAGCCTTCCAGACTGAAAACTAGAATAGGGCTGAGTAATACGGGGAAAAAATCTGTTTGGAACACAGAAAAGAGAGGGGTCTGGAAAATGCAGGTATATACAATCTGTGCCCTGAGACAGGATATCAGGTTTCCTGAATGAGCACTCCAGCCAACAACCTGAAATGATGCTCACTTTTTCTTCAGCCTGGTGAATAACCTAATGATACACTCACGAAGTCCAGTTTTATTGTGAAACGTGAGCTTTGTGAAAGACAGCACTGGCCTGCCTTAAGTCTCCAAAAACAGGGGAAAACAATACATGGCTGAACTGTGGTCTGGAACAGATGCATCTCATTAGCATTTTCTATTGACTAGTTTAGGTACAAAATTTTTCATGAGATTTTATGAGATTCTGTCAATGTTTTCCTTTGACATACAGATTTTTGTTTACTTTTCCCCTGTTCTTTTTAGGAACCTGACCACTGTATTTAAGGCAGAACCTTTCATTTGGTGCTAAGAGTGCCAAAATGTTTGCTACTGAAACATTTAGCAGTGTGACACTGGTACCTCTGTGGAAATTCTCTTATTTTTTACTTCAGTTACTTTCCCCCCGTCACAAAAAGCAAATGAGACCTTGTGAAAATGAGGATGATGTGGGAAACACTAGAGAGAAATAAAATATCTTGCTCTAAATGCATTGTGTTTCCCTATTCTGGCATGATGGAAGATTAAAGAACACTTTGCATAGGCTCACACCTAAATTGATTTTTTTTTTCCAGTAATTCCTATTATTCAGTTTATTTAAAGCAGGCAACTTTAAAAATAAAAAAGTTGTCTTACAGTTCAAACTTGCAAAGTACAGTCTGTTGTCTACAGACTGCTTGATTTTTACTGATTTCAAAGGGGACTGAAATCTTTCAGCTTCATACTGATACCTTGGTTCTTATGTGAAATTTTTTAAAGCTGTCTAAGATCCTAACTCCCATGAGAACAGTTAAACCTAAAAAGCTTTAGGTATCTGTACTTTAGGCTAAAGTCTAGTTTTAACTTACAGTGAATAAGACCACTGATCCTTTCCTTGGGAAAAAAAAATGCATACCTTTTTCAGTGATTTAATATATATATTTCAGCTCTTCAGTAATGACTATAAATATTGCTTCTATGTTTTTAAGAAAAAACAGCTGGACTTTCTCATCACAGGTTTTGTTTCTCTCTCTGGTGGAGATACACTTTAACGATGAAATTAATGCATAAGAGCATTGAAATGTAACTCAAGTTACTTTCTCATCAAACATAACAGAGAGCAATGGAGCTGGGAATAATGAAATTGTAATCCTCAGCATTCTTGAGGTTTCAAGTACAGTCATTCTTAGGAACAATTGATGCACAAACAATTCCATCGGAATTAT
Source organism: Gallinago jamesoni (assembly GCA_025769975.1). Classification (NCBI taxonomy): domain Eukaryota; kingdom Metazoa; phylum Chordata; class Aves; order Charadriiformes; family Scolopacidae; genus Gallinago; species Gallinago jamesoni. Next base: position 95,844,116 of record JAOQGH010000023.1, on the reverse strand, counting down.
TGTATAGCACACAATTATAATAGATGCTATAAGCCCATTCAAGTCACTAGTGTTCCATCTGGGATGAATTTGACCTATTCTGTATATGATTTCAATTTTCTAAAATTTGTGTTGTTTGACAGTCTTTACGTAACTTCTGACATTATTACATTTCTTGCCTAGGGGGTATAACGATGTTGAATGCTTTGTTTCCTTTGAAGAGAAGTAATACAAAAAGTGATTGCCCTTTCCATTAATAGTCTTCCTTTTTTAAATTACTTTAACTTATAAAATCTAGTTTCTTAGATATTTTTAGTGCAGATTCTTTGAGTATAGTGTAACAAAAGAAGAAAACCAGCATTTTTCAATAAAGTCAAATACTTTCTGTTCAGGGAGGAATATCCAAAGGAAGCTAAGGATTATTTTTAACATAAAACTTTCATATGTTTGGTGTTTTTTTCTAAAAAGGAAATTCCGTCAAGAAAAAGCACAAAATCTACTAAAAGTTTTATGCTTATGTCAACTGCAGTGGCTTGCATTGTGCCATTAACCTAGCCTGACTCAGAGGAAGGATTCCCCTTACCAGTAATCATGTTTCAATCAGAGCTCAGTTGAATAGTAAGATATTGAAATCTCCACTCCCTAGTTTATAGGAGTTCTATTGTGTAGGCTGTTATAGAAACAGAAGATCATCACTGAATAATTATTCTACTCCAAGAAGGATTTAATTAGTTAGTAGGTGCAGAGGACCAATTTTTATCCTCTTTAACAGGACATTCAGGAACAGGATAAACAAAAACTTTGCATGGGTATGATACCAAACCAAATAATATTCACTTCATAATTCAATGGAAACATAATTTAACTCTTTAAAAATATTAAATACAAAACATGTACAATTGCTAGACTTGAAAATGGACTTAGAGCTCTGGTTTACCTGCTGGTCCCTGTTTGTATTTAGAACATGGGACACAATTTAGCAAAGCTACTGCAGGAAGGAAAAGAAAGCAAAATCTAATTTCCTGGCCAAATTCATGCCCTATGCTGTTTTGCTTCTCTGCCTTCTATTTTCCATGAGACAACTTGGAAGACTAACATAGATGGTAGGCAGACCAGGAATATGGCTATTTCTTCTATCTCCTTGTTTCTTCAGATGAGAAACCACCTGGAAAAAATATTACATCCTGCCTGAGAAGTTCCAATTGTACACTGAGTGGTGCAGAAAGTAGAAGATTCAATTGAACTGCACGTCCAACTGAGGATAAGTATGTGCATAGTGTTGGGAGGACTGGACTTAAAACTTTTCTAGCTGCCAACATAAAGAACTACTTACAGCTTGATGACAGCATTTTGTTTCCAATATACCTGTTATTTGTGAGTGGAAAGCTCTTATTCACCCAATAAAATGGAGCAGAGAACAAGTGACTATAATCAATGTGCTCATTGGTTTAAGTTGGAAAAAGAAGTTTACAAAACTATTACCTTTTTGAAAAGAAATCCTTGAAATTGACACAGCCTTAGGTAAATTTTTAGCAGACACTAATAAAACAGCCTCCAGAATGTCTCTCCTGTGCTGATGAGCCTGCTGCAATAGACAGTGGCATATTAGCTGTCCTAAATGCAAGGCAATATCATATCTAGGGCTAGAATTTATGAGGCAGTATTTAGATATATTAGAAATGTTCATGATATGTTTGCCTAGCTGACATTTAAAGTGATATTTAATTAATTATGACAAGACTGACATTGCCATGACTATTTGTTTGTTTGCTTCTTCCAGACTCTGGGTACGAACAGAAGAAAGTGGAAGAGAGATGATCTAGGACAACCTAGTTTCCTGGCTATTGGAAATGAAAAATACATGTAGCTGTATTTAATCTACAGGGATTTTCTTTGCTTTTTTTTTTTAGAGTACAAAGCTGCCACATATAATCAGTGTCTGAATCAGTGGCTATTCTTTCTTTGTAAAGGTAGAATGACTTCGAAATGCATCCTCCTCCTATTTCCTTATCTTTCTGCCCTGGGCAGGCATTTATGGTTCAATGGGAACTGGAGCAAGAGTGAGTCTGAGTTCAAATTGGCCAGGCTTTCTGCTGTCTAAAGCATCATATTTGTCTTCTTTCACAGTGCTGAACATCTCCAGTCCTTTATGTTTCCTGAAGGAGTTTTTCCCTGAGCACCTAGTTGCAAGAAGTGTTAAGCACACAACCCTCAACCAAAAACTGGTACCACTGACAGTGGTATAAAGCACCTTACCATGCTGTTTCCATGCAGATCTTTGAAATCCGATGAATAGTTCTTCAGTGAAATAGCTGAGGATCCATGGGCATTGCTTTATTTGGAATATGAGCAGATACAGACTTGTATGTATGAAAGATGGTTCAGAAAACATGGTTGCTGAAAACATAATATGTCAGTGAAAACAAAGACTGAAATTCAGGCGCAAAATCCAGATCAACCATTAATTCCTCTAAATTGTAGTCAACACTTGAAGTTTTAAAAAGTTATCAAACTATTAAGAAAATGTTTTTTGTTGGAGGAAGAGAAGAGATGAAAGTTGGAAAGAATCTCTTAGCGATACAGTTTTTGATTTGTCATTTGATTGATTGCTGAATAGAGCTTTTGCAAGTAAAGATGTCTGGTAGAGATACCCAGGTTCATCACAGTTTGAAAGAATCTGCAATCAGATTCTTCCTGGAAACTTCACAAGCAGTTAAGTACATGGAGTACATAAGGAGCTATTTGACCCTATCTTTTCCACTCTCATTTTCCACCTGACATGACCAATACAGAGGTGTCCATTAAAGGTAAAAGATTTGCAGGGGAAATAGCGTGGAAGTAATGAGGCCTTGTTTAAACAGCTGTCTTGCAACAAGGCGAACTGAATTTTAGGGGGTATATTTACCTGTGCAGATGTGTAATAAAAATAAGTAGATAAAATTAGGAATAAAGCTGTACAGTCACAAAATGTCTCATTGCATTGGAACATGTTCTTCTATTGGCCAATCCTAATGGCAGGGAGAGCACCAAAATGCCCTAATCTCCCCCTTTTCCTAGTGAATTTGTTCCCGTACATTATGGTTTATCATTAATCTTCGCTTTTGATTCTAGACTGTCATCACAGACACTGAATGGATATTTTGAAGCATTATATTGGCAATACAAGTGTTTATTAGCAGAAGTTAATGTGGAATGGAAAATAATTCAGTCTGAATGCTGACCTAAGATCTTTGTCACTTCTACACTCAAGTCACAGGATACAAGAAGGAACAATCAACCTTTTCTTAGCCCGGAGTAACACAAATTACACAAACCAACTGCATCAGAGAGTGCATTTACTGAAATTATTAATGCTGCAGTTACAAACTGCATAGGTCAGGTTGCACTTTAATGCACATTAATCAGACTCTAATGGTAATTCAAGAACTCTATCCAGTTCAGATAATTTCTTTCCTGGCATCAACCAAGTCCCTATATTTGTGCTCCATAAAAATATCCAATATACAACCTAATGATTCAAATGTAGGGGAAGTTTGCCCAAGGGAACTTGGTAGGCAATTTACTTTAGGACACAAAATAGTAGAAGCAATTTTCTCTTTAAAAAGAGGTGCCTGAAAACTCAGGTTACCCACAACTGCATGAAAAAAAAACTTCCTCTGCCAAAGAATTCACGTCTACTTCTGTTTAATTCAGAATTTCTGCTATTTTTATGTCTTTGGTTTCTCCTAATCATTTACCTTGGCTACAGTGATACTCCAGCTCTGGGTCTGGCCTTGTCATGCTGATATTATCAGTGACACTGACCTATCTTGTCCTCACAAGACGTCTAATTTTCTCAAAGAACCAAGCAGGTTCACAGGGGCAACACCAATTATATGTACTCAAGACAGTAAAAAAAGAACAGTGTGGCTCGCTCCCACACAGTGAGTATCTAGGAAACTAATGGTCATATTGCATAAACAGGAAATTCATTGTATTTATAGACAGAAAAATAATAAACTGTCATGAATCAGGGTGCTTTGTAAGTAGAGGACTTCTGTGTGCTATCATTGTAACTGAATACTAACTGAGACTGTTTGTGATTCCCAAGTCAGTATCAATTAAGGAAACTTTTAAGCTCTACCGTGGCTTGTAATTTTAATGAAATAGTCTTTTGGTGTTGTACTTTCTTGGAGCTGAGTACTCCCAGTACTTGAGCTTTTCTAATTTTGAAGCTTGACAGAAGGAAAGAACATTCTTGTAAATGGTAAGAATTCTGTAGAATCTTTTTCTCTATGCATGAGTTAAAATGCATTCCTTGATGAAAACTATGCTGTGATGAACATATGAACAAAATAATGTCCCGGTGCTTTTTGTTCTTTAAACTCTTTTTTTATTTGGTTGGTTGATTGGTTTTGTCTACAGCTGTTAGAAATGCTCTGTGTACCCGAGACAAGTGCAGCTTTGAAAAGTGTGCAGGTTTGGGAAACCATGTTCTTCGTGTCCCTGAGTACTTTGAGTCAGAAACACAGGCAGATTAGAGCCCAAATGACTTCTCATCTCTGTTTTTTTTTTTAATAAATTGTTGGATTAGTTTCTCTTGGATACAATTACCAAAAAGAACATCAAAGAGATGAGGGGATTTATACTGATAGCATGCCCTGTTGTGGCTTGCCCTCATGGGCACTGGAGAGTGTACAGGTTCTCAGAACCCCTATGCCTGAGGCAGTCCTTTTAAAATAATACTGTTAATGGTAGGAAAATTTGGATGATGGCTGTCATCAGGTCCCTCTAGATGGAGTGTGGACCTCATCCTGGATTTCAGCCAGGATTGGCTGCACTTATCTTTTAGGTAATTCTCACAGGTATTCATTATTTTTATTATTTAGATTTTCTCCCTTCTGATTAATTCATAAAAGTTTTTAGCTCTTCAAAAATTACTATTTTAAAACATATTAGAGATTTAATACATTTTGCTGATTTAGATTATATATGTCTTCCAGCAGAAAAACATAAACACTTAAACTTCATCAACTAACTAACCACTATTCATTCTCTGATCATTTATTTTTTTAAATAAAAGTAATGTTTAAGTTAAACATCTTTCCAGGAGTTTTTATCATGCACAGTTGTCCTAAAGGGTAGATACAGCTATATACAGTTGTACAGATGTGTGCCTGTGTGCATATATATATAAGTATGTCCTACACCTGTAAGGCAGAAATTGACTTAATGAACAGAACTTATCTGTTCTTATTTTCTTACTTATCAAAGTGTAAAATCTCAAGAGAAAAAACTGAAGGAAAATGGTACCATTATCTCTATGGTTTTTAGCACTGTGAACTAGAAAAGAATAAGATGCATTCCAGGGTTTTGTGAGAGGGCTTTGGGATGGAGTACAAGACGGCCTTCTCTCACATGAAGCACTCCTTATATAGAATGATTGATGACTATAGTCATATTGAATTACTTATAGGCAGGTTGTGAGTTGGTTATATATTTGTTAAGCATGTTTTTCACTACGTCTGGGGAACCCAGCTATCTACACAACAAAAGTTCATGGAGATGACAGACCAAGAGCAGCAGGATTTGAAACTATTCCTCAATCCACTACATAAAGTCTTCAGTCTGATATATTATTATGAAGGAACTGTATCATGATATATAGAATCCTGAGAAAGTCAGATACCTTACTCTCCTACATCTCAACTATGCTGAATGCCAATACTGTCAGTCCAGTTCAACTGATATCACACTTATGTATCTTTTCACAATATTTCTTTTGATGAAAACAGTGTTAAAATTAGAACAGATAAATATTTCCAAATTCCACTGTACAAAGGAAATTCAACATTTTAACATTAATCCTCATGCCATAATAGGACATTTTTCATAGAATGGAAGATCAGCACAATATATCTTTGATGATGCTAAGGTGGTTTTCAGTTATATCACACTGACTGAATATACATAATTTTTTAAAATTTATTTTATTTCATTTCATTTTGCTTTGTTGAATTTATCCAGAAGACTTCATTCTAGTCTGTGGAATCAGTGAATTGTTTTGAACACTACAGATTAGGACTTGTTACCTGACAAGACTTCCTTTAGATTGATTGTTACCTTTTCCTCTGACAAGATTATATGATATCTTCTGCTTTAGTCATAATGACTTCCGTCATGTAACATCTGATGAAAAATGTAGTCCTCCAGGGACCCCAAGATTCCCCAGCAGTTACCTGCTGGGAAAGGCAGGCTAACACAGTTGTGAAGTGTGAGATAATTTGTGTTTCCAGACTGAAATACCCTAATTCAAGATTAAGAGAAATTTAGTAATTCAAGAATAACAATTTACTGAAAAAAATAAATTTGTCAAACAAAATTGTATTAAGTGCTAAGGTGTACAAACAATTTTAATTGAAAATTCTGCATCAAATCTAATTAATGTTTCTTTTAGCATTTTAAATTGGAACAATGTGGTTGAGATCGTACTTGCTTGAGCTTGCATACTTGCATACTTGAGCTACACTTCCATTCATTCCATTGGATTTTTTATAATGCAGCTGTGGCTTTATTCAGAAGTGTTTGGTATTTAATATGTATTATCTCATACAAAGGAACAACAGCCATCCATTATGTGACTATTGCATAGGAGGCAATAATGTAGACATAACACCTGATAATGGGAGGAGATACCATTTTGCTTAATGTGCATCCCTAATGTTGCCTCTTAGTAGCAGAATAGCAAGATATCTAACTGTTTAGGTAAGTGTATGAGACAAGAATTAGTTTTTCAGTATGTAATAACAAGAGGTACCTGAGAATGGAAAAAAGTGAACTTTCATGCCAAGATATGTGAAATTAGAAATACCTGATTTCACATTCTAGCATGTCGTCATCTGGAGTGTTTATTCATAGAAGGTACGATGCTGAGTAGTGCTGACTCCCTGTGCAACACATGAAGAAAGCTTATGACAGACCCCCAAGAATTACCTGAATTAAACTGGTGACCAAGCTTACATAAATCAAAACAAAGCAAAAAAAAATAGTGAAAACTTGATCTTCATATATTTCTACATCACAGGCACCTTATATTAGGTGCCACTTCAGATATGTAGCCTTGAAATGTGTCAGTGAATAAGCCACTCCATTTTTTCCCATTTATCTTAAGAATTTATTGCAGTAATGACCAGACCAACAGTTTCTTCTGCTAAGGATGTGTCACAGCCAGCCAGCTAAGAATCAAGCTCTCTTTTTTACTTTGATTATTTAAAATTTTAAATATTTAATGGTGTTAAATGGACTGGTTCTCTACAGAAAATCAGGAAGTGATTTACGTTAGGGGCATAGTTCTGGCAGAATACTAAGAAGCAGCATAAGCAGAAATTCTCTAAAGAAGAAGTAGGACTTGACTTCAGATCTCCAATGTTTTTGAGGCTCTTTTGCAAACTGTGCTTGGAGAGATGATCGAAACGAGCCATAGCTCTCAGGTGCACATGATGCCTATTTTGTGAGCTTAGGTAGAGTTTAATTGGACTGAAGGGAAGCAGCTTCATTTTAAGATGAAAACTGTGTTCAATTTTAAAAAAAAAAAAAGGCAAGCTTGTATATATATTTATTATTTTCAGGATTTCTGAGCTTCTGACACTTTAAGGCAGGTCTCTAATAAGTCTATCTTGAGAAAAATTCTGTTGATCTGTTGTAGGTGTCAAAAGCACGAAAGCGGTGGTGAAATCAGTTCTTCAATGAGGTAGTAAATCTTCCTCTAGCTATTCAGTAATAAATATTGCAAATTATATGTATGCTTAACAGGGAACAGACAAAACAGCTAGCTCCATCTGCAGTGTAGGATTCCTAGAGATATTGAATAACTGTAATCTCTGAAAGAAATGCATTTTTGTGTCTGTTTCAAATCAAATTTCAGACTTTTCAAATTTAAGGTTTCCAGTCTTTTTTCAGTCAGCCGTAACTATCAGTTCAGGCAGAACTGAAAAGGAACTGTAATTAGGATTCTGGAAAGACCCTAATCTAGACACAATCTATACTGGTTGAACTTTTCCTATTGGCTTTTTGGGGTTTACATCAGGACCTCAAAGAAAGATTCAATAAGCTTGGCAACAGGCAAAAAAGACCAGACAGAAAACTGAAAGAGATTTTTTTTTTATTCTATAAGTGGAATGTGACAAATTGAGTTACAATTGCAATTGAATTGCAAAAATTCTAGGAGTATGCAATGTCATGAAAAAATACTTGAAAAATGGTGAGAGAATATGCTCTCTTTTATCAAAGTAAAAGTTGGGTGATTATACAGTCCAGCACCTGTGAAGTTTTGCCTTTAAGTTTGTAAAAGTCATGTACTCAGAAGCAGTCATTTATGTGTAAAGGGAAGTGTTCATAATGGTGTAGCTTGACATTTGTGAGCTTAAAAAAAATCATAACTGGAGTTTGACTTGATCTAAAACCCTTTGACACTGCTCAGAAATGTAAAGGGGGCTTGAACAGGCAAAACTCATCTTCTTAAATTCCCTTGACTATCCGTTTGAATTAAAAAATAAATTTCAATGGAGCCATAACATTGCTGTTTCATGTTTGCTTTCAGCATTCTATCAAGTAATTGCACCTCACTGGCATGAATAACTACAAAAAAAAGAATTAAATTCAAAGGCTTGAAAACTCAAACAATACAATACAAGGCATAATTTCATATGAACCAGTACGTAAACCAGAATTTTTCTCATAAACTATTTATATTGTACTATACACACAGAAAAAATCTTTGTCAAACAAATAACCAAATCATTTCATCTGATATATACAGATTAGAAATTTGTCATCAGCCCAAATTAAAACTTGACTAAATTTGGTAATATGACTAAACATTTAAGACTATTTTGTCCTAGGAATAATCTCCATTTCCTCTCTGCTTCCAACCAGGAAAAGACATAAAAATATTTACTTCTTGACTGAAATGGCTTCTTTCTTACCCTTTTAATGGTGAGGTGATAGTTCTTTAAATAAGTTCTTTGTGAGGATTTAGTTTTGAAAAACTTTGGATTTGTTGGCATACTGTAAATCATTTAACTTCGTATCACCAATCAAGTTAGTAATTCAGATTTTTACTGCACCAGAATCTCCTAAGCCATTTTTAACTGCTTTTGATACCTGTAATATAGGAAGCTAAAGTTAGTGATGTTTAAACAGTTTCATTATTACTCAAGACTGTGGGGGAAAAAATGAAGTTACTGAACTTAATTGATCAATTATCTTGTAAAATTTTCCATTATTTCAAAGTTGTAGTAATGGTATCTGTATATAAAATCTTTATAAAAAAACAGATAACGTATGCAGTTGTACTTTAAGTGATATTTTATTCTGTTGAATAAAATGAGATGAGGACAGAACAGGTTTCCAAACATATGAAGCATTCCTAAGACTCTTATTCTGATTCATCACCATGTTATATGGTGTTTTAAACTTTTAATGCAGAATATACTTTTCCTGTTACTATTATTTTTCTATACGTACTTAAAAATCAATAAAATCTTTATGAGCATAAAGAAAATACTTGGGTCAGTGACTGTGTGAGTCAAATATTTGCACAATATATTTATTAGCTTTTATGCATACAAACATAAATAAGATGTGAGGAAGCCTACAAACATATATGTGCACGCACATGCGCATGCACACACACACGTGTGCACAAAATGTAGATTTGACTCACCAGACAACTTTCCAGTACATGTACTCTACCTTAAAATAGCCTTTGCCATTTTCATAAGACTGCTGAGATAAAGGTGAAGTGAATGCAATTTCCAATTCATTTGTTATGTTTATCACTTCAAACATTAAAAGCTTCTTGTTGAGCTGTGGATTTTCACAGCCAAAACCTGAACAAGACAAAAATCAAAGTCAGTAATAGTAACAAAATGCACATGGGCTTTCACTCAAAAACCCAGCTTGCCAGAGATGTGTGGCAGGTATCACAATGTCTCAGTGGGAAAACAATTACAAAATACCAGCCTTTGACACCCCTTTTATCTCCCATGCATTCATTACCTGACTATTTTTGGTATAAAACTTCACAATTAATGCAAAAGTACAACAGCTAACTGATTCAATGACTGCACTTACTATATGTGACCCAATCTTTCCCTATCTTTTGAAGTGTATGTCAGAAATGCGGAGTCCAATGGCTCTACCCCAGTATATCTTGGTGGCTGCTAAATTGTTAAGACAACAACGTTTTAATTAATCTTAATGGCTTCACACATCGTAAAGTTTATTACTGTATTTCTACTAGCCCTGAAGAAAGCTGCAGCCTGTAGAGAAAGCTCCTGGCAAGAGCTGCAGCCTCGGGGGGACCCAGACTGGAGCAGTCTGTGCCTGAAGAATAGAACCTGTACCAATAGAAAGGACCCATGCTCCAGCAGTTCTTGAAGAACTGCAGCCTTGGGGGAAAAAACGCGTGCTGGAACAGCTTGTGAAGGACTGTGTCCTATGGGAGGGACCCCATGCTGGACCAGGGGAATAGTGTGAGTTAGGCAGGAGAGGCAGAGATGAAGGTTATGGACTGACTCCAGCCCCCCATCCATATCCCTCTTGCACTTCTCAGGGAGAGAACTAGGCAGAAGAATTGGGAATGAAGCTGAGCCAGAGCAGAAAGGAGGAGTGGTGAGAAGGTGTTTTCAGTTTTGTCTTGTGTCTCATCATCCTACTCTATTTATTTCAATTGGCAATAAATTAATCTTCCCCAAATCGAGTTCTTTTTGCCCGTGATGGTAACTGGTAAACAATCTCCCTGTCTTTATTTTGAGACATGGACATTTTCATCTTAATTTCTCCTATTGTCCTGCTGAGGAGGGTAGTGAGAGAGCAGCTCGGTAGGGCTCTGTTCTGGTTTGAGAAAACCCATAACAATCTATTGTCGTTTAGACAATCAATTATTCTATCACCCGATGACCCCTCCCCAGGCAGAAAGGGGAATCAGGGAACAGAAAGAAACACAAGGGTTGAAATATAAATAGATTTAATAGACTAAATAATTAACCATAATACTAAAGAACCAGTATTAATCCCGATAGTGATATAAGATACAGGAATTATATTCAGCCCATTATCTCAGCAGGAAGCTGTGCACTCCCAGCAGGGACAGAAAATGGCAGACACTGCCAGCGCAATGTCTTCAGGAGGAAGGGAAGGCCTGAGGGCTCCAGCACTGGGACAAGGAGTTGTCTAGACCTGCCACCATCAAGGGAGAGATAGCTATGCAGCAAACCTTTCTGTTTTATATTGAATGTGACGTTCATGGTATGAAATAATCCTGTTGGCCAGCCTGGGTCACATGCCCAGGCCTTGGTTGTCCTTTGCCCTGCACCTGGCAAGGCTCAAAACCACTAAGACCTTGAATCCCACAGAGCCTGGCTGGTTATAAAGTAAATATTTTCACAAATTCAGACACTAGAGTCTTCTAGAAGTGCAACTTTTCCCAGCATTAGAAGAAAAGTTAGTTCTGTGTCTCTCAACCCAGGACTAACTGGTCTCACTGCCAGCAAAGGCTAACCCACTACAAAGTCACATATCTCCCAGGACAGGAACTGTTTAATGGGACCATTTTAGACAGAAATGGCATTTAGAGTTTAGAAATTCCCAAAATGAGAGAATAAAAAAAAAGTGTTAACAAGAGAAGAAAAAAGAAAAGAAAAAAAGAATCTATGAGTACTCAGAAAGACTTACAAAAACCAGCAAAGAGTGAAAGAAGATTCAGACGTGCTTTTATTACTACAAATGCAGTAAATTGATTTGGACAACACAGCCTGTTCTGACCACCTAACTGTCTTCTGTGGTGTTTCCCAGATCCCTCTGACTTGAATTCTTACCCCAAGAGGTGCTCTGATTTTGAGAAGACTAGTTTATCCTTTTCTCCAGAGGATCCTGGAGTGATTCTTCCTCTAGTGAAATCATGGTCACTCCTTTTAGAAGCATGAAGCTGAGTTCCATTTGCAGCTCTTGCCTGTTACTGAAGGATTTGACACATAAGTAGCTGAATAAGGATATTGTATTAATAAAACATAACATTTGTGACAACTAGAACTGATGTATTTTCCCTGTAATTACTAAGGACAAATTGGGGATTATATTAGACCAGTGAGTTGGGCTTCCCCTTTGGTCATCAATATGTTCAAAATGTTTATAAAATGAAAATAAAAGGAGAACCTGTAAACAGAAAGATGAGAAAAAGTATCGGTTCAGGGTCTAATGGGGATTCAGATCAGCACTGGAGAATTTAGACTTCACAAGTCTGAAGGCTAAGGGGTGGTTAAACCGAACCCACATGTTTCTAACATTTCTAAACTGGAACCCAGTCAATTGCTTTGTTTAATTGATGATCTTGTCAGGTTTGCCACTGGCAGCTGTTTGAAAAATGGAACTACTGGGAACAAAAGGAAAGCTGTTAACTTCAGAAGAATCCCTCATCGTTGCTAGGAAAGGTCCACCAACAAACAGTCTTGGGACCTGAAGCTTCCGACTTGTTTCATCCCAGCCAGGCTTCCCAGGAATCTGTCAAAGGTTTTCCTCAAAACCTGTTATTATCTTTGTAAGATTTTCTGGAATTGAAGGTGCTTCAGATTAAGCATGTTCAGCTCAATGTACCAGCATTTTTCAATGTACTAAATTTGTCAGAATTTTTTAAATGGCTCCCTGGTCAACACCTAGCACATAGTGCTCAGTATTTGGGAGGGACAAATGTACAGTTGTGAAGCTTTTCCATGTGAGAACTTGCCTTTTGTCTGAAAAACAAATACAGTGCAAGGTATATCAGAAATGCTAATTACCAATAAAAGTTTTTGCTTTTTGAAAATAGAGATGTCATCAGGGACCTTCACTAACTGTCTCTAGCAACTAAACAACCTGATCTACAGAAAGGTTTGGTTAATACTGCACTAACTGATCCACCATTAAATTCCTTACTAAAGGCAGTGTAAATTCCCTTAAAATCCCTTAAAAATTCCACAGCCATAAAAATGTATGGCTTTATAAATCATAGCTATTTTTTACAGTTCTTAATGCCATGGCTTATAGCAACAACAAAAAAAACGTTTTTTTTTTTTTCCCCCTCAGAATTAGTGCTAGGAAAAACAGTTGAAGGGGCAATGCCATTAAACAAGTAGGTACCCAACCACAAAGATGACTCAGGATTAGGTGAAGCTTAAGTCCTTTAGATATTTTTAGATGAGTTCAAAAGCCCACTAAAGTCAGAGAGTTTTGTAATTCAATGGAAAAAATCTCTCAAGGGTTAATGATACGCAAATATTTAAATATTTTATTGAACTGTGTTATTTTGTCGCTGCTTTATCAGACTGATGTTCCATGGATTTAATCATACTTCTGCTAGCTTCAGTGGATAAGGATGAAACCTGGTGAGAGAAATCTACTTTGCCATTAACTGCGGTTAGAACTCAGATCCTACTGTAATTTCCCATGAGTGACAACCATAATAGATGACCAGCACTGACCCATGAAATTTAGGCCCTTTTCCAGTCTAGTTCCATACCTAGTATATTTTGGGTAGGATTTCCCACTGGAAGAAACTTGACCACACCAATAGCAATGTTACCAGACATAAAAAACACACATAATGAAGAAAATTATCACTGTCATTTGGTACCCTATATATATTTTGGTAGAGCATTTGGTAGTGTGAAAGTGGTTTATGAATCACTGTAACCCTTGGCATGGTTTTCTGGTTCTTTAAAATTTCCTTGGCATGAGAAAAATGTTAAATAGAAATAGATAATTAATCTTTAGAAATCAAGGATTAACCAAGATAAAATACTGTAGTGTTTGGAGACATAATATCTAAAAGCGGCAAGTACACTTTAAGTTGTCTATTTGTTTCACTTAGCTAACAAACTTGCTGATACGATTTACTGGCTGAAATCCATTTGTATGGCAAGATTCACATCTTGGATATTGCTTTTCTTGAGGGAGATCTGGGTTGCAGGATGCATCTGTCTCTATACAGCTGTTCCCTTTTTGCAGGTTACATTCAGGCTCAGACATTTGCCCTCGCTGCTCCATGACTCTCCAGTAGCTCGTCACTTAATCAGGATGCCAGTTTTTACAGTTTGTAACACTGTGCCTGTAGGATTAATGACTTCCCCTCCCCAACCCGAGAATTGCTTATGTCTCTGTCTAGACAATAAATAGAAAGTGGTAATGTTGCTCCCAATATTTAAGGAAATCATTGACTCCTCTTGAGCTAGAGACTTCTTCCTGAACAGGCTCAGTTTTTGGTTAACAAGCTTTTGTTTATGTAAACATGCAATTCATATAAAAATACCTTGACAATCACACTTTGTAAAGTCATATGTAAGGAAATAATGTGTGCAGTTCATTAGATTATGTTTGAGAATGAACACACCAGTGAAAAAACTCCTTTGGGGAGTGGTGATAGTCTTGAGGTATGTGCACATAACTCTGGTTCTGAGGAATACTATGACCTTTAGATATTGTGTGATCAATAAACATAAAAAATTAGAACTAGAATATTCTTTTCATAAATACAATAAACCTGAACTATGTAATTTCAGTCTCTCAGTGTTGATATGAGTTAATTTCTTAGACATCACCAGCAGTCTCAGGAACACTAACATAATCCATTAGGATAATTTTCAGAGTTTCGTACCAGTTTATCTGAAAATAAGATTAATTTACAAGTGATTCATCTTTAGAATATCCTACACCTGTAATATCCTTTGTGGGGGTCTTCTGAATTTTTCTTTTTATCTCCTCCCCCCACTTTGAAATCTAGATTTCAGAAATGTTAAAATTACTATTTTAATGTGAACTTTTAAATGTGAAATTTCAGATTTCTGCAGGATGCAGAAATTTCAATGCATCCTTAAGGAAACAGAAATATGAGACAAAAAATGGTCTAACTATTGATTTTCATGCAGGAATAATTCTTAAAAAAATATAAATCAATGCATACCAATCATTCGATGATTCTATAATGCATACTAAATTTACTATTCCAGCAAGTGTGTTAAAAAAGAAAAAAAATAAAAGCAAAACCTTAAGGATAGAGTTTATTCACAACCATGAATTTCTAAACCAGGGGAACAATCTTACCCATGACACTGTGGACACTTTCAGAAAGCTGACTCAGAGCTGGCAGCAGCAGAAGGCAATGCTGCCCCTTGCCTGAGAGGTGTCCTGGCGTGGTGTGGAGCCACCAGGTACTGGCAGTGGGCTCAGCCTCTTTGCCCTGCACCTGGGCTTCTCCAGGCACAAGAAGATGAAGTTTCACAGTTTAAGAGGCAGCAGTTCCAGCAGTCCAAACAAAGAACTGAGAACAAGAAAATTATCCCAGTCCTGACACAGGTTTCGTTTGTCAGGACCAACAGGTTGCAGCAGGAAACACGAACACCCGAGGTTGGTATCAAACCACCGAGCCTGGGAGGGCTGCACAAGCCGAGCCACCTGGGGCAGCACAGCATTATTCACCAGTGTAGGTGGGCACAGGCAGCTGCAGAAGCATTGGCTTAATTTCTGTGTTTTATTTTGTATGCTTGCCCTGTGAGTGTAAAACTCACAGAAATTTTCTGTCAATTAAAAATTAATATTTCTAAAGTGCTATGTAGGCGCAAAAATTCACTGTGTTTACTACAAAGCTTCCAGTGTCTGGGGCTTCAGGGCCTCCAGCTGTCTTCAGCACCACCTTTTGTAAAGTTTTTCCAAATTCTGGCAACAACTGAGTGCCTTCCCAGAACTGCAGAATCCTGCTGCGGTGGTACAAGAGCAAAGAGCTGGATGAAGAGTGATCCATCATGACAAACACTGCAAAGCCATTATCCTTGTTTTAACTGCATCCCCAAGCCAGTGAATGGAAGCTCTGGACCCCACTCGTGGCCTGAGCATGGAAGCAGATAAAAGAAATTTACAAAAATAATCTCTTAGTCCTTTGTTATAACAGGAAAATACGAACTCATTGTCCCTCTTTAATGTGTTTCCCTTAATTGCTATATTGTGGAACATGAAAATATGGTTCTCTGAAGTCTGTTTCAAACCTGTGCAATTATAATTTTAAAAGTGTAATGCATTCATTTACAACACATTCTGTTAATGTTCTCTTTTTCGTTGTGATACTTACAACAGAATGACTATCCAAATGAGAATAGGAATATTCTCCATGCACAATAAGCTCAAGTTGGTCTCAGTAAAAATACTTCTGCAGAGACAAAAAACATTAGAAGTCTATAAATACTGATATAGATATAGATGTTAAAAACTTGCACACAAACTACAGATTTGCTGGAGGAAGACCGTGTATAATTTGAATAAAAAATGCTTTGCAATAAAAAGTTTATTAAAGAGTGGACAGAAGTTAAATAGTCTTTGGCATTTGGTTTAAAAATACATACCTATTTCAAGAAAACTATCATTTTGTCAATATACTTAGCATTTTTTATACGTGACATTCTTTCAAAAACCTGGAATATGATCATAAAATATTTCTTAAATAGTTTCTGAATTTTCTCTTCAGAGATTAAGATTAGCTACAATTTCTAAATATTTGCTGAAGAATACATGCAATTTTCTGGAAGAAATTTAATGTGGGATAATGCTAAAACTGTAATGATTTTATTTTTCCAATTATATGCAGAGGACATAATATTAGGTGTTGTGGTTTAGGATGGGCTGGGCACTAGCAAACAGCAGATGCTCTCTTCTAACCTCTCTCCCTTCTCAGAAGAGAAGAGAGTAAGGGAGAAACACTTATGGGTTGAGAAGAAAACTAAAAATACTTTAATGAAATATTAATAATAAAAAGAAAATATAATATTATTAATAAGAAAATTATATATATATATATATATAATATATATATACAAGATATACAAAACCAATATCGAGCTCCCAGGATGAAGATCATGTCATCACACTGGAAAAGTCTGAGACTGGACCCAGTGATGGATGGGAACTGGATTCAGAAATGTATGGATCGGGATCAAAGGCAGATGAGCAGACAGAATCCTCCTTGGATGCTGAACATTGAAGAAAGAGGCTGACATCTTTGATCCTTCAGCTTTTATACTGAGCAACATACAGATGGAATTAGCATCATACAGCTCAAAAGCAGCTTGCTTTTCAAGGCCCAGGATAGTATTCTGGGTGGTGGCATGGGCCACAGGATAGGTTTAAAAACATCCTGTGCTTCCTTCCACCATTGTAAACCCATAGCACTTACTGTGGCGGGTTTGAGGGAGTGTGATGTAGCCAGTTTTCCAGGTCTCCCCATATTTATGTTTCAACCATCCTCCCCCATACCAAAAAGGTTTTAATTGCTTATCTTGCTTGACTTTGGCACATGTTTTGCTGTTGTGGATAACCTGCCCAATAGCAGCTGTATTTAAGTCGACCCCTTGGTCGTGGGCCTGCCTATATGTTGCAACCCTTCCTTGATGAAGCGTCACTGAGCTAAATGTAGTTCACCCTTATGTTCCCAGTCCAAATCTGTCTGGAAAATTTTAGTGACCTGATCCACTTGGTGATTGTTTTGATGTTCTTCAGTGGCCCAACTCATAGGTACATGAGCATCTACATGACATACCTTTACAACTAGTTTCCCTAGCTGGTCAGCAATATCTTGCCACAATTCAGCAGCCCAGATGGGCTTATCTGTGTGGTGCCAGTTGCTCTGTCTCCACTGTTTTAACCACCCCTCACAGAGCATTTGCCACCACCCATGAGACAGCATGGAGATCCAGTACTGGCCATTTTTCTTGTTCAGCAATGTCTAAAGCCAGCTGGATGGCTTTCACCTCTGCAAATTGACTTGATTCACCTTCTCTTTCAGACACTTCTGTGACTTGTTCTATAGGACTCCATACAGCAGCTTTCCACCGTTGGTGCTTTCCTACAACACAAGATCCCTCGGTGAACAGACTGTACTGTTCCTCAATATCTGACAGTTCCTCAATATCTGACACTTCTTCAGCATGTGCCCCTGCCTCTTCTGGTGGTTATTTGAGCCCTCCGTGTGATTAATGCAATTAATTAACTCCAGGTAGCACCAAGGCATGATGAGTAGCAGAAACTTTAGCCTTCAACATTCAGTCCAGTACTGGTAACAGGGGTGCCAGGACGAGCTGTGTGTCAGTACCGATTACTTCTGAAACAGCTCTAGCTCCTTCATATGCTGCTAATATTTCTTTCTCAGTTGGGGTATAGCTGACCTTGGAGCCTTTGTATCCTTGACTCTAGAATCCTAGGGATCGACCTCAAGTCTCCCCTGGTGCTGTCTGCCATAGGCTCCAGGTAGAGCCATTGTCCTTGGCTGCATTGTAGAGCACATTTTTAATGTCCCATGATGTTCAGACTGGTCCATGGGCTACAGCATGCAGAATCTCTTCTTTAATTTGTTCAAAGTTGTGTCATTGCCCAGGGCCCCGTGCAAAATCATTCCTCTTATTCTTCTTCGTTCAACTCACTTCGTAGAGAGGTCTCACAATCTGACTATAACCAGGAATATGCATTCTCCAGAAACCTATAACATCTAAGAAAGCTTACGTTTCATTTTTGTTAGTTGGTGGGGATATATCTGTTATTTTGTTGATCACATCCATTGGGATCTGACAACACCCATCTTGCCACTTAATTCCAAAAAAATGCATCTCTTGTGCAGGTCCATTGACCTTGCTTCTATTTATAGCAATACAGGCTTTCAAAAGAATTTTGATTATTTTCCTACCTTTCTTAAAAACTTCTTCTGCTGTGTTACCCCATACAATGATGTCATCAACATATTGTAGGTGTACTGGAGCTCCACTCTTCTCCAGCTCAGTCTGGATCAGTCCATGGCAAATTGCAGGGCTGTGTTTCCATCCTTGGGGCAGTTGGTTCCAGATGGACTGGACATCTCTCTATGTGAAAGCAAACTGTGGCCTGCACTCTGCTGCTAAAGACCAACAATTAGCAATGATGTCAATTGTAGCATAACATTTGGCTGATTTTGACTCCAGTTCATACTGGTTTCAGCATGTCCGGTGTACAAACATCAGACCTCATCTCTGCCAGAAGCAGACACTGACTGAAAAGTATGCCATTACTTTAGAGTGCTGTTAGTTAGAAGAGACTTAACTGAAATGTAAAATTACTGAAAAGAAAATTGATTCTGTACTATCTCAAGCCAGGACATTAAGTTACTATGAATAGTGGTTAATGTTTTAAAAACAAATGATTCTTTCAAGGTATATTACATCCTAGTAGAGTGCTGAAAAGTGAAATCTCATGAAACTGAAAAAGGCTGCATGTCTTGTTCCAGCACTGGTAAGAAAAGAAATGGAATTCAATTAGTCGTCTTCTGTAGGAGTCTCCAGCGGTAAATCAGACACTGTTTATTAATCCACAGTAAGAAATATCATCTGGTTAGAAAAAAAAGACAATGTATACAAAAGAACAGAAGGGAATTTAGCTATATATGTGGAAAGATCTCCCTGGAAATTCTCTGTGCGTGCACGCTGAGTGGAATCCAGCCAGCAAGGGAATTGATTCCAGGAAAAATACACACAGGAGCACCATTACTGGGATCAGTTTCCTATCTATCTCACTTGCCCATTAATTCGTGAGACTGTGAAAATCACTCAATCTGTTGTTTCCAGGAGAATGATTTTCTCAGGGTGGACCAAATCCTCACTGCTCACTTCTTGGTCCACTCTGCCACTCTGTCCACCCAGAACTAGTGCTCTGTGCTTTTGAAAATATTTTATGCTTATGATGGAACTACAGTGGTATCTTTCGAACTATGTAGTTTGAGACCTGATGAGCAGATCAAGGTTGTGAGCCCAGGGCTTTCTGCAGTGTGCTCGCTGCAATGTGCTCTTCAGTCTCAGTTCCAGTAAGACTGGGACATCCATTGCCATGTGCTCTGGCTGCCTCCTGGCCTATTTGCTAGATGTTGTAACACTTATATTCTATGTTTTCCCATACAATATTTGGAATCCATTCTTTGTGCTCAGGACCTTTCCTGAAGGAAATAGTCTGTTAAATACTCCTACTCTCCAGATTAGGGTGACCAAATCCCAACTGTTAATTGGTAAGGATCAACAAGAAAATGTTAGAGTTAGAAAGGAATATAAAAGGACAACTAAAATAGTAGAGGGAATGGAGCTACTGTCTTAGGAAGAAAGACCAGAAAAATGTTTCTTCAGTTTGGAAAGGAGACGTCTGAGGATGTGCAACTGAGATTTTAAAAATTGTGAGGCTGTGAGTATGAATATATAACTTTTTCACAATTCTTAAATAGTGTAACTAGGGGGCACTCACTGCAGCTGGTAGCATACTAGGTTAAATCAGATTTAAAGGATTCTTCACATATTGGGTATTGAACTTCTGGAATTCATTGCCACTGGAGGTTATCAAGGCAGGTAGGATCTGTAGATTCATAAAGAGATCAGAAATTTCATGACTAATAGGTTTCTAAATAGATACCTTCTGATACTCCTGATGTAATGACTGTGGATGCTAGAGAAATTATGAGATAAATTGTCTAAAGACAGTATCCAGATTTGTCTATTTGTTCCATCTCATTTTGACTTTTCTTGAAAGAATATTGAGTTCCATGGATCATCCTGATCATGGGTCCAGGTCACTTCTTCTGTCCCTACATCGTTGCTCAGCCTCTGCCAACTACCATACCATTCTCAGTGACAACCAGGAGATTCCTACCTGTCCAAGCCAGATTGTATCAGGCACCATTTAACAATTTGTCAGTTTAGATGAAGAAATTGCAGTATTTTCATAGTACAGACATAATTAAATGAACCAGCATTTATGAGCTTAAAGGAAAAACTTACATTCAATATTTACTTCACACCACAGCCATTATCTAAAAAATTTACTTTTCCTGATTCTTAATGTAGTTCATGTTAAAGGTAACACATTACTTTAGAAACAATTTGCTATGTAAATATGGGTTTCTCTTCAATTATCTAATAAATTTGTTGTCTTTAGACCCATATGCTTTGCTAATGTACGTAAATTTTCTCTTCCAAAATTAGGTATAATGTTTAGTTATAAAAAATGAAATAAAACTATTTTAATATTCACTTCCAGTACAATAGATTAGCAGAGGACATCAGCAAATTAATAGAATAAAAGTGACATTGATTATCCATATTGATGCTTGATGAGATCTTTGCCTTGTTATTCTTGTAGATTGAAGTACTTAAATTGAAGTTGATTTTGATAAAGATATTCTTAGTATATTAAACTGTATATTGGAGTATATTGGAGCTAGTCACAATACAATTTATAAGCTTATCATGCACTTGCCTCACGAATATTTCAACCCCACAACAATACTTCCCAAAGCTCTTTTATATTGTCATGTGACTATCTTTTCTCTAGCAAGCATCAGCCCCATTTATACCAGAAACAAAGGAATCTGTAAGTTTATATAATCCTCATAATAATTTACCATCCCATTTCATTGCTCTAGGAAAATATACTCCACCGTCCCTATGAGTAGATTCAGCCTTTACCAGAAATATCTTAATATACATTGTGTATGGACTATCTTCATCAACAGGTGTTCCCTGACATTCATGGAGATTCTGTATAAGTGAAAACTAAATCTTGTTTGCTGGCATTTTTCGATATTGACTGTGAAGATGATAGTTTAGCTAAGAAAAATGAGAATAAACAGCTAGGTCCCCTTAGAACCCTGGGAAGATCACAATGTATTTTGGAGAATATAGAAATCTTTCAAGCTATCTTAATTAAGAAACAGACTCTCTCAAATCTCATAGACATACAGGGAAGTATAGCATTTTCATTCAGTCTCTCACTATACTGAAACACTAGACTCACATTTATTGTTGTTTGAATATAATAATATGCATGTGACAGGTAAGTTTTCTGTAGAGAAGAATCCCACAAAAAGGGGTTACTTTACAGTATTGTTAGATAATATCAAAGAAAGAAGAAAGCCGAGTCAAATGGGCTGTGAGACTAAAGAACCAGAGGAAATGCAATTAGACAGATGGTAGCTTGGTAAGCACCTATGGAGAGACTATTCATCCAGGCTGGATTAAACGACTCATTTGAGGAAGTCGTCAGGTGTGTAATACATCAGTGGTAGAAATGAACAGAAAATGATGAAAGTAACACTGAGTTGGTATCAATCAGAGTGCAGAGCATGTGCATAGAGAATGAAAGTAGAGATGTAGGCAGGGGCAACATCAACATAAGCCCCAAGGGTGAGCGTAAAGTGTGTGAGATGGCTGGTAGCTGGACGGAAGACAGTTGCTGAAGCAGAAGGGAAAGTAGTTGTTAACATCCACAGGAGAGAAGGAAGTTGTCAGAGACAAGGAGTACCAAGGTGAAAAACAACATACCCATGTGGTAGACAGGAGAGACAAGTGGGGTGGTGTTGCCAGCTACAGGGTGAGACACAGGGTGACAGGAGCTCTTGCATTTTTCTCAATAACAGCTTCCTTGCAGAGGTGAGGTCTCTGTGAAGAACCGGGTACATCAAAGAAAGGAAAAAGTGACAGAGGCAAACAGGCGGGCATGGAGCTTCAGTAGGATTCAAATTGGATGGTCCTTGGATAAGTTTTGACTGAGAAAGAGGCAACTTGTGGCTAAGTAGGTTGAAAGACAAGAAGAGAAAAATAAACAGAAAACCACAAAGCCAGGAATCAAAGTTCAGGGAAAAACTAAAATTTTGTCTTAAAAATTTACTATGGAACCATTACTGCTTCTGGAAAACATAGCCCCACTCTGTTTGGGAGTGGCAGGTTACATCATACCCAACATGAATAGAGTCACAACCACATCAGTAAATTCAGGGAGAAAGTAATAAAAATGTAATTTTCAGTGGTGTCTATCTTCTGTGAGTTACAGTATGTGAAATTAGGAAGAGAGTGGACCAGTTATCTGGGACATGTATGATGTTTTCCTGGCACCAAACAGAAAAAGTGTGCCACTAATGACTATGCACTTGTATCATTTAAGCACTTTACAGTTATTTTTAGGAAGATATAAAGCTTTAATGTGTGAAGGGTCATGCTGTGACAAGGAAATCAAGCTAGCAGCAGGAATGCCACTTTTATGCCATAGGTAGCTGCCAGTCACATAGTAGATATTTAACAGGGACATGTCTGTCTACTTTGTCACACTCCTATGAGCAGCCTGCAGCTAAAATGATTTTTTTTAGTCTTTCTCATTAGTTTGTACTTCCAAAGCCAGAAGAAGGGGAAAAAAAAAGTTTAAATAACGATTGTTGAATTTGTCTAGATTACAAATTTCACAGCAAACAATTTGTATTTGATAGCCATGTCTCTCACTTTTGTCTGTCTGTAGCTGAAATACAGATAAGAAACCTTGTTTAAACAAAGTTTAGTGATTGCAGCATTGGCTGCAGATTTTACTTTGTCTCCATCATTGGCTGTAAAGATAAAGGCAACTTCTCCAGAAGGTTGATTATTAGGTTATGTGTATATATTTTTTCCATACATAAAAATATATACATATGTTTTGACGACTTTGCTTTTCAAGCAGCTTTTTCCTTACACACTTTATCTTCACCTGATTTTTTTCCCCTGTCTGATGGGCAACTTTGTAGGTTTTTGCAACAATGAATTTATTTAATGAAGAAATAGCTCCTGAGGGCCTGCTTCTGATTTCACATCTGCCTGCATACATGAAGAGCATCTGCACTGAAGCCAAAGTAAAACCAGTATCAGCTGTCATCAGCCATGTCATCAACCTTGCTACTTAAATTTCAGAGCTGGTGGTGCATACAAAGTTCAAGAGCTTTACTTCAGGTACTGGGGACCACTTTTTTCAGTTTTATTGTCAGATTGACAGAGAATGAAGAGTATTTAACAGTGAAGACCATGACCAGAAGTATTAGACTTCACAATATATAAAACTCATATTTGAATCCATTAATTTTTCAACAGGCTTCTTGTTCTAATACTTATTGAGCAAATACTCATGTCCAATAGTCTACCCAGGCCAAACTTCAGAGGAACAAGAGAGGTGTGAGATGTGACTTACCTTGTGTCAATACTACCTGATGCAGCTACATTCGGTGCCGTACACCTGCAAAATGTTAAGGCTCTGCTCATTTCCATCAAGGAGATGGCTAGATTTAGCTTAATTCTTCTGTTCCAGCAGGTCAGATTCAATTAGTACTTCAGCTTGTTGACACATTAATTGAACTGTTCATCTGTGCAATTATATCTTGGCCTATATACCTATACCTACATATATATATATATATGTATGACTTCCTCCTAGTAGTCTTTTCCGACCTATTAATGCCACTCTTCTCTGGTCCCTAAGGCAGAAGGTTAAAATCCTTTTGCAGTTATAAATCTTCTCTGTGTAAATTCAGCCAATATTAACCTATCACCAGGTGACTTCTGTCCAAAACATTTCTTTATTAACAGCTTGGATCGGTTTTGTCACTACCTAGACTTTTCCTTTGGTTTGGAATTGCTGTCTGCTCTGTCAGGTTAGTTCATGTATTTTTAGGACCCTTTCTGAGTATTTCAGATCCAAGTTTCTCAGGTTTGGATTGGCTTCTGTTTCTCCTCACTGTATTGAAAGCTTCATTGTTCTCAGTATGAAAATTTATGTTGCTCTAATTTGGGGCATTTCTGAGGAAGAAGTATAGCTGATACTAGACTTCATTTCTCCACTGTAAAATGTTCTGTATTTGCCCAGTCCCAATTTCAGATATATTAATTTGAAAAAAAAATACTAAATATACTATACTTACATTTGAAAAATAATTATACTTAGAGGACTATTTATTTGAAACCAATATTGACACAAGTATCTGTATGCCCAGTTACTTTCACACTGTGCTTTGTGTAACAGCAGAAATGACTGTTTGCTAGATATGGTTAGTCTGGTACACCCTGCATTTCACTAGGTTTCTGTTAAATGAACATCAGCACCTGAATTGACTGCTAACACGAGGCCTGAATGAGGTAGTTTGTGATTGCATGGACCCATAAACATTCCTCTATGGGAAGCCCTATTCCACTATAATATGCCCTCATCAAAGATGTGAAAGGGTCCTGGATCTCTTTATGCTTCACCCCTCCTCTTCCCATCAGAAAAGGGAAATCAGGGGAAAGTTGAAAAGATGCTTCTCTGCTCCTTTGTCACTGGTGGCCAGGCAAGGCCACTGGCAGTGCATCCAGTGATGCTGCTTGAATTGCAATGAGATAAAAATTAACTGACAGGGTGCACCAGACCAAAAAAGACCAAAGCTACACAAAACTCAGGAGAATTATACTAGTGTCCCTGGCCCCTGTCTGTATTGTGGTGATCAGGAGGTGATTTGTCCTGAAAAGCTATCAGCTGCACCTGATTGCAGGCACCACTGAGATCACCAAAATTGCTGCAGTGATTAATATGACCTTTACAAAGAGATGATTTAATATGAAGCCATCAGAATCTTCACCATGAAGAACATTATTTATCAATGAGGTAACGAGCCCCATTTTCTCTGAAGGGCTCTCCAGAATATAAGCATTGTTGTAATATCTCCTTAAATTAAATTATATTATAAAGTATTAATTTCTATACTCATCCCTGCCTTTCATGTCTTGTGGCTCAAAGGCTATTGTTTAGCTATTTAACTATCTTCATAGCCTACACAGAATAAATGTGATAAAATCTCTCAGTAATAGACAAAAATGAATAAGAAGAATTTAAAACCTCTCCATAAATAATGCTATGCACATACAAAGCACTATCTAATGCTAAAGTATCTCTTATTATAGCAGACATTCAAAGAATTCTGACACTCAAATTCTTATTTAATGATATGGAAAGACACAGATGAAAAAAAAACCATGATTTGAACATCAGATCGTTTTTCTATAAATGAGAAAGTGACTTGCAACTGACAAAATATTAATCTTTCCAATCCTTTTTTACTGCTATTAGACATAATATTTTCTGTAGCAACATCTGAAAATATGAGATGGGTTTAGAAATTATATAAAGCCACGTGTATATATTCTCTATTAGCTTTAGTTTTTTACTTACTAGTTACATTTATTTAAAAAGGTAGTATATTAATACATTGGCAGATAAAAATCTTTTCTCAAGTGTGACTACATCATTCTTCAGTCAATAGAAAGAAGATGCTGAAAGATTAAGGAGCTGAATTATGTCAGCACAAAGGACAGAAATTCCAGGTGTCGCCTGCTGCATCTTCGTTTCCGAGAGAGACTGAATTGAATAAAAGGGCATGACTCTCCAGCCTCTAAACTTATTCATGAGATCACCAGACATAGCAGAACTTCTCTTCATTAGCTGAGAGGGTACAAAGAAAGAGGTCAAAAAAGTCACCTGCTCATAAAGGTTAAATTTGCCTGCTCGGTAAATTATCTATTATGTTGAATACTTCAAAATACCAAAAATCCTGTAGGAAATTTCTTACTCTACAAAATGAATTCCTGTGAATATTTGTAAGGTCCTGCAAAAGTCATCCCTGCTGCATAAGCTGTCTGAAATATTTTGAGTTCAGAACACTACCAAGTCAGTAATTTCCATACAAGTTTTACAGACTGCAATAGAACAGCATTCCACAGATACATCAGATGACTTTGAATGTGTAATTTGATTTTAGCATTTGAAAGCTGGTATTGTTATCATCCCTTCATCAGCTTGGGACAATAGAAATATTATAGGCAGTGGCATCTTATTCATACTTAACATTACTTTTCAGAAACAGAACCACGTGGAAGCTACCGCATGAATGCCACATAAGTATGTAGGAGGCAATTTGTAAGCAGGAGAAGATAAATATTTTCAGTATAGTAAAAGAGTTGGCTGTGATGACTTTTTTTCTGCTGATGTCAATTTTCAACACCAGAGATATGAAGAGATTGGCACTGTACTGTACTAATGTCCATATTCAGCAAGTGAGGACAACACTCTTGGATTACACAAAGATTTTGTAATAATAAAGTGCAGTATCAGTTCTAGATAGAACAAGATATTAATAAATAACTAAAGGATGGAAGAGAAGTTATGGAAAATAAATCTTGTCAAATAAATGTGACTATGTGGTTGGTAATTATTAGTTTGTTTGAAAAAGAAAAAGAAAATAGTCAGACATTTGAAAACCACTGACTTAGTAAAACATGGCATTACGACACAGAATTGGCACTATATGCTGTATTTAAGAATAGATTATATGACCTCCAATGTAAGTATGAATGACAGAGTCACATCAGTCTCAAAAGGGAGAGATTTTCAAGAGGACTGTTTTAGTCTTGAATCTATCCAATATTGTCATCAGTGTGATGGAAGCTAATATAAAAATTGATGCTGATATGCAGATAATAAAGACTCATATAATGCTAAAAAAAAGGATTAATACACTTCTATTATATTTGTATAAGTACTTTTGAAATCTGAACCTTTTGGTAGACAGAATTCATTCAAACATATGCATTTTAGCATCACTGTCTATGATTGGGTTAGGCACAGGAAGGGAAAAAGAAATGTACATATGCGTAAATCTGTGTCCATACATACATAAGTGCAGCTTATACCAAATTTCTGTGTCCACTTGTGATAATTTGGAAGTATTAGGCAGCACTAGAGTTATTGCAACTTTATATAGGGAGAACTTTATACAGACTAGTTCATGATCCTTTTAATAATGTCCATAGCTTTATGGAGTTTTATTGAGATTTATCACTAATTCAGGTACATTCCTACCCTCAGTATTTTACTTGAGTTCTTGTTGCTTATGGGCAGGACATGGGAGGGCTCTTTTGCACAGTGTAGCCTAAACTGGCCACACACATTGTTTTAGGAAGCATATCAAATTAAAATGCATAATGCTATCAGAACATGATAACAGCAACAAAATTCTGTACTAAATTGCTCTGGCAAAAGTCACTATAATGAAACATAAAGAAAAACAACTGCTGAATTCTGGATCTTCTTCTTAAAATAAACAATTGCTGACAGACCTGATCTGCCACTCCAAAAAGACCTTCTAGATATTCATCTTCACGACTCTCGAGAAATCTTAGTAGACAAAATGATGATATTTGGACTTTGCTTTCTATTGAAGATCCATTTCCAAAATTTGAATCAAAGGCTTTTCTTACTCTAGTAATATTTTTAATTGATGGCTCATAAATCTTAACTTGGACTGGGCTGCATGAAGAATAGGAGTCTTGTAAAAATGAAACAAATGTTATTTCCCTAGTTGTCACAGAAGTATGTACATATAACTGGTACAAAGAAACCATATGATCAACATAAGTAGTTTAGCACAAAAGTGGATCATTTTACAAGTAAACATCAGAAAACCCTACTCCAGTGACTAATAAGCTCATGTTCCTCTTATCAAAATACCCAACTCTCTCTTGCATTTCATTTTCCAAAAAATCCTCACTGACTGAACAAAATTGCCAGCAGGTCAAGGGAGGTGAGCCTTCCCCTCTCCTCAGCGCTGCCGAGGCCATGCCTGGAGCACTGTGTCCAGCTCTGGGCTCCCCAGTTCAAGAGAGACATGGACAAACTGGAGAGAAGCCAGCGAACGCCCATTATGATGACTAAGGGAATGGAACATTTCTCTTACAAGAAAAGGCTGAGAGAGCTGGGGCTATTCTACCTAGTGAAGAGGTTAATGAATTCAAGTCAAGCATGATTTTAGTCCCTAGCATTTTTTTCTAACTCAGGCAGGAGTCATGTCAGTGAGAATCCCGTTTATAAAGGATTTGCAGCAACATTAGGTGACAAACTGAAATCATACGTGGCTGCTCTACAATTCACAACAAAAGGAAGTCCATATCAGAAGACAGAGACAGATTTTAGCTCATATGATCAATATGTATAGATTATGTTTGTATTTTAACATTGGCAAAGAATCTGGCTGATTGATAATAACTGCAGAGGAAGAAGATGAAAGACAGGAATAACTGTAGATGCAAAACTGACATTTTTCTACATAAAAATTGAAAGCAAAAATGTTAACCTTAAACTTATTATATTTTGCATGATAAAAGAAAAAAAGGATTTCAACTTTACTTTAAATTTTCTCTGTCAAAGTTTGCATGTGTTACTGTAATATTTCCAGTTTGAGTATTTTCTTAGGTTAGAATTTTCAGAAAGGCCTAAAGGCACTTGAGATAAAGGTTAATTGGATTTAGGTGTCTAGGCATTTTGAAAATCCCACTAGATTCCTCTTTGTAATTTTTAACAACCCTTGAAAAATATTTTCCTCTAAAGTGAATTGATAGGAAGTTAAGGAGATGCAGAGACAAGATTAATGTCATAGGCCTCCTGGCTGCAAACTCATCTTTTGCTCTCTGGTGGCCAGATTCCCGATGTTATATAAAATGAGTAAAAGGGTCAGAAAATTAGGTGGTAACACAATGCATAATATTCACCAATTTGGCACTTCATAGATATGTGTGTTTAATAACTTTACATATCTAGGGAGTATAATGGTTTATTCTAGGAAAAGAAATT
The DNA here is from genome assembly GCA_025769975.1 of Gallinago jamesoni. Taxonomy (NCBI): domain Eukaryota; kingdom Metazoa; phylum Chordata; class Aves; order Charadriiformes; family Scolopacidae; genus Gallinago; species Gallinago jamesoni. The sequence continues at coordinate 95,814,626 of JAOQGH010000023.1, read as the reverse complement.
AAATCAAAGGCATGAAGAGACAAAGCAGGCAGGCTTTCCATCCATTTTCACCTGTATTCAGCCTTCCCACTTCTTGTATCTAGATTCAGAATCAGGATTACTTATATCCATTAGATTCTAGAACTACAACTTGTTAATGACAGTAACTTACATGTCCTATCCTGACTCTCCTTATCCAACTTTTTAACTTTACTTGCTTTTCAACGGTTCTTCAGTTCTCTGCAACCTGCTTTGCTTTTTTTTTTTTTTTTCCTCTGACATATATCAAACATTTAAAGAGAAACTTCACCTTAAAAACTTGAATAGGTCCTCCTTAATAAAAGATTTTATTTTCTGGAACAAATCATCAACTCAACTAGGCCACACACATTGCAGTATAAAAACTATCTAGCTGGGCTGTTTTGCAATGGTGGTTTTCAGTTACATTTACTGAGTTATTTTCATTGACTTCTGTAGAATGGCACCTGTTTAGGTCAACTGAAAATTTGCTCCAGAATCCGTTTTCATTTCTACACTGGTTAGTTATCTTAATCTTTGTTTTTCTTGGGCATTGGTGTGAAAATGTGGATGATAGATAATTTAAATAATAATGTATCTGTGAAAATGGAACAGTGGAACTGCTCGGTTATTGGCTGTAAAAGAGCCAATTATGAAACAAACTGTACTGAAAAGCAAGGTAAGAGATGACTTTCGCTCCAAATGTGATTTATATAATATTCACTTTTTCATGAAAAAGATTGTAGTGAAATAATTTTGGTGTAGAGTCAGAAGGTTATAACATTTATGGATTATCAAACAACTTAAATCCAGAAAAGGCACAAATCTCCTGTAGATAATTGACAACTTTATTTTGCACTTTGTACGTTAATATTGAATGGTAAAAAAGAAAAAAAAAATCAATGGAAGCACAAAATGGACTAGCTTTCCAAATAATTCTTTGATCTTTGCTTTTAAACAGAGATCTTCATATGATATTGTGTGGTCTTCAAGTTGGTACATTTGTTATTGCACATTTCATTATTAATATAAATTTAATTAAAGGTAATTGTGAACTGAAAAGTATGTTATCTGGATGATGAAGTTTATATGCCTTTTGTTATTGACATGATTTAGCAAATGTGTTTTGCTAAGTAGCATACATTTCTAAACTGTCTTTCATTACCACAGCATCTGATCACTCTGATGCGTTCAACACAACCTTCTTAAATTGTGGGGCCAGAACTGCATGCAGTGGTCAAGGTGAGTCCACAATGGACAATGCAGATGGATGTTGGCAGGAATATGCTGTGGTTTTAACAACATCATCTTCTCAGCAAGGTAGGATGCCAGTTTTCCACAAAATTGTGTTCTTAGTCCTGCTGAAGTCTATAGGCCATATGTGGTAGTGTGGTAGGCGAACCTCGGCCAGCAGCTGAGTACCACACAGTTGCTCACTGAAGGAGTGACCTCATCCCAATGGGACAGGGGAGACAATAGGAAAAAACTAAATAAAAAAACCCCAACTTGTGGGTCAAGATAAAGATAGTTTGTTTAACAAAGGAAGAAGAAAGAAAAAAAAAAAAAAACAGTGATGCAACTGCAATCATGTACCACCTCCCAGAAGTAGATTGATGCCAAGGCAGTCTCCAGGTCTACCTTCCCCAAAAAAAAACTTCCCCAAAAAAAAACTTCCCTCACTTTTTGTTGCTTAGCATGGTGTCATATGGCATGGAATATCCCTTTGGTCATCTTCGGTCAGCTGTTCTGCTTGTGACCCCTCCCAAGTTCTTGTGCATCCCCAGCTTACTCACTATAGGGGTAAAGTGGGGAAGAAGGAAAAACTTTGATGCTCTGTAAGTACTGCTCAGCAACAGCTAAAATGCTAAAGTCTAGGTAAATAACATCCACAGCCTTTCCTTCATCCACCAAGTGAGTCACTTTGTCATAGAAGGAGATC
>JAOQGH010000023.1:95693521-95802902 GCA_025769975.1 Gallinago jamesoni | reverse complement strand
AACTTGTGGGCCATCAACACGAGAGCTAGGAGGAAAGGGGTTGGTAGTGAAGACGGAGGCAAAGAAGTTATTGAGAATATTAGATAATAATCTAAGTCTTCTGAAGTCTTCTAAAATCTGAGTTCCTATGGAAAGTGTAGGTTATTCTTTCTTCTGTGCATTGCAGTGTGTTTCATTTATAGTACTATTTAATTAGCTCTTCTACTACCTAATTCCCAGTTGGGTACAAGTTCCAGAATTTTCAACAAGCTATTGTCACCCACACTTCCCAGATCTTTTACTAAAAGCATGTATTTTGCTACTAAGTTTTTTTGAGAACCTCAAATCGGCTGGCAGAAGAGGGACAACATCCACATAATACTGACACCTGAGAGTTCAGTTTCCGAAATAAAGAAACAGAAATTATGTAGACAGTTAAAAGAGTGTAATAGTATCAAATATGTAGAGGTGGGAATGGCTGTGAATAAAGTGACTTTCTCCATATAATAGTCACATTCTAAATTTGGTACTGTGAGTGGGAGAAAGCTACTGATAACTCTTACCAGCCTTGAAAATGTGGGATTATATAATACATGCACATGTGTCACTGAAGCTTGTCTGTTGAGGATTTATCATAAATCTGAAAGAAGAAAAAGCCCTTTGGTGATTGAAAAAGCTGGTACATCTGGAAAGGCAAAGCAAAGGAAGTAAAGTAGGGTGAGAGAATGGAGATAATGTATGGGTGAATGTCTCCATTCTTCAGTTTTACTTTCTGGTTTTGGCATGTGGAATTATGTTCTTCAATTCCAATATATACTGAAGATACACATATAATACCCACTTTACAATTAACAACCCCCAAACCATTTCCCTGACAAATACAAATTACTCTGCACAAACACTCTATAAAGTTGGAAAAGCCAAATGGAGAGCGAAGGGTGAAGGGAAAAAAAAAGTCAATAAAGGAATAAAGCTATGAGAGGTTTCTTGGCAGCATTTTCTCTTAAGATCTCTAAAATTTCCAAGCAACCCCGTGAACAGCAGTAGCTGTAAGAGGCAGTTCCCTCAGAGTGACAAATAGCTTTAGGCTGCAGGGGTTTATACTTCTTTTTGGCCTTTCTTTTTTGGCCCTGCATTAGAGATAATTGTCTATTTTCCCCATAGCAACCAGGAAAAAAAAAAGTGAGATTAAGAACAAGCTACTTTCCTGAGGCAAAACACATTCTGCTTTTTAGGTTGCTTGACTTACTTGGCGGTTTAGAAGAACCTCACAGTAAAATGGGCTATGCCATTGATCTGTCACTAATATCCTTTTCGCCTCCACCTCCTACTCTTCCTTTTCCTGCAGAACATGGAGACATTGTGGTCTCCAGTTTTGGGTGAGAACATGCATCTCGACAGCCAATACTTGTGATTCTCCAACAACATAAAAAGTAAATAACTACTGAAGTGATTTCATTTCTACAGAGGTTAAGATGTGTTCTCTGCCACGATAGTCATTACTTCATCTGAGCCTAATAATGAAGGTTCTCAGGTTGATAGGTTACTTATTACCAAGACACTAGCTTTTAACCAGGCAAGTATTTAAGAATGCACTATTAATAACAATGAGGCATTAGGTGAACTAATTAAACATTCAAATTCTCATTTATTGGCTTAATTAATGGCTTCTTTCCGAACACTTGGAATACAGTCCAAATGTTACAAATATAGGTGTGCTGATGTAGTTAAATGCAATAATGAAGATCAGTCTATTTATAGTTCCCCTTACCACCATGGTATCTAGCCACTGAGCCACATGTCTGCAGTCACTAGGAGACCGTCATTAATCTGCTTTCTCCTCCATCATAGCACTGGCATTGCTGTTCTCCACCAGCTGGTAACAGCATGATGGCTTGGGGAGCAAGAGACAGCAACCAACGAAGGAGGCATTGGTCCCTTGAAATGCCCATGGGAGGTCATGGCAGTATAGGTAACCTTGATGAGGCCTATGTGTCAGATGTGTTGCTGGTGCTCCAGGTAGCTCTGCTGCAGACACTCAGTCCTAGAAGGTGGCTCTTTTCAAGGATCTGTGTTTTGGGTGATTGAAAAATATTGGCCACTACCTGTTACATGTGCAGAAGACAACACCCACCCTCAATTTGGGGTATTTATCCTGAAACCATTGTGAGGTCAGAAATCACTATTAGCCTATCACACATGAAAACTAATCAACTTACTGAAGGTCACTTAAGTCATTCTAGCAGACTAGAGACGCTAGTCAGGGGCTGTATGTGTGCTGCCAAAGGGCACAGAGACCCAGGGAAGTCAATAGAGCAGAGTCCCTTGAGTCTACTCTATGTAAAGCTTAAAAACCTCTAAATTACCTTGAGAACATACATAACATAGATCTTGGCTTGGGTCTCCTTTGAGCCATGTATGGTACAACAACAGGAATATAATTAAGTCTGTGATAGGAAGAGGGCCAGTTCAAAACTCCTCAGATAAGGTGTAACTATTATCAAAGTGGTAAGAGAGGAATTTTTGGATGAAAAAATCCCAACCTCTTCCCTGCTCTGCGAATGGCAGGAGGACACATGGGAGTGCCCTGCTAGGATGGCAGAGAGCCAGACACAGCAAAGCAGCACCAATGCTTTCTGCTGGGAACTGTTGCTGGAATTAACTTTCTCCAGAATCAGACCTTGGCTTGTCTCAGAGATAACAAGTTGGGTCGCCCCAAAATAGATTCAGTGCAAAACAACAGCCCCCAAAATAGGAGGACTGTAAATCATAGAATTTTTGCATGTGGACACACCTACAATGCTAAGTGTATTGACAACCATCAGTATTAAAAGGAGAGGCAAGGCATTTTTATCTGATCTAAGAATGCAATAAAACTGTTTAAGTTACTAGAAGTAATCAAGATTAACAACTGAGTTCATAAATTCGAGTAAGATATAGGACTGCATTTTCAACTTGATATGATGCATTTATCTAAAAGTTGGCTATTATTCCCTTGCATCAAAATCATTAAAACAGCCATCAACAGGCTTGAAACTCTACTGAGGTAAACACTGGTGAGGACTAGATCTGAGTATGAATGTATAAAGTGTGATATAAAATATTCTGCTTTGACAGTAGGCAATTGCCTACCATAAGACCATTCAAGGCCAACTGGAGTAAAACCTTCTGAAATGGGTACAGTGTCAATTGTATTCAACTGTATTGACACCAACTGTATCACTCTCCAATGGCAAATTTGATTTGTGTTTCTCTTAAGGGTAATGGCTGGATTGTAAAAATCCCTAACATTTTTTGTTTTGAATGTCCCAGAGTAACAAATGATTTCACCATTGTTTTAAAAATATGATGAATTCAAAATTGCAGCAGGTTTTAGTGAAAATTTTTAATGCAATTTGAAAATATTTGTCAGGGACTGGCTAATGACAGGACACCCTTTAAAATGTACTGGGAATTTTGTTGCGGTTGAAAGATACCAAGATGAGTTTCAAAATATTTTTGCCAAAAATCCATAATATTTCTAAAAATATCATGACATATATCCTTTAATTACAAAATCCTCTAATCACCGAACTGTGTGACACAACTTAAAAAAAAAAGCCAAAAATAGAAAAGAAAACATCTAAATAATATTTTGTCAAAGTTTTTTAAGCTATTTCCTTTCATAAACATTTCTCTGACAGTGCAATTACTACACTTGTTTTATCCCTTTTAGTATACTCTAAAACCAATGGAAATGGTCAATAAAATCTGGAACAATTTCCTTGACATTAGAATAAATGCAATGGTTCTGATTTAATAGTGAATTCACAATATAATTAGAAGATCTTTAAGCTACTAGGCATTCAAACTTACTCATACACCTAAGACTTTTGAAAAATCTTTTTGAGAGGTTTTTGGGTTTTGTTGGGGTTTTTTTACATGTCAGAATAGCTTAAGAATCTGACTTGCAGTACTTGTTTGGGCAAAATTCCTAGGATCTGGTACGATGTTATTAACAGACCTATGGCAGAAACTTTAATTAAATGATTATACTTACAAGCAGTAGAATAGACAGCTGTCAAGAAAATGTCACCTCAAGTGAGAAACCATAAAGAACATTGGACAGATACAGACATATCTAAGCAATTGAATTTAGCAACTATTCTACAATATTTCCATGATTAAATTTTTGCATCTGTCAAGGAATAGAAATGCATTTCAAGCATTTTTTATAGCACAAGCTGATCATTCACTGGATGAGACTGAAAGTAAGCAGAAAAGCAGAACGCAATTTAAAAATTCAGTGAAGAAAAAGAAAAACATAAATATGGGTATGGGGCTTTTGTCATTGAAAAATACTAATATAGCCAAGTTTAAATGTCCTGCAGAAATGTGCTAATTTTAACTTTTCTGTCACCAGTCCTTGATTTTTATGACCATTAAGTCAACTCCCCTTAGGTCTGAAAGTAGATAGTTCAGACCAGAAACCTCTGCAATTTTATGTCAGCGTTGATAAAAATGTTGGTTTAATTTCGTTATTTTCAAATAAGATTTCAGAACTTGTACTAGACATAAAATGCAAAGGTTTCACTCCAAATCAGAAACATTAGTTTCCCTATTTCAGTGTTTTCTGTGGAGCGGATTCTGATTAGCCCAAACTGCATTCAGTCTGTGGCTTCTGTAGTAGTCCTGGATGACCCAGAAGCCTTTCTGTAAGCCAGGCTGAGGATTGTCTGCAAACGTGTTTAGTATGATCTCTCACTGATCCTCCCAAGCCTCTTGGAAAGCCACCCTACTATCATAGCATGCAATATTTCACAGTTGCATGGCCTCCAGAGAATTAGTTCCATTCTGCAAAGCATGTTTACAAATACTCTAGGTTTAGTAACATATAGAAGATATAGGGGAAAAACAACAAAGTCACTACAATTACTCTTCAACAAATTTGTGCTCATGTCCTGCAAGCCTCATGGAGAGTGGATAGGCTTTTCAGTCCTGCTTTTGCCTATTGTCTGCATCAAAGTATCTCAAATAATATTCCAGTTCTCTCCTTTAGCTGGCTCACTTAGCAATAATATTTTTGTTTCTGATCCCATCCATTAGATGACTCGTTTATTAACCCTAGCACTATTGAAATGGCAAAAGTCAGATGCTGAAATCTCAAGTAGGAGGGTCATCAAACTTGATGACTTTTTGACTTCTATCTTATATGAAAGATGTGCAAGTATAAAGCATCGCTCTTTGCAGAGGCTTTGAATTAGCATGTTAGTTATGGATATCAAAATTCAGGCCAGTGAAACAAGGCTGAAACACATTTTTTTTTGTTCTAATCAGGTAGTGAATGAGACATAACATTGCAAAAACATGGTCTATTAAATACTGTTTTTAACAAGAAGCAGATATTTATGAAAAGAATCATGTTTCTTCTCTTCACAGAAAACTCATTTCATAGTATTGCTGGTATTAAAAATGTCCCCAACTGATGTTAAAGTGTTTATGGACATACAAGATGCTAGTGTTGATTTATTCTATCAAATTACATTGCTCCCTTTCTGTTTTTCATATTACAGAACAAAAGCATTGGAAGGCACAATTTACTTAAAATGAACTACTTGAGTTGACCTGCAGTATATACCTTTCATTATTCCTTAAAATGTTACAGTGTTAGGTCTCAAATATTTTAATCTTTTCATCTCAACACAGCAAAATAGCAAGAATACTTGCATTTATCATGATGTGTCAACACGGTTCTTTAAAAGAGCAAAAGAAACATTTGCTTTCCTCAAGAAACAGTTTTATTTTCAACAAAAGAGGAAGTAGAAATTTTTTTATATATAAATTGGGAAAAAAAAATATTACAAATGAAACTGCATACATTTTGCAACTGAGCAATCAGAAAATCCATTAAATAAATATGTTTCTCTAACTGAAACCAAAACATGATCTATAATTTTATATGTTCGCTAATTTAATGGCTATTGACATTGACATCTCTTCCACGGACACATTCTAACTAAATGCTGGGACAGTAAGTAGGATTACTAGACTGGAGGATCCAGATGAGAGAAGGCAGCAACCCACATAAATCCTAATTCAGCAATCACAAAAAAAGGTCAATTTTTAACCAAATGATTCATTTTTTAAAAAAAATTCTGTTTGTGATTCTTAAGCCAGTGTTCAGTAGAACTGATGAATTATTTCAGTCTTTTAGAGTTTGTATGTAAGACAGTGAGTTTTCCATAGTAGTTGCGTGTCACCTTGGAGGTAAGTAGAATGAAGATAGTTTGTCTGTGGGAAGATCTGAATTCTCTGATTTAGTTTTCAAGTCAAAACCAAAGGCAGTGCTGCCTCCCAGCCCAGCTCTGGGTTCAGAGACTACTGAAAGCAATGCAAGGTCCAGGGCTTTCCAGAGAGATCTCAACCGTGTACGGTAATAGATGCAGATACAGCAGGGACTGAACAATGAAGAACTGTGTAATGAAAATGTTAATTAGCTGAAATGAGAAAGAAAAAGCAGTCAACTTTTGGAGATACTGAAACCAAAACGGTCTTTGGCTGCACAGAATTGCAGTAAAATGACTCATTCTGTGGAGTGTAAGGCTGTTTATAACAAAGTTATATAGAGCAACAAGAGAGACTTGCCTCCTTTGTCCAGGTGCCAAAACCTAACCTCTGCTGAAACTACAGAGTAATGAGTTTAACGCTAGGGCAGTAATGAATTTAGTCATGAGGCCAGAGACTGACAAATACTTGATTTGCAACTGATTCCAAACAGAGCCTTCCATGTGTGATTTTAACTAAAATATATAGGGACCCCCATGCAGTTACTTAGTCAACAAAGCATTTCCATTGTTGAATCAGTTTACATGGAAAAGAAAGAACCCTATATGAGAAGTCAGAGAAAAGTTGTTTTTCACCTCTTCTTCTCTGTGGACAACATGGTTTTGTACAAATGAAGATCACAAACACTCATAAACTTTCCAAATCATCCAGTCATTCCATGGCTGGATTAATAAAGGGCTTGTATATAAAAATAGGCAAACATGTAAGCAAGCTGCCACATTATCCTAGCAGAGAGAGAGAAGGAACTGCAGGATTTGTAATTGAAAATTTCTACACTTTTCAGGTTTAGGAAGCAAGATTATAGGAACATCTGGAAGATGTTATACTTATTATCATGTCCATCTCTATAAAAAAAGGGATTTGCTTTTTTTTTTTTTATTGCCAAAAACATAGGGGTGGTGGCATCTGAGTTGCTCTTGAGAGTCTCCTTTGAATTTCTTTATAAACTGCCCAGAAACTCTGCCAAACTCTAGTGAGGTTTCCATGTGTGTGGTGAAGAAAGAGAGCAGCTGGGCATTCATAGGAAATATAACAGCTGGATCTGACCATTCAGCATGATGTATGTTGTGATAATACAAACCGTCCAAGTATGTCTCCATCTCCACACAATGTGCTTTTGATTTGAGTTGTCCAATTTGTTTATCATTTTGTAGAATTTGGGGCAAGATATCTTATTCTTGTGCTATCCTAGGTCTCTCAGGAAAGATTGCTAAACTGTAGGGTTGTTTACTTTTATCTATTTTTTTTGATTTATTTTATTTCTTCAATTCACCTTGTTTATATCAGCACAATAGTTTTCCAACTGCCTTTTCCATACAATTGTATAGACTCTTAAGCTGGGATTTGCTCCTGAATTTAGGTATCAGCTGGACAGGACAAATCACATACTCATTAGCCAATGGATAGACAATCCTAGGGCAGAGTTCCGAAGTCCTATTTTAGAACTGAAGATGTGATGAAATGACTTCTAAGTTCAAACAATTTTTTTTCCTAGAGGGCACAAAGATAGTAAGTTCAGATAGATACATTTCATCAAAGGAATCTTAGGATAAAATTTTGATTAGTATCTACGGTATTCACGATTGTTAACTGGAATTTATAATGTTAAGTCCTCTGGAAATCTCTGAAATTTTCATCTAGAGACACTGAAGCTGCACTGACGTCTGAGTAATTCACATGCACAAGCCCATACAAAACTCAGTGATATCTTTAAAGTCTAAATATTTTATTTAAGACACCTGAGGGTTTTTGAGTGAATTTATCACACAATTGAGAACCTAGTTGTGGTGGATGTTGTGTAGTCTTTGCAAATTCTAAGTCATGATCTCATGCAGCTTCCTGGCTATCTTCTGAATATTGGAAATTCTCATCAGCTCCAGTGCAAGCTGCTAAGTAAAGGAGCATTCAAAACATGCACAAAGAGAAGGCATAGACATTATTTCTCTTCAAAAATGAAATTCACAAAACCAGTTCATTTTTATCAACATATTTGTAGAATTTACTTCAAAAGAAATTGTTATTTTCAGCTTGTGTTACATCATACTGGCAGATAAAGTTAGCAAGGGCAAGTTATTATCATGTAGTTTATTAGATGCAATCAAGTGTACAAGCAGAAGGGACATCCTGATGAGAAGTCAGAAGTCTTGAGAAATTACTGTCATTGTGCATGAAACTGAGGTCATGCCTAGAGAGAGGCTTGGATTAATGATCTGTCACTTTCTGTAAACACACATTTCAAATACCTTGAACCATCTACGGCTGCATAACAATTACTTTAAATGTTTGATGGAATTGTAGCTGTAAATATCAAAGAGTTGGTTAAAAAAATCTGCTCGTGAAATATGGACCTTTTTGCTTAAAGAATATTAAATTGCTAACTATTACTTATCCTCAGAAAATACATACCAGTAGCTGAAAGGAACAGAATCACAGGAGCTGCTACAAGCATATTTCTTGATGACTGATTTGTTCATTAAGTTATCAAAAATCAAAGCTGTGGTGCTCACCCTTCAGCTTTCTGCAACAGCCAATTAAGTCAGAGAGAATTTGTTCACTGGCTTCAGGGGGCGGCCAATTGAGCTTCCTGCCCTTCTTGAGTTGTGCAGCATCTTCTGGGTAAAGTGTCTTTGAATTGCTCCCTGATTGCATTGAATTCTCTGCTCTGTTTAAATATTCTCTAGTTGTAGCGTTGGTGTACACTAATTCAGCAGAGTTTCTAAGCAAGATTTAGCGTATATAATCATAGAATAATTTTGGTTGGAAAAGACCCTTGGGATCATCGAGTCCAACCATTAACCCTACTCTACACCATTCTCCCCTACACCATATCCCCCAACACCGCATCTAAACGACTATTAAACATGTCCAGGGATGGTGACTCAACCCCCTCCCTGGGCAGCCTATTCCAATGCCTGACCACTCTTTCTGTGAAAAATTCTTTCCTAATGTTCAGTCTAAACATACCCTGTTGGAGCTTGAAGCCATTCCCTCTCATTCTGTCACTAATTATCTGCGAGAACAGACCAGCACCATTATGTGTGAATGCTAGACGCCAAAACTGCCTCCAAAGTTTTAATCAGCCAGCGTAATCTGTGTTGGCATCTCTGTGAAAATTGACTGAATCTCCAGGAGGCTGTTTCCTATTCTGCAAATGCAGGACAATAAAAAGTAACTTTCTGCCATGGATTGTTGATGGCATAAGGAGCTGGTTTTGATCACAGAAGGGTTTTTCTGAAATCATAAGCAACTCACAAGCCTACTCATTAACACAGAAAAACAAGTGACTTTATCCGCTTTCCCCTAAGAATCATGTTTTTTACAAGATTATTGTTCCAGGTTTAGAAATAAAGAGAATTTTACTGCTTAGGAAGAAATGCAGAGTAAATTCCAAGAAGAAAACAATTAATAATTCAACAGTATTTCAGCTTAGAAGCCCCAGTGCATTGGACATTTATAGTCATGACATTAGTCTTCTTGAAGGGCTAAGTAAATAATCCAGTCTAGCATTTAGCCAGTCCTTCTCTTCATCACTCATTTGCTTGAACATTCTGGTTTAACAGGCCTACTCCCTATGTAAGCCTATGTTGCTGCTGATTAAGGTGAACATCACAAGGTTCCTTTAGATCAAAGATGTCTGTCTTTGGTCTAAACTCTTTCCATTCCAGCAGCAGTAACATTGCTGGTCCCATAGTGCTTAAGACAGATCACTTGTTAGCAGGAAGGCCCGTGTAGTTGAAATTGGGATGTAAAGAGCTCTGCTGTTATAATTCCTCACCCAAAACATACTAAAGTGATTTTTCTTATCATTATACAAAAAAGATGATAATGTTTTAATCTCCTTGCCCAAATACCCAATTACCCAAAATACCCAAATAATGACTGAGAGTCATAATCCCATCTGTACTAACTTTCATGGTATCTTGTGTGGTGTAACGCAGTGTGACTTTGTGGTAAGACCTGTTTCTGTCACACCCATGTAGTCAGCAACTTTTGGTATCCCGTGAGATGCAATCCAGCTTGGAAGGGCAGTTCATAAACCCCGTCCATAAGGAAGCACAGAAAACAGTCAGACTGCTAAATGGTAGTAGAAAAGTAATGTCAAAGACATTTGGTTTTAAACTTTTGAAAAAGAAAGGTGAATTAGATAAAGTTATGACACAACATGGAGAGGAGAATAATAATGAGAGAGCATATTGTGAAAATCAGTTTTGCCTTTTCTTTTTCTTCTTATGTAGTAGACAGTTAATATTTTCATGGTCCTGCATCTCAAAGGTAGCAATTGTTATGGCATATATTTTTAACTGTAGCAAAGAAAAAAAATATTCTTTACCAGAAATACAATTAGGTTGTTATGGATAATAAAAGGTATAGTTTGATTTACTGTAACAGGTGAATAGTCTGCATATACAGCATTCAGAATGCCAGTCACTCTACATTTAGAACAGTCAGACTTGCTTCTTGTTTGCAGCAATGTTCCCTGCTGCACTGAAGTGTGCTCAGAATAAACCGTAATTTCTCTCAAAAGTACAAATAAAGTAGAGTTGTTTGGGATTTTGCTGATTAATACACTTATTTTTTTCTATTCCTTATTTGAGACTTAGGCAATTTTTCAACCCACTTCTGGAATCTCCTTTTCTGGATAAAAGACAATTCAATTCCAATGTCTCGGTCTGTCAGTAAGATTTTTAAGTGTTCAAGTCTACACCAAGAAAAGCATAAAGTTGCTGCGATTGAGGACATTACACTTTTCACAAACAGACTAGTAAGGAGAAAAATCATTCTGAACCCCGGATATAATTAATCTAATTGTTGGAGGTGAATTATTTATGTTCCTCAGTTAAGCTAGAAGCAGTATTGGCACAAAGCAGCTTACAGGAATTCTAACCTACATTCTAACATGCCGCCGCCCTTAGACTAAGAACTAGAGACAGAAAAAGACGAAGCAGTCCTCCAGTTACCCAGACCATAGAAGAAGTAATTTGTATTCTGGTGAGTTTAAAAAATGCTGTTTAAAAAAAAATTAAAAATCTATGTTTTATGTAAACAGAAAAACTGAAGTTTTTACTTAAATTTTTCAAACTATGAATATTTTTTACACCAACTCAGACATCTTGGAATCAAAAGACCATGCCTTAAAAGAATGATGCTTTGGAAGATAAGTCCATTCTTCCGAAATCGTCCCCTAGGAGTAGACTGCTTCTTTGCCAAAGAACTGACCCATGTTCAAGGTAAAGAAGCTCTCAGTGAAGACCTCTTTCAGCAGCCTAAGTCTCCCTTTGGTGTGCCCTCTGCAGTCAAATGGAGGTCTGGGCTTTTTCTCTAGCCAGTATATCACAGATTTTAAACCTTAAACCTGGGCTAAGCCTTTGCGAAGGATCCAATTGAAAATGTTCTCATTATTTTTGGAAGCTAAGCCTTCCTTTGACAGACCTTCTACAGCCCCACTCCAGATGCACTTGTATTTTCTTTCCTCACCTATCTAACCCTAACCCTAGCCCTAGACATATTCTGAACCTCAGCCAAGGACTTCCAGTCCTGGCCCAGATGATGCCTACCCTGGGTGCAAAATTTATCATGGGACAATTTTTTGTATAATCTATCCCTTCCTTTAGTAGTCACTTTGAAGTGCCCTACTCCAACCCTAAGGCTACAGATAATTTCCTTGGTCTAAATGTCACCAGAGTTTTAGACTAAAGAGAAATGCTTGAGTTTCTGTCATGTATGTACATATACTTAAACATCTATACACATATACAAGGGGCAAAGCGATAGAAACTAGATAACCTCTAAGGACACTTCCAACCCAAATCATTCTATGATTCTATATCTACATGTGTTTCTATTTAAGTCATCTATATTTATATGACTGATGTATGCATGTGCATACGTATGTGTTTACATACCTACATGTATAAGCTAAAACACTCAGTAGTTCCAGCTGAGATCCACAAATGTATAACATTACATGAAGTGCTTTCCCCCATTATAACATTTTATGTTCAGTCTTTAGCACCGGTGATGGATCCAGGGTAATGGATCCAGGGTGCTCTGGTGACCTCCAGAGCCCTCTGTTGGAAGATGGTAATTGGGGGAATGACAAACCCTGAACTTACTTGAGACTTGCTGAATGGACATAAGTCTTTGCAGCCCAATGGAATTCATCCTAGGGTACTGAAAGAGCTGTCTGATGTTATCATGGATCCTCTCTCCATTATTTTTCAATGGTCTTGGGAGTGTGAAGAGGCTTCAGTCAACTGGAAGCTGACAAATGTCCTAATTTTCAAGAAAGTTCAGAAGGAAGACCCTTGTAATTACAATTGTGTCAGTCTCAGTTCAGTGTCTCGTAAAATTGTGGAGAAGGTTCTGAGAGTTACTGAAAAATACTTGAGATACAATACGGTCCTTGGGCATAGCCAGCATGGGTTCATGAGGGAAAGTCCTGCCTAATGAACTTAATTTCCTTTTATGATAAGGTTATCCATTTAGTTGACCAAGGGAAGCCAGTATGCGGTGTGTTTTTTTTTTTATTTTAGCAAAGATTTTGATATTGTCTCTCATAGTATCCTTCTGGACAAAATGTTCACTACACAGCTAGACAGGTCCCTAATATGTGGGGTGAGCAATTGCCTAATGGGCCAGGCTCAAAAAGTTATAGTAAATGGGGTTATATCAGGCTGGTGGCCAGTCACCAGTAGGGTTCCCCAGGGCTCAATTTTAGGGCCAGTGCTCTTTAGTGTGTTTATAAATTATCTGGATGCAGGATTAATATGTATATTAAGTTTGCCAACTACATTGGAAGGAGCTGTGGACCCCCTTGAGGATAGAGAGTTCTTACAGTGAGATGTGGATAGACTAGAGAACTAGACAATCACCAACTGCATGAAATTAAACAAGAACGTGTGCCAGATGCTCCACCTGGGACAGGGTAATCCTGGTCATAAAAACTGGGGGACTAAAATATGCAGAGAAGCCCTGCAGAAGGAGATCTGGGCATTTAGTTTGAGTCAACAGTGTGCCCTGGCAGCCAAACAGGTTGACTGTGCCCTGGGATGCATCAAGCAGAGCATAGCTAGCCAGTTGAAGGAGGTGATTGTCCCACTCTACACTGCCCTGGTGCACCCACATCTTAAGCACTGTGTGCAGTTTTGAGTTCTTCAATAAAAGAAGGACATCAAACTATTAGAGTGTGCCCAGAGGAGAGGGACAAGATAGTGAAAGGGCTCAAGGGCAAGAGTTACAAGGAGTGGCTGAGGTGACTTGGGTTGTTCATCTTGCAGAAGAGAAGGCTGAGGAGCTTCCTTAAGGGGGGAAAAGGGGGAGGTGTTGATCTCCTGTCTCTGGTGACCAGCGATAGGACACAAGGAAATGGAATGAAGCTACATCAGACTAAGTTCAGATTGGATATTAGGAAAAGATTCTTCACTGAGAGGGTGGACAATGACTGGAACAGGCTCCCCAGGGAGCCAAAAATTTCAGAGTTTAACTAGTATCTGGATGATGCTGTTAGTCATATGGTTTGGTTTTAGGTAGTCCTGTGAGGAGCAGGGACTTAGACTTGATGATCCTTGAGATATTCTATGATTCTATGTATTTGGCTCATTAATTCCACAAGTTCTGTATTTCTGCTGAGTGGGAGAGGGTAGAGGGAAGAAGGTGTCTACTTGTGTCTACTTGGCTGTGGGCACTCTTTTCACGATGAGCTAAAGGAATATATGCACTTCGAATAACATTTAGTTTTAAACTGTGTATTTTTCAGACATCAATGGCAGTTGAGGATTTTTCTTTTTTTTTTTTTTTTCTACTAAAAGAAGTGAAATAATAGGAACCAGAAATTTTTAGACTGACTGAGAGTGACATTTATGTAAATTGATACTATAGCAATAAGTAACATCTTTGTAAAATTCACTGATTTGTGTGGGAGAAACATTTTGTAGAAGTACTAATAAAGACTATTGCTCTGAATCTATGTCAGAGTGTGTGATAGTTCTGTCCCAGGCAGTCCCAGGAGAATCCGGCAGGATGCTTCTAACAAATTAGGTTCCTCATGTGAAAGGAGGAAAACTCATGAGTTTTGATTGTGTTATTTGCCTGGTTTGTTAGATGGGTGTGAACAGATCCAGTTAACTGGCACGGCTGAGACTCACACAAAGAAAAAATCAAAAATATAATACCTTTTGCAAAGAGCTACTTGGCTCATAAAATTAATAGAACTTGTTTCAGGATAAAAGGCGCAGAAGATACTAAACGCGCTACAGTGCTTTACTTACAGAGCAACACATTCAAAATATGAAGACTATTGGGAAAAATAGCAACACGCAAAAATATTGCAGTTGGTTTATAAAAACATTCTGTAAAGTCTATATTGCAATTTCACACAGAACCCCATAGAAAAGTATAAAGCCAAACTATAAATAAAACCAAATCCAAAAAGAAGATGGAGGAAATGCAAACAGGTTTAAAATGTTATGACCATAACTGATGTTAGTTTTGTTAACATTTTCAGGATCTGCTGCTTAAAATAGCCTGAACCATACCTGATATAAATAGTTGCAATCCACAGCCCACAATCTCTGCCACCCCATACTAACCTTTCAGTCAGCTGAATCTTTATATCACTTATCTGAGATTACAGTTGTTCCTAGAATACATGGCTGTTCAACTTCAAATAGAGAGTCAAAATCTTGAGACTTTCTTAACTGCTTTCTCTAAGTCTTTTATTTTCATGTGCAAATGTACTCAGAAGTACCACATTGGAAAGACAATTGTTTGAATTTTCCAAAATTAAATTTCAAACTGCATTTTCAGTGGCTATATTCATAGGTAACACCTGGTGCTTATCCCCGGCTAGTTGATGGTAAAAGACTGATCACAGTACATGAACATAGTCTGTGGAGTCGCCCATTAAATGTCCCCTAGGTTTCTTTGAAAACACCCATGAAAAATTGCACTCTTGAACATAAAGGTGACCAAGTCTGAGTGGGAAGGGAAGGGCTCCTGGGAGGAGTAAGGAGGCAAAGGAATAGTAAGAATTGGGAGGGACCTCGCTAAGAGAAACTTTAAAAAGTTTATAAATACTCTTATGAGGGACATGATACAGTCCTTTTGAGTCTAGGCTTTCTCTGAGTTGTACAGCTCTTCAATGATTTGACAATAACGTTTAATTCTTCATTCCTGATGTTTACAACTGTTCCCATTTCAGCTTATTTGCTTACCGTTTGTTCACTTTGAATCCAAAAGTAACTATTGGATAATCCTGAATTTTTAATTACAAGTATAGGACTAGTTTATGATGAAACTTGACAAAATAGAGAAAAAAAACCAAAAAAACCAAAAATCAAGAATCCTTTCTTCTTGGAAGAACTTGGAACACTCACAATGGCAAAAGTAAATTGGGGTATATTGGAACACTGCAATAAAACACAAGATTTCAGCAGAGAGGTACATGAGTTAGTTACCTGATATTAGTGATAGTAGTGTGGCAATAACCGAAGACAGCATATAGCCATAACCTCCATGCAGCAGACAACCTTTTACTAGATCTGTGACCAGCATCAGAGAGGACTCTGGTACACTTAGGATGGAAATTTAAAGGCCTTTACACAGCAAAACTCTGAGATTCTGAGCACTGATAAAACCTCCTAGTTGTTAAGAGGACCTCCATTAGTTTATGGAACTCTTCCATGTTGTTCTTTGACTGGAAAGGACAGGACTGTCTGCAGTGGTGAGTTCTTTTCTTATGTTGCTGTATCTCAAACGTCAAATATTTGATAGAAAAATTCTCAAGTTTTAAGACAAAAGAGCCATATTTTACTCTGACTGGAGTCTGGCCTATTTTATATTAGTAGATTTTTATAAATAATATGTTGAGGAAGGGAGCATGTCAACCAGGAGTGATAAAGCAGTGTAACAGCAGTATCTTTATTCAGTAATCAACAGCTGCCTTTGTTCAGTAATCAATAGGCAGTCCTTCTATAAGGACTTTGGGCTTGTCTAGTTTGGAGAAAAGGAGGCTGAGGGGTGACCTCATTGCTCTCTACAGCTTCCTGAGGAGAGGAAATGGAGATGTAGGTGATGATCTCTTCTTCTTGGCACCCAGTGATAGGACACATGGGAATTGTCCAGGAGAGGTTAACACTTAACATTAGGAATCATTTCTTTACCAAGAGGGTGGTCAAACACTGGAACAGGCTCCCTAGAGAGGTGATCGATGCTCCAAGCCTATCAGTGTTTAAGAGGTATTTGGACAATGCCCTTAATAACATGCTTTAATTTTTGGTCAGCCCTGAAGTGGTCAGGCACTTGGACCTGATGATTGCTATAGGTCCCTTCCAACTGAAATATGGTATTCTATCCTTGGACCCTGTTTTGACCATCTGTAAAACAGAGATAATGCTATTGAATACCTTTATAAATTTTGTCAGGTTCAACACTAAAAATCATTAAGGAGCTTTGAAAGGTGTTATCACTCTACCAAGCAACATTCCATGAGAAGTGATGGAGCAAGTCAGAGAGACTGAAGGTTTTCCTTGTCAGTTATGAACTGAGCACAGTTTTTCTGTTTTCATTTAATTTCACTTCCTGTCAGATGCAAGAAGGATGACTTAGAAGGAATGAAGGATGAAAAAATTAATTAATATTTTAGGAAAACCTGTTTTAGTATTTTATGACATTGATTGATCCGTGTGAAGACTTAGTTCAATACAATAAAGGAACTTGAACTAGAAGTTTGAATTCAGTAGGGCAGTGTAAGGATTTTCAGAAAGTTGTCTCCTCTGTGAGTCTGTCTTGGCACCACTGAGATACCTGGTAGATTCCTCTTGACATCAACAGCGTAAAAATAGCTTTTAGAAACAGGGTGAGAGGGGAAGTCAAAGGATTAATATTCTGTGTCATGTTCCGTGTTTACAGACTGTAACCCAGTATTGAGAAGTTTCTGCTTCCAAACGCTCACCAGAGCCTACATAGAAGCGTACACCGGCTGATGCAGGCCAAAAAAAAAGTTAGAATAGTTTTCAAAATAAGAATATCACTTTGGATGACTTCATTTTAATCACTTGATACTGCAGTTTCATAATTCCTGGTCCAACCTCCTAAATCTTTAAATAGCAGTAATATAAATCTGCAATGAACACTTTTACAGGATACTAAATCCAGAGGCTTAGAGACACTAGGCAAATTCTATGTATGCCAGAACAACCTCATAAAGTTCCTCATAGAGTAGCATGCCCTTGAATCTATTAAAAAATTGTCTGGTTTTGAAAAGTGCCATAACCTGAAGAGTTTCTCAGTTTGAGTGCTGGGAATGAGGTAAAATACACACAAAGAGAAAGGAGTGTAGAATGTCATCACTCTGACATATCTTTTTAAAAGGAGGCTATCTGATCGACGCTTTTTTTTTCGAATAATGGGGAAAAGGAGAAAGAGAAACCCACAGTAATCATGCCAGAATTAGATGCTGGTGTTTCTTTGATTTTATTCTGTATGCTTCACGATCACATTCTGCAAATCCAAAATAAAACCCCGAAACAAGATACATCTAATCCAGTACCATTATCTGCTGCAGTATACACCTAAGGTCACAGATCCCTGCTGCCTCTCATTCATTTACTGCCAAATAGAGAGGCAAGATAACAGCATGACTGTCAGGATGGCCTGATATCACTGGTTTTCAACTCCTGATGATGCTTTTCTTGTGCTTTAACAGAAAGACACCCATATCATCACAAGAATTTACACTAGCAAGGTGGGAGCAGGCAGACCCTTGTGAGTAGTGGCCAGCAGTGGGACCTGAATTCCCAGTTGGAAGGAGACATAAGCCAGTGACACCAGTGGTTGCCCCAGGAGGCATCCAGCCTCTCAACAGACTGCCGGGACTTTTGGGGAATAGTTGTCACAAAAACCTCAGAAATCATCTCCACAACTCTCCTTCCCCCTCCGTCTGAACTAGTTTGCATGTATCTTGTTACCCTTAACAAGGCAGACTTATGATTTTGAGGTTTAGAAAGTTTCTCCATGTCTGTAATTGCCAGAGTTCCTTAAAAGGCAGAATTATGCACAGAAAACTGTAGAAATGAGTACCCTTAATGCATCTGAAATCATTCTGTTCACACTCATTGGCACCTACTCATACCTATAGTAATTATTTATTAAACACCTTTTGTCTTAATTATATTCAGTAATTTGACCAAAGACTATGCTATAATTTGATGGAAATAAAATATTGTTTTCTCTCCCTGTACATTCCTAAAAGAAGGAGAATACCTAGAAATAGTATATCCGTTTAAAACCTTCTATAGACATCTCTATCATGAAGTGTTTCTTAAAAGTAAGGTTGAGTTTTTTGCTGTACAGATAAATGCTTTAATCTCAATAGATTACAGAGGAATTTACTTGGTTTTAGACACAGAATTTCTCATAGATTATAAGTGCCTGTAAAGAGTTGGAGCCTCAAGTACCTCTCTTCCAAATGTTTTGCTAAATTGTGATCTCAGTTATTTACACAAAATTACTTTGAGTTGCACTTAGAAATAATGTTTTTACAAAATGCTTTTGGAATGAAACAGAATTTGCAAACTCTTTTGAATGAGCTACTAAAAATTTTGTTTAATCTGATATTTAAATTATTTGCTCTATTGTGGGAAATAAATATTTTGTATAACTGGCTTGCAAAAAAACCTAATCTAACAAAAAACTTCATACTTCTTTATTACCATCTGAGTTTTCTCAGTGTTCCTGAGAAACACATTTTGTTTATGTGTAGGATCAAACTGGGCTGAATTACAGAGCAAGGATAAGAGATATAAGGGGAAATAGTCATAAATGTGGAAAGTTCACAAAGGGGGGTCCTTTTTAATTCAACATAAATATTCTTTAAGGATATATAACATGTTATAATGTTATAATGACAGGTAAATCTGTCATCAATATTCACCCTGTGCCACAGCTCTGGCAAACATCCTTTATGCTGTTCCACTGAGAGAAACAGTCCTAAAATCAGCTGCCTTACATGTCATGTTCAGTCCATTGATGTACCAAGTCTAGTTTTAGGCTCTTTCTACACTAATGGAGCCAGCAGAGAAAGATACTCACACCCATCACGATTATCCCCCAGAGCAACTAATTTCTCCTATTTCAGAAAGCGATAAAGCTACTTCTAGAAATCCGTCTTCCCTCAACTGATTATAGAGAAAATAACATAAATTCCGTAGAACTAAGATTTAATTTGTTAGATCATTAAGTGAGAGTGGTCTTCTAAGTACATACAGATTATGGCATTACAAGAGAGATTTATTGAGAGTCTAGAATGCAAGCACTGAACTCCCAGTAACATGCCTTTACCATCTGTCATTTACAGATCTTAATCAGTAGTTAATAAGCCATGGGCCTTGGTAAGGTTATTAAGACTGAAGAAGGGTTGAAAATAAATAAAGGAAAATTGCAAGTGGGCTTGGTAGGCAAAGATTCATTCAACCTGTGGTCAGTGGACCTCATGTGCTTAGTAAAGCATCTGGAAATACTTTATGAACTTATTACAGAAAACAACGTGCCTGCAGACATTGTCAGGAGCCAGTCCTTGATGGCAGATCTAATTCGTTCTGTCACCCCCCCATCAGCAGAGCAATTGAAAATTATTAAACAGTGGGAATAGGGCCGTCCATGCCTGGAGGTTTGATGTTTCTTCAGATAAAAAAATTATAAAATTTCAACCCCCTATTCAGAACAGCAGCTGTTTGTGTAACAGGAGCTGTCTTTAAAACAGTGACTGTACCGGGAGACCTCAGAGTTAGCAGCACCATGAAAAATGAACCATCTTCTCAGTTTTAACAATAGTTTCTAAGCTAATGTCAAGGAGTAATTTGTGGCTGTGGACACATTACCTCTACAGCAGTTGTGCTATTATGGAACATATTTTTGATTGCGTGGTTTTCATTCTGGAAGGTTACTTGAACAACATAGTTATTTATTAAAATGCTTTAATAAATCCTACATTGTTTTATTTTTCTTAAAATGATTGTTGAAATTGTAATTTCGTTAAATTGCCATTTAATCTCTTTAGCATTTAAAAGCTCCCAAACTAGATTATTGAATTAACATCTCCTTGGGTTTTATTCAAATTTCAGCAGGTATCAAAAAATTGAAAATGTGAAAATGTAAAACTGAGTTTAAGAAAGGACTACAAACTGCCAGAAAAAGGGCTTAAGATGCCTCCAGTTCAATAGGGTTTATCTCTTTTCCTGCATAAGAAAGCTGAAATGGGAATAAAGAACAGAAAATTTAAAATCATTTCACATTTACTTATTTCTTATTCACAGTAGTATGCATTTCCCTTTGAAGTAGAAACATGAACAGAAAAATAGAAATATGTACAGTTTATTCATTAGCTTCTCAAATCACAACTCCAGTTTACAAAACCTAGCTGATTAAAAGGCAGATTGTCTTTCTTTCACAAATCACAACAATTCCTTCAACATAGTATAAATTTGTGTATTTTAAAAGTGATTGATTTTTGTGGTTTTTTTATAGAAGAAATGCTAAATGATTAAATCTGATATTTTTTTCAAATTTAAAGTAAATTGCAATAAAAAAGTACCTGCTAGCAGGGGTGATCCTCTATGTGTGAACCGGACTATTATTGATTGAGATTTTAAAAAAATAACTTGGAAGTTCTTCAAAGAAGATGGATTTTTCTTCATTTACGTATTTGAGATTGCTTTATAGTGGGCACAGAGAATGTAATATTTCTTTCTTACTAAACAGGAAAATGTTAGATTCCCCAATTGCAGAAAATAGATCAAATTGGAGATTCTAAGATGCTAGGTGTTTGTTCTACATCACAAGACAAAATTCACATTAATTTCTC
Organism: Gallinago jamesoni; assembly: GCA_025769975.1. Classification (NCBI taxonomy): domain Eukaryota; kingdom Metazoa; phylum Chordata; class Aves; order Charadriiformes; family Scolopacidae; genus Gallinago; species Gallinago jamesoni. The sequence goes on along the minus strand of JAOQGH010000023.1, from coordinate 95,781,739 downwards.
TAAATATTTTATAAACCATCAGTTTGTCTTCTCCATTCAATAGAGTTATCACTCTTCCCTCTATACATAGTGACATTGTAAGGTAAAGTATGCCCTGTTAAGCCTGATGTTGAAATTAAGAAAGATGCCTGAGGCCATTTAGCAATTAATCACTGCAAAGAAAAAGAGGCCTCACATTCTTCTTCTCTTACTATGCTCTTCTCTTCCATAGCCACATCTGTCTGGTTTTACTTTTCCTGAAGCAGTATATCTGGTACTCACCTTTCTGTGCCAGTTTTACACCCACCGATCCTGCAACAGGTAATCCAGTTAAAAAATTAAGACATTTCATTTCTGCCAGATGAGTTGAATTACATCACAGAAGCTTCTATCTGGCACAAGAGTGGCACATGATAAGAAATAGATATGTGTAATTTTTTTCTATTTTAAAGAAGTTTCATGTGAATGTGTGTCCCTTCTACTTGGAGTATGCGAAGTATACTATGTACATACATGTGGATCTCCTACAGCTGTTAGGATAGCAGGTGTTTTATTGTATTGAAATAAGAAACCCCAAAAGATTCAATTTCTAAATTTTTAAACTGTTTTACTAAAAGGTTAAATTATATTTTCCAAACCTGGACTCTTTTTTACACTTACCATTTATTTCACCTAAACATATATCTGTTTACACATTTATATATAAATTTATTTCACCTAAACAAAGGAAACTATTCCTGTGACCTAGCTGTTATTCCAAACAGAATCCAATAAGAGTTAATCTAAGTAGCATGTTGATCATGAGTCTTATCACTTTCAGCAGCATCATTATAGAAAGATATTTGCATGGTTTATTGATGTGTGAATATTTTTGGTCCTTAGTTATTTGTTGATGGCTCTCCTGTCTTGCTTTCCATTGAACTGGCTGAGCAAATGCTCTCAAGTATCATGACAGTTTGCATATTCAGGTTGAATATCTGAAAAAATGTACTTTCTACAAGTTTCAAAGTGCCCTTTTGCTTGCCGCTGAAACAGTATTTAGGAGAAAAATATACTCGAGAATGAACAAAATGGGTTGTTTTGACTAGTTTTGGTGCACATAAAAATGGACAGAATTCAACCTAATGGGACATGAAATAACAGATTAGCAAGTTACAAAACTGCCAAAACTGAGATTTGTTGCGATTTCATATTTATGATCATATACTGAAGCTAGAGGTTAGTTGCAAACTGTATAATGACCAGTTGCAAGCACCATGTTGCATTGTTATTGCTTAGCTTTCTTGCCATGAGTCACTGTGAGGCAACACAATTTAAAAAGGAGAGGAGGAGGCAGAGAGGGGTGAGAAGAGAGTGGGAGGAAGGGAGGAAGAAAGGAAGGATGGCAGAAAAGATGGCAAGAAAAAAGGAAGGAAGGTAAAAAGCAATTGGAGAAATGAATGGAAAGACTGGGGAAAAATATGTTTCAACACTAACAACAAAAGGCAGACTATCAAGGAATTATTCACAAGTGCAGCAACATATCACCTAGAAAGAAAGTGTTTTCTAAAGCCCCAAGCTGAAGTACTACCTAGGTAATGGCATAAACAAGAAGTTTCTTTACAAGGGATAAAAATGCATTTGCAGGAAACAGAGTCCTCTTTCTTTCCACTCCAAAAATCACAAGCTAGCAAGCAAAGTTCAGAGACTAACAAAATGAGAAATGCTGAAATTTAAAGAGGAGGACTGTACCCATAGACCAAGTAAAATGGAGAATACTAGGTATCACTAGAGAGAGGGAGGCAGAGATTGTGGTTATTTATGCTGCCATCATGGAGAGCATCTTGGCTGTGGTGATAAAAGTACGAGAAGGTAATACTTAAGGAGACAACTGGCTGCCAGCTACATTTTCTGGTTGTGTTCACATTTATTACTCATAGAGAAGTATTGGTTCATTAGTACTGACAGCTGATGAGGAAGCTACATTGCAGTTAGAGAAGAGTCATTACCAGACCAGCATAGACCAGCACAGAAATGGAGGACACTACTTCTGTTTCACTGCCAGAGAAAGCATGTGAGCAGTCGCTGATCAGGAGCAAATAGGAAAGCCCTGAAATTTAAAACACCAGCTAGTCCAGTGCTCATCCCATGCAAGGCTTGAAGCAGATGATTTGGAGTTTAAGAGCTTATTTTGTTAGGGTTATTTATTATCTTCTGTGTAGTGTTTCAGAGTTAATGTTAGTATGAATAGTTTTCAGCTAACTCTCTTCTATGGCACATTTTCTGTGTGTTGATGAAATTTCCCATCTGTATTATTTTTCATAGCAATCCCCAGGGCAAATTCATCTCAAAAGTTAGGGCAAGAGTTAGAAAGGACTAGACATTCTCAAGTTTTCCCCAAACATCTGTTTTGACAGACCTTGGCAATACAGCAGCAATAATAATTGAATAATCTTCAGAATATTTTGCTTACAAGAACTCTCTACATTTCAAAATATATTTCCACTTCAAATCCAATCAAAACCACAAATCAGGCTCTTACATTTGTATCAGATCTATACACATTTATGGTGTATAGGAATGCTTTAGACTAGACATTCCTAATATATTATCGCAATGCTTTCCTTTTAAATGTCTAAAAATATTCTCACAAAATCAGGAAATATTTTCTATCCATTTATTTCTATTAAGCCTACAACAATAAAAACAAATAATCACACTGATTTCAACAGAGTTATGATGTGACCTTCTATAAATAAATAAAGTCCCTTCAAATTGAGTTATTTCCTGGCAGTTTAAAATAGCTACTATCTGGTACATCCTCAATAATGTAACTAAAATCTCTGAACTAGACTTTATCTGCTATAATATTTATAAGAAGGCCTTCAGGAAGGTTCTGGAGCTTCTCTGAATACCAAACAGAAAAATGGCCTTTTCAGAATCATTTGAAACATTAAAAGAAGATCATCAATGTTTCGCGTAATTGAAACTTCATACAGCACAGTTCATTCCAACCTGTTTTAATGCTGGTCAATATCTGAGCATCATAGTTTGAATGAGCAAGTAAGAAGAGTAGGTTTAAGAAGAAATATCAATAAACCAATATATGTAATAATCGTTTGTGAAACTAAACTGTAAACAGCACAACCTATGGCAAAATAATGAGTTTAATTCAAATACACTATGCTTATTAGAAAGAATAAGGGTTGTTATATCAGAACTGCCTCTACTATGAACTTTGCATCCTCAGTAGAATATAAAATGAAGAAATGTTCTACACTTTAATACTACCCAACTGTTACATGGCCTGCAGGGGCCATTGTGATCATCTTATCTGACCTCCTGCATCACAAAGGCAACAAGAATTCACTGAGTTCAACCTTATTTGAAATAGAGAATACAGAAGTTTAACTTCCACAGGTCTATGATTTTATCCCAGACATTCAAAGAATTCTATGAGGCAATGTGGGGAGAGAGAGGAGTGGTGAGCATATAGACGGCTGTCACGGGGCCTATCCAGAGCTGTCATTGTCCTTGGGCCCACACAGAGAGGCACCACACGCTTCTTCAGAGTCCTGGCTGTGCTCTGGACTCTCACCATCATTTTTTACACAGCTAAGGGAGACTTCTGAGCAGGAAGGCCAAGAAATTAAATATGGCTCTTATCACATGGCATTTATGTACCTGAAAAATAGTCTGGGATTTTCATATAGATCATGCATTTTAAAATGCGTCCTTCCCTTGAGAACCAAGGAAGGAAATTCTATTTCTTTTAATACTTCACAAAAAAAGTATGCAAAATTGTTCAAAAGGTGCTTATTAAAGTAATCAGGAGACTATTTTTTTATATACAGGTTTACAGTTAATAAAAGAATGACCTTTATCTTCTATAAAGCATATGAACTATTAAAACTAATTTTTCCATGCTATTCCAGAAGCACAAAGGAATAATGTTAGCTATCAGATACTTTACATACTTGTTTAGACCCACATATCTGCATCTATTCAGTCCTCAGAATTGTTCCAAAATTCATTTAAAGCAATTTTTCAAAATGCTGTTACTAACTAATGAACTAACTATTTCTGATTTCTAGATGAATGTAAGTGTTGGTATTGCTTTAACAACGCAAAATCATCCTTTTTAAAATAAAAATTTTGCCATATTCTTCTTGTATCTTCTGATAGTGTGACTTGACTGCTCCTCAGAAGGAAAAGTTGGACACATTTAGTCTGTAACCCGTTGATAGTAGTGCTCCAGAGTCAGGGGGATGGATGTGACAGGAAAATGCATGCATATCTGCTTTACATTCAGGGTCACTATCCAACTAAGCTAGAGCAATCTATGCATTTGCACCTTGTTCTAAAACTGGATTGAGCAGAGGTGAAGGTGTTTGAAGGTATCTGAACAGACAAAAGTGTTTCAGAGTGATGGGGCTCAGCAAAGGCTTTGGGTAACTCATGTCTTGTCCTAGACATCAGCTCTGCTTTGTCTGTTCTATGCTTTTAAAGAGCAGTAGCCTTACTACAATACTGAAGAATACAATGATGATTTTCTTAAAAGCCATCAAACTATTCTCATCTGGTGGGTTTCTCATCAGCCTCCCCCAGCAGGAACTCAGCCTGTATTGAATGAATGGACAATTTTCCACTGACATGCTGGAGCTCACAAGTCAGCTCTCATACACATATTTTTCTTACAGACAGCTCAAGATCAGGTTTTAATTTAATAGATGATAATTTTATACATTTATATATAGTCTAGTAAGACCCCAGGAATAAGTGTGTGCAAGGATGAGTGTGTGTGTGAGATGTGTGGCAAGTGCTCCTGGAGAAGACGAGTTGATATCAAAACCCCAGAGTAAGGGTGGTGTTCCTGTCAGTGTAGACAGCATTGGACAAATAAAGAAAATGAAGGGTAATTCTATCAAGCTCTTTAAATAGCCAAAATAGGGTAAACACAAATTTAGGCTTTAAGAAATACGTCACAGGAAAATGCTTTACTTCGTTTTGTTTTTCTGGGATATTTAACCTCTTTTAGCCCTTTCTTAGACCTCATGTTATACTGATGATATCAGAAAATGTTACCAGCACAGCTAACTTACTTGTACAAATAATGCTCTTCTAAACAATTAATATAATATAAAACCAGTATTTATTTTTAATGTGTATTTATTTAAATTAAGGTTAAAGTGAGATGTTTAAAATTAAGCCATATCATAAATACAATTCTCATTTAATTTAACCTTAGTTTATATTGTCTTTTTTTTTTTTAATCTCTTTAAAATAATTGTCTTCTATTTCCTTGTCATTATCTTGGTAATTTCCTCCACTGCTTGATTTATAAAATGGTTTTCAGGAGGGCAGTAGAGGATGAATAGGCGAAGATATAATAATTCTGTTTATTGTTTTACAGATTACAAGGAGCAGTTTATTTTATGAAGCAGCACAGAAGAAAATGGGAGCTATTCTGGAAATTAAAGGTCTGCCATGTGCTGCACAATTCTCTTCTGAGTTAAAGATTAATTAAATACTTTAAAAAAAATCAAAGTAAATGTCAGAGGCAAAGAGATGAAATTAAAGAATATAGAATAACTATTACAAGCATAGCTAGAGACAAAATCATGTGAAATATTATAATAGATAACGCATAATAATGCCTGAAAAGTAATCTTATCTTTTTCAGGTCCAGGATCTAGCATAAAGAGATATTGATATGATAACAGTGATATGTTATCATATCATTGCAGGGTTAATTACTGTGAGTTTAGAATTGAGGATGTTGCATTCCTCTCATGTACATTAAACTACTTACAATTTTCAAATAAATAGTAAAGGACCTTATATATGTAAATGGTTTTTATTGTTTAAAGTCTTCTAGGCCTTTGTTTCTCCTAGAAAAAAAAAAAAAAAAAAGAACAAATGTCTTAAATTAAAAAGAAACAGTCTGAAATCCTGTAAAACTTTTAAACTGTTAATGCAAGAGTGGGACACTCTGAATGAGATTTTTCTCCTACCAAACTATTTCCCCCATTACTCCATGATTTATTTACTGACTTCTGTGAAAGATACTTTTTTAAAGTAAAAGGACCAAGAGGGGCTAGAAGGCTTCTTTCCAATTTGCATTTTAGTACAGAGCGTACTGGGAGGAGAAAGGATATTAAACATAGCAAATAGAAAAAGAAACAAAGAGCAGCTGCCTTCTGCAGCCTTCTTTTCTACTTTTCCTTCACTATCCCAGTGTTTACATGTACTTCTTTCTTTTTGCCTTCCCAAACTGTTCCTTCACATTCCGGCTCTTTTCATCTTCCGCTTTATCTTCTACATAATTTTGTGAAGTCTTGTAAATTCTGTAAATCCCCTGTTATAACTTCCCAGTTGCAACCTACTCTATTTAGCCACTTAAGGTGTTTCAGAACTGCATAAAATCATAAGTTCCTCCTTTGCTTGTGAGCTGTGTTGAGCCTTCCATGACCTTGCTCTTAGGCAGCCAGAAAGGGACCCCTTACTGCTCTTTCTTGCTCAAACAGATGCTGACTTGTCTTCCTCCCTGGACAGGATTTTTTATTGTTTGTAATTGTTTGCTGTCTCTAGGTTCTGGTCAGAATTTTCCCAGTAGTCTGAAATGTCACCAGCCCTGCTGAGTAGACTAGGTAGTATTACATGGTGACAGACAAGACTAAATCAAAGGCCCTGCATACATGGATATTAAAATATTTTACTGAGCCTACTGATGAAAGAAGGGTATTCAAGTCATTGAATGCACTCTTCAAAGAGTCTTAAGCAGCAGAGAGCTGCGCTTAGGACATAGGCAAAGAGAAAAGGAGGAAATCAGATGGTGTATTGACTTGCATTGATTAGAAACTCTTTCACTGAGCTTCTAAAGATATCTTAGATATTCATTTGAGAAATGAAGGATGGTTTTAGCTCAGCAAGTATTTGCAATATATGCATCCAACTTACTGAGAAGAAATTCTCACTGTGAATTATCATTCAAGCATCTCAGTTGTCTATATACATATACTTATGAATTTGCATTTCAACAAAATGTGAAGCTGGATTATGTGAAATCTATTTTAGATAACATACTCAAGCTTTGAGGGAGAAAATATTTTCTAGAGCTACAAACCTCTTATCATTTTTGTCTATTTTAAGCTTGCCATTTTACAGATAAAAGACGGGAACTTACTGCTAGAGGTAATTCACTGAGTAGTGGAAACAAGCAAACAAAAACTGAAAGAATAAACATTATATTAATGAAGTTTTTTTACTATTTGTTTATGTATACATTTCAATGGATGCTGTTCTGTGTACATGGGTGTGGGTATGTTTTATGAAAGAGATTTTTAAGCAAAACAATGGAGAACAAGTTTTAGGTAGGATTTCAATGAAGTGTCTAACAGCTCATCCAGAAGGGACTCTAATGAACTGCATATCAAAGAAGATGACCAGAAAGAAATTTTAACAGGTATGCTGTCTTCAGCTATCTATTTAGATTTTCAATGAAGCACAAAGGCTTGAACTGATTTCTCAAAATATGAGAGTACAATAGGAATAGAGGGAAAGGGAACAGACAATTGACTGGATGCATTTCTGCATCTGTCATCTCCTTCTGATATTAATGCCTATAAGTCACTTTTAGAACACATTCAGAACCTATGAGCAGAAATTGGAGTCATGGATGCTTACTTCTATTCATTTATTTCTGACTTATCCACCAAGGTAATACTGGTTAATTGTGCTTCACAGAATCACAATTTGATGTGGTTGAGGTTCGGAGGCACCTCTGGAGGTCATGGTGTCCAACATTCTTTACTCAACCAGATCCACCTAGAAAAGTTGCCCAAGACCATGTCCAGATGACTTTTGAATAACTTTTGAATGACTCCCAGGTAGTTAATTTTTATTGAACTACTTGGCTTTTTACTCATTTAAAATTGTTCTTTCTTACTTTAGGAATAAAAAGTCATAGTTAACAGCTGTGATCATGAAATCTGATGACCACAGAAACTAGCAGGAAATCCCATCCCTGATTTGAGGTTAAGGTAGATAACTATTATCTTTGGGGAACTTTGTTAACTTGCCACTATTTGGTAATTTTTAGATTAAAATTATTTATGCTTCACACTTGGAAACAAACCTTTCTGCTTAGTGTTCTTTGTGGTTTGTTTAAAAGAATCTGTATTATTTCTTGCTGTCATTATTTTAAACATCGTATATTTTGGTAGTCCACAAATATTGCTATAGTTTGCTCATTATTTAATGTTTCAATAATTGCTGAACTTGCATCTATGCTTTGTGTTCAGCTGACCAGATTCAAGGAAATGCTTTCAGTAGTCAGGCCACAGATCTGCCCACACACCAAAGAGATTACGATGCATGATGCAATTCAGGAGGTTTGAGACTTTTAACACTATCTCTGCTATAGAGATAGCACCATGTATCTTTTCAGTAGAAGTAGAAAAACCTGTGACTGATGGATAAACATCAATAAATCTGTAAATTTATTGTAGAGGTAGATGAGAACCAAACTTAATGGCAAACCCACAAATCTCATTTTCCATATTTTTTGGGCTCTTTGGCTGTTTCAGAAATAATATCTTTTTCCATTTAATTTTTACTTTTTTCAGCTCAGGGATATACAGAGGTATCCAAAACATACCAGAACATTATTGACACTCACTGAACTGCAAAGCAAATATGAGTTCTGCTGTATTTCTGTGTAGTTTTAGGAGAGCTTTGACTTTATCTTAAACAATTCACTCAACTCCTTTTCTCCCACTCTGCCTGGTGTTCCAGGAGAAATCATTCCTCTACTTCCATGGGCACTGAATCTATCTCTGAATAAATTTTTCAGACTTGACATATGAAGCTGTTTGCTCAAAAGAACTTTCAAGTTGATTTTTTAAGCTTGGAAATCATTTATATCCACTATTACACAGTGATTTTCCTACAGTGTTTTGCACTGCAACTTTGTACTAATATCTAACTGCTATATATTTATGCTTTCTTCTACTACTGTTGTTTTTCCTAGTTACCTACCTGAGACATAAAAAGAATTTAAACAGTTAATATAGGCCAACAATGATACAGTAGATTTCCAGATATGCAAGTGTGACAGATGTGAGTTATTTTTTACACAAGAATAAAACATCCTGCCCTTTAGCTGCCAGGCGGTCATCTTCACCTGTGTAATTTGCAGAGAGCATTTCCTAATTTTCATAAAATGGCAGATATTTCTGTACTTCTTTGTGACTAATTGCTTGTTTCACAAGAGTCAATGCTCTTCTTTCACAATGATCTTTAACATCTTGAGGATTGATTCTGCTTTATAGAAAGAAATCTCCACACATAGTTCTTCAAAGTCTAGGTAATTAATCCAGTCCATGAAAGGAGAAAAAAATGTACGAACTGAGATTTTTCTAGCATTTTTTTTTTTTGTTACAGCAGATATTATAGAAGTCTTATCTTTATATTTTGTCTTTCAGGAATATGGCACAATCAACTAAGCTTAGTTACCAAGGAATCTAACTGAATTTAGGCATATAAATTTGACCTCTCATGCTAAATTCACACCATGTGTATTCTGTTGATGTCAGGTGAATTCAACCAAGATAAAACTGGGCTTCTTTTTCTTCACCCTTCAGAACATGAGATGTCTGCATCACAGGATATTGCAAGGCTTAGTTCTGTTATTCATTCATTAAATTCTTTGAGAGTCTCAAATGAAAGAAGCTGAAAAAGTGGCCTTTTTTCTTATCATAACAACACTGTAAATATATATGTAAGGTAAAAGGCAGCTGGATACCTGAAATGTAAGGACCTGTGGTTTTTGAGGATATCTGGTTAACAGCTGTTCAACATATGAAGCAAGGACAAGAGACTGGAAAACTAATAAGCTAAATACCAAAATACTCAAACTCTAATGAAGGATAATGAAGACAATAACAAAAATTAGAACACTTAGGTCTCTGATTGATGGGCTCAAGGGTCTGCCACTAGTGACTTCCACTTAATCAGCTAGAAAGGACCAGGCAGTCTGTGCTGCTCGTGTCTGTGTGAGCACTGTGGGTGGTTTTGCAGGTGATGGAAAAGGCAGTGCTCCGCCTGTACTGCTCTGTGAGGTTGCTAAGAAGTAGGACTCATTCAAACAAATTCATTTGAAGAGAGGTAAATGCAAAACTGCTTAGTTCTAGCTTTCCCCTGAAAGGTAAATAATCTCAGCTATCACCAACTGCCTCAAATGCGTGTTTGTGGGTTGTGTCATAGTTTGCAGCCAGAGGAGCCTCCAGACAGTCAATTCATGTATCTTAGCACTGGATTGATCATATTGTGTAGGTAACCATCTCCATCCATTCACAAGAGAAGGAACCCACATGACTTAGGCAAGAAAAGTAAATTTTAGAAGGCTAAGGTTAAGTGAGAGAAAGTCTTGAGCACAAGCAAAAGGAAAAATAGAAGGCTGTTTCTCTGGAAAGAAAATTGTTATGTGGCCTGGCTGGCCACTGAAACAATTTAGAGATCCTGGAGCTTCCACTGCAAATCTGTAATTAATTTTAGCCTGCACAATGAAACAGGGTGGAAAGAATTAGGGAGATAGTCCTCCTTTTGTACATAGTGTTGATAAGATCAATATAATAGATTGTTACCAACAGATCCTTCTCAAAAAATTTGAAGAGGGTGCTGATAAACTACAGCTTGTGCAGAAAAAGCTGTAAAACACAGTTCAAGGGTTCAATATGGATAGGCTACATGCCACTTGAGGACATCATCACATGAAGGCCCAAGGGTCTCTGTATCTCCAACACACATTAAAATGTATTTCCCGAACATAAAAAGAAGATTGAAATATTCTTTGGTTTCTTTCTTAGCCTGATTTTTCCAAGTTTATATTTCATATACTACATAAATGTTAGTCACAAAATTCTGTATGTTACATTCAAAATGTAGTTTTGAATGTAAATATTGAGATTTTCTGGAAACAAATTACAAAATAGTTCATTATATAAAATTAGTATTCAAAGAGTTCATCAGCCAGTTTGAAAGATCTTGATTTCTGACACAGACTTTTATCCCTTGAGCTCCTGAAGTGATTGATGTAAATAGTTATCATTCTTTGGATGAACAACCCAGTAAAAAGGGTAAGATATTAAACATGTGTGTTTCACAGGTTATTCTTTTGGCAGGGGAAATATTAAGACAAATATCTTTTGTTCTGTTCTAGCTATTTTGCTCCTCTGTGCTCAGCCCCATCCTAAGGAAAAAAATTCTTGCATATTTGGGTTTCTTTACATGGATCTATGTAAAAAATAGATGGACCTGTTGCTGTATAAGGGCTTTATAAGCTCTCATGTTAGTAAGATGATTGATTCATAAGACCGAGAATGCTAAAAGATAGACAAATATAGACTGACAAGAATAACTTTTAATCTGACTGACTCAGCTCACCTGAGAGTTTGATTAATTTTGCTGTGTTGAAATGAAATATTTCCTTTGTGTTTTGTGGTCCACAGCATCTCCACATTTTGCAGCATCTGGTAAGAAAGAAATTGTTCATGAGAACTTTTCACTTTGTGAAGATTCATGTAAAAATAGCAGACAAGATTTTTTTTTGTATGAGATCACAGTACAACAAAACAGTGATGAATGAAACAGTGGCCGAAGAAGGGTGCCCAGCAGCCTGTTTGGTGCAGGGTACAGGGTCACTGGGCAGAAGTGCAGACTCTTCTGGTCCAGATCCCACTCCCACTCTCTGTTGTTGACTGTGTATAGCTAAGCATAAAGAGAACATTTTCACATGTACACAAGTCACGTTCTTTTTTTTTAAAAAAATGCACATCTGAGAATCTTAAAATCCTGTAATACTGGGATTTTAGCTTCTGGATGACTTAGAATCTTCCATAAAGAAGCCTAAATATAGAAACGGCGTAGTGCTCATTCCCATTGATTAAGGCCTTAAAATTCCAGTTCTGTTTTTGAAAGTCATTAAATCATTTAGGCACTTTTATGACAAAGTTCCCTTCTAAACTATATGTTCAGTTTACAACTCTGGAAGGTGCACAAATTCAGATTACCACCCGCACTGGGTTTGGATATAAATATTTATTACAATTCAATCTCCAGTCAGAGCATCATTCACAAAACTGCAGATGAAGAAAAGCCAAGATGACAGGACACAGATGAATGCTAATACGTTTGAACTTTCGCTCGCAGTAGTCAGCTTTGATATTAAAACTGTCCCTTCTTTTGTCCTGCTCAGTATATTGAAAAGTTATTTTAACTGTCTAAGTCTAATAACATCACCAGTCATAATCCATTCCATAGTCTGAGGAAAGCCATTGACTTTTTCCTCCCTCAGTCATCTTCATCATCTGCCTAGACTGAACAAGACAAAATTATTTTCACTTACCAGGGATTTCATAAATCTCTGATGCTATGATAATTGCCAAGTATCACAAGAGTTCTGCTGGTATTTAAGGAAGTTTAACTTGACATTTTTACCAATGGTGAATGAAAAAGAAGTTTTCAGACACAGCTTTTATGCATTTTTCATCTGACCGCTCTTGTATCATGTTGACCACTAAAGAATAAACATTTCAGTAATATCCTTTATATTACTGAATGCACTGATTATAAGTTGGCATTAAGATGAGTGTCTGGTGAAAATTGAAGAGTGTTTAACAATTATATTGTAATAAATTCTGTGCAACTGTTCTGTTATTACTCTGCCTGATATGGTTTCCTTTTTATTACTACTAAGACAATGATGCTTACTACAACTACTTTTATTTTTAAAGCTTCTCAGTTTTGTCACTAACTAGCCTGAGAATTTCCATCCATCTTTTTCACAACTTGCTGAATGTTAGTGAAGCAGGTACACCTTGCAAAAGATATAGAACACATCCACCACCACGTCCTTGAACTTTCACATACTCATTACATCTTTGGTTTTATATCATCCAGCACATATGAGAGCTGGTTTGGTTTTTTTTTCCTTTTACGAGTTCTCAGGATATGTCTCTAGTCTCACAAAATGCATGAAATTTTGGGCTGGCAAAATATCATTTAAAGCCAGCATAGAATCAATATATAAGCCCAGCATAGTGAAACAAAAAAGAATCATATATAAGTGGATAAAGAAAAATATTCAAAATGTCACAATATTTAATTAATTTATTAATTAAAGTACCCTGTCCTCAACATATAAAGTGCACTTTACCTGAAGAAGGCAAAAACTGTGAGTAGCCAAGTACATCACACCATGAATATTCAATAAATCACCATAAAGATTAATATCAAGCAAAGCCCATCTGTTACTCATTCAGATAATAAGTGCTAGCAGAGCACTTAACAAGGGAGTCAATTAGAAGTCATGGTGCTCTAGGTCCTTGAGTAAAAAATCAATTTTATTAAAAATAATCCTTGATCAGTCACAATCAAGATTAAGCAGGTAATTGTACAATGAAACACACCAAATAGGGAATAATAATTTATCCCAACACAAGTAGGATAAATTTCAGTAGGTTACCTATCTATACTCATTATCTGTAGAGAAACAGAAGACAACTAGCTTAGGCTGGATGTCTAGCCTTTTGGAGACTGCAGTTAGGTGGAGATATCTTCCACCTGTAGTCTCATTTAAAGCTCATTTAAAGCTACTTAGCTTTAAACCCCAACTGTAGCCTTAAATGCTAATAATGAGGTAAACACAGGGACAAGATCTGAGACAGCGGGTATGGTATGAACATGTGGTATAAATACAACTCTATGTTACGTGTACAGATGAAGTTTCAACACACTTGAAGTGGCTTACAATGCACGACATTAGGTGTTATAGAAAACTGGAAAAACTGACTCATGGACCAAGTTGAAGCTCTGTCACTGCTGCTATGTGACCTAGCATATCTAGTCACTTGAATTTTGTAAGCTTATTGAATGTCTTCTGTTCTTGAAAGGATTTAAAAATGGGCAGTAAACAATACCAGATTTAGAGTGGGAAAACTGGTGCAAGATCTCATTTTTCATGTGCTGGAGTGCAGAAGAAACATTTATTAAAAACATCGTATTATTGAGTTCCTTGCAATAGGAAGAGCCTTGGATTTCATGACCCAGCAGGTCTCCCTTATTCATGTGTTCCTAACAACTAAAATTCTATGTATACAGAGTTCTACATCTTCTCTCCTTCCTTCTGCTCCTGGATATAACTATTTTAATATTAATATTTGTTTATACGTAGAAGTTGCCTATATTGACTTCATTTTAGGTCCTTATCAGAATTAACAACCGGATAAATATGAGTGAATTATATGATCAGTCTACACTTCATGAGTCTAAAATAAAACTAAAAGTCAATGAACAATGTTATTGAATTAAACACAGGTGTTCAAGAGCAGTCTGTCAGATATTATATATGCTTGTCATGATGAAGGCAGGTGTAGTTGATAATAATTTGGTGATTAATTAACAGAGTTGTTGGTGTGGTTTTTTTATTGAGTCAATTAACATGAAACTGGTAACAGTTACTAACCAAGATAGAAGTAGTTTTTTCATCAGTGTTTTTTTTCAGTACTCACAATTCCCAGGTCTTTAAAGGAAGTCAGCTGCTTTTGCCTTCAGCTGTGTTTGTGTTAAACCCATAACGGCCTCGTATTCTTCACTTAGGACCTTCTGCTCAGTCTTTTGTGACCAAGAGTGACTTTGGCGGGACTCTGTTGGAGAAATCTACACCATCTTCCAAAACAATGCCTTGAATTGTCCTCTGGCTCAAACACACTCTCTATACGTGTTTTGAACATGATGACAGACAGCAGAACCCTGTTCTTTCACAGCTACGTACCCAGGGACACGCAGTCACAGTTTGCTCACTCTGCAGATTTTTTTCCTGTGTTTCTTCTGCCTGCGGTACTTGCACAAACCTATTGCTCCCATCAACCAGCTGCCCCCGTGACCGACATTTGCTGCACAGTTTGTGAGATACTCACAGTGGCAGGATGCATCTGCACTCCCTGGTGAGGAGCATCCCCGGAGCTGCCACGTGGCCATCAGTTCCCAGACACAACCTTCCTCCCTCAAAGTGCCCGCTGTGTCCTGCTACACTGAGAGAGTAGGTGCCCGCTGCTCCACACAGCATTTGCTGCAGGTGTTTATTCCATCCAAGGGTCAGGACAGCAGCCTTAGTCTTTCTTCAGTATTGGGCTCTTGGGTTTGGGTTTGGTTTTTTTTGTGATTTTACTGATGAAGTGTGAAATCTGGGCTTTCCACTTGATCTAGTGTTCAGTTTAATCCTGATAGAAGACTGTCCCAGATTTCATGTGAGACAACATCAGCCGCTGCAATGGGAACAGGTTTCTGTCGTGATTTCAAAGTAGGAAGATTTTTATTATTTTTTTTCAATCTGAAAAGCAAACGTTACATAAAATACCTGAAGCCACTGAGCTTTCTGGGAGACATTCCCAGTCATTTGCAGCAAACAGTCCGCCTCCTGGAAGGCAAAAAAGCAACAAAATTCCCACCCAGTAGGGGTGGTAATGATGAGCTGCTGTATGCCACTATCACTCACTGCCTTTACAGAAATCACAAAGCAGGGCACATAATCTATTTAATAAAAAATTAAGATTGCTGGAAAGATGCCATTGTTAAGAAAAAAGCTGATAATTCAGACAAACTCTCAAAGGTCTTACAACCCCTTGAGTATTCCTTACTATGGTAAATAATTAACACCAGGCATAAGCCTTGCTGCATGACGAAAACAAATGGAGTGTAATAATACTGAAGGCAAAAAAATACGTCTGTATTTCTTTTTTCTTGACAGGTGCAACATTATTTTGCAAAGCTGAAAGTTAGGTGTTCAGGGCAGCTAAAAAATTATGAAAGATGTATCCCTTAGAAGCATAATCTCCCTAGAAGAACACAAACCTCCAATTTCAGATTTCATATAGTAAAGGAGACTTATTTTAAGCATAAATAGGACCTTTGTGATTATCTAAAAAGAATGTGATCAAGCCTTTCCTGCATCATTTCCCAGTTACAAAGTAAGGTATATTTATGGCACCATTAATAATCCAAGGAATAATTTGCTTGCTTTTATTTCAGCAAATGATTATTTTATCTTTTGAACTACCTACTGAAGCTATTAAAATTTTCTTTCCAAGCTTCTCTCCCAACATATTTGTGGCTCAGACAGAATTATTAAATCACTAATGCCCAATAACATAAAATTATTTAATTAGCATACATTAAAATATTAAAAATGTAAACAGTTGTTAGTATTAGAGCTGTTATTGGCTAATATTACTCAAAGTCAAATAATTTTTTCATGCTGATGAATTTGTTGCCTTTCACTTTTTGCGGCCAGCCATAATTACAATGCACTAAACACACAACAATAATAAGACCTCCGAAATCCCTGATTAACTCAACTCAGCACGAATCTCTGGTCTGTGTACAATCAGGAAAGACAGAACTTGGTCTATCCACAGCCAGACCCTGCATGGTGAATAATCCTAACTCTGCATGTGCCTAAAATAATTAGAAATGTTTTCGCACTAAGAGTCATTCCCGTCAGTCACTGAGTAATGAGGTGGGCTAACAAGCATTTACCCTGTAAAAATGTGCTGATTTAGCACTCTTGGTAGTGCTGATGAACCTTTACTTCTGTAACATAGAGTATAATAAAGTTTCAAATACTCTTTTGATGCAGCTGGGCCAAAGACCTCTGTCAATGGAGCATCTCCATGACCTTTGTCTTCAGCTTGTGGTGACAAAAGTCAGCAATAACCAATCCATATTTTTATAAGTTACCAAATGTTTCCAGTAGCACTGAGTCAACACTTTTAAGATGGAGCCCTACTACACAATAGAGGCCTAGTTATATATATAAAAATCACACTGTTTTAAGTGGAAAACACACCTGCACAACTTCAAAGGTAAAATCAACAAGTTCAGATTCACATTCTTTTCAGATTAACCTTCTCTCACTCAGTTTCACTGAGCTCCTTCTAGCATGTTACAGATCATAGAGCTGTGTAAGGTGAGCATTTGAAGTAGGCTCTGACTCCTTCAACTTGTTATGGGACCAACAAAAAAGGCAGTTTCCCAACTTCGCTTTTTCCTCAGGAAAACTAACATTCATTTTTCATTGTTGTGGTTCCACATTTTGTAAAAGTAGAAAGCCTGACATTCTGGTCCTAGTCAAAACTCACAAATAATTATCAAGTGACTGCTTCATTTATTCCGACCAAAATATAACAAGACATAGTCACTGTTTTAAAACACTAACTATAAAGATAAGTATCATCTATCCCTTATTCATTCCCCATTCCCACATTGACACCAAAGAAACTGAATGGATGAAAATGATGCTTTGCTATCTCTTGGGCCAAGAAAAGTACAAACAGTTGAGATCATGCAATTAATTTCTCCCTATTCTTATTTCCTACATGCTTAAAATATCCTAAAACAATAAGGATAAATGTTTTAAAAAAAAAAAAGCTTGGTTTACAGAATCGAAATATGTTCTATTTCTTATATATAGACAAGTAATATATTTATAGTTACTCTACAGCATTAAAATAATACAAAATAAATACAGTTTATTTGCTAAATAAAAAAATACCTAATGAAAAGAAAACTTGATGAGTGGAATGGGATGAAGACTCTGGTCTGTGCATGGCACATGGACTCAAGCTGTTACTTCACATCTGTTAGCTATGAGTTTGCCTTGGAGTGCAACACCAGCATTGAATATTCAACATTAAGCACCTTGCCATGACAAAATACCAAAGTTCTTTAAAAAAATTTTTATCTACATATTTACATCCCTATTTAAATTTGAAAGCTTGATTTTTGTGCCTTATATATTAAAAAAAAAAAGTTGGATTAAGTTTGTTTGATTGCAATTGTTACTCAAGCAGATTTTGGTACTATGGGCATGGGAATTCCTTGCTTTTTAGGTGATCTTTTAAAATACTTCAAAATGTTAAAATTAAGGCTGTAATACATAAAAAGCAGGATTAGAGGAATCCTTTAGTTTATCAGATACGACTCCCTTATATTAAAGGCTGCTGTAATTTATAATGCCTTTCATAAAATGACCAACCTTCTTCTGAAGGTTCAATAAGTCTAGCTAATCCCTGTGTCTACCAGAGTCAGTGTTCTGACAAAATTTGTATTACAATGGTTATGCATTATCATAGCTATTTTGAAATGAGGCTTGATAGTTGCCCTGTAATTGACTTTATTTTCTTGCTCTGATCATTCTCTGCCCTTTCTAATCGATTAACTGTCTGCTTATGGGAAGAATTTTCATAGGCTTTGGTTAAGGTCTTGGGCAAAAGAATGTATTCACTCATCAGGTCCTCAAAAGCAGATTTAGAGCACTAATTACAAGCAGCTGAACCCTCTAACCAATTATAGTTATGATTGCGCAGCAATTTAGACAACAGCTTCCTCTCCGATTCCTGCAAAAGGTTGACCAGGACCTATTGCCTTCCTGATAGCTGACTAATCTCCATCACATTGATTTACAGTGGAGATCTTTCACAGTAAACTTCTCTCTTAAGCAGAAGTTGCCTATATACATATTTCACAAATTCCTCAGTATTTTTTACAGAGTTTTACAGAGTTTATCAATCAATTTCCACTACTTTCAGTGGCAAATCAATGAAACAAAAAGCAAATTAATATTTTTATTTATTTATTTGATATTCTTTTTTGGCTTGATGGAATGGAAGCTGATTTTATTATTCCTTTATACAAAAAGCATAAAGATCATGCAGATTACTGAAATTTGATAATTCCTAATTATATCTCTGAGCTTATATTGAATTTTGTCCCATTTTTGTTGATATAACTAAACACTAAATACAGTATATTGACAATGTGGTAGTCATCTTTAATTAAGTTCCTCAGAAGATGTGAAATGTTTCATATGAAGACAAAAGTTTTGCAGAAGGTTTATGCTATGTTCCTTCATTTTAGAAGAGCCCTTATAAAGGCAATTAGTCTTTCTGCTGTTAAGTAGCTTGCATGTTAGTTAGGTTCATTACTTGAAATGAGGAACATTTTGTAATAAAAACAGTGACCCTTCTTCGCAGCTTATACAGTACAAGTCAAACTGACTGTCCTTTCCCACTAATTCTTTTCCTATGAGAGATTTTTAAGGCTCTGATGTTAGTTTCAGTTCAGTAACACCTGATTTTTTTATCACATTATTGAAAAAAAATAAGGCGTAAGAGGCTTTTAATATATTTCAGTAGTCTTTTTGATCTTAAAAAAAATTACAGAAAATAAAATTTTCTCAGATTTTTACTCATATTGTAGCACTTCCACTTTTCAGCAGCCGTTTTACAGCGTCCACAAGAATTGACCATGGCAGTCCAGCCACGAGCTCACGAGCATTGACTTAAGGGAGACACAGGATTTAAATGCATCGACTTTCAGATAAATTGTCCTGATCTCTTATTCTTTTCCCGCTATCTTCTGCCTGTCTGGGTTAAATCCAAGTGCATTTCAGGATCGCTGACAGTGAATGACAGTCTGGAGGTGCAAGAAAATTGTTTCTCTTGCTACCACTCAGAGAACATCAGGGCAGGTAGAATAGGGCTACATCTGTGCTTAAAAGCAATGAAACTCCTGATTGAGAAGGGAGAGAACAGCCAGAAAGCTTAGGGCTCAGCCTGTTCTTGCCTGGTCTCATTTCTGCAGCAAAGTGGGGTGACACCTATAGTTTCATTTACAAAGGCAGAGCATTTACTTCTGTCCTAACTTTAAGATCATTGAAAATTATCTCCTCCTAACGACTTAAAATTTTCTCTTATGATGCGCAAGCTGACCATTCCTGATTTATGAGAAATTTTTGTCTCCACCAGTTGTTGTCACGCAGAGAATAGGAACCCCTCCATCTTTAGCCAGATCATTCAGTAACTATTACTGAAATGCTGGACTAAATCAATGCATCTGTAGAAATATGCACTTCCCTCTATGCATATTAAATATATGTCGACACGTAAAGTCTAAATCTTCCTTATTTTGAAGTAGGAAGGTACGAACATAAAGCACAATAATTTGGAACTAGAATACACATACATTTCCTGGGATTTTCTTCATGGCTTCTCATATTTCTGTGCCACCACCAGACAGTGTTTTGAAACACAAGAATATAGTCTATTTATTGCCAAAGAATGGCTCTTCCAAATAGTGGACTGTGGTACCCATTCTTGAATCAGTGCACCCTTGTCAGAAGGGTGGAAGAAAGAGATAAACCAGATCTTTGGCCCTTGGCAAGGTCTGCAGCATCTTGGCTACTTCCTTTGTGGCAATTACCTCTGTCACCCTGTCACCGTACGCAGGATTCAGCCCTGCTAATGTGACTGGTTTCTAGACCTTATTCATGCTTCTTTAAGATGACAGTTTCAGATTTCGAAATCTGGATTTGCATAAATACATACATTTAGATTTACACCTGAAGTTTCACTTGTAAAAAACACAGCACACATACTTCCCTGGAAATACATTGCCTGTGCCACAGCTGTGTAATACCCGTATTCTTAGGGTAATTAGTGTAATTACCCGTAATCTTAGCTTACAACATGTAAACTGTTCAGTCCAGAAGTAGTTGTGTTTGACAGTTGTATTCAACTTAGGCAATATGTTTTTTAGCAAAAAAAAAGCCATTTTGTAAGAAATATAGAATTTTATTTCCTTTTTTTTTCCAGTTCCCTTGAAACTCTTATGGATTATGTTATAGTTTACCAGGGGCACTATACACAGCAATTTCAGTAGTAAAAGGAAAAAAATAAGTATGCTTGCAATATACCTGCTTCTCTTTCTGTAAGTAGGAGCTTGTTTCCTTTTTCTCTTTCCTGGGAGCATATAAATGTTTTCATTCTTCTGTGCAGAACATCCGTAAGGTCATTAATACACTTGCATAAGTTTTATAGCATTTTACCCCAATCCATACTGTATGGCTCCCTGTAATGTTTTGCATTTCAAACAAACTAAGCACGCTGAAAAAAGAACTTAAATAAAAGTTGAAGGGGCAAAGTATGAAAGTGAAGCTCTCTGTGATCCACCAAGATTAGGCTCAGTTATTGAAGAACGTAACTGGTCAGGTTCCACCAGGTATTTTTTGTTTGTGTTAGGTTTGTACTCAAAGCAAGCAGACATAAACTATGTAATACAATAATAATTGGTATGGCAGATCAATCTTATCATTCACTCTTAATTAAACACATTTGAAATACTCACAAAGCACCTTTCAACAAAAACAAGTTTTCAAAGGAACTTTAGCTTTAGATGCAATCATTTGACTAAATTAGAGCTTTTTTTTTTTTTTTGCAAAGATGCTTTTCTCATTTTGATAGAAGTAATTCCCACTTTCCATTTCTGTCCATCCACTGCTCTGTCTGAAAAAAAGTGAAACAGCTCATTTCAATTGCTTTCATTTCAGCTCATCAGAAAACTGGAAGAGTTAAAAAGGTCAAAGTTCCTTTTGGTCCCTCAAAAAAAGCATTCTCAAAAGAATAAAAAGATTTATCTTTTCAAAGCTTGCACTTTTATAGAGGAATATGCTTTCTGTGTTTCTATTTTATTTATCGGAATAATTCAAAGTTCAAAAATAAACCATTGCAAAATGAATCTCATCTGTCTTACATATGCTACCACAGTTTAATGAGTGGATATATTGTAGAATCCCTCCTCTTCATTTTTTTTTCTGAAATAGTTGTTCTAGATAAGAGTTTGTAATCAAAAGAGCTGACTGCCTCAGCTTCTGCTTAGGCTGTGCTGAAACAGCTGTCACTGGGACGCGCTTTTATCCTCTGAGCAACCCCAGCCTAGTTTTCCTAATCATATATTTATTAACTTCTGTAGGTAAACACTGGCGTGAGTAAACTGGTAAGAGGACTGAGCCCACTCTTTACCTCTGTGGCACTTTAGGGTTGAATCCCAACTCTTCTGACTGTTTTACTGATGCTTTATCAACCTTTAGTTGCCTCACTGCAAAGCGGTACCTCTGGATAGCACAGACTATCATCTGACCCTCACCAAAATACAATAGTTTTGCCTGGGCTGTGGATCTGTCCCTGTGCTTCCCAAAAAAATCAAGTTCTCTGTTTAAAATACAAAATCATACGCTGTGACGGAGCCTTTCCATGGGCTGTGGTTGCTGCAGCTGCTGGGTGACACCGGGGCAAGCTAGAAGGAGCTGTAACCTCATCTCCCCAGGAAATTTGGCAGAATTATTTTCTAACAGTATCTTTAAAATACTTTAGAGCAGCCTGTATACCACTAGGGATAACGGTATTTGTCTAAGAACCTCTGCTGCCTATTCGGACAAGTGTTTGGATTCAACCAGCTGTCCCTTTTGGCCAAGAGGCTCCCTACCTGCCAGGCGTCTGTCACAAAAATCCTGAAATAACTTCTCCCCTCTTAATTATGTTACTCAAGCAATGTGCTTTATCCCTTTCTTCCTTATGTGGCCTTCAAATCCTGCTCCCCTGACTTTGCCCATTTATAGCACAAAGTGTTGCTGGCTGACAGCAAGAGTAGCCAACTGATGGACGTTCAGCCATTCCTCCTCCCTCCTCTTCTCTCTCATCACATCTTTTCCCACATCTGAGCTGTCACCACCTTTCCCTAAGCTACACCAGGGAGAAGAGGAGAAAATTAATTGTGTCATTTTCACATAACATCTTTCTACCATCATAACCCTGGAAATGTTATCTCCTTGCAATTACAGTGAGTTTGCATGGGTGTAACTTCATTTATTTAAGTAGACCTACTTCTGATTGACACATGCAAGTATGTGAGGAGAATCTTGGCCTATTTTTTTGTGAGTTATTTCAAATGTGAGAACATTATTTACTACTTCAGTTAAATACAAATAAATATAAATAGACATACATTGCTGCTGTCACTTCTCCACAAAGACAGAGAATTAATGAGCTCTGACCAGACAGTCTTGGCTTGTCTCAGGTGAATTTGGTGGAGGTTTTGGGGGGAATGTGGACAGCTTTTTATTGAAAGAAAATACTTTGACTAGTTAAGTTTTAAATTTGGTATAAAACTTCCATTACAGACTATTTCTCAAACCATAGCATGAAACTTTTATTTTGCTAGAAAACTCCTCCTTCTCAAGTCTGACCTGTGGAACAGCGAAGGTTTTTTTCTTGGTGCTCATCATGTTTGTGGTTGGATCTTTTCAGTCTTGGAGGGCTCTCTGAACATGTGGAGTTCATCATATAATCATAGAATGCCTAGATTTGGAAGGGACCTTAAAGACCATAAAGTTGCAACTCCACTGGCATGGACATGGACACCTCCCACCAGACCAGGTTGCTCAAAGCCCCATCCAGTCTGGCTTTGAAACACCTCCAGGGATGGGGCATCCACAACTTCTCTGGGCAGCCTGTTCCAGTGCCTCACCACCCTGTTGATTCATTCCTTTGTTGCATTCAAAATCCTGCTAAATTAAAAAAGGAAACATATTATATGCACCTGAAATTTATTGCTAAGCGATGATGAAAACTTCACAGTCAAAATGGAGAATTATTATTAGTCCAAGACTTGATTTAACAGAAAGGGAAAGGAAAAATAAATAAGAAAGACATTTCCTCTGTAGGAAAAGTCCTAATAACAATGTAATTGAAATTGTTGTATTCAGACTTCCTCGTATCTGCACCTTGCTCTAGGGTTGTGCAGCTTCACACCCTATGGTGCTTCCTTTCAGATTGGCGTGGCTGGGGGCTTTGTAATATCCCCAATCTTTCACCACCAGAACTATGACACTGATGCAGGTGGTTTCCTTCCCTGTGTTCTACGGTCCACTTGCATACTTTTCTATACTTCATGATTTTTTTTTTACCTTGTTCTTTCTACAATGATCTAAAATGCCACTTTAAATCTCAGCTTACTTTATATGGAGTGTGAGTTATTCCTCCTTCTGAGGTCTTAGGAAAATAGTATTATGCACATCAGCCTTGCAAATGTAGCTTTCTGCCAAGAAAAAAAAACAAATTAAATACTCCCTAGCAGTTCTACACTTTGCAGACCAGTGCAATATAGCACAGCTGCTCAAAATACCTTTTGAGCAGTGATTGACTACATAAGCATTAGCAAAGATCAAAAATGTATGTTGCTAATGAACAGAAAAAACTAACTAGAAGTGTTAACTTGATATGGTAACAAATGTGTTGGTTGTATCCTGGCCTTATGTCTAAACAAAACATGACAACTTCATTGTTACTTGTTTTGAAAATTTTTCTTGGAGCAACAAACCTGAACAATCTGCCTCAAATAGCAATATATCACATAAAATGACATATATTGGTATACTATATCAACTTAATATTTCTTGTTAACTATTTTCTGTTAGTTTTCATTTCTTTATGTTTCTTTTAATGGGTAAATAAGAGCTTAATTACTGAGCCTTAGATAAATATAAGTTTATTATAGATTCACTGATTAATTTTAATGAATTTTTTTTTCAGACGGTTGGTGTTTTTTACGTAATGAATAATTATCACAGAAACTAGATGAGGTGTAGTACCTATTCTTTCTGTAACAAAAGAAAATAATAGAAATGGTCTTTGTGATCCTATTTATCATTACATTTCTGTACATGTCAAGCCAAGACATACTGCACAGAATTGAAAATTGTGTCAAAAATAGCTGACATGTCTGTGTTACTGACATTTCAAAATAACATTTTGATTATTAATCAATTAATTAATGATAATTATTTATCATTGATAATAATTAATGATAATTAATAATTATCAATCATAACATTAATCATAACATTTCAAAATAAACAACATAATATCAATTTTGGTACCTATTCAATTATTATTTCAGTAGATCACTTTACTTTGTTATAATTAGAACAGAACAAAAAATTTGAAAAAATTGGTGTAAGCTTTCTTCAGGAATTTTTTCAAATGGATGTGTGCTTTCCTTGTATTGCTTTGGCAAATTTTATGAAAACAAAAATGTTATTCAAAGGATAATATTATTTTAACTTCACAAGAACTCAATTATAAATTTTATTTTTCTGAAATCAAATCACATGAAATACATCTCATAAGAATTCCAGAAGTTATAAGAATTCCAGATAGATTTCTGTTGGTGAGAGAAATAAAAAAAAAAAAACCAACAACAAAAAACCCATAGAAACTTAATTTCCATTGTATGAATCAGTGATCTAATTCTTGGCTAATTTACAAAATTTTACTTGCTTATTCTGTGTAAATGAAAATACTTTGTACCAACTTTAAAGAATGTCATCCCTCAGAAAATAAAAGGAAGTAAAAGTTCTTCACGGTGGTTGCCTTGATTTTCAGTTCTAGGCTACAGGAAAAATTGTTCTGTAGTGGTTTTTGCTTATACACTTGAGTATGGATAATTAGAAGTTAGATTCAGATTTTGTAAATCTTTGTTCTTTCCATACTAGACTCTGTAATGATGGTGAAGGAGAATGGATATTGGTGTCATCTAGTCCCTTACAATATTTCCTTTATAATCATGGTCATTGGCCAAATGGATACACTCTATTGGTAAATTTCTGATTATGCTCAGACGTTTAATCTCAAAAATTAGCATAACATCCTTTTTTTTTCTTATTCTTTTTTGTGCTGAGGAGTGTCCTTTATAGTTTCTCAGCTTTAAGAACAGTTAATCTAGTTGTTAGATAAGGCACTGAGCTCTCACTCTCTACCAAAAATATTTGAAATCTGCTGTTTTACTGATTCATCTGCCATTCTTTCTCTTACCTTTATGCAGTTTCCATTAGCTGACCTACTTCTGTTTTTTCAGGATTTGTATGTCAGAAAAGAAAAACTGTATTTTTATATGAAAAAAATCAAACTAAGACTGCTGCACTGAAATGTTATTTCTTCACTTCTCCAGCTATGTTCATAAAGGTGGCTCAGTATATGAAGACATACAGAAATTGGCTAATATCTTTCATGTAGAAGAGATGCTCAGTTCATGTGCTTAAGAATAAATCACAGTCTAAGAAGTTTATTTGTATAGCAGTGATACATAATTAATTGCCGACAAGTGAACTGTATCCTCAGAATTAGTATCAGCAATATGAAAAAAAAAAAAACCCACGATACTAGACACAAACAAAATGTTAATAAACATTACAAATTTCTAAGCATCTGTCTTCTAACTAATATCCCTTCTTCTAATCACACTTCCCTGATTCTTTTATGATTTTGGCCATATTTCTTACTGGGGTAAATGAAGGACAGAAATTCAAAGGAGACCTTTCTCTTTGTGCCAGAGGAGAACACAGAACTTCACTTTGCAACAAGGAAAAATGGCATGGATTTGAAGGATAATGAAAAAGAATCCTAAATACTTTTAGCAGTCGTTTTAATATGAAGTGTCTTCTCTCTGGAAAAACTTTGAATCAAAACCTCAAAATTTAATTTTTTTTCTCGGTAGTTCATTTTTAATCAAGTCTAGTTTAGATTTAGAAGATTTATTGGCTTTACTCAGTTTAGAAATAATTAAATCATATCCCTCTATTATTACCTCTGGGTTGAAATGTTCCCTTCTGTCTCCATTAGGCTTGTACCCAATTGCTCACATCTTTCCTCACTGGCAGTAATTGTTTCATGCAGAGAGTCCAGCTGTTAGGCCATAATATCATTGTCCCAATCTATCATGCTCAATGAGTTCTGAAGCCTACAATGAGGAGATATCTAAAGATAACTTTGCTTATGTAAGACAAGATGTTTTTACTGATAAAAGTGCCATTTATTCTTGTTTTCATCAATCCCCAAAACTAGTATTGCAAAAATCCCATGTTTCAACTTGTGAAAAAGCAGATTTTTTTGTTGTGCTCATCAAAATGGACACTCTTCTGCATTTTATTTGCAGGAAAATGTTTTCTCTTTACTACAGAAGGAAAATCTTTCAGGGTTTGCTGAGGTCAGTCAGCCACATTGTAGCTTACTTAATGGTGTGGAGTCAAAATTTGCAATGATGACTGATTTTATACGTTTTTGATCTTGACCTCAAATTTGACATGTTCGGAAAATTTTTGGATTTGTCTTACTTTGATATTAAAAAGTAATATAATTTATTCATGGTTAATATTGTTCTTTTCTCTTCTTAAAATAATGACTTTGGTGCTAATATTGCAAGTGAAAGCCAAAACCCTCTTGGATGGCCAAATCTTGATCTTGGGGAAATTGGCTCTTAAAAATATTGACTGTAAAATATTTCAAAAGGTTTTAGATATTAAAACCTTATGTACGTACAAGTTATTGTTGTTATCATTATTATTAAACAATTTTAAACAGCACTAGATTTTAACTGTGATGGTGTGTTATAAGTTTATGAAAAAAATGTCATATCTTAACCTTTATAGAACTAGGAGTTGACATGATGCTCACTTAATATTCTTCACTCATACTCTTGAAGACCTAAGGCAGCTTGTCATCTGAGGTGTATTAATCAGCATGACACAGTTTATAGGGATATTTTGACACATGTCAAATCAGGGTAACAGGTATATTACCCAAGAAGCATAAGGAGACGATTATGAAATTCCGCTGTACTGCAAACCTGTCACCATCTGGAATAGAACCTGAATTTTTACAGAAAAAAAAATGTGTGTTTTTTGTATTTTTGTAAATAAAAATATCTTGTAAGGTGGTATTATGTATAACTCAGCCAAGGTATAGCTCTATTTCACGTAAAAAGAATTTAAAGACTTTCATGCCTTACACCAATGGCATTATTCTTTAGAAAAAGAAAGAATCCTGTTTGGATAATCTACCTGATTTTATTCCAAGAGGTGAGTATACTGAACTCATATGCCTTAGATATTTTCATGAAATTGTATATGCATAAAATTTACAGCCCAGTTTGAAGCAGTTGAAAAGACCCCCAAAAAGTCAATACTGTGGGTCGCTCACATATTCAGATAATTAATGCTGCTGTGACTATTCAGATATGTTTACTGGTAACAGGACAACTTCACCATGTCCCTACAAGCAAATGAAGCAGTGCCAAGACACAGCCCCAAGAGCTACTGTGGAGTCTTCAGGGCTGTTGCACTCTCAGCAAGACCTGGAGCTCTGTTTTGGCCTGAGCCGATGGCTGTCTTGATGTGGTGGAGGGCATGGTCCAACAAGGGACCACACCAGCCAGGTTGCCTTTTGTTCAGCCATCCTCTCCTGCAGCTGTGTGGACACAAGCAGAGCCATGGCGCAGCTGACTTCGGAAGTAGAAAAGTCCCCCTGGCCTGTTACAATGACTAATAGCTGCTGCTTCAGTAAAGCAATGATGTCTTCTGCCATGGGTGGTGTGAATGTTAGGGGAGGACAACGCGGCCCTAAATAGCCTACTGCTTGCCGTGCAACTGCCCCACTCTACTCACCCTGTCCTGCAGCCTTTCTGCCCTCTCAGAAATGCCTTAGAAAACCATAAAAACACTGAGGCACAAAGGCAGCATCCAAAGAGCAGGTGGTGAGACAGCACTAAGTCATTCATGTTAGAGAAATGGGTCTCTCCGCCAGGAAAAGGAAGGGAGAAGGGGTTAAGTATTGGCATAAAGGAGCTTCATTTGAGCTATTATTTCTCCGTAGCTCAGGTCACTGACAGTGCCTATGCTACTCTAAGGATGTGTGGATGCTGTGATAGGCCTTTTCACAGGAAAAGGCTGAGTTCTCCCAAATAATGTATAACAGATAAAAGGATGACTGCATGAGCTCTAGTTACAACCATGTCCATAACATCACTGTAAAATATATTTTCAGAAAACTACAGGGAAAAAACAAGTTTTTTTTCAGTTCTTCATATTTCTGTATTTCAAGTCCATGTGAGGGGAATTGTATTGAAAAATTGCCATTTGCTTTAAAGAATGCTCTCTCATTTTCCCATGCAGACACGAATTAACTAGAGGAAGAAAAGGGAAAGAATTTACAGCAATAGATACTCCTTTACCCTGTGATACAGCAGAAGGACACAGCTGAGAACATTATGCTGAGGTGGCATCCACCCCTACATCCTGTTTAGTTTCTAAAAAACTTTATAATTTCCATATGCTACCTCTGCTGTCTTTATAAAAGTTCCTTGGAGAAAAGGCCTCTTCTCCTGCATTATTGCATTTGTGTGCAGTGATAATTACTGAAATGACAGAATGGAGTACATATGGATTGCAGTGTGGGCAGGCTGGAGAGAATCTCTAAGGTAATATCAAGTATGAGGTATCAAAGACAGATTCCTTGAGCTAGAACTAGTCAGACTTCTTATTTATGGTATTTTGCCTTTTGATTGTCACTTGAGATATTAAAACAAATTAACTGACTATTTTTCTTCAGAAATGAAAAATCTCAACAGTCTCTCCCTTACTTTTTTCCTGAGAATATGTAAAATACAAGATACCCAAAAGTATTACTTTGTTCACATTACAAAAATGAACATCACAGTCTTTTGTTCCAGTAATTATTATGTCAGTGTAATTTTAGCAAACATAATCTTCTGCCAATCTACAGTTGCCTATAGTGCTTTGAAAACTGTACTTATATAAAGAATTGAAAATAGTTTGCATTTAAGATTGTTGCCAGTAAGTCCATTCATTACTAGAACTTTGGAACTATTTATTTAGGGCCAGAGAGACTTGCACTCAGTCTAACAAGTTGCCCCAGCAACTAACACAAAATGTAGCTGCGACCTTGGCCTAAAATAAATAATTTCATGTGTTTTTCCATGAATAACAAAGATTTGCTAGCAATAAAGTCAAATGCAAATTATTGGGCTACTCACATGACTAAGTAGTATTCAACTTGAATGAGTAGGAAAAGGGCCCCTTTAAGTGTCAGCACAGCAGCAAAGACCTACAAAAACAATATAAATCAGTGAACTGTAACCAGAATTATTAAGAGAAAATTGATTTTTAAAAGTGCTGAAAATAAATCTTAATAGCTATGTATGCCACTAAATTTAGCAAATTTCTCCAATAGGATAAATTGATAAATCTAATCCACTTCACTGCCAGATGTTGCTGAAATTATTTCAGGATCTATAAGCAAGAGTGGTGTATGCATAATCACATGTTGTCACAAATTTGACAGCTACTCTCATCTTTGCTTCATTGCATTGCATGGTTCCCATTCGTCACTTAGTGTCACCAGCCCTCAAGCATTAGAGAGCCTCAGTTAACATGCTGCCACAATGCTTTAAATGAAGATCAGAAACTCTCTTTCTAAATGTAATCCTCAGAGACAGACACGTAAGATTACTCATAAATGCCTAAAAGTTGACTAACAGGTATGTTTCCAAGACATCTACTTAAATTAGACCTCAAAAGTACAAAAATGATCACACCTTTATCAATTAAGCGAATCCACCTATTAAATCTCCCTCTTGAAATTAATATAAACCTATTTAAGGATGATTATTGTACCTTTCTTTCATTCTACTTTCTATTTAACTTGTCATTAAAGTCTTTTCTGTCTCTGATTAGTTTTGAACCCATTAATTACAGGGCACTACACTGAAAGAAACTGTCTCTGCAAATTAGTAACTAGATGGATTTTTCTTTTAAGGTATAATGTAAAATGAAAAAGGTAAAAGAAATATTGGGTTTGCTTGTTTTAATTTCTCTGGGGACTCTGTTAAAAAAAAGGCAAAAGTTTCAATGTTTTTATTTTTCAGATGGATTTACCATGTTTTAGAATGCAGTTTGTAAGATTGCCTACAAGGACTTTTTAAACCAACACATGCTATAATTTATTGGAGAAGAATCCCCTGTTTCTGATTTAAAACTGACAGATTCCCACGTGTAGTAAAACATCTTTCAAACAGAACTCACTCATCTTTGTCTGCAAACACATTAATAAATAACAGAATTTGCTGTCTTGTGTTTGTACCTTGCTATGCAGGGATGGCTGCAGAGCACTGCAATTCTATGGTGTTTCATAGCAGATGGTGAATTGTTTTTTTGGTTTTTGCTTTTTTTTTTCCTTCTACCAATCACGATACTCCTAAAAGCTGTATATAAGGCTGTGCTGTTTATTATGATTGTCATGTACCCCCATTCTTCTGTATCATTCTGTTTATTTCACTCTCTTTCTTTCTTACTGTTAAACTAAATTCATAGACAGACATCATAAGCTTGTTCTTCTCCACTACTCTTTCCACTTGAAAGTACTTGTCAAAAATATGTATTGTTTTCTTCTCATACTTAGGAGGAAGCTAGACTTATATACCATTCACTTCATCTTTTACATAAAAACTACTATAACTACTGCCACTTAGTCATTCAGCCACCCTGAATTTACCAATCCACTGACTTTTCTCTTACAGCTGTATATTTCTGGTAATTTTTCAATATCTTATACAGTGACTCTGGTCTTTGTTCTGAATTCACTTGTAATACTCATAATTTTCAGCAGATGTATTCCTAATTTACTGTGGTATACATAAATGTTATTGTGTCCCCTATTCTTTTTTTATTCTTTTGCATAATATCTATATTAAACCATTGCTTGTACTTTAAGTACAAAATAATATACTGCACAAATAAATAAAAAATAAAATAATGATGAGTCAAAAGAATATGACTCTTTTCCAAATCTTATTTGTTTATATCAGGCAGACAAATAGACCGATGCATAACTCTTTTAACCATAAAAATAACTGTTCTGATTGCATCAGACCTTTTAAAACCAGAGCAATATACAGCTTTTCTCCTCCTCTTACTTTTTGCTGTTTTTTCAGCTGCGTGGAGTTTTATACTTACCTGAGTTCTTCTCTTTTTCGCAGAAATCAGATGCAACACAGTTTTGCAATGTGAAACTTTGCAAGAGAAACTCTACTTCGGGAAAAGAATATATTTGAATATATTGTGATTATAAATATTTATATCCACATTACATCTGTAGTAAGGATATATATATTATATTGTATATATTTTTTTTTAATTCTGAGCTGAAACCATACTATAGGTAGATAGAAAATGAATAAAGTATGTAAGCTGTATGGAGAGTTCAAGTGTTAGAGGAATAGGTGAGAATTCAAGCTCTTCTTCAAAAATTAGAGTTAAAATACTGGCATAGTAGTGGCGTAGTAAATAACATCTCTTTCATGTAAAAGGATCTATAATTCTTTGAAGAGAGCTAGAATACTGTAGTTCATTTCTCTTAAAGAAAAATGTTACACTCTGAGTGGTTCAATAATGCAATTACAAGTTTGTACATACAAGGAATAACATGGAATTAAATAAGCAAATAATTAGTGGATCAAAAAACAGTCGCCTCACTTCGGGGTCAATGGAAGTCACTTGCTCATCACAAAGTCAGCATTTCTCCAGTTTGTCTAAGAGGGTGCAGATGAAGTGTGTGCTATGGAATAAAGTCAGGCAGAATTAAAATCATAACCTGTAATACAATAAGCAACAAATAAAAAATTATTTTCTTCATCATGAACAAATGAGCACATTTGGATAAAAGCATTTAGAATTTCTCCTGTTCGTTGTTCTTGGAAATTAAGATCTCAAACCTGCAGGTCCAGTCATGGCTAGAGGGGAGTAACAGCTGAGAATCTACCAAGAATGCTAAATGCCATATAAAAATAATCCAGTTTGCTCAGTCACTATGGGGATCTGCATTTTCTATTTATGCTATTTAAAGTGGCAGACGTTCCCCTTACTTACGTACTCATCACATACGGTGTGTGACATCATGGAGGGCATATCTTAAGGGATATTTATTCACATGATTTCACTTTCCTTACAAACTCGTTTTGGGTTGCTTTTATGTACTCCTCCTACAAAAGAGAGTTTCTATCTCTTCCCATCAACTCAAGAGCATTGCCAACAAGTCAAGGAAAGGGGGCATAAAGGAGTTGAAGCCAGACTCCTCTCAGTGATGCTCAATGAAAGGCAAAAGGTAATGGGCACCAACTGAAACACAAAAAATACTATTTAAATGTAAGAATGAACCTATTTACAGTGAAGGTGGTCAAACACTGAAATAGATTTTCCAGGGAGGTTATGAGGTCTCCTTCTTTGAAGATATTCAAATACCAACTGGACACAGTCCTGGGAACCTGGTAGACTTTGTGATAAAGGATAGTCTGAACCTGCAGAGGCCCACAGAGACCCAACAGCAGATGGGGAAACCCAGATGGTGCTTTGCCCCAGACACCCCAAGGCTATCATAGAAGAGTGATCAACCTGTCAAAGGACCATACCAATAAGCCCACAAGAACACAAAAGCAGGCAGGAACCAAAGCTAAAGACTCAGAAGAGGTGACACCCTTCCTAGACCCCTCCAAGGCCTTTCCCAACAGAACCTCAGACCCAGTGTCCAGGCATGAAACCCATCAAGATAAGTCAACAGTAGACTTGGACTTTTGGACTATGGGAAGTTACTACCTAAGGATATGGGGCACATTATAGGATGCAACGGAAGAACGCTTTTGGGAATTGAACAAGACCTATTATGAGGTATTTATGGGAGGAAGCAAAAGTGGATGCAGGTTATTTGGGGAGGAACAAATTGGCGAAAACCTTTTCTGTGCACATGTGTGTGTACAGGAGAGTGTGTGGTCCCAGCAACTGGAGTCAGAATACACACTGGACCACCTGTGTGTCTATGGTGCCATTAACTGGAGAGACTGGTGTGATTGAATCCAAGAAATAGTCTCTCGAGTAGGGGCAGTGGTCAGAGGCCCTAATGTTCATTGTGCCAATGGCTGGACTGAATGTGGGTGTGCAAGTGAGTATGTGATCACTAACAAAGACAAAGACAAAGATGGAGTAGCTGGCAAGTAGCAGAAGTAGCCTATGAGTCAGGTGTATCTCTAAGGGTGAGACCACAAGGCGGTTGACTAGTGGGCAGTCAAGGGGGCCCCTGTCAGTTTCTGGAGGATGGTGTGACTGTGTGTATCTCCATGTAGAAGTGCCTCTAGGGGTAAGGGCACCTGGAGAAACAAAAGATCCAGGGGCAGCTACTGGGCAGGCTTAGTGTCTGAGCCCAACTATTGGAGGGATCCATCTTGAACATAAGGATATAAGTATTTACCACTAATTGACCTCCATCCTGCTCAGCTAGAGGGGCAATACAATGAAGCTGTTGGTGTTATTTGTGTCTGTGTGAGGGAGGATGGTGTCTGTGTTATCTTTGTGGCCATTCATGTATATATGCATATGTGTTGGATATGTATATTTGTACACATACCTTCTGGGGATACATGTTCAACCTCACTACAGGTTGGACCTGGGAACAAGGAGCTGAGGCATACTTGCCTCCTGGGCTGCACGATTCAGCCCCCTTAACACCAAACAGCTCCAACAGACCCTGCTCTGAGCAGGGTGTTGGACTAGACGTGCAGAGGTCCCTTGCTACCTCAGCCATTCCATGAGTCCATGTTTCAATGAGTTCTCCTCTACTTTGTACATAGGTCAATTTACCTCTGTGAAATATGAAATGCCCCTCAGTAGGAACACACATCTTGGACCTGCAAAGAAGGATCAATGAACTGTTTGGCAGATGATAGTGCTGAAAGTGAAGGAAAAGAGTTGGGAATGATACAGTGGAAACTGGAGAGGCAATTCACCTTATGGTGCAGCTGTTGCTTCTTCAGGGACTCAGGAGGAGTCTGGATTTGGTGGCTTGCACGGAAGGAAGGTACCTCCTGGCAGCTTCTCCTCTTTCTTGTGGAGTTCCCGCAAGACCTTTGAAGCAAATGGCTTCAGACAGAAAGCGTGGTGCCCATCTGGGTGCCCATGGCTGTAGGCAGCCATCAACAGGAATGACACTGGTCCGGGGGTGTCAAGTCTGCTGTTGCAGCGTTAGACAACTGTGCAGGGAGAAGGGAGGTAAAACTGATGAAGTCTAACCCATGCTGTCTTTTTGGGAGCAGTCCTAGTGTGAATGACATGTCTTGATGTATTGTAATTGAAAAAAAAAAAGAACAAATAATCATGAAGACAAAACTGCGTGGTACAGCATCTTAAGTACATACATTTTTCTTTTTCTTAGAACAGGGTCTTTTTTCTCCTAACAGCCATGAAAAAATTGTGAAGTTCTTTGTCTACACATGGTGTGACTTTATGTGGTATCATTACCACAGTCCCTGAACACCTCATGGGTTTTTAACATCTTTACATTAAAATGTATTTATCTTCAATGCTATAAATAATTCTGTTCTTCCTACATTATCCTTCTTCTCAATTTTCTTATACACTCCCACTCCCAGTATTAATCCACTCAGTTCATTTGTCAGTTTTCCCTGTAGTCATTATTTCACTGTTCTCTTATACATAGCTCTTTGCATGATACGAATTCCAGGTCTTATCTGTGAGACTCATACCTATTCCTCATTAAACATCGCTCATAGACCTATTCCTGCAGTATGCTGCCTACAAAGGAAATAATGATATTCAAAGCACTAATATTAAAAGTTTAATATTAGACCTCAATACACCTGTTCCCTATTCTCTAACTTTTGCTCGTTTGTCTACTTACCCTTCACCACAAAATTCTCAAGAACCAAACGCCTGTTCCTGAATGATAAGTACCAAACAGACGTGAGCCAGTACTAAATAATGGATAGCTGTGGTAGAGAAAATGAGATTCAGATCTATATTGAGTCAGCAGAAGCTGGTAATGTCTGAATTTGTCTCATCGCCTACTGTTAAGAAAGTTCCTTGGATTTTTGTCTTTACTATACCACACTGTTTATGTGAAATTTAACATTATGTTCCATGAAGAGACTGTTAGTTTTTACCTCTGAAATATTCATCTTTAGTGGGGACATTGAAAGACAGCAATCTTACTCAAAGTAGTTGGCCTAATCTTTAAACAAAAAGCAGTGCCCTTCCTGTTGAATTCCTTCCTTTGAGCTCCGTATTCAACTCAATAGCAGTGGCTCACTCCAGGCAATCAATAATGATGTCAAATACATGCTTTACATCAGCAGTTACCGAATTACTGAGAGTTTTGAGTGATACGAAGCTGATCACCTGCAATGCGGAGGTATTTACACTTCTCATGACATTCAAACTTCCGCTGAAGGGAGCATCTTTCAATCTCAAACTCATTTTAAATTTTACAGTAATATCAAAAAGCTTTATATTATCAGTATCACGGCATATTTGTTGAGTGACTTTTGTGGGCATTATTATTGTATGTAGCACTAAATGAGCTTTCAGTCAAATCTTAAGATCACATTCCTGCCTTAGTGCTATAATGTATATAATACACTGCATACTGGACTTCTCTCTGCCTCCCTCAGATAACCACATGAACATCTCCAGTTCTTTCAGACAACAAAACTGTTATTGACAGGGTGACATCAGCAAGACCACAAAGATCTCAGGGTAGACTATGACTTATAAGGCATTGATTTCTATGCTTACTTCATCTTCATCTCCTTATCGTCAACACTACAATGACAGCGCTTGAGTGTGGCACCTGACAATATCATGAAATAACCTGGACACTTGACCCAGGCTGAACAACAGGATTATTTCATACCATGAATGTCACATTCAATCTAAATTATGAAGTTTGCTGCATAGTGCTGCCTCTCTCTTTCTCCCTTGATGGTGGCAATCTAGAGAATTTCTTGCCCTGGTACCAGACCCCTGAGGCCTTCCCTTCCTCCCAAAGTCATGGCGCTTGCAGTGTCTGACATTTGCTGTCCACTGCTGGGAGTGCAGTTTCTTACGGATAGAATGGGCTGAGTATAATCCTTGTATATTTTATACGGTATTGGGATCAATAATACAGTATTATTAATTTTAATTATTTAATCTTATCCTATTAAATCTATTTATACTTCAACACTCATCTTTCCTTCTTTTTCCCCGATTCCCCTTCCTGGGTGGGGATAGGTCATTGGGTGATAGAATAATTGTCTAAACTATGGTAAATTGTTGTGGGTTTCTCAAACCATAACAGTTATATAAGGCTGAAAAGAAATGAAAAGACCATACACCTTGAATCACATTCTCATTAGCTCTGTTTTCTGAGCTCCAAATTCTACTTCCTTAGAAATTCAAGTAACTGAGTCAATTAACTTTTAGGTCAATGTTTACTTCAGTCCAATATCTCTCTGGAATAAAAGTAAAGAAGTTATAATCTATTTGTAGTAATCCACCTTTTTGTTTGGC
Source organism: Gallinago jamesoni (assembly GCA_025769975.1). Taxonomy (NCBI): domain Eukaryota; kingdom Metazoa; phylum Chordata; class Aves; order Charadriiformes; family Scolopacidae; genus Gallinago; species Gallinago jamesoni. The sequence goes on along the minus strand of JAOQGH010000023.1, from coordinate 95,744,643 downwards.
AGTGAAGGTATTAATATAATTAAATCATGACCAGAAGTAGCCTATGGTCTTTGGAACTTTGCAACATTAATTGGAAGAGATGTCCTACAAGTTTGATTCATGGGTTACTACCACAAAAAAGTAGATTTTTCCCTCTATTTTCTTCCCCCCACTTTTTGCTTCTGCTTCTAGCACACTGAGGAACTGCTGGGGATTGTTTCAGTGTTTGCTGTTTGAAGTGAAGCCTGTGACGGGAAAGGTAACGGATTGTTCCCCATGGTACTGAATGATTTTGAATTTTAGTACTCTCTGCAATTTTCTCCCTCCCAGCTGACATTAGAAAATGAGGAAATGATTTACTTTATTCTATAAAGAAAAACCCATGGAAAATACGTATTTCATTTTGTGGTAAATGTGGGTAAAGGAGTTGATAAACCTGTGGATACAGAAGGTAAATGTCATTGAAATGAGCGGTACCTTAATTAATTTTTGAGGCTTTACAGTAGTTGATATTACCAAAGGATGCACAAAAGTTGTATTATTTCATTTTGTTCCTCTTTCTGTTTATCATCACAATAAGGTCAAGCAATTATAACCCTCCTAAGAAGACTAGTCTGCAGATCACCAGTTTACAAAACCATTGAAGACAAGGCACAAACAACAGATGTTTCTATTTGTTTAGGAAAATTATTTCAACTTCTATGGGCTATAGTAGTTACTACTCCTACGGGAGTACTCACGGGAGTACTGTGGTATATGTGGTATTCCAAATACCTCTCCATCAGTCCCTGATGGTTTAGACCTCAACCTAATTCTAATTTATTTGTGTGTTTGTTTCTACTCAGATTTAAGACAAACTTGATTATCTGAACTTTTTTTAATTTTTTTTTCTGGAAGGCTCACTCCTTAGGGTAGTGCAGTGGTTCCTGTTAGTTCCAGTTTGGTTAAATCCTGTTCCCGATTTCAGTCCCAAAAGTGGTCTGGTGGACTGTAAAATATCAGAACCATCACAACCTGTTAGCCTTTCCAGTCTTAGCTCAGATCTGTAGACCAGTCTTAACCCTAAATCATCTTCCCCAGCTAGAAAATCTTTTAATCCTGATCACTGGCTCTCCCTTGACCCCTTCTCTAATTTTGTAGATCTCCCCATTTCTTTTCCTACCATTACTTGTTTAGCTGCTGATGACTTCAGTGCTAGATGACACTCAGCACTCTTGAAGTCAAACTTGTCATAGCATGAAAGGTCATGCTGTCTGGTGGAATCTAGATCATTAAAACTTACTGATTTAACTCTGATTCTAATCCTGAAAATCCTGTAGTTCTGTAATCCTAACCTTGTAGTTCCTAATCCTGAAGCCAGGTCTCTTCAAAAGCCCTGTGTTCTGCATACCAAAGGCAATAGAAATGTCTTTTCGTAGCCCAAAGTGAGGAATGAGAATATTAAATGTAGGATATGCCATGATCTGGAAGGTCCCTTCCAACCTAGGTAATTCTGTGATTCTATGATTCCATATCCTTTAGGTTAATTGTAAAATGATTTTCTGTTTGTTGCTCAGGAATGTGACAGCTCTGATTCCCACTAGGATGTCAAAGTCATCCGCTGCATAGGGACCAAATAATTCCTAGTCCTAGGTTCTACCTGTTTATTTGCATGAATGCTTTACTGGAACTAATCTATAGTGGCAATGATTTACAAGGCATACATTTTAACTGCAAAGTATCTGCATCTTTCCATGCACAACTATTAACAAGGAATAGAAGAAAATATCATTACATTACAGTTTATAGGTTATTTGTTGAAGTTGATTTAGAATTCATTCAACTCAGAAAAGTTCTTAGTGATACTTATGAGAAATTGTATTCAGAATAAAAATGTAATGGCTTCGTATTGTTGCTGAGAATCCTTCCTTCTCTACTAATAGAATTAATTTCTATGCTTATTAGGATCAAAGTCATTTTTTTCTCACCTTCTTTTATTGGCTAAAACTGTGCTGTAAAATCTTAGTGGCCTTTACAGTTTCTAATAGCATGAATACAACAGCAAATAGCTTATGGTCTAATTGATGTGTCGGGGAAGTGTCACTACTTTTACTTTAGTCATAAAGTTATTAGGTTCAAAGATGTGGCTCTGCAAGTACTTCAATATAATTTTTCTGGACTTTTTCTGTGGAGTAACTGACATGTGACAATACTGATACACTTTCATGTGATCCTCCTCCCACATTCATATCATACATAATTAATTGTCAGCACCATAAAAGTCATTCTTCATCCTTTCATCAACATTTTCTTTTGTGGATAGTGACAGCAAGACTTTCTTACCAGAGTAGCATTGCTTCTTTATACATGGATGATAAAGAGTGTCCCTGAAGAATAATTTCTTTCTCACAACCCTTTGTTTTAAGGAATTTAATTATTTCCCTGAATGTTCCATATTAAAGAGCTTTCTCGCTCACTATTAAACCCCAGGAAACTTAAGGAAGAAACTGATCTCTGAGATGTGATCTTCATATTTTCTTAAGAAACTGAGAAGAACAGAGTTTAAAAATAACCTGAAAATATTTGAAGTGAAAAAAATGGTGGGAAAGTGCTATTTGTTCCTTCAGAAATTCTGTCCAGATGAAAAATACAACAATTAAGAAAACACTTGTGGAATAATGAAAATGTATATTCATGCTAAAATGTCGGGGAATATTTTACAAGGAGAATACCACTGAGGTGCACATTCTCAGTTTGTCAGTTAAACTCCTACTATTGATCATGTAGAGACATAAATGGTCTCAGAAAAAGAATTTACCAATGTCTCTTAAATATTTATATTTAAATATTTAAATCAGGACATGCCACTTGCCATCTCTGTTTACTGACTTAGGGGCCTTAAATTCTTGACTGTTCACCTTGAGTCTTACACAGTTTTAGACAGAAAAAATGAATCCCATCAACCTAAGGTTGCACGTACTGATACCACCCAGGTACCAAGAAATACACTTCAGGTGAATCATTCTTGGCATACACAAATTCGACACCGTTAAAATCTCTGCAATTAAAGACATATGGTAAGCCGTGTATTATGTTGTATAAAAAATTTCAGGGCTGAAGCAGTGAAAGCAGAAAGAGCAGGGTAGTATTTATATTAGATAAATATACCAGCATGCAGAAAAAAACCAAAAGCATATTTCAGGAAAACATTTGGTGATTTTGAATTCAAAATCAAAATTCTAAAATATTTAGTTGTGCTATCTTTAAACTCTGTTTGATCTCCAGCAATCTAAAACTCTAAAGCTTTCTATGCTTTTAAATGCACTGAGTGGATTTTCAGTCTCCAAAAGAATTAATATTTGATTCCAGTTACTAGGAAGAGAATAAGTTCTAATAAATAAGTACTTTTGATAAGGCACTCGGTTATTCACTCTGAATCATGGCTGAGTGGCTGAGTAAAGTGGGTAACAGAGAGATAGTGGTATGAAATGATTTAAGAAAGCTATTTTGCTACATAAAGACAAGGGATAATATGTGCCAAAAGTAGTATTTTTAAAAGTTTTTAAAATTGAGTGAAACCCAGCTTGAATACCCATAATTGTCAGCCACTTTTTAAACTCAAATCAGATTCTACTTAATTCTTTCTCCATAAATTCAATCTTATAACTAAGAATATCTTAAATCGAAGTAGATTAAAGCATTTAACACATTTTCCATATACAAATTAAACTCTGTATGTTTTACACACCATTTGAAGAATCTCTTCAACGTTATTGACTTCTTCTTCTAATGATATAGGAGCATATTACACAAGTCTCTCTGTTTAACTAAGGTATCACACTCAAAATCCCTAAATGGCTGAAAAACGTTATATTTAAAGTCATATCTAATTTTTTTTCTTATCTGGCTACATTAAAAAATGGAACAGTTAGAGATTTAAAGTACATCAGCTGAATAACATCTGAATTCCATACAAGGTTGTTTCTGGGACTGTGGAGTCTGCCTAGGCTATTTATACATCTCTAGATCTTTTATAAATAATTAAAAAAAAAAAGAATTCCAATATAATACTGTTTCTTCTCTCAGCTTAGGTCTATCAAACACATTCAATTAAACTATTTTAATAAAGTGAGAAAAGTTACATCAGAAAAATTGACACAAAATTAATTAGGTCAGGGTCTGCAGCACGTTGGTTAAGCAAGGTGCCATTTAAGCCATGTCTGAATATGAGCCTTCCTCTTATTTCTAATATTTAGTCTGACAACAGGCATGAGTTTTACCACAATCTGACCCCCAGAGTGAGTAGTAAACAGAGACTTAACAAAATGCTTAACAACTTTTAAATTGATACATAGACTTTATACACGTTTTTGTGATTTATAATACAGGGGAACTTAAAACCTTTATGTGGTTATAATAACGTATTTTCTGCCTGATTCAGAAGGGAAAGAATCTGAAATACCATGAAAGAAGGCATGAAGTAGGACCCATGGATGCGCCACTTGTGCTGCATTTGGGCCAGAAACCTAGATGAGCATGTCTCAGAGAAGAAACAGGAAAATATCTATACCCTGAGAAAAATGTGTTTCCCCAGCAACACATTTACCTCATGCATTGCAAATTGATTGCTCCTTTGGCCACTATTTGTTGCAGTCATTACAGGTGAGTTATACAGGAGGAGCAAGATATGTTCAAAGAGCAAATTTAATTTTTTAAAACATATTTTATTTCTTCTCTAATGCATTGTTTATATACTTCTAGAATTTTATTTAAAACCTTGATAATCAGCCTACCTTTTCATTACTCGAAAGTAGTTTGACGTTGAAAGCATCAGGACTAACACCAGTGTATGCGATCCGGCTGGCTCCGTGTTTCTGTGATCCAGAATGTGATAACAAAATCTATGTCAGTCCTGAGCTCTCCAGCTCTGTCATTGTCTTGAACAACACATTCATATAGATCACCATTTAGAAGTTTCTTCCTGTAGGCTGTACCACTAGTGAAAATATTTTTCTACTACTGGTTGGCCGTTGATTTGGTTAGAAACATAACAGCTTCTTAATATTTTGGCCTGATTTAATGAAGCTTGATCTCTAACGTCCCTTCCAATCTAAATCATTCTATGATTCTGTGTGATACGGACTCCATTTTGAACAGAATTCCTTCTAGTGCAGAAATGTTTGTTCCCAAGAATCAAAGATATATGCTTTTGATCCATTTTTGACCTCTGTATTGTCCAAGCGATGATAAGATCATTTTTAGACATCATGTGGCATTTAATTCAATTGCTTCTTCTAAACTGGTCAACGTGCTGTTCAAAGACATTTTTCCCCTTCAGTTAGATAAATGATACTCAAATCACATTATTTTCCAAGTTTCCATTTTTCCTTATTTGTCTTACATTCAGTCTAATACCATCTATTTTATTTCAGATTTAAAATCCTTCGTCTTGATCTGTAGATTGAATATATTCTGCCTCCTTTTAGGTTCTTCATTTTCCTGGTTCTTCATTTGGGTGTGATCACATTTAGCTCTGAACAGCCACTGGAAAAAAAGCTTTGTTCACCCTTTGTGTCCAATGTTGGCTTCACCAAAGTTGCTGCCAGCAAATGTGAACTAGCAAAGACAAAATCCACCCTGTCCAGATTAAAATGCACTGCTGTCTGTAACCTCCATAATAAGTTATGGAGTTCATCATGTGCAGATGTTTGACAAAATGTATCTGCTCTCTCATTTGTGGAGCTTTGCACTTGGAGATTGATAACTTGGTTGGAATGTGCTGCTGTAGAGGACTGTGAGATAGACAGCATGGGGGCAAAAGTTCTTCCCATACACTTAAGAAAGATCCAAATGGACCTTGGAGATAATAGAATAATATAATTAAATGAAAGTGGATGAAGACCTTTCAGAGAATGTTTTTTTAATTGAAGAAGTTAACTTGGAAGAGCCAAACCTGTCACTGATGTCAGTACATGGTCAGAAATCTGAAGAACTCAGTGAGGACTTGGGATCTTCCTTGCTTCAGTATAAACAAAGACATTCTTCACAGTCTTGTGCAGCATATCCATATTTATGATTTGTTAATTTGTAATTAGTTTCCAAAATAATCTTACATCTATTGTCAAATGCATCTTTGATTTACAGTGTATACCAACTAAGCAGTCAGCTGCATAATGCAGTTTGTCTACAATGTTCATGCATAAATAATCACTGTCAGTAATTTTGAATTAATTTTGAAGAACAGACTGTGAAAATCAGTTACTATTCAGATGAATGGTATTTTAGTCATTCCATTTCACAAGTATGAATACCAATTCAGAACAATATCAGTCAGGAAATTACATATCTAATATTAACCTTCAGTACACAGGACCTGAAAAAAAGAGGTGTTGCTATGGTATACAGCAGTCATGTAGGGTTCTCTAATGCCAATAAACTTTATATCATTTCTCCTCAGATACAGGCTTGAGGTAGTCTACTTAGGATAACAAAGTTATACTGACATGTAGCTAGATTACATAAATCAGGGCTGGATAGGTGGCTAATAAGAGCAGAACCTAGTCTAATTATTATATTAAAAAAGTTTTGAACTTTAAAGGAATATTCCATGTTTTTAAAAACCTGAAAAATTCAACTTTTATTATTTTATTATTTATGTTGATTACACTGAGAACAGAAAATGTACTGGCCCATCACAATTTTGTGTCTTTTTATAAATTACTGTAATTTTTGTCTTAATCTAAACCAAGGAATTGATCAGATATAATGATTTTTTTATTGTTTTAGGGCTTCACATTTCACACTTGATCTTGAAGTTTATGAGAAATGTGTTAAAAGCACATGAGAAAAATAAAATGAGGGGAAGATAGGAGTTTTTTGGGGGGGTTATTGCTGTCAGTAATTTCTGAAAATGCTACCTGCATTTTACAGAAACCTGCACATTCTTATATGCAAAAATCAATTTTGAAAATGTTTGTTATTATAAGAAACAAGTTTGGCAAATGCTAAGCCACTTACGATTTAACAAGATGATTGCCCTGGAAGTTGTAATCAAGCATCTGAAGGTTTTTTGATGCATTTCTAACAATGAATACATTGTGCCCTAAAATTAGAGAGGCTGCTATGATTTCTAAATTTTCACATTTTACTGGGGAGCTGGAGCACTGTTATAAGATAAGACAACTTTTATTTAGTGAGTAAACAAGCTGAATTCACAAAGATTAACGTTTTCAAGCAATGTATAGGTTTAAACATATATAACTAATGGATGTTTCATAGCCAAATCCCTTTTACCTTTACCTTTACCTAAAACCTTTAAAGAAGGTTTTACCTGTCTCCAGACCAGTCCCATTTTTCTTACAGAAGCAACAAGAGAAGAGACCATAAGCTTACAGATATCAGTCAGTGGGGAAAGGAAAAGATTTTGGTCAAGGCAAAATAATTTTCCATAATAAGAAATCTGTGACCACAAATGGGTTTTATTCATTCATCATGAAAATGAACATTTTCTATAGTGACTACTCATTACACTGCTGTACATATAAGTGCACTCAGCACTTATCATGAAGGTCATGAAAGCCCTAGAAAGGGAACGGGTTCTCTGAAGATGACTTGTAGATGACTTTCAGCAACTTAGGCCGTGACAACCTGATCCCTGATGATTTTTAGATGACTCAAAATCTGATCATCTTGCTGAATGCAGAAGTGCAGTTCCTTAAAAAGTCTCTGACTTTTCTGGCACAATGAGGCAGTTTATACTTTTGAAGCAGGGGCTGCAGAAAAGACAAAGAAAACATTAGAAGAATCCACCAGTTTTGAACCCGCACATTTCTTACATATTTTTTCCCTTTTTCCAACATTATAGGTCAGCTGACTAAATCTAATTGCAAACAGATAGGGTGAATGGGGCACAATGTTTTAACATCAGTATGACTGCAAAGTCAATTTTATTGATTTTAAGTATAAAACCTGTTCAAATAGACCTTAAATAATGCAATTTTGTACCTAATTAAAGTGTTCTATATATCTTTTTCAAGCAGTGTCTTATGTTTGATGTACCAAAACCAAGACAAATATATGTTAGTCATCTAATCCTGGGCTGTAGACTTCAAAGACACAAGAAACGAGCTTTGTGATGTCTTTTTAAAAAGGGAACTAGCTATTCCTCTCTAACTGAGACATCTAAAGCCAGGTAGCATGAAGCAATGTCATCTTTTTCTAAGCATATTTGTTTTCTTGAAGTATTTAAGGCTGGCTACCAGCAGAAAATCTATTAGGCATAGACCAAAGATCTAACAGCAACATAGTTTGGAATAGGAGAGGAGAGTGGTTTCCCTCAATCACAGAACACAGTTTCCAGCCTGGCTCATCTCCTAACGTCAAGCATAAATTTACCAACATCAGCTTTAATATATGCAGGTTGGTTCCTCCTCTCCTGGTTCTTGGAAGCTACTCCACAATCAATTCCCATGAGATTTAGAATCAATCTTCGAATTTATGGTCTATACAAGGCTACATCTATATAAACAACTTGCAATGAGAGCACAAACCCTTGTCAGAGAAAAATACCAATTTATAATCCCACCAAGTTATAAAAAAGGGCTGTGGTTGGCAGTGGAGGCATTACATTTGCTATAATGCCTGTGGAGACATTACATCTCATCTATAGCTTCTCATATTATTGCAGACTTCCAGAATAATTTCTAGCAAACACTGCCTGCGTGACATTATGATTTCAATGCATATGAGGGTTTATCTTTACTTTCCTGTAAATATCATCCATTTTTTCTCTTGAGTAAAATGTATGTAAAAATGTTGTAGATCTCTGGTTTGATATTTACATTGTTTTCGTTTCTTAATTATCTTCCCTCTGGAAAGCTGCTGTAACAGTATGAGAATATTAAGAAATCTTAATTGTCTTTTTACAAAAGTAAAATCAAAAACCAAAATAAAAACTTCAAGCATGTCAGAATTTGCTATATTTATCATTCTGTGTAAACAATAAAACTTATTACTGAATTGATCACCCTATCTTATTTTAAATTCTCATTCTTGAAACAGAAACACATCAAAACTTTCATCAGATTATGTATCGTAGTTATCCCCAGAATTTTTATTATTTTTTTTTGTTTATAACCTGGGTCAAAAATCTAGTATGTGCTGACAATCCTCTCTTTCTATGCCAGATCAAGACTAGATGATTATTTTGGCACATGCTTGGTCATGTAGCCTTCTCTCTTTCCTTTTTATTGAGATTATTAAAGTTTAGAACTATTATCATCTCCAAATGATAATTCACATAACTGGTTTTATTGTGTCACTGAGCTGCCAATTCAGAGATATCAAATGCTGCTCTGAAAGGCATCTACTTTGACAAGATTTGCATTTATTCTACAGTGTTTCTCCTCACTTCACCATGAAAAATTTATTTAAACAAAACCAAAGTCGGAGAGAACTTCACTTTGTCAGTTATTCCCAGTTATGTTCTGTTACAAGCAATGCAAATTCACAAAAGCTCAAATTGATATAATTTTAGATGGAAGCTGAGGAACTTCCTACTACTGAGACAGAGCCCATAATGTCTTCTCTAGGGTATCATTTGAGTCTCTTCTGAAAAGTATTTGAGCTACTTGTGCTATAAATAGAAACACTGCTGTAACTCCATTAATATTCACCCTTAACAGTGGTATTTTTGTTTTCAAAATACTTTATAAATATGTGCCAAAAAAAAATAATCTAGTACTCCTCCTAGGCAGGCCCTTTTATTTATTCCAATGTTGCCCTTCCACATAGGAGAAAGGAGAAGGCTGGACAAAGCTATGCCAGGACTGGCATTCAGGAGCTCTGGGTTCCTCAAGCAGGTTCAAACTACTGAACCAGAACCTGCAGGTTTAATGTAAGTTACTAAGCAAACCCTAGAAATGCAATGCTCAGGGTTATCATCTTGGACTAGACCTTGTGAGCAATGTGCAGCCCAAGAGACTCCTTCTGTTATGTCAGGAGATTCAAAAATTGAAACTAGGGCCAAGAAAGAAAAAGCAAAATATAATGTAGTATAAAGGTTATTTAATCAGTATTGCTGTTCATGGGCCAGGAAATAATGGGCAGCACTGGATAAGAAACTGAATTTTCTTTGTGTTATTAAAGCACTTACCACTACTTCCTTCATAGAATAGAAATGATCTGTGAAAGACTAATGCCTGGGAATCCCGAGACTGCTGAAAAGATTGCATTGAAATCATCAAAATTTATTGTTGTCTTCCATGGAAATACTTTTCTGCAAATGTAAATTTATGTCAATTCATAGTTGATTTTTGGTCAGAATATTGAACTGCAACATTAAAAAAGTTAAAAAATGAGAAATTTTATTAAAAAATAATGCAGCAGCTGCCATATACTCCACTTCCCACTAAAGACCAGATCAGACCAGATTTCATCTTTCCTGAAAAGATCCTTGTGGGAAACTGAAATATTTCAAGGTTTTTGACAAAGCGTTTCAACCTCCCCAGTCAATATCTTCAACTACCCTTTTCACAGAATTAAAAGAAAGACACATCATTGCATTATTTGATGTCAGCCTTTCTATTGTGTATTCTGTTCACAGGACAACAAAGATGCTCAATTTTATACCCTTCAGAACTGAAGGGTATCTGTATCAGTATCTGTATGGTAAATACAGAAAATGCTATTGCCAGTCTTCTGCTAGTTAATCACATGGGGATTCTTTTTTTCATGGATAATTTGGTGTATGCCTGACACATCCATCAAAAGAGCTACATGCATGAGAGTAGCCTCCTGCTTTCCCTCGCTGTGTTCTGTGTTGCACGATGTCAGTCAGTTTTGCTCATTGCCTTTGACAGCATCACTTCACAATCACTGGCACAGCAGATCATTTTTTAGCTGCAGTATCCCATGTTGCAGAGCTGATGCTGTACAGCTGAAGATTTGCTTTTAGCATGTCTGGTTAACAATTCATTGGCCGACCTCTCAGCTGTTCACACATTTTAAAATAAGAAAATAGCTCTGAGCAATCATTTTTCTGAGATAAGCATCAGATGCTTGGACCAGTTGTAGCTCAGCCCTGGAGGAACACTGCTTCAGTCCTGCTTGGGATTGTATTGTGCTATACGTTTTAACCGCATTAAAGCCAGGAAGATAACTCACATGGAATTGGCTGGAAGGCTTGATGTGAGAAGTGTTAATTTGTCCAAGTATTACAACCATAGAGGAGAATGGTGACAACCACACAGTGCACATTAACATTTGTTTGAAGTCAGATGCCCTTTTAATTCCAGACGTGCTGGTTTAATCTCTCAAAAGCTACACCGGCTTTTGCTGTCCTCTGCATGACTTCATCAAGAGACGTGGTGAGAGGGGATGCTGCCAGACTGGCAGAGCTTGTCTGCAGATTTCTGTGTCGTATTGCCAGTACACATGGCTGGGAGGGACAGAGACAGGATCTCTGCTGCCCTCACCCTGAGGTGCAGGTTGAGATGCCCAATGGTGCAGACACCACAGCCAGTAACAAGGTCTCCAGCCTCTTCCAGAGGCAGCCATGGGCTGGCAGGGCCCACTTGCTCTGTGGCCTTTGGGTCCAGTCAGAGTCCCTGCAGGTTGAACACGCCACCGACCACACTAAAGGATGTGGGGTTGCATAGCATCGTGCCTCAGCGTAAGAAGGAGGTTTTCTGACCACAGTCTCATATTAGTGGAACAACGGAGCCTTACAGAGGACAACATGACACAAAAGAACTTAGCACTGCTGCTTACTTAAAGATTGTTGCTGCTATGTCATTGTGAAATAAGTGAACAGTCCCCAGGTTAATCTAGACAGCTAAGTGAAGTGAAGCTCTCTCCAAGAAACCCTGGCAGATAGTGACAGTGTTGCCATAGGGCCAACGGCTTTCACTGACTGACAAGGGTGACTCACAGGTCTTGCTTTGGTTCTGCTCACATCCTGGGATCTTCATGGCTTTAAAAGTCACATGAACCATGCCTTAACACTGACTTCCTGAGGATCACTTTCAGCCTCAAGCTTGTAGAGATCTACTACAGCAAAGATTTCCCTAACAACTGGCAGAAATTATATATATCATCATACACCATAATGGGACAGATTTCAGTTTGAGAAGATGGGTCAAATCTGCATCCTTCAGCTACTGTGGACTCTCATTTAACACATAACAGCAAAGAGCAGCAATCATTTGTGATTAAATCCTGACCTCCAGATTGGTTTATTTTGGCAGAAATGTCAGCAGTACTTAGCCTTGCACTGCGACATCTGTTTCATGGTTTCAAAAGCCTCCAGCACAGTATATGGGACTGCAGTTTGCTGCCCACTGGATTTCACTTGTCATTCCATAAGAGATCGAAGATGGAGAATTGCATAAACTGTTAAATGTTTCTGCTGGAATTCTTCTCACTCCCTAATGGTATTTGACCGCATTCGCTACGGAGTGGCACACCACCAATGGGGCTTTAAGGACATGTACTGATTTCAAGCGTCCACGGGACTATTTGAAATTTTTGTTTGGTCAACAGTTTCTTGAATCTCCTCCCTGTGCATCACACAACTTCCACGACAGGCAACTTTTCTTGTGCTTCCTTGAACTGTGTGTTGAGAAAGTTTATAAAGATCTTTTACCCCGCCTTATGAAGTACATACATATAAAAGTGAACTGATGGACCTGCCATTTCTGTTAATTCCATCCAAAGAGCCATCTGTGACAAGACAGAGGTAATTTGCTAAAGTATTCTACAACGCATCTTTGAGACTTTTCATTTTCTGATTCTGTATTTGAATAGATGCAAAAACAAGCTTACTTTTCAATCATTTTCTTTTTTGTGACTGCCATGCTGAATGACACAGCATTTAGTATTTTAATGAGAATTTGCTGTCTGCTCCGCAAACATCAGACAGCTAGGGATATTGCACTGCTCACTAGCTGATGATCTGACCAGCAATCTGCACTAAATGGGGTCTGACAAAACCTGACATGACAAACAGGAAAGCACTTTACCAAGACACCATCAACAAGATGCCATCGCTGTGACCATAAATGGTTGTCTAGCTCTTTGCCAGTTTCTTAGTGTTAAAAAAGTTTCTTCACCCTAGTTTTTCTGTAGCAGAGTCTCAGGCAATAATGCTCCAAAAATGTCATGATGCCATTGGTTTTATTTAAGCTGAACCACTAATATTCCGTTTTCCTTTAGGTAGAAAACAGAATGCTATCTGCTGCCAATTTTCAGCTCATAACATTAGCAGCAGTTTGGCTGAAGTTTTTCTAATTAGCATAGATGTGGGACCTTCCATGAAGTCCCCGCAATATATTCATGTGTTTATCACTTTGTGAAATTAATTTAATCAGATCTGTTAAATAAAACTATGACATAGTCATGGGATTGCTACTAATAGAGGTGCCTGGTGAAGCTATAAAAAACTGTTTTGCATATCAACTGACATTTAAGCATCTGCATTGTAAATCCAGCTATAAACCTCCCCTTCTGATTATTTATGCTTGGGCTTCTTTTATCATGAGCAAAGAAACTGTGCAAGAGTATATACATAATAAAGCAATTATACGTTGGGCAAGGCACACAATAGGTAGCTATGGCTAATGAGCCACTAGACTAAGCACTGCTAGACTCACCACTGCTGATTAGATGCTAGATGAGGATTTGCTGGCCTGAGAGCTGTCAATCAGATGGGGAAGGATCACCCTCTGCTGCTTTTCAGAAGAGGCTGCACCTTGATATTGCAGAACTTCAGTCACTGTAGATTCTCTGCTCTTTTCTTGTTTTTTTTTTAACTCAGGGTTTTAGACCTTTTGGTGTCTGAACATTTTTTATCATAGCCTTGAGCTGCTAATTATTACTGCCTCAACAGTTACACTTGTATCACTTCTTTTTCTTTTTCTTTTGTTTAATGACTTTTGTTCAAATGGTTTCTCACATCTTAATAACATTTTTTTGTAAGATTTAGCCAAAGTCACAAAACAGTGCTGCTCCAAATTTGGTGCTAGATTACAACTGAATTCTTGGAATGAGGGACACAGATCCCCTTCTTTACGGTGCAATGTCTTTTGATCATAAGTGCTTGGTGCCAGGCTCTGGCACCCGACCTGAACCCACGCTTATGCCTTTGGCTACTGTGCTGTAGACACCAGCAGGTTGAGTTTTGCCAACACTTGCTCTGTCAACAAGTTCGAAGTAAGTTTATGGACTGAGAAATGCTGTACCCCCTTCAGTTTTCTTATCAAGAACTCTGTAAACATTCTCTGTGCAATTCAGTGTGAGACCAAATTTACTTGGCTCATGTAGGTACCAAAATACGCCCTAGTGGTTAAATGTCTCACGAAGTCAATCAATGAAGACCTAGTTGACATAGCAAATGGAACTCAAAGAGTTATTCAGCTAACCAGCCAAGGAGAGGAACACACAGGGAAGTGCAGGAGAGAATGCACATATAATACTTTTAAATATTGATGACTTAAAGGTGAGAAATTCAGTATAGCATCCTTAAGAGCAGCAGTGACTGCTAGGGACTAGGATTACATTTTCATATCACACATACCATACTGCTCAGTGACATCTATACAACTTGATCCCAGGGGATGCTTAGAAAGCAAAGAAAAAGGGATAGGGGAGTGAAAATTAAGGAAAAACAAGATTGCACACCAAACCAGTTTTACTTTTAAAAATAAAATGACCGTTGCTTGATTTTTTTAACTTGTGTGAAACCATCTTGCCAGGTATGTTACCTTAGTTCAGTTTTTTGGGGTGGACTGCCCAGGGAAGTGGTTGAGTCACCATCCCTGGAGGTATTTTAGAGACATGCAGCTTTTGCACTTAGGGACATGATTTAGTGGTGGATTTGGCTGTGTTAGGTTTGCGGTTCGACACGATAACCTTAAGGTCTTTTCCAACCTTAAAAATTCTATGATTCTATGCTTTCAGCTCTCCACAAACAGCAATTTATTATTTATTTTCCTTTATTCATAAGTATCGAACATGTGTAAGAAAGTTTTATCCAAGAGAAAAAAAAAATGCATGAGAAAAACATTTTCAGGGAAGTGCAGAAAGAAGAAAGGAGCTGATCAAGCTTATAATCTGAAAGACAATATTAATGACAGTGGCAGTGATCCTATGCTCCATTTTCTTTATAAGCCACTGTGAGGGTATTTGAGACAGAGTTCCTTTCAAGTGCTTTCTTTGTACACTTGTTATGAACAATAGTGAAGCCCCGCAGTCGTGTGATCTGACTTATGAGGCCATATTTTGTTTTTTCTTTGGTGAATTTGATGGTTGCTGAATGTTCCTTTCCCTGTGATCTTCATCTCGGATGTCTAGACATCCATTTCCATTGGGTCTAATTTACTGCTCTCACTCTAGTTCTGCTCTGACATAGCTCCATAGATTTTTTTTGTTAAGGGAGATCTGGAAAGAAATCAGGACTTGCCACCTGAACTTTTCCCTAACTGAATGAGTGAAGAGGAGGAGGACAAACTGAACACATCATGGTTTAGGCTGTATTGGGCAATCAGAATGACAGATGGCCCTTTCCTTCCTCTCCTCTTCCCCCTTCCCACCCACCATCCCCCCCTCAAAAAAAAATTAAAAAAAAAAGACATCAGAGGAAAGAAATAAAGAGTTTTTTTATAAACTAATCAAGAAAAGAAAATGTATGTATATGTTTATTTTTAACAAGGCATACTGCTAATGAAACAAAGGCTATGAACCCAGATTTTCCGATTAAAGTTTTTACTTTGTACAGAAATATTTTTCTATAGTTTAGAATTTTTTTCCTCTGAGCACAATAGCCTGAGTGAAAGTAAAGCTTGAATTCTGGTTCCTGATTCAGCAGAAGCTCTAACAAGTAACCTTTACTGTAAACAAATGCCTTTATATGTCATAACTGTTTACCAGCTTTGAAAGAGATGTCACCAGTCTCAGCTGGCTTGATTTTAATTAAAGTAAGTTATTTGTTTGTAGCAGAACATCTTCCTTTTCTCAAAGAAACCAGGAGAGGCAGCTGCAAAAACTGCTGTTGTATTCCAGATGGTTTGTACAGAAAAGAAGAACAGCATATTTCATACTGAAAGTCTATTAAAAACCAAACCTCATTTACACTGATTAAAGGGACTGTTTAATTCCTGAGTAGTTTGCTCAGAGAGGAACATATTAAATCTACAGGATACCACAGAGTCTTGCATGGTGTTACGATGGTCTGTTTTTTTTCCGTGTGGTAGTAGTATAAACAGAAAATTGGTTGTATATACTTTCCCAAAATAAGTGGAGAGACAGAGGAATCAAAATCAGTAGAGATTTACTGAATTATGGTATGGAAGCAAAGAGATGCAATCCCTTTTTATTTCACTGTGAACATTGTCCATTTTTCCTTACTTTTTAGAAATACTGGTTTCTATTATCTTGATTTACCTTTTGAAGCCATCATGGAATTCAGCCATCTGATTAGATTCATTTCTTTGGAAACTGTTTCTTTTAAAAACCCTGTTTGATATAATTATTTGTAGATAGATAGTTAGGGAGATTATATCTATTTTAATCTCAGATAACCAAACTCTCTTAGTCAAATTACTATTTTTTTCCTTCATTTGATAGATTATATACTTTGAATATGCTTTTTGTAGCAATTTGCTAACATTCTATCTCATTGATATAAAGCATAATAAAGTCAAGGGAAATGTAGACAGTATATGATTAAGCTCAGCGAGTCCATTAGAACTCTGTTTAAAAAAGCTCTTGCAAGCAGACGAGTACCAAATGGCACATGTGTGGATCTCTACAGTTTTAAAAGGGGTCTGTCTCTAATTTTTCATAGCAACTGAGTGGATAAGTAACATAAAATCAACATTTCTCCTGCAAAAATTGATAGTTAGAGTTAATTTGTATCAAATCCAACTGAGAGCAGATCTCCAGGCATTTTATCTTTGGGATTTGTATTTGTACTAAAACACATAAGTAACTTATTTATAAGGACAGAAGATGAACAGGTACAATATTGGGAGCATCATAAGTGCACTGACTATATTACCACTATCTCGAATCCGAACAAACTGAGCTTTTATATACATACTAATTTAAAAAATATTCTTTCAAACCAGTAGTATCTAGGCAATTACTAGGGACTATATCAGGGTTTTATTCTGCACTCAGAGATGGAAAGCAGACAAAGCTGTGGGCATAAGCAAAGCCGACATTTTCTAAAGCAGTGCTGTTGCAGACAGGAGTGAGCAGATCCAGAGCACGGGCTGTGACAGGACTCACTGTTGCTGGTCCCACACGCTCACAGCAACAAGCAGTAGATGTCTGTACTGACTTTACCTTCTCTCTTCCACCTTGCCCAGAGCAACATGGTTCTTTCCATTTTTGACAACAATCTGTGCAAAGGAAGACACCCCCCCCTCCTCCGTCTCAGCTGCCTCAATATTTACTGCCCCTCAACCTCTCTCTCCCACGTTACGCCCCTTGAGCTGATGGTGATTCATCCCAGGACCTTTCCCACTGACCTACCCCCAACCCCCCGACTCCTCCTCTCTGACTCCACATCTGCTAGCTACAGCTGCATCATTTAATGCCTCTGAATGTTTTTATTTTGTTTTTTTCCTTCTCTGAGCAGAAAATTTCCATGCAGACTGAATCCTGGGAAGCCTTGAACTTACTCTAGTTGATATTTTGTAATACAGCAAACAAGCCCTTCAAAATTGCACACTAACTAGCAACGTCTTTCTTTTTCCATCTCTTGCATGGAAATTGACAGAATTTACTCCGCAAGAAAAGAGCTGAAAATACAATCTACTCATTGCAAACATCTAGGAAGTTTAGGTCTTAAATTTTGGAGGGCTTGAATGAGAAGAAAGAGTTGATGATCTACTTCTTAGTTCTTTTCCTTCTGGGAATTTATATTGTGAACTTTTGAGGAGAGAGAAATAATTTATATAATCAAAAGACTAAAATAAACCAACAGCACTTAAAGATATGTTGTCTAGATGGATTTTCTTCATTCTATACCAATTTGGTATGAACAAAATAAAATAATAAAAAAATGCCTTTCCAGCAGTATCACAACTTTCCTTCTCCTGAAATAGATTTAATAATTTGTTTTGAATTTGTAACAAAACCCTAGTATTCAGAGGCTTATTACTTCTGATTATCTTTTTTCTTCTATAGTGAATATAATACTTTTTAAAGTATTTATGTGAATATAACACTGAATAATCAGGAGAAAACGCTTAGACCACAGGAAAAAATAATCAAAAACTAAGGCTTTTTGTAGATTTTTACCTGGAAACCCAGGAGTTTCCTACCCATTTCCTATGAAATTCACACACATTTTATTTCAGGTAAAACCAGAAAACTCTCATTAATTACAGAGAAGAAATATTAGCACCAGAATTCCAAATAAATAAAATCTTTACATCTGTGAACATACTGGACTGATCTTCTCCTTTGTGATTAGAATAAAAAACTGAATGACTGTGACCTATAAAACATAACGCAGTGTGTTAATTAAGAACTTAAACATTGAAAGAATGGTTTAGCAATTGAATGGGACAAGATTGGCAGATTATTTTGATGAACAAAGTGTCATTATTCCCTTGAAGGCACACTCCATTTAACTGGAAACTTTTGTATTAAATATATTTTATCTGCATTACTACTTGTTCTTTTGTAATCAGCAGACTCATACTTTAGATTAGAAATAAAAAACAAGTCATAAACCCTCTATCTTTTACTTAAGAATTTTAATAAGGATCTATCAGAGATTATTAAACTGCACCGTGCAAAGAAAACTAAATATTTTACAAGTCTTTTAAATTTTGTGAGGTTAAAGTACAATTAAAAGCAATATAGCAGAAGAAAAAAGTGCTTTTAATATGATATCTTATTTCTTAATTAATACTGGCACAAATAGATTTTCTTATCTAACCAATCTAAATTAAGTTTTTTCCTAAAGAGAAAGACATTTTCCTATTTCTTTTTTGAAAAAGTACTATTTAATAGGTAAAGTATTAGAAACAATAAAACACTGTGTTAGGATCTTGTCATCTCTGCTCCTAAAATTGGTTAGTTCAAGACTTCACCTATGGCCATTATTCACTCATGTCTAGGCTTTCTCAGTATCCTAAACTAAATCACATGCAACTGTTCACTTAGCAATGTACCACTGACTGACAGAATGAAATTAACATTATCTTGCCTATTTTGTTTGCACTTTGTTCACTATTCAGATTTGCTCTGGGCATCGAGAAATTTTCATGTTCTTTTCTTGGATAGCTTGCAATGATCTAGAGTCCAACAACGTTAGTGTCTGACTTTTACTATTCCCACACGCATTGTTGAAGACCAGACAAAAATTTACTGACATTTTTAATGGAAGTTTGTGAATATTTCAATGTGAAAATTCGTGCATCCACATTTTGGGGAAAAATTAAGATTTTCTTAGTAAACAAAACAATCTATTTAATCAAAAGCCATTTACACAGCTGTAATCCTCTGGCATTTGCTCAAAATTAGTGTAATATTTTCCTTTGTTGATCCAGCTTCCTGTAGTCACTTTGAAGATTGTAATGCCTTTTGAAGCATTGACTGACTTAATTCCTATCTTACGCACATTTTTCTACTTTCTGTTCATCTGCATTTTCATCTCATTCTTCATATTTTGTTATAATGAGCAAGCAAGTCCAGCTCCGGTTTTGACACGGCTAATCTCAGTTCTATGCCAATATTTTGTCCCTCAGCCTAATTACTTAGTTTCCTTCATAGCCTCTTGTGGCAGACTTTGTCTAAGTTTTTTGATAATCAAAATAAATTAGCCCTGGTATTTGCATACATTTGATGGGAATGTCAATCATTCTTCCTATTTATCTATCCTATTTTAAAATATTTGCTTTATAATCAACACACAGAAAAACCAACTCAACTACTGTAAATCATTGCAGCTTCAAATTAATAAAAGATTATTAAAATGAAAAGAAGGATTGACAAACTTACTGAAAGTATACAAAAGAACCATCCCTGTCATATTTTGAAAATTAGAATTATTATGCAGAAATTACCAAACAGTAAAAACCACATAAATCAATCATTTTGACTAAGTGAAATAAATGCATAATATTATTAAATGCCTGTATATCTGGTGAACCCCACTGATTTTAAAGAAAAATGGCTAAAATGAGATATCTGTAATTGTTCCATTGTTTAGTAGAAGGGTAGTTCAACAAAATATGCAATCACAACCAGACTTTTTAGACTTCTTGGTTAAGTCAGATATTTGTATTTTTTAAAGCAGAAAATATTTTTATTTTTGTAAGCTTCCTTTTTGAGCACATTCACCAGTAGAGTTTTGAAATTAGATTTAAATTAAAAATTTATATTGTATTCTTTTATATCACAATAGTTGAAAAAGAAAAGTTAAAGAAAAGACGGAACTCTTCTTGTTCAGTTGGTCGTTTTATTATGTTTCTAACATATTTCAGGTAAGACCTGAACATATCATTGAGGGTTTGGTTTGCACAGTAAAACCTATATGAGTTTTTTTCTGTCGTCCGACTCCTTTTGTAGACCTCTATATGGTACTTGACACCATGGTCTCTATTCTCTTTACTATCACTAAAATCCCACTTCTTTGATGAGGAGTAATTGGCCATTGATGAACTGTTTGTTTTGAGGCAAAAGCTAAGACAAATGACTCACCTGAATATCAGCTAAACAAGTTCCCAGACAGTCCCACATGAAAACTGGGTCAGTTGGGGCACCAGAAAGATGCAGAACATCAGTCCAGGCCCTTGTTCTTTCTCAGCTTAAGAACATCATCACAGAGAAGAAGGAGGAGAGGAACACACCAGAAGGAGTGGCAATGTCACCAGGAAGGCAATAGATATAGATATTAGAGGATGGCATCGCCATCATGGGAAGGAAAGTAGAGGAACAATGATATTGAGGAGCATATGTATGAGAAACTGGCTGCTGTTTGGGGGTATTCTAGGAGTGAAGGTAATAAGGAGAGGGTTTAAAGAACGTTTCTAACAGCTAAAAATCTTTTTTTACAGAGCCATTCATAGAAACACAACAGTTTTAGTCAAAGCTTTCCAACATGAACTTAAACAGAGAAGAGGTAAATACTTGCAATTCAACTTTTCAGTGCATTCCGGTTACACTTCATGAAATTATAAACTGCTGAAAGTAAAAGATGAAAGAGGAAAGTTTGTCCTTCTCAATAATTAATATGACAATTATCTGAAGAGGAGGGGTTGCCAGACTCATCCATTTACATATACACAGAATATTTCACTGCTCATTAGAGATTCTGGTTGTGTTGAACTATTAGGACATGAATAGAATAAATCAGATATTTCCTTTATAGTAAAAGAGGCCAGTAAGCAAAATTTCTAGACTGCTGCAGTACCGACTGAAGTTAGATGATTCTGCAGTTTATTTTTTAAATTATCTTTTTTACTTGCACTGACTTCAGCGCATTTTTATTTTTTAATAAAACTATTAAAACTATCACAGAGGAGTGAACATATTTCTATTATGCAGAAGGTTCTAAATATGTACTTTATATATCAGTAGGTCCAGTTAATATATCTACATTATTAAATTCTAAGTATCTAAGAAAGATTTTTCTCCCCCCTGAAACCCATTGTATCATTTCCTCTGTTACCATGGCACTATTTGTTCTAGTCCCTGATGTTTACTTTTTTGTGTGCTATTTTTTTAAAAGCAGTGTTTCCAGCAGTTTTCTACTTTTTCCTGTTTCTTTCACTGTGTTTGTACTTGCCTTTACTGAAGGATGTCAAAGCTTCTCAACCATGTGTTGCAATGAGAAAGATAAAATGTGGCAGACTTTCATCCCAAGGTGTTAAGTTCTGATCCTGCAACAATCATCTGACATTTAACAGGTTTGAGCAAAATAGGGGGAGAAAGGGAGGCCTGATATGATATTATCCCTGTGTTGAGGCAGCTTCATTAAGAAATGCCCTCTCTCTGTTCTGGACCCAACTTTCA
The DNA here is from genome assembly GCA_025769975.1 of Gallinago jamesoni. NCBI lineage: Eukaryota > Metazoa > Chordata > Aves > Charadriiformes > Scolopacidae > Gallinago > Gallinago jamesoni. The sequence continues at coordinate 95,722,656 of JAOQGH010000023.1, read as the reverse complement.
GCCTGCCAAACCTCCCCACCTAACTTCTACAGCAGAGAAGATACTAAGTGCAGTATTGTGTCAGTTGATTCACCTTTTCTGCCTAAAGACACCATCCAAAAAATTGCAGCTTATCAAAATATGGCAGTACTCTGGAGGTAGTATTGATCCCTTTTAGGCCATCACAATTATATGACTGGAAGGACAGGAAAAAACCTCTCTTTTGTATTTTTCAAACACGGGCAAGTTTCCACAGTCGCAGCCCTTTTTTTTTTTTTTTTTTTTTTGATTCACTGAATGGATGACTGAAGGCTGATCAATATAAAACATTTCAGAGATCCCAGCAAAACTTTTCTTCACATGAAAGTGCTTCAAAAAGTAAGTAAAACTAAAAAAAAATCCACAAAAAATTAGTGGCATGAAAGCTTTTTATCAGTAAATAGCAGATACGTATGGTAGGAAATACAGGAAATAGCTTATATGTATGGTAAGTAATTTGCATATAAAGCATATTAGACAAAAGTTTATAAAATCTGCTTAACTTTCTATCACTTTCTCAGTGGATTATATGAACCCTCAGAATGTGGGTTATATGAAGTGATTTCTGTGAGCTTAGAATCATAGAATCATCTGGGCCAGAAGGGACCTTCAAAGGTTTAAGGTATATTTAAAATATATGAAATTGAGGAGAGCACTATTTTTTTATTTTTTTTTCCTAATTGTTCTATAATTCTTGCTTGGCTTCTTCAGTCTTTGGTACTGAGAGTATCCATTTCACTTGGAAGCATATTAACACGTTACCACCCAGAGTGTCATGACACTGCTTCCCACTAGAGAAAAGGGGATACATCTGCACCAGCAACATGAAGCCACAGCTCAGTTTTTGCTTTCCTCTGCTGCATTCTCTGGGCTGAATAAATCTCTGCCTTGGGTAGGGTTCAACATTCCAGCATTAAGAAACAACAAAAAAAAAAAACAAGCTACAGATGCTCAAATAAGATACTGATTTTGGGGACAAGCAAACAAAAATAATCCTGTTTTGTATGAAATACAGATTTCATATTTCATATCCAGTACTGCAGCCATTGTTGTGAACACAAAGGCAGCTTAGATTGTTCTTCAGCTCTCAGGTTTGAGAAAAGAGAGATAAAGTCCCAAAGAGAGACACTGGAAAAACCTGAACTTCACAGCAAATAAAATGCACATTCTAATGGAGAAAACGTGCAATCACAAAGGAGAGAACAGAGGTGTTTTCCTCAATGTATGTGTTTTTGCAATGCCAGGCTACAATTGTCTGATTATTCATGTTTAAAATAATTTAGCAATCAATAGGCGTTGGGATTTTCAATGATGTCTGTTTAGAATGGGCTTTGAATAGAAATAAAAATCCTATATAATATAATCCTATATATATTCTGGGAAGAAAACTCTCTGTAAGTTATAGGACAATAAAATTGACCCCAGCAAACAGTCTGCATAATAAAGTGTACAATGCATTATTATTTTCACACACAGGAGAGAAATGAGCAAGGGAAATGGAAAGATGTCATTCTGTCAAGAAACTTTGTATCTGCATTTCCCAAGTATAAACATCTTCTTTACCTAGAAGTGCACTTCTCTTCATGAATGTTATATCTCTGATTCATGGTATTGTTTCTGGAGCCCCCCAGCTCACAAGGTGGGCTCAGGGGCTGCCTGCACGTTGCAGCATAGCGCAGCACTCCCCATCTCTGCAGACCCAGCCAATCCTGTGTGCCACCTCCATTCATCACTGCTCCTTCCAAGTGACATCATACACCCAGCACCAGGAGGACAAAGTAACACAGAATACGAGGCTTAAATCACCAGCCAGAAGGCAACCCAGATTTATCTGGAGTTCAGGTCATGTGCAATGGCAATACGGACAGCAGGCACTGGATATTGCCAAGATGTGCCCAGCTCAGGTACAGTGTCAAGCAAACACATTGGAGTTTGATGTTCTCCAACAATTCCATTCTTTATCCCATCATTGAGGCACTCCTGTAATTACTTTGCACGTCCACCAGATTTGAAGTTATTTTCATGCTATGAGTTGCTTTACATATTGTCAGGTGCTATTAACACAGAATTGTAACCCGAGCTTCAGCTTCAATCAGTATTTCATGTGTATGACAGGTCATTCTTATATTAATGTATTGTATTGCTTACCTTAGCTCAGGTAATCTACATCATTTTAACAATGCTCTTGAAAATATATGCAAAATAGAACTTACAAGGTAGCTAGGGTAAACTTCCATGATTTTCAACTCCTTCAGCAGTATCAATCATTATAGTCACAAACTATACCCAAAAAAACCCTTCAGAATACAAATATGAGCTGCATCCCTTCATGCTCTCCTAGCAGTACATCAAATAAACACAGGGACATCCACTGGAGAGGGAAAAAAGGTACAGCACAAAATTATTTTGCATTTGAGAGGTGCAGATTCTGTGTCACAAACTGAAAGACCCTAGGAATTATAATGAAGCTACAAAATATCTAGGAAAAGAGGTTAGAGCTCATCTACCTGCCATCTTCATTGCACTTGAGTTGCCCTTCTAGCTTACAGTTCACAGATCATTTACAATTAAACACAAAACCTGTCTTTATATTTAATACTACCATGAAAAGAGTAAAGATAAACCACACCAAAAAAAAAGGCGAGGGGGGGCGGGGACCAAAACAAACTGCTTTGTCTGATAAAATCAAATCTGTCTTGGGTTTTTTCTAATGAAAAGTAAACTTAAAACCAGTAGTTCCTGGCTGCGCTGTGTGTCCGTACAATGGAGATTTCATTAGACTTTTACCAGTTATTTACATATTATGAAGCATTTTCATATTGCATCCTCTGATAGTGTATTTTCAGAGTTATAAAAAAAATCAAAATCCATACTCTCTTATTAACATACTGAAAGATTCAATAACATACTCACTACACAAAATAAAGATTCCAGTCACTGTAAAATACTATTTTTCCAGCTCAATTAAAAACAGAAAGAGGATCTCCGTTTCAGATTAGACATTTGAATAGATCGGTGAGGAAAAATGAGTTGCTAATTGTGAAGGATGGGACAGGTAAGTACCAAAGAACTTTCCCATATGAGGTATGGAAAAGAAAGGACAGGGAGAATGGGGAGAATTACCATATTCCTTACTGATGTCAGTGGAACTGGCAGGAACTATGTACTTCTGTCAGGGTGCTCCCTTGAGTGTCTGGTATTGGAAGAATTGGCTATTGATTGTCCTTCTTCTAAACTTACAATTCATGAAGAAAGTCCTCCTGAAAAATAAATCTACAAGTACTTTTGTTTTGTTTTAAACATATCTGAAGAAAGAGGAATAAGGCAGGAGGCAACATGAGTTTATTTTAGCACTAAGTTTTCAGTTAATAATTAGCAACACTGTTTTGAAGCATTGCATGTCATGTTTTATTCAATAGTTCATAAATTTTTTTTAGAGACACAATAATCCATAATATAAATGACAGCATGGATAAATACAATGCCATCTCTTGGCTATGGATACATTTATTACAAACAAGGCTGTATCATGCATCCTCTTTTCCCCAAACTATTTTGACACTGAACATAAATTGTTGAAAAAAATGGCACGTGATGCCCAAAGCATTGAAGTGTCAACTCTTTGTACATAGCTTTATTACAATGCTTTGTATTTCACAGGGTTTATTTTGAACATAGGAAAGAAAAAAGAGAAAGTGAGTCAATGAAGCTAAAAAATTTTTCAGGAGAAATAAACAAGTACCCCAAGGATTTTAAGCACATGGGAATAGGTATTTGAAGGCAGCAGACAGGAGCTCAGCTTTAAAAATGGTTCGTGTACCTGGAAGCCTATGAGAAGCTTCTCTTTCCCAGAATCCTGGATTATAATCTCTCTCATCGTAATCTTTCTTATTGGTTATTTTATTATTTTGCCTGTTATCTATGCACACGGAAAGCCATGACTGAGTCCATTCCTCTTGTCATTAATTCAAGGACTTTTCCTAGGAGGAGCCAGGCTAAATCAATGTGTTTACCTTGCTTTCTTCATTTAAAGCACCAGAATACTGAAGAAAACCAAACCACCGTGATAAGGTTTGTAGGGCAAGATGATTTTAACTGATGATGGAGTTGGAAAAGTACACAAATTCTGTATTTCAGAAGTCTGGATGAAAACCAGCCCTGAACTATGGTAGTTCTAAAATGAGATGCTGATAATGGAAGGCTATTGTGAATACTGTAGCCTAATCTCAACATACTTTTAGAAATGTTTTACTTTATAAGTAATTATTTAAATTTTTTATACAAATATTTTTATTTTAAATTCCACTGTTTTTTCCTTAAACATTCATAGAGAAAAATAGTTTTGTTTTTTTTTTTTTCTATCATATTTAAATCAACAGGCCACCTTGTAGCTAAAGCAATCTCATTTTGAATGGTATGAAAAGTATTTTTTATGTCATGGCTGTTTCATCTTGCCCCTAAATGAAAAGAAACTGATGTCAAATATTTAGAGAAGTCTCAAATCCCACCCAGCACAGTCATTAATTTTCAATGTTCTAACTGGATGCCTTAAATGCTGTTAGGTCAAGAAAGGTTGCAGTCTAATCAAATAAGGGTAACATTAAATGAGTCATAAATTGTTGCTGTAATTGAAAGGTAGAGGAACAAGAATAAAAGCTCTTGTTCTAATTTCTAATTCAATGTTCCTCATGATCTTTCTAAATGAATGTGATGCCAATGAAAGACTTAACTTGTGGCTCAGCTATAGTTCTGCTATTAGGATTGTAAGTGAACCAATGACAATTATGTCAGATGGTACCACAATATATTCTTACTTGCCATGACAACATAGTAATCTGTTGAGAGCTCTTCTAGGTAGGATACTAGAACTGGTCTGAGCTGCTTATCCTTCTGCTTAGAAGACAATCCTCCTTCCCTGCATGTGCAGAAAAGGTAATCCTTCTGAATGCAATAAATTATTTCTTTGATTCACCTCCAGCTTTACCTATCTTCCCAAGCACAGAAACAGACAGGTGCATATTCTGCTTTGACTTTCACCTTAAGTAGCCTAATGGCATAAATCCAAGATTCTGAGCAATATCACCTATTTGGATGTCTAAGACATTTGTTTAAATCAGTAGAAAAATAACTGGCGAAATCTTCAATCAGCACAAATAATAAAAAAATAATCTTAGAGTACCTGATCATAAATATCTGGTTTTATTTTGTTTTTGTTCCAAACAGGAACAGGGTTATCAAACAGTCTCCTATTGTGTACTTGAACAAAAGTAATTCCAGGGAAGAACTCTCTTTTATTAACATGTTTATTATGTCAAACTTGAAAAAATGCAGCCAGTTCAAAAAACACAAGTGTCCCAGATCCTTATACATTTCAATGTCTCAGAAGAATGTTACAGCTTATGCCAGTATAAAGAAAAAATGAGACTATAATGTATGCTACTATATGAAAAAGTGAGAACTGTCTCTGGTGAAGCCAAGTACCAGCATAAGTTTCCCTAAGAAATTACACTGGTAACAATGCAATATATATAGTTCCACAGGAAAAAAACAACACAGGTCTGTCTATTTCTTGTCTTTAGCAAATGTTGTGCAACATTCCACTTTTTCCTGACTCTCTGTTGCCTACTTTATTTTAGCTCCCCTGCTTTAAACAGGGCAGACAAAGATCATGAGGACACTGATTTTTTAAAAGTTCAAGCCGCTCATTTAACCAAGGAGAGATGCCTGTAAATATGCAGTTAGATTTAGAGTGCTGCAGCAATATTTCTTCTATACTTACACTTTGTAGCTATAGTATATCTTCTAAAATTCAAGCACTTAGATTTTCTTGACATTTGCCATATCCCATAAGGAATGAGGTACAAGTTATTTTGAGAAGTTATTCTGTGACAGAAATCCCTGTACATTGAGTGAAAACACCAAGTTCAATTCTTTCTGCGTACCAGATTTTGATCTATGATTCTAATCATCCCCTGCCTGACCTTAGTTGCTCAGACTAACAGCAGATTATGGAATGCACAGGTTGTTCCTTTGGCAACTAACGCTGACAATCAAAAATACACGCTGCATTAAAATTTAGAATTTCATTCTCATTCTGCACAAGAGTAAAAGATACTCTGTAAATGTGTGCAAAAAGGTGGCAGGCAACTATGACGAGAGCTGAGGAGCTCAAGGTGATCTCTTTGAACCCGTGTTGTACCCATGTGCTGTAGGTCTCCTGTTACTTAATCTTTGTCCATGTTTTGGTAGGAGATCCACTTACTTTCTGAGACCCCCCTATTGTGCTTTAAGATTGGGCTGGGGTTTTTTGCTTTGTAAGTACTGATAAGGAAAGTGGCATCAATTAAAGTGAACACTGGCTCCAGCAGCTAGTCGTGTCTCTAATAGTGCTTGCCCTTTCCTGGATGATGAATGTAGAGCAGGAATGTAAAGGTTACGTGATTTCCCTGCCTGCGACTCCCCCGACTAACAGCCCTCAATGCTGAAACACATCCCAGACCTCTGCTCTTCAAAATTTTGCACAGATGCAAGAAAGCATTACAAACACATTAGGTTTTTTTGTTAACGTGAAGATTCAAGGTGGAGGCAACTTCCCCAGGCAGGGCTCTTATCCTGAAATCCTTACGGTAACAAAAAGGCAGCAGCAGCAGCCTTATCCTCTCTCCCACACAGATAACTGCAAGCAATGGGGCAGAACCAAACCGTCTTCTCCTAGTGTTTGGTTGTTACTTGGTGGTTTTAGTTACCCTGAGCTCTCCCCAGGGTCGGAGAGGGATAAACACTGTCTTTTCCTCAGCTCGGCGGCCGTGACCTGTCTGCTCACCCCACAGCAGAGCACAGCCGAACGCTAAGCTCCCTCAACTTCATAAAAGGTATCCTCAGGGAGAAAGCCTCATTTCAGCAGCAGTGGTGCCTGGCAGGGATGAATAACTCCTAAGCAGGTGTCGAAACACTTCCAGCAGAGGCATATCCAGCCTGAACAGCGATGGCTGCCGTCCCGTACTGGGAGTTGTGCAAATGGGTGCTGTGCCCTTCTGCTGAACCCCAGGGATCAGAGCTGGACAGGAGCTTAGGACAGGCAGAGCTGTGCATTTGAACAGACCACAAGGCAAAGCTGAGCCTTCATATGCAAAAATAAATTTGTTATATTAAATAAAAAATAAATAAAAAAAGAGGAGAGGATATAAAATCCTACTTTTCAAGCTCTGAGCCAATCTCTAAGTAATAAGGATTAAAGGATTAGAATGGAGACCGCTTTACACCTGCAGGGTGGGGTTTCTGGCATATTCTTCTGCCCTGTTTGCTACAGATCACCGGCAGGAGCGAAAGCACCCTACCAGCCCCCATCTAGTCCAGCAATTTCCATCTTCATAAAGGAATGCAACCATCAGTGTAGTTAAAGCCGACAGTTTTTAAATCAACCCAGAATGACAGTAATCAATATTTCAGAACCGAAAGAAAAGAAATAGCTGCTCAGTCAATGTTTTGATATAGTAATGTATACATTTTAGAAAGAGTTTAGGATGGACACAAAAGCAGAAACTGTGTTCCTGCAAAAGGGTCAGGGTCTTGATTATATGTCTCCTCCAAGAAATGACACTTCTTACAGAAGACTGCCCCCGTTGTTTTTTTTCCTTACTATAGTAAGGCACTATTCTAGCACCTAGATATTCCTCAGTGCTCTCCTGTCCAATTAGAGAAAAGGTCAGTCCAAAATAAGTGTAAATTAAGTTTATAAGGGCTGACAAGAAGATGGTAGCGGATGGCATGAATGCAATCATATTAATTCTGGGTAATGCCTTTCCACACATTAGCAATTCAGCTGTTGTGCTCGGAATAAGAATTCAAATAAAACCTGTGAACTTACGGCAGTAAAAAAAGCACAATACATCCAATGGCAGAGAAGGAAAGTGCAAATGTAACATACTGCAACAGCTTTCTACTACCAAAAGTAACAATACACTAGGAAAACACTTGTTATCATCACCAATAATACAGTACAGCTATAGCCCTGGAGGAAAGCACGAAGTTTCCGTGGGGATTTCTAAAGAGAACATTGATTGCCTCACTGTTGTGCTTTCGTTCCTCAACTCCGGTGTTGCCGGACACCCCTGGCACATGCATCCTTCCTCACTGAGGTTCAAGTTCTCTTTTGCCCTTAGAGGCTGCCTTTGTTAGCAGTGCAGGTCCATTCCCTTTCAGTTCTCCATCAGCCACATAACCAATGAAGTAAAACAGGAGCAAAACAATCATCAGAGCTGCCCCTGTGATTATTACTTTTTGTTTTTTGACAAGTTGTTGAAAGCAACATGGGAAAGAAATGCCTTTCCTCATCATTTGTACCTGCATGAATGTTCTGATCCTGTCAGCAGCTTCTTTTATTTCAACAAGACAGGCAGCTCCTGTGAGCTTATTTGGGGTCCAGTTACTCCAAGAAGCAGAGAGGGAGGCACAAGATCTCCCCACTGTTTTCTTCTTAATAGCTGAGTGGTCATGGTCTCTTTAATCCTACAGACTGTGTTTGTGTTTTCAGATGTAAGTGACAGAGTAAACAATACAAGAATTTATTTTTTAGCCCATTACCATGTTTCCAGCATTGACTGCAATGGATGCCTAGGGAAAGACTATGAGAACATTTTCTTTCCATAGCTTAAGTCAGTGAGTTCTACCGTTAAGTGTGTTATGGAAAAGTAATGGTTTTAGAGTATTTAAATTATGGCCTTGCAATATCTGTTTTCCCTCTGCTATTTTTAAGGAAAAAATAAAAATTTTTCCATTCTTAGCTTCTCTATACCTCTTATGACAATGAACTTCTATTATTTGCCATTCAGTCATCTCTTTTCTAAGTTTTATTTAGTTTTTCTCACAAACCCCTTCACAAATTTCTCTTCACTCTTCTCTAAATCTTTTCAAGTTCTCTTATAACCACTTTGAGGGTGGAACTGCACAGAACACGCATGCCATCAACTAAATAGTGGCATAATAAGTGGGATTTGGTTGTTGCCTCTTTTTTTCCTAATGACTCCTATCATTCTCTTTTCTTGTTAGACCAACACTGAATATCAAGCTGAACTTTTCATCATAACTCCAAGGCTTCTTTCCTAAGTGTTGAAAGCAAATTTTGCCGTTGTCATTTGTAATGCACTGGAGATATGTTTTTATCCCATGTGTTAAACTTGGTGACTTTGAATTTTACATGCTACCTTATTATATAATTAGTCAGTGGTATAATATTTTTCTGCAACTTTTTATGGTACCAAGAACCTATTCTGAAGGTGCTGAAGGCAGCAGACCTAGAGGGATTACATTTCTAAAGCACTTTCCCAGCACTGTCTGAATGCTGGCTAGGGAGGGCTTGGTTCTACTTCCATGTATTACAGCAGGGGACTTAACACCATGAGCGAATCCAGATGCAGCATTTGAGCAATCATTTCACTTGGAAAGGTGAAATATAGTCTAACATAGACCATTCTAGTGGGAGGTATCCCTGCCCAGGGCAGGGGGGCTGGAACCTGATGATATTTAAGGTCCCTTCCAACCCTAACCATTCCATGATTCTATGATAATGTACTTAAGGGTCTTATAGAGTACTGTAAGTCAAAGAAATGGCAGCAGTCTGAAAACCCTATTCTCTAATATGTGAAATGGAGACGAAATATTTCATAATTCTTTCCCTAGTGACACTAGAAGATGGAGAATCTTGAGAAATCATACAGCAGAAATATATTAGCTAGAGCAATCTGTAAGGTAGATACTCTGTATTTAGCTAAGTAACAAGGTCCAGGAAAGAGGTTTTAATTCCTCTGAGTTAAAGGTGAGAAAAATTTCTTGAGAATATGGACACCAAGTCATTTAATTTTATGTCTCTTTAATGAAGAGACATAAGTGTTTACAGAATCTTTATTTTTTTAATAGAAGAGATTTTTGGTTTGCCCTGAAATAATTTTTTGCTGTACACCCGAAAGTCATCAAAATGATGGACAAAAATCCTGGATACAATAATGATGAATAAACTTGCACCTATGGAGTTGGAGAATACTGTACAGAAACAAATGTTCCATAGCAACTAAAAGATTGCAGTCAAAACTTGATAACAGAAAAGGATGCCTAACAGGAGAGATGGAAGTAGAGGACTTCATTACATGAATGAAGACATGAAGATGTTAAGCGCAAAGAACATGGGCACGATGTGTTGGAAGCTAGAAAGAGGTGATTTGCAATTATTTATGATGGTTTCATTCCAAAGACTGCCTTTATCACTTACCAAGATCTTTTGACCTCTTTAGCAACAAACATAACTCTTCATCCAAGCTTCAGCTTACTCGGGTAATTTCAAAAGCAACAACATCCAAATATTTAGGTATTCAGTGGTTTCAGTACGAAGGTTGACCTCTATAGCTCTGCTTCTACAAACCACACATCTCAATCCCAGGTATCATACACTTGATAATTGTTTACTTACACATATCAGTCATTACTCTGGCCATGCCTCTAACATATATATTTGGCTGATAGCTCATTTACACTACAGGCTTAAATTACTTCATTTTTTTTTTGTTCCAGCATTTACTTATTCAAGCATGTCAATAAATTCCACATTTAACTTCCATGCAAAGATGAGAACCTGAAGTTCTCTACTTCCACGCAATCAGGCCCATTCCAATAGCTGAAACTGAGAATGGTCTTACAGCAGGAGACTTTAAAGCAAATGGGAAGTGGTTATGCAGAAATACTGATACTTATTTAAAGGAATGTCATATTTTTTCTCTGTGTTTATGAAAATAAAAGTCTGCAATTACAGCTAACACGACCAGAAAACTGAAAAAACCCCAACATTTTCCATTCTATTTTACATATAAAGGACATATCTAAATGAAGTTTAAGCAGAATTAAGGACACAAGTCAAAATAAAAGATCGATTAGATGCTTATAGAGTGTACACCAGGTCTTCAACATCAACCGTTTCACTTCCCAGACGCATGAGAAGCCCCTGAGTCACCCTGTTTGTTCTAGCGCTGTTTGCTGCGTGCAGCTTCAGTGCTTTTGAAAGACTTCACTTAGTAGGCACTGACAACTCTGAACATGGTACAAAGCAGAGCAGAACACGACCACTTGCAGTGAAATGGAGGCCTGACAGAGAAGTTTTGTAATGTCTGCCTTCCGCACAACAGCCCATTGCTTGTAATTGCAAGTCCCACCGAGCCTGGGAAAAGGCAACCCATACCTCATGTCCCCTGGGATGAGCAGACCAGGGGATTCAATGGAGATAAAACACTATTCAGCCAGGAATCAGAGAGAGTAAGAAACTGCAAAGAGGATGGTGGTGAAGGGTCTGTGAGAAGTTATGCTCCAGGAAAGGGAGAGATCCCAGTTCTGGTTACTGCTCCAAGCAGTTATGTTCAGAAAACTGACCACAGCAAAACTATGGAACACTGACACCTTTCTGGTGCGATGCTGCCAGAGTTCAAGGGTCTTGTAGCTTGTACAATTAGATTTAACACCACTTCTTGCAGTTAAAGAGGACTGCAATATCAAAACCCTCCACATCTACCTAGCTATATACAAATGAATAATAATTTTTAAATGTGATCTCGGCAATAGGGGCTTTTTACAGCCTTTTTGTTTGTTTGTTTACAGCTGTTTGCACTAGTACAGAACCACAGAACTGCAGAAAGATATGGGGTTGTAAGGACCCTCTGGAGATCATCTAGTCCAACATATAAAAATATACATATGTATACATGTACATATATACATATATATAAATATACATATACAAAACTTCTTACAGAGAGCTCATTCTAGACCCCTAAAGAAAAGCATAAGAGTTTAAAGAAGTGCACAGTAAAGAGCCAAGATTTCTGATGAGGTTTACAGAAGTACATGCCTCAGATGGGGATCGTTCTTGCAAAAAATTACGTAGCTGACATCTGCTCTACAGCATAATTTGACAAGTCAGTGCAAGACTCAGGAGAGAGAGAAAACATAAGCAGATATGCTGCTAGCATACAGGATTTCATAGTGAGGCAAGGTAAAAGGAAACAGCTAAAGCAGGCGGCAGAGACAGAAAACTAAAAAGCAACAGGAGAGGCTGATTTCCATAGGGGTATGAGAAGCTCTGCCACTCTCTCCATACAGAGCCTGTATTATCTGACGCTTCAGTAATGTGGCCCCAGTTTGATGGGTGGGCTGACAAGCATACTCCTCAAAGAAGGCTGGTGCTCTGGGGCATTTAGATATAAGATGGAGTGTGTTTTTGAAAAGACCAAGTGTACATGTGAAAATAGTTACTGAACATTGGATATAGAATTAACAGTCCAGGTTGAAACACGACTTTTAATAAGTAAAAAGGCATCACAGAAGGTTAAATACAGGTTTAGGATTTTGTGGTGCTTTTTCAAAGCAGAAAACTGGACTCATACCAACAAATAGGAAGTGAAACAGTTGGGAATAGCTTAACCAGACTTACAACTATTATTACAATGTACAAAACAAGACTGAATTAGAGAGAGAGTTCTTTAAACTGTCAGCACAATTGTTCAGAAAATAATGCAGGTAAAAGGGTGTGAAGTTACTAATGGCCATAAGTGTGCACACAGGAGCAATAAGCCTGTAATCTGTATACAGAGGTTTCAGTACATGTTTCTATTTACAACACCTATTGCATAATCCAAAGAATATATTTCTATTCCTCATCACTTGAGCTTTTCAGAATTTCTTGCCAGGAAGAGAGAGGGGAAAAAGACTGCATGTCTATGGTAAGATAGACATTAGCAACACACTGTCACTTTTACAGTCACTCTATTTTGAAAGGTACCTTAAAAACGTTGTTTGCTACTGGAAGTCCTTGAAATCTTTGTCAGGAATCTACTGAAAGTCTGAATTACTGCATAACACTAGTATATAATAAATGACACTGTGATGGGATTTCTTGGTTGCCTGAATATTGTGTCTTTAAGAGCTGAGTCTAAAAATAAAACTGAATTTTCCACTGCATTTTGTCAAGCTTCCTGTTCATTGCTGTCATGGCTACTTAGAAGGTCTTTTAAATTTTTCAAAGTGTGGGTTGCTACTCAGTTTGAGACTAAGACACCTTGGTAAGTGAAGAGCTAAACCTTGATTTAGGTGGCGCTTCATGCCATCTAGCAAAGTAAAGTTATTCAGGATACCTTCATAGGGCTGGCACACATGATGAGACCAGGATCTGTGAGGATACCTTTTGGCTCGAGACTTGTAGACCAGGTATTATATACCCTAAGCATCTCAATTGCCAGTTGCTACCTACATATATGATGGATTGAGCTCTTATTCAATGTGCCCTACGGATTGAATCAGCTCTTATCTACTGTCAACTTTAGGAGAGCTAAACCACTGTGTGTTTGTAGCCTTAGACACCTCATGCCTATAGAGGTCCAATGTTGACAATAAGCCCATGCCTCAGCTGCCTAAGGGTATCAGAGAAGCTAAATTACCTTAGAATATGAAAGACGTCTTCAGAGACACAGCTACAGGCAAAAAGCCTCTAGACAAACCTTTCTCTGTCCTTCAGGAAAACCTGCAAATCTGTTTGTTTCATGGGTTACAATCATACCACAAAGCATCAATAATTTCTTACTAATTACCCTTTCCCTTGTTTCCCAAATTTGGAGAAGTCCAGTCCTATATGGAGATGCCTTTAAAGAATATTTATATTATTAATGCAAAATTAGACAAGTCTTCTTGTTTTCAATCACTGTTGTTCCTTGTTTCCCTACTCCTTTTTTCTCTTTCATTTTTGTATTTTTCTGGGCTCATCAATGACTTTTTGTCACTGTTTCAAAGACTAAGGTTTTAAGCATTGAAAGGACCATTAAATCATCTGATTTCAACTCTTGGAGAGAAAAACTATAGGATACCACTCAGTCTCCCTAGCTGAATGGAGTCAACAGCCTTAACACAAAAGCACCCCAGCAGAGTGGTTTTACCTTTGATTTGAAGACATCATGGGATTAAAACATTGCTGCTTCCCTTAGCAATTTGTTCCACAGGGGACTATAATTCCTAATGGTGAAATTGCATGTCCTGTTTTTATTTGAATTGCCTTACTTTGTTATCAGTGATTTTATATTCACCTTCAGTCACTGACTGAAACGATTTAATAATAAAGAACCCTACAAAGTGAGCTTCTATGCACTGACATCTCATTTTCCAGTTCAATTCAACGAGGCAGTTCTTAATCCCTTTAAAAATGCTCTTTATTTCTTTACTGGTACTTCATAATGCATGTTTTTTTGTACTTAAGGTGTTTTAAGTGACTAATAAAGCACTGAAGTACATTTGTTCTTTGCTTTTAGTTTTATGAATCCCGCTTCTAATGATATGAATGAATGAAATCATGTTTCTTTGACAAGGCTTCTTTTCCACAATATTAAGTTGCCCAGTCTTAATTGTATTTTCATTTTTTCATTTTCAGCCTGATTTCTTATGGAAATAAGACACTGTCTATATGTTTGTTTGCTTGTTGATCAGTCTCACCCAAGAAACCATGGGCTCACTGGCAATTTCGAATATATTTGGCAGGGTGCAAGAGGTTGCAGAGATTTCATGTTTTGTTAAAAATAAAGGTGCAATAAAAGAAAAAGGACATTTTAATGCACCCATGAGCCCTACTTTTATTAGACATCAGACCTTTCAGGTCCTCAAATCTAGGCTTTCAACTCTTCATTGTTTGTGTTACTCGTGGAATTCACTGTTTGTTCATTGCATCCAGTTTCAGCTATTATTTTTTGCCTAGACTTCCTGTCTGGTTAACCAACCAGTACCTAACTGGGTAAACAGCATGGAGCCCAGTTTAATTCCTAACTGGAGGAGTTTTCTGTAATTCTAGAATGCCTCTGATAATCTCATATTTATTTAAAATTAGTATCCTTTAACCATAGAATCATGGAATCACACAGGTTGGAAGGGACCTCTGGAGCTCATTTGCTCAATGCAGTCCTAGTTAGAATAGATTGTTCAGGGACTTGTTCAGTTTTGCTTGTCTCCAAGGATGGACATCGCACAGCCTGTCTGGACACCCTGTTCCAATGGCTGACCACCCACATAATAACAATTCTTCCTTACACACCACTGGAATTCCCTGTGATGAACATCCCATTCTTTTCTGTGTACTGCTGAGAAGTCTGGCTGCATATTCTCTATAACTTCCCATTAAATGCAACAACTGGATCAGTTGTTGATCCAGTTGCAGCAACTGGATCTCCCTTTAGCCTTTTTAAGGCTAAACAAACACATTCTTTCTGCTTCTCCTTCCACATCATCATCTCCAGCAAATGTTCATCTTTTGATGTTCATCAAAACCATCTTGGTGGCCCTTCACCCAGGCAAATCCCAAATCTGACACAGTACTCCATATTTCACAAGTGCTGAGAAGAGGATGGCTGCCTTGGACCTGCTGGTTGCATTCTTGCTAAAGAAGTCAAAGATGCTGTTGACCTTCTTAGATTCAAGCACATACTGTTGGTTCGTGTTAAAACTGTTATCCACCAGGACACTTAAGTCTAAAAACAGCATCCACCAAATCTTGTAAGACTTCTGGGGAAAAGCTATCTGGGGTCTCTGAACTTAAATATTTCTTAGATTATTGATATTTTGTGAGCTTTTTAATCAATGCACTGGAGAGCACTGTGTCATTCTGACGTGTATATCCCCTCCTTTTGAAAATATGAAAATTAAAATTTATTAAATAGTATTGGTTTTCATCAACATTTGCTTGTCTAAATCTTACAGTAATCTAGAGGGGTACCAGCATTTCTTTTATTCCAGTATACTTTAACTTTATTAAAGTTTATTGTTTTCACAATAGTAACTTACGGGAAGTAGTTCCTGCTATGTTCATATTCACTTATCTTTTTATTTCTTACATTTATAACTCACTATATATAGCAATTACTAATGACTTGTCATTTTTATGTTTCTGATACTGTAATAATACTTGCCATTTCTTCCTTAGAAAAGTGGGGAACTTTTGTGTCTTTAGAGTCAAGATCATCATACTGTGATCTGCAATAGAAAAAAACTTGTTTTGAGTAAGTTCCCATTTTCCTTGGTATTTTTCTGCCTTTATGATCACGTGACAGTCTTACAAAACTATCTTGACTATTGATTTTGACAAGATACTCCCAAACCTTTTAGCAGCCTCTTGTGTGCTGGACTTCTCAGCCAATTTCATGATTTTCTTCTTGAAGGTATATTATTTATGGCTACTGAGTGAATTGGATTTCTTGACTCAATTCTCTTTCCCTTTGGCTGCTTTTTATCTGTGTGAATGTCATGTAGTAAAGAAGTAAAAAACACAGGAAACAAGAATATAAAGCAAGAAAATATTATAGACTGACTAGCTAGCAGCTTCAGGCAAAAGAAGATAACCTGTCAACCTGTGCATCATTGTGCTAATAATAAGAAGAGAGAGTTCACACAGATAGCTTTGCTTGCAGTAGAGATTGAAACAAGACAAACCAAAAGAAGAAATCAGTCCAGAAATTATGGCAATGGTAAGAGGACTTTTTAGGGTACTTTTTTCCTCCACTTTTTACTCTCCACAATTTCGGAAGTTTTGGGAGATTTTTAAACTTTTTCACCCTTAAAGAAAATATCTAAGGAGTCGATTCATATTTTTGTTCCACATCAAGAATCCAAAATCTGGCAAAGCATAGTTCTGGGTAGAATTGAATACACCTTCTGATGTGGATTTTATTCAGGATTATTCAAATTTCAAGAGATGCAAGAATAAAATGTCATGATAGACAACACTAATCAGCCAGAACATGTTTTGAACAACATTCTAAAGCATTTAATGCATTTTCTGTGAAGTCATCTTTACTGTGACAAAAGTTGCAAGAAGAGGATGGATGTTTTCATCTCAGATGATTTTCTTTCCTCTTCTTTCTTCAGCTGGTTTCTCTCTTTATTTCTGTGCAGACTTCTGAATTCCCTGGAAATAATTTTCAAAGCCATGTAGGCATTTCAGAAAACTCTTTGGTTTGCAAGCAATATGACAGTTGTCCTATTTTAGACAGAAAATGTTGTTCTGATTCCCTTGGCTACATCTACACTTTGAGTACACACTTAGCCATATCCATAAGACATGCACAAGTCCTGAAACATCCCAGTTCAGCTATCACCAAAACCTGTGTCTTCCATTTACTAATACTGATATAAGAATTTCAGGGTTTCCATAAAGCTTCCAGATACCCTTTTTCCCTGTGCAAATTAATTGTAAAATAGCCTCTTAAGGATTCAGAATCTCCTTATCCTCCACACACACACCCAACACACACATACACACACAAATGTTGCTTCTCACTCATTCCTGCCCTTATGTTACTGTGACTTGTTACTGAAAGTTAGAATTCCTTACAGATTTTGTGCAAATGAGAGAGAGTGAGCTTATAAGAATCCTTTTGGAGGGAGAGGTTACAGTGTGATTTCACACTTTATTGGACAACGAAAAGCTCATGAGCTGCACACAAAACACACATGAATAAGGAATGAGGTATTTGTTCCAGTGTTGATTGAACCCCTTCTCTGACCTGGTCCTGACAGCAAAATATGTGCTGGTGGTGCCCAATGTAGGGTGCTCTGGGGCCGTGCACAAAGGCTTGCTAAGGCATTGACTCACGTGAGCTGTCTTACTGGGATGGTGGAGAAGAAGCATTGCACTAAGTGCAGAATGAGATAGAGCCAGAAAAGGAATATATAGGATAGGACAGTTAGAAAACAAAGATACAACTGCAATGTGATAGGCACATTGTGCTGTTTTTACCATATTAGAAAAAGGATAAAAGCTTGTCCATGACGAAAACTGGGTAGGTGATATCACTGTGTTTTCCCAACCACCTTTTCACTTGTTAACCCTTAACTCCTGTCCTGACAATCATTAGGCTAAGTGTGTTGGAACTCCACTTCTTTCCAATAAATCTTGGCCACTGTAGCAAATCTAGCATTCCTCAAGTCAAGTCAGAGTGCTGAGATCTCGACTGCAACTTTGCTGGCATCACGATGTTCAGGACCTTACACAAAGACATCAATAACTCCCAAGAAGGGCAGCAGCAACAACAAAGAGGATGACACTGATTACTGAGTCTAGTGACCACTGGCAACATGGCCATACTGGTAATTCCAATTGATGATTCAGTTAATGGCAAATTGCCTCCCTTCATAGTGTTGTGACCTTTAATGGCAGAGAGTTATGAAATGTTCTTCCCAGTCTTCCTTTAGAGATGAGGGAATTACGGGAACAGATGGAAATGAGGAAAAGCGATACGTAAAGGCTTTAAAAGGAGGCAAAGGCAACCTGGGAAGGAATTAAAAAATCTATGATACATTTAGTTGTTTTAAAAATAGCAAGAGTAAAAAGATGTAGGATGCTGGAGATAAAGGGGTGCAGTTCTCTTCCAAAAGCTGCTTTCGTCATCAATGTTAGCTGAGCACATCAAAGAAAAGGAGAAAAGGAGTCAGACAAAACATTTCAAGTCATGGAGAACTGAAAATCCCAGTCCCTACTAGCAGACAGCAGACTACCTACATATGACAAATTACAAGTAGGGCAGGAATAGAACAAGAGGTTAGGTTAGGCTATTGGAAATTTAATATAACTCAAAGCACCACTCTCTATTAACATAACATCCAACTTGTAGATGCAGAAATGGAAAAATACAGCTCAAGACAAATTAAAAACTGAGCTCATGGATGACTGGGCAAAAAGCCTTTTGCAAGACTTGATAACCTAACGGTCCTCTGCAACAGAAGATGGGGAAAGACGCTTAACTGTGCCTCACACTAGTCAACAGCCATCACAGTTGCGAACAACAGTGAACACAGTTCTCAGATTTCAGTGAGACAGCACTTTATAGCTCAGGGCTAGGGGAACAGTTTTCTGCTCATGATGTGTTATGGCGTCGTGCAAGTATTGCAAGGTGGTACGCTGGCTGTGAGAAGTTCAACATCAAAGTGTTCAACATGAGCATGATCAGTCCACCTATAGCCCATGTGGCCAGAGTCATAGTAAAACAAAGGGCTTATGTGAGGACTCTGCTGTGTGAGCTGGCATGCTTTGAAGCTCAGGCTAAAGACAAGCAGGAATGTAGTTTCATATGTACTACAAGATGGCATTAAGTTTTGACCTGAACATTGTTTGGACATATGCTTAGCCCATAGCACAGAAACAGACACAAAATCATTCAGCAAGTTCTCAACCATCATCTAGAAAAACTGCACAGTGATACGTCTCAAGTCTCAAAGTTGTCCCAGAACATGAGAATGTTCAGTCAGATAAAAGCATATGACTGAGATGTCCTGACAACGACATGGCCTGTCATTGTCTGCGAAGACTGTGTGCTGCCAAAGTAATCAAAGATCTGAGAGGTACTGGTAGCACTATCCCACCACATTCACATTCAGAATCTCACAGCATTTCTCTCTTATTGTAGAAAAAATCATCTTCTTATTTGCCTTTTCGATACTTGATATCTTGGAAGACATAAATGTTAATCTAACTTCCTTTTTACCCAAAGTATCCATGAAGTAATCCCTCCTTCCTAGGCCTAATAGCTACATATATCTCTATTACCTTAACCTGTGGTCTGGAGTAAATTCTGCTGGCAGAACAAGCCAGGAAGAAGACTTTCAGCATATACTGCTTGCAAGGTAATGAAGTCCTCTGGAAAGGACAGCCACAAGATAATTTTTTTTTTAAACTCTTTGCTACTTATCTGTTTTTATGATATAAAAGCATATTTGATGAATATCTTTTAACTAAGGATTTCAAAATTCTGTACCCAGCTGGGTAAGTGTAATTATGTGTATTTAGGACAGAAGTATACCTAACTGCTGTGAGAAAAATAGAACACATGAGCTCAGCACAAGTCTCAATCCTAACTATTTTGATTTTAAATTATTTTTATAAAAATAACTTCTAATTTCTTAAGATACAAAAATCTAAGAGATAAGTAACACTGTTCTGAATGAGGAGCAGACATCAGTGACTGCCTGAAGTGCAGGGAAGGCAGGGTAGTCTATTATATGGCAAAGTTACACTGAATAACACCGATCCCATGATT
This sequence comes from Gallinago jamesoni, assembly GCA_025769975.1. Classification (NCBI taxonomy): domain Eukaryota; kingdom Metazoa; phylum Chordata; class Aves; order Charadriiformes; family Scolopacidae; genus Gallinago; species Gallinago jamesoni. The sequence goes on along the minus strand of JAOQGH010000023.1, from coordinate 95,702,539 downwards.
GGTGGTCATTATGCTCTCTCTGGCAAAAGGTTATTTTTCTGACTTTGAATCTTCTCTTCTTATAAGGATTCCAGACTTGAGTACAAGTCCTGAATCTTGGCTCAGACAGAAAAGATTCTGGCAAAGCCTTTGAAAATTTTCTGAAAAATATACTTAGCATGTTTTTGTAGAAGTTGCTAGGCAAAAAGTATGGATTATATAGCAATAGGTATTTTGAGAAACCTGCTGACCTACAAGTACGAACCACACGCACAGTCCCTGTCCTGTCGACACATAGCAAGAGCTTTTGCTCTATTCCCAGGGTGTTTGGAGGGGATAGGCCAGAGATGGGAACATGAATGTGTGCTTATCTATTGCTGTACAAGATGAAGCACTCTTTGTTCACATACCTATCAAAATATAAGGCCACGCATTCTCAGCAATCCTCATCCTCCAACATCCTTCCCTCTCCCTCTCTCACTTGACCAAGAAATGAAGTGCTTTTACAATTCCTTATCTTCCTTCCTACACCCTTTAAGGAAGGTGACTTAGTTGTTCCTTCAGCTCCAATCAACTTGCCCAGAAGCAACACAGGACTTCTTGGGACAGGGATATGGGATGGCTAGTACCACACTAGAAAGGGACAGGGATGCAAAAGTTTCCCCCACAGCACAAAGTCAGAGGACAGATGTGTTTAAAGATCAAGTACACTTTTTTGGTTGTAACACTTAAAAATGTTCTTCTGAGCAAGCTTCTGTAGAGAAGAGGTTGCAGTTATGAAAGGAGACTGAAAGGTTTATCAAATGCGGTGCCATCAACACGGATACATTAAATTTGGAAATTTGGTTTGGGATTTAATGATTAAGTGAACTAGAGTATTTTTGGTTACTCATACAGCTGTTTCTTAGTGGAAAACAGTTTTCAGAGTACTTCCAACCTGGAAGGCTGAAAAAACAGTGAGACTTTGAAATCAAGTATAGCCTGGACCTGTAATACAAAAAACTCCAAGAGCCATTGCTTGTGTCATCTTATTTGCAGCTACATCATCACTATTGCCAGCTTTGGGGAAATATGTGAATTCTATCTGGCTGAGAAAGAAATCTGTCTTAAAAGAAAAACATAAGGATCAGCACAAGCAGTTTTACATTGTTTTCCAACTCTTATGCTTACTGGTTTAGGAGATGGGAAATGCTTCTTTACATCTTTGATACATAATAAATTCTGCTTTTGAATAAAGTAATCTTGAGACAAACCTGCCCTTTGCAACAACAACTTTCACCTGAGACAATTTTTTCGCAAACCTGCGGTTTCTCAGTTGATGCAGCATAAAATCCAGCCTGATAACTTTCTTTTAATGCTATCTATCTCTGAAACCCATGCCACTACCTACTAATTAAAAATAGGGAAAGTTGATGCCAGAAGAAATGAGAAAGGTGAAAAAAGAGAAAAAGTATAAGTAGAAGAAACAGAGGGATTAAATAAAAATAACAACAGCCCTTGTCATTTCCCCCTTCTCCTTTTATAGTATTTTTGTCTCATTTCAATTTTGTTTAATGCTATGGAAACATTTCCTGTCTCTCCTCAATTTCCACATTATTATTTGAATCACACAAACAGAATACATTTCTCCATCATTACATGGAAATACTAGCTGCCTTGTAGTTAAGGTTGCAGCCAGCTCCCTTTATAGAGCTCTATTCAGCAATCTTATGAATTTGGCAAGGAAAATTGGTCTGGCATGAAAATGACTATGAAGGCTCAGGAGAGTATCCCCCAAAAGTCTGAAGGAGAGCTATCAAATGGCTTTGCAGTGGGCAACTCACTCTTACTGTAAAGAGGGGGCCATTTAAGAAAATTCCTTCAAGCCATACATGATGCTGCAGCAGGTCACAAAACCAGGAACAGAACCTCTTAAACAAATTCCATCAAAAATCCCTGTTTAAAGCCAATTTTAAGTTGAAGGCACTGATAGTCTCCTACTTGGTAACGTGGTTTGAGTGCATGCATAAGAAAGCCACGTGCTCAAAACTCTATACTACATGTAACAGACAGGGAAATAAAAAAGTCAAACTTGTAATATTTATCTTGAGAGAATTCCAGTAGATCTGTACAACACAGGTGAAGCTGTGTGGAAACTATCAATCTGAGGTAATCTAAAGAACAATAACAATTACAACATTTCTATATATCTCAGCCATTAGGTGGATAGATCTGCACTGCAGTCATTGATCTCATTCTCCTATTCCTCCCATGAGGGGAAACAGGTCAAATTACTACAGTAATTTTGACCAAGTACCCATTGAATTAATTCTCATCCCAAACTATTTTGTTGTTCATATGCCATTAATGTACATGCAAGCCTATTTTTCCAGTTATTTCTTAGTATTTAAAAAATATGGCTATAACGGATGGCTGCCTCTGGGCCTATATATCCCCTAGGTTACAGGGATATGTCAAATGTTACAAAAATCAAACCGTTTAGTACAACCTCACACCACAGAGCCCACTCTTCTTACCAGAAGATGAAAGCCTTAGAATTTTCCCATGCCATCCAGATGTAGCAGATTCCACAAGTTTTCTACCTGTTTTCAAAACCAATTCATTTCCTTAGCAGCTCACACCAAGATAAGTTCTGCCAAGTTTTCCGGCTGCTTCCTTCACTCCAATTATCTCGTTCTCTACTGGATTAAGTCCCAGAAATGTACTTCATCCAAGCTCATCAAGGCACTAGGTACTTTGTTCTAATAACCATCATTGAAATGGAATGTTACTATTTTTTATACTTCAAAAACTATTGATAATAAATCAGTCTTTAACAGAAAGAGACTTCTGAGGAAAAGCACTAGAACATCAATTTGCTGAAATTGATGTCCCTTGTTTCCAAAAAACAACCACCTATTTTTCTAATCAGTATCAATTTATCTATGTCTAGATAAATATTTCCTAAATAGTAAAACATTCTCCTTATATATTCAGAGAATTAACTCTGTTCTTTCCGAACGAGGAAGGTGAATATATTATACTATTATAATTGTAGAGACAAGGAAAATCTTTGTTCTGTCTTCCAATACCTAGAAAAATATAATCCCAGGCTTCCTGTCCCAAGAGTTTTCAAAAAATAAAGCAGAAATGGCTTGTTCTCCATTTAATGTATGTCAAAGTGACTGCTGAATTTCCTGCATTTCCTCTGGATCACATTTTCCCTGCAATTTAGGCACCGCTGTCTCTGCTAAGGGTACTCTGGCAGCTGAGCCATACCGGAGTGGTGGCAGCACTAGCCCAGCTCAGAAGCTTGCCTCTGGACTCCTGAGGGACCTTGTGCTGCTTGACAGTGCACCAGAATTGGGTAGCAACTTGTCAGGACCCTTACAGTATAAAACTGAATCCCACTTGAGTAGGTTCTTGTCCTAAATTAATCATCTGGGAAAAGCCAGCAGGATAAAGTTGCTGGTAGGCCCTGAAAGCTGACAGAGGATAGGTGGGAATGGCTTTGCTGTTACCATCTTTTAAATTCTGTATAAACAGAAATATTTTATCCATTATTATACACCTTAACACCTATTTCCTGTAACTTCAGAATATTAATTGCACTTTTATTCTCCGGTCTAATTATTTCAAATCTGTCCAAGGAGCTACCAAAAGAAAAGCATACACACGCAAACACTGAAGAGCACAGAAGACTGGAGATCTCTAAGAATTAATTGTTTTCAAGACACATGATTACTATCATTATTATCTAACAAAGGCATAAAATATTCACAAGTTATTGTGACCTGAACCGGCAATTATCCCCCCCTTGTCTGAAGCAATGAGAGAATGTGGTTAAAATACTGAGTGCTGAGCACTCTGGGTACAGGAGTATCCTACTTAGAGAGAAATACAATGTCAGTTACACCAACAGAAGTATGTCTGGTGTTTTAAATTATATATTCCTATTGTATCATAGGAAAAAAATATTCTGCTATGCTTGAAGTTTTATTTTCTCAGTTTTATTAATTTGTCCATAGTTTATTAAACAAACAAATAAACAAAAAAAATAGACAATGACTAAATAAACAAGATTGACCTTTTTCTGTGTTTTACAAAGTTCAAGTAATATTATGTTCAGATCATTTTTATTACCCACAGGCACACCAGGCATCACAGAATTTTATTTTATGATGAAGCAGCCAGATCACATCAGATGCAGGGCACAATGTACGTGTATATTCAGACATTCACACAATGAAGACTGGATTGAAATCTTAAACCAAGATACCACTTTTTTTTTTTTTGAAGGCTCTTTTAAAGTACAAAGTATTCACTGTAGGTTTAGGCTGGTAAAAAAAAAATAACACCAGTGAAGATAAATTGCTCCTCTTGGTTCTCAGTTACAAAAGTGAACAGACAGGTAGATACCAAACAATTACACTTGAAAATCCTATCGATTAGAGAAGACACTGTGACTGAAAGATTAGATTATCTATTTAATACCAGATTAATACTTTTATCCCCAATAAATAGCTTTTGGAGTTTCAGTTACTGTAAAAATGTCAGCTACTTTATACATCCTGTGGACAGAGTTCTCTCAGAATTTCTTTATCTGTATTCAATCACTTTGCATCACACATTTGACTTGGCTGAGGCAATTTCATGGATTTTATACAAAAATAACGCAATTGGTGAGCCGGACTATGGCTCTATTATCAGAGTGTGATGGCAGGGGGCAGAGAAGTGAATTGCCTCAGAGGCAGTTGCTGGAGACATTTCCTACAGAGAAGACAGGCTGGCAGGACATTTCTGTGACCTCTGCAGAGACCTGTCGATTCTCAAATCTGCACTCGTGAAAGCGGGCCAAGACATCCCACTTTCCCTTTCTGCACGCAGAATGGCTATGGCATTTCGGGCTTTGGCAGCCTCTCTCCTTGAGACAAAAGGAGGCAGCTTCCTCTGGTAGAACAGAAACTCACCTATATCAGAGAGAGAGATACATTAACACAGGCTTTACCTTACTCTTAGTATCACCAAGAAATGGAAAAAGAACGAAGTAAAACCATCAAAACTGTTTCTGTCTCTTCTCTGCTCATGCTTGGGCCATTCTTCTGTCAGTCTAAAGGAAAAGATGTAAAAATAGTGAAATCACAAGGAAAGACTAAATAAACAAAAGAATATCAAGGAGTGATTGTTCGGTCCTAATACCCTGAGGCATCTATCTCTTAAGAGGCTCTTGTGGCCATGCTCCACTGGTGGTTAGGACTTCAGTTCTCAACAGATTCTGTGGTTTGCTTTGGGTTCTTTGGTGAGGGAGCAGATCACATGGCTGTTTTGCTCGCTCTTTCTGCATGTGCATATCGGCCTAAAGTGATCACCCCGTGTGTGTTTGCTGTTCCTCCTTTCCAAATTGGGATTATTTAATGTATGGCTGTTTCCCTGAAGTCACCTAAAATGGATTAGCATTATAGAGAAACACAGCCGTATGAAACAGCAACGCTGCTATCAGCCTCACAAAAAGCTGATAATCGCTGATAAAGACATACAGCACATTATTCTTTTAATGCCAAGAGCATAGACCTGCCTGGTTTAGGAGGTTTATTTCTCCATTGTCATAGCATCTGAACACCTCATTTTGATGATAGGAATGGAAGGGAGCCCTTTCATCATCAATAATTTTTATTTCATGAGGAAAACAAGAACACTTACAAAACATGGCAAAATACCACAATATGTCTAGATCTGTACTAAAAGCCACAAACTGGGGTTACTGGGTGGTATATGAAGAGAGCAAAAGTGCTTGAGGATGTTGCCATGGCCACACAACAGCACAAAATCTGTTAAATATAAATCCCAGCTGTGCACTGGAAATGGTTTACTTCTCAAACTAAAATGGAAGGCAAAAAAAAATGTAACATACCAATCTCACATGGGGCAATTAAGGTGGCAATTAGTTTAAATTAATTTTGAGCTAAGGAACCAGATATATCAGTCAAGTTTGCAATATCTAAAGACACTTCCAGATTTTCCATATTTTTTCTCAACCTCTCTCCAGATTAGAATGATTCCAGCTGTGTTTTGGCTCAGGTCAACTACACTCTTCCAAAATGTTCCTGGGTATGATTCGGGTATTAGCTCAGATCTGAGACAACTCCCAGTAGGCAAGTTGGAATTGGCAACTGTTTTCATATAACTGCTGAGGTAGAAAGGGACCTCTAGTCCAACCACCTGGCTCAGAGTAGGGTCAGCTGGAGCAGGTTGCTCAGGGCTGTGTCCAGCCAGGTTTGGGTATATCTCCAAGGATGGAGATCCCAAAGTCTCTCTGGGTAACCTGTTCCAGAATTTGACAAGCCTCACAGTAAAAAGCTTCTTTCTTAAATTTAAACAGAATTTCCTGTGTTTCAATTTGTGCTTATTGCCCTTTGTCCTGTTGCTGGGCACACCACTGAGAAGAGCCTGGCTCTGTCACCTTTACTTTCTCAGTTTCCCCCAAGCCTTCTCTTCTCCAGGATGAACAGTCTCAGCTCTTCTGTATGTAAGAGACCCCCATCTCTCCATCGTCTTAATGGCCCTTTATGGACTTGCTCTAGTATGTTCATGTCTCTCTTGTAGTGGAGAGCCAAGGACCAGATCCAGCACTCTAGATGTGGCCTCATCAGTGCTGAGAAGAGAGGAAGGACCACCTCCTTGAACCTGCTGGCAATGTTTTTCCTAAAGCAGCCTAGTCTTGGAAGATAATAGAGTTTAGTTGTATAGCAGTGGCCAAGACTGCACTAATTGGTTATCAGAAGCAGGACATGGACCTAGAACTGTCTGATTTACTGTGAATCTGAACTCGTCGTTTATACTGCTGTTTGTTTACAAAAATATACTAAAGTAGTAGGGAGTTAGCAGAAAGTTAAAAATAATTTGTGAATTCAGGGGAATGTCATGGGTTTTAGCGATTCTATGAAGTAAATCCCATTGCATGACAAAGACATAGAAATTATAGAAAACCTGTTTTTTCTCCCAGTTACAACCAATCTTTTTCAGAAAGCAAAGGTGCTTGGAAGATACTAATGTTCAATGCTATTTAGCTTTTCTGTAGACCAACTGTTTCGATACCATTCCAAGCTTCTGTACACATATTGACTTTCAGCTGCCTCTCAAAACTAAATGTAAAAAGTCTATGTCTGTTTTAGTGTGATAAGATGCTGCCAATGATTTGGTAAACAGCATTGCTTTGGTCTGAAAAAATCCTCCATTTAACATGTTATACTTCACCTTGTTATCTCATGTCTTAAGCCATGCTGTAATCAGTTCACATACTGCTCTGCTAAGTCCATGTAAGAATCAAATAAATTAAATGATCTTAAATATTTAGAGCAAAAATTGTTTGTTATGAACAAACTTTTTGTTTACCTCTCATTCCTACTTTTTTATTTTCTTCAACAAGAACAGAAGAGCCCAAGAACTTAACATTTAAATTACACTGCAATTTACAGTCATATAATTTATAAGATAATGTGAAATGTAAAGGACTGAGAAACTCATCTGACAAAAAAAAATCAATGAAAATATGTAAAATTGAGAGATATCTAAGAACATAATGAAGGAATCAGAGAACAGGATTTCAACTGGGAACTGAGAACTTAGTTTTTCTACTCACTATGGAATCTTTTCCAAATTGGTGAGAAAGTCAATAATTTCTAAATCTGCTTTCCCTAGTGCAGGAGTTGGAAATATACTCTCCACACCATCAGCTTAAGGTCCATAACATGAAAAAACTGGGAATTCATCTATAACAGGCAGATCTAAAAAAAGTGAGGTTTTGGTATCTAAGAAGCCAGACAACAGGTGAACTGGGTGGGCCTAAGGATGACCCAAAAAAAGCTGTGCTTTCACATTAAGCAAAAGCCCAAGAACAGGAATGTGGCTGAATTGTTCTCATACCCAGGAACACAGAGACCCAAGTGATATCTGTACATAAGATACCTCTTCCAGTTGAGACCCAGAGCTGCCTTCTACCAATACGTACAAGAACCTTCTTTTTCACACCTAAGGGAAGACAGTGGTGGGGGTTTTCACCAAGACTCATCTGACCCTACTGAGGTCAAATCTTCCCAGGCTACAGACAGTAATGAGAAATCAGCTGTTCCTGAAGGATAATTTAGCACAGAAAACTAATGCAGCTGCCCTACACATATGGAGAAGACTGTCTTTCTACATTAACTACAGAGACAGCCCAATGAGGTTATCCATACTAGATGGGAGTAGTAGTCAATAGGGAAAAAAGTAAATATGAGCATGGTATCAACCAATAACAGACAGCAGTAAGGATACTGGTTGGACCATGATGACATGTGATCACCATTGCAAGCTCAGTTAGTAACCAGGAATATTCTTAAATCAGTAAGTTTAAGTAGTTCTGATGAATATTTTGTTTTTCATGACAGACTTGTAGTCATAGTATTTACCCAGGATGCAAGATACTCGGTTCTAGCCTATCTTCATCCTAAAGGGATTCGAGTCTTTTATCTCCTGCACTAAACAGTCACATTAGAAAATTGCTGAATAAAAACACCCACAGTTGGCACAGGTCACAATCCAGTCCTTTTACTGCCAGCTGAAGACATTCAGCTGCAGAATCAGATTTCGTAGCTGGTTCCATCCCTCTTTCCTTAGCCATACAGAACTTAACATGTCCAAAAGCATATGCAAAACTTTAAAGTTATGACAGACTCCATTTCCAAGGCTAGTAAATTCAGGAAGTCTAATGGACATGTGATGAAAATTTTTTTCATGTATGTGTAGGGGTTGTATGTCCAGGATACAGCACATGAGACTATTGCAGATTTAGTGGCTATGGCACTGAAGCATATTGACAAACTACAGTTGAAATTGAAATTCCATCTGCATAAACAAATTTTAAGGGCTATATGAAAAGTGGTAGCAGAGAGTTACTAGCACCATCTTGTATTCAGATGCAATATTCAATCTGTTTGCAGAAACTTTGCCATATACTATACTAAGTTTTATTACTGCACATTGCATGCGAACACTTGGGGGGGGGGGGGGGGGGGGGAAGAA
>JAOQGH010000023.1:95676760-95693506 GCA_025769975.1 Gallinago jamesoni | reverse complement strand
CCCCCCCCCCCCCCCCCCCCCCCCCCCCCCCCCCCCCCAGAAGCAGTTATTTTCTAAGCGCACAGGTTAAATTCTAAAGCTTTCCTCAGCAGAAGACCAGATAATCTGTCTTAATGAAAGTGACAGGAACTTTTCCAAGGCACCACTGCCATTCATATTGTAAAACTAAAAGGAAGGAAAAAAAATCAATACAGGCTTCAGAGAGCTGCTGTACAGATAAGTAGGTCATCCCACTGTCAATTTCACAGCTCGTCAATAGGGCTGGTTGTATTATTCAACCACTACGAGAACAATGCAATTCTTTCAAAAGAGCAAGAATGTGAAACTTAAGTATAGACTCTGTAAAATTTGCCTAACATACTAGAGCTTCAAAGCTCCACATAAACATCCTTTAAGCTACATAAAAAGTCAGCTCCATTTACAAGCGGAGCAATCCCAAGCGCAAATACAGGCTGTGAGGAGAATGGATTGAGACCTGCCCTGAGGAGAAAGACTTGAGGGTGTTGGTTGATGAAAAGCTCAACATGACATCATGGCAATGTGCACTCACAGTCCAGACAGCCAACCACATCCCGGTGTGCATCAAAAGAAGTGTGGTCAGCTTGAGAGAGGTGATTCTGCCACTCTATCCTGAGCTTGTGAGACACCACTTGGAGTACTGCATCCAGCTCTGAGGCTCCCAACATAAGAAGTACATGGATCTGTTGGAGCAAGTCCAGAGGAGGACCAGAAAGATGACTGGAGCACCTCTCCTACGAGGACGAGCTGAGAGAGCTGGGGTTGTTCAGTCCAGAGAAGAGAAAGTTCTGGGGAGACCTTACTGTGGCCTTCCAGTACCTAAAGAGAGTCTACAGGAAAGATGGGGAGGGACTCTTTATCAGGGAGTGGAGTGAGAGGACAAGGCATAACAGTTTTAAACTTAAAGAGGGGAGATTTAGATTAGATATTAGGAAGAAATTCTTTACTGTGAGGGCTGTGAGGCACAGGAACAGGTTGCCCAGAGAAGTTGTGGATGCCCCATCCCTGGAAGTGTTCAAGGCCAGGCTGGATGGAGCTTTGAGCAACCTGCTCTAGTGGGAGGCGTCCCTGCCCATGGCAGGGGGGTTGGAACTCAATAATCTTTAAGGTCCCTTCCAGCCCAAACCATTCTATTATTCTATGACATGATTCTATGGTTCCGCAAAGTGGGAGAGTTAATAAGTTTCCCAAAACCAAGAGTAAGCCAAGTGAAAGCATGAGTGTCTCTGCTCAGTGCCCAGTAGAACAGGCAGCATGAGCTCTCTAGCACATTGGATCTGAACATATTGAAGTGATGTACTTAAATTGAGTCAGGGGATAGGGTTATTCATATTCTGCCAGGACAACATTAAAACCTTCATTCTGGAAATACTTAACACAATTTTTCTTATATGAAAATGAAAAAATAGGAGGGAAACTAATTTTCACTTTAGCAATGATCAAGAACTATAAATAATGGGTTCAGTTCTTTGTAGAACACACATGCAGAGCTTTTTCCACAGACATAAAAGAAAGAGCAAGAGCCCTACAAGTTACCGAAAACGTGCTCCAATTTAATTTCACTGCATCATAAAGAACTCCACAAAATGCCATCAGTCATCCTTGAGATAAAATGTTTGAGTAATCCTTTCACACGCTGGGTTCTTAGTTGTTTCTCATAATCCTAGCAGTGCAGACTAGACATTTGCAATGGTGCTTTGTGAAAAATTTACAGATATGATGAAAAATGGAAAATCACAAATAAAAAGCTGACCATGCTGATTTGTATTCGTAGAAGCTCTGCTGTTTTTCTTATTCATTAATGAATCCAAAAATTTCTGAAGTTTGATCTTTTTCTTTTCCTTTTCCTTCCTTCTTCCCGCTTTGTAAGTGCTTTTGTAAGTGTTTTTTGTGTTATTGACTATTGTTCATCTAAGAGAAACATCACACAGAATAATTATCTGTGCATACAGCCAGTTTATGTTGCTTATAGTAGAGACAGCAAATTCTCCTCACTGAAAATTTCCCAATAAATTGAAAGGTATCCAAAAAAATTCTCCATGAATGGGAATGATGCCATCATCAGACTTGGTAATTAAATATTTCTGTGAAACATATTGGCTGGTGTGCCCTACACCATCTATACACATGCCTGTCCCAAATGCACATAGTAAAAAGATCATATGCTACTTAAGAAATGGTTTAGCAGGATGCAAAGATGATACTACACAAAGCAATAAGCTGTGTCTGTGGATCACACAACACAATTTTAAATCAGCTCCAACAACATGCAATAAAAGTTCCTTTATACAAGAAAACATAGCAGGATTGCTTAGTTATATATATATTTGGTACAATAATAAAATTAAAGTGGTAGAATTTCAGATGTCACTAAAAGATTTGTTTACCTTATAAAAAAATATTAACTAAAAAATTCTAGACTAGACTAAAGTTTGTTGATCAGGGGTTACAATAATAGGAGTATCTACATAGTAAAAACATAGCATGATGACAACATTGTGGTTTAACCCTAACCATCAATTAGGACCACACAGCCGTTCACTCACTCACCCCCCCACCAGTGGGATAGGGAAGAAGAATCGGAAAAAAAATTGAAACCTCGTGAATTGAGATAAAGATAGTCAGATCGTTTAATGGAAGAGTAATGGAAAAGAAGATAATAATAACAAGAATGACAAAAGAATATACAAAATGAATGATGCAGTACAATTACTCACTGCCCAATGATCCAGGTGGATCATCAATTGCTCAGCCCTTCCTGAGCAATGATTGTGGATCTCTGCCTCCTGGCCAGCCTCCTCTCAGTTTCTATGGGAAGCTGAAAAAGTCCTTGACTTAATATAAGCATTACTTAGCAACAATTAAAACAGTGTGTTTTATCATCATTATTCTCATACTAAATCCAAGACACAGCCAACTACTAGAAAGGAAATTAACTCCATCCCAGCTGAAACCAGAACAAGCAGTCATTAAACATTTTCAAGTTCAACACAGAAAATCCTGCTAAATAGGACATTTGTGATTGAAAAGAAATTTCTAAGAAATAATCACAGTAAGATAACAAAAAAAGTACAAGACCCCACCACAATGCATTTTAGGATTTCAGATAATCTCTGTTACTTCTCAAGATACTGCATTTTATATGGGCAATGAAACTCATAAATTAATCCTTTAGATGACATGTTCATCTTCTGTTTAGTCTACCCTTAATATTCATCTATTCACTTTGTATCTTGCAGTGCTAAACCATTTCAGTTTTAGTTCCTTCATTTAATGCATTCTAGTCAGGAAGCTCTTTTATCACTTACCTATCAATATATTACCGGCTTTGTTTCTAATGCAACTCTTGTTTCTCATTAAACCTAGTTCAATATCAGAGGCAGCTCTATCACAGAAGCTGATACAATTTCTCTATTTCCCCTTACACAATCCATTTCAAATTTACTGTTTTGTACTCTGAAAGACAAACCGTTCAGTGTCTCTATCTAGAAGAAATTTCATTCTTTATCACTCTCACCACTCTTTTAAGCTTTGTAACCTTCTAAAAGGTCATTTTGTGCAAAAGTCAGCAACATGTTTTTAGGTAGTGCCTAAAAAATGTCTGATAGTAATTAAGGTAGAAAATTTCAGGAGTTTTATTAAAAACTTACTGTTTCAATGCTTTATATAGAAAAGTTGGGGTTTATTGTGGCTTTTTTTTTTAAACAGCAAGATATAAATTAAATATAATAGATATAAATATAATAGATATAAAATGAATTCCAGTTCCTCTGAATCTCTTTAACATTGGTTAATAATTTGTAAATATTCCATCATTCTCTACTGTTTCACCAATATTCTCTGATGTCCTCTTGCCCGACCAGAAATACCTGATGCCCACTTTTATGGGACTGCCAATCATCAACCATAAAAATTGTTGTAGCCATTCAGTGAAATATTACAAGTTTTTTAGGCTGTATCAGAAGTTTTTTATTCCATCTCAACATTAAGTTGGAAGGAAGTTTCACAGTATCATACTGTGGTATAGTGTGTTTCTTACCTGACAGAGGAATTCATAAACATAGTAAGGCTTTTTATGCTTACTACCTTGCAGTTTTTCTCCTTGATATTTTTACAACTTGGCATTTGCTTCTTTATAAGTACCTTAGTGAGCTGACCTTCATATAATTATTCAAATTCTGTAGAGAAATAATTCCACGTTACCTAAAATTTTCAGCAGAATATGATAAATGTACAAAGGGCATCCATGTAAATCCAGAACTGAAAAAAAAAAAAAAAAAAAGTTCTGAGACACAGGGAAAGGGAATTGTAAGGAGATCTGTCAGTAACAGGAGTTGGCAAACTTTACCATCCTGTCTTATTGATTTTCCTGCCAGAACCACAAGGAGTGATGGAATTCAGAACTTTGGTTACCTACTGCTGCACAGTGCAATTAGCTCCATTTGTTGCACGGAGCAAGCAGAGACAATGCAGCCACGTAGCATGGCGATTGTGTGTGAGCACCTTTCTCTGCATCTTCTATATAATTGTGAAAACATGTTCTGATTAATACAGTCTGTTTCAGTGGCATTCAGCTGGCTCCTGTTTAATATAGCCTGTCAATTTAATGATGCTACATGGTGGGCTGTTTGTGCCGACGACTATTCTTACAGAAAAATTACATACACTCAAGAGTTGCTTTTAAATTCAACGGAGAAAGACTGCATTTCCTGGAAATAGTCATTCTGCAAAGGCAAACACCTTCACAAAAATAAAATAAATAAAGAAAGAATTTCTTTTGCTCTCCTTTATATAATTTCTGTTCAACTTGTGTAACAGCAGAATTATAAGACTTCATTTAAAATAACTGAGTCAGACTAGTATGGGATTAAACTCTATGGGGGATGAAAGAATTCTTCACTTTCATCTGTTTCCTAGAACCTGAAGCACAGAAAGATTTCAGATGACAGGTTTTCAAGTGAACATGAGAAAGGAGAATGAAACACTGCCTAAAGAAAAGCAGAAATCATCTTTGTGAGAAAGTTCAGCCACTGCTATGCTTAATAAGAGATATAAATCAATTAGTAGCAGAAATAAGAATGAATAAATACATATAGTATATGATTTGTTATATATGGTAGTCCTTAATTGTATTCCTGTTACAGACAATAGTAAAAATTCCCTTGGCTGTATGGCAGTAGAACCACCAGTCACATGTCCATTATAAAAATAAAATGAATTACTTAGATTTTTCTATATCATAAGCAAGCCAAGAACATAAGAACATCTGAAGATGCTCTTCCCCTTCTCTGGCAAATGGATCCCATCAGTCCCCAGTACACCTGGTTTCTCAAAGCAAGTCCCATGGTCTAAGCAACCAAACCCTTGGCTGTGGCACCATCTCTTGACTCGCCAGTTTTGACTGCTCTTTCCATCGCTTTCCTTTTAACCAGGAGGACTGATGAAAAACTACTTGTGCTCCAGAGTCCCTGACCACTGCTCTCAGGGCTCTGTAATCCTTCTTGATATCCTTCTTGATATCCTCTGCCACTGGTGCTCACATGAAACAATAGCAGTGGATAATAGCCAACTGTACAAGGGTTGGTAGTCTCTTGGTGGCATATCTGATACACGCCTGTGGTAAGCAGCACAAATTCCTAGAGAGTGTGTCAGGTCAGAGAATGGGTGCCTCTGTACATCTCAGAAGAGAAACATCTACTACTGTCACCCGTCACCTTTTATTAGTTGCACTGGTCGTTACAGGGGGAGCAGATCTGGCTCAGCTCCAGTGTCTCTCCTGATGTGACTGGTCTTTTCACACTGCAGAGTCGTGAAGTGGTTCTACACCACCTCAGGCTTTGGGGGAACTCTTCCTCCCGCCGGTCCTTGCTGTCACAAGCTTCCATTCTTATGCATTACTGCCCCCTCCCCCTTCTGTCTGTGCCAGTGGATGAGTTTTTGGCTGCGGGCCCACTGTAGACTATGCTTGGAACCAGCTGTCTAATAACAATCTCAAAACTCTTCAATGTGGTGAATTGTTTTGGCCTACAAAATAAAGTTAGAGATAACCTATAGCTACAGAAGACGTATTCATTTAAATAAGTTTGTATTAGCAGCATGGTGTGCAAAGTCTAGGTCCTTGCTCAATACTGAGCATTTCTTTGAAAAAAAAATGTCTCTTCAGTATCAGATAGTGAAGAGATTTTGGATTGAAGTTAATCACCGTTACCATTAATGGTGATTAGCAAATTACCATTTGTTACATAGCGAGATGCCCTGAAGCTGTGAAAGACTCCTACTGAGAGACAGTCATCTGCAAACCACCTCACCCTTCTCTCCCAGTTGAACAAGGGCTAGTGGGAGCCATGACAAGTATGCACAACTCCAGAATCCAATTACAGACTGGATCCCTCCTGCAGGAGAAGTGTTACCTGTGCACAAAGGCTATCACTCCTGACTGCAGTCTTGAGCCCTTCCTACTTTTCCCTTGTTTCTTATGTCCAGACGTGGTATCATCCTTTTTTAAACACATTCCATTATTGATACTAGGGAGCTAACAAGTGAAGGCTAAATGGTCTAGCAAGCTAAATGTGCTTATTTCAGAATTGTGCCTATTTTCAGAAAAGACTGATATTATTCAAACATTTAATCAAAAAATTCAATCATCACAGAGCCAACGACTTTCAAAACCATCCTGGAAAACAACCATAAATGCTTGAAGCAAAAGGAAAAATACATTAAAAAATTATATGCTGCTGAATGGGTGAGAAGAACTACTTTATTTCAGATACGCTTCTCATATAATATTTTTATATGTAATTCAAAATTATAGAATTACACTATGCATGGAGTTACCTGGTTTTACCTATTACTATTTAATAAAATGTGACTGTATAAAGAAAAAGAAACATTTCAGAAGCTCTGCTGTATAAACTTATACAGTACCACGTTGAACCATACAGAGCTACACGATAACTTTAAATTGTTTAAGCATGGGAATCTTTGAACCTGGATTCACAGCTACCCAGTTCAATTTTCTAAACTTTCATAATCAGTTACACAAACCAGTCTGCAAAGCATATCGCAATCATGCAGGCAGGCTTTCAACATCCACACTAGTTCATTCAGAGCTGCTTTCCACATTTTCCATGCTGGTGCACAGACATTCCATTAACAAATTTTGGCACAATCCAAAGGCTATTGGTGCTGTAAAGAATGCATCTATTGATTTTGATGGGCTTGGTGTTGGTCTTTCTGTTGCTACAAAACAGAAATATTTTGGATATTAAAACTCATCAATAATTCAGTGTATGAAAAACATGAGCTGCATACCTTAACATTAGAGAGAATAAATGGCCAAGTATTTAAACCTAAAGAATACATCTTAGTCAAGCTAGAGCACCCATATTAACAGAACACATATTTCTAATCAATGGAAAACCTATGAAACAGTCTAAGGACTAGTTCTCTAGAGTTGTCAGTCATGCAGCATTATGCTCAGACAGAACAACATAGCACTGAGAGCAATAATGGGTTCCACAATTCTTGAAGATGTCATTGGCAATACCTTCTGATAGGTGGCTTTAATGCTAAATTAGAAGTGACAGTTGGGTGAAAGAACACTGGGAAGTCACAACCACAGAAAATATCACTAATTGTCCTAAGTTTCCAGTCTTGCTTTGGCAACTGTTTTGCCTCAAAAGACATATGAAAAAAAGAGACTCACCAGATGACAGAACAACAGAAGAGACCAAGGATCTCTCTACTAATGTGAGATTCAGATCACCTGCCTAAAATGTAAGGACATACTAGGCCATAGATATCAACAGCAGTCACAATCAGGGAATCATAGAATCACAGATCCTCGAGTCCAACCATCAACCTAACACTGAAAAAAACATGATTAAAACCATGTCACTAAGTACTACGTCTACCCATCTTTTAAATACCTCCAGGGATGACAATTCCACCACTTCCCTGGGCAGCCTGTTCCAATGCTTGATAACCCATTCAGTGTAAAAGTTTTTCCTAATATCCAATCTAAACCTCCACTGGCACAACTCTTGCCCTATCGCCTGTTACTTGATTACTATGTGACCCTTCAAGAAACATGTAGAACAAACTAAAGAGCAGACTTGAGGCACTGTCAAAAGCAGTGCTGGTTGGTGTGAACAGTGTACAGCAATCAACAGTGATTGAACTTAAGCTGCAGCAGTGACTGCTGGATATCCACATAGTTGTATACCAAAAAGATAAGCAAAGAAATATGGCACCTTAGGAAGGAAAATTCCCCAAAAGGTAAATATTGAGTTGGAAGACCACTGAAATATTAGAATGACAAAAATAACAGTGCACCAAAAAGACTAAACAGTACTCATTGAAATTCCATCTAAAGATAGAATGTCCATATGCTCAAGGCTATTTGCAGATATGTGAAGTACTCTGCAATGATTAATAACTACACATAAGGCTGGCAAAACAAATTCTTAGTTGTTGTATGGTGTTGCCATAAGTGGGATAGCACCACTATGACAACACAAAAAAAACCAGTTTGAAAAATAGCAGAACAGGTATTCTTCCGAATCAGCTACACCAGGAAAACCCCATGTCAAGGAGAAAGCAAAAAAATTAAGTAGCTATAGGAATTCGTCTATTTCAACAGCAATGTAGCAGATGAAAGGAAAAGCTCAATAGGAAGTGACATTACAGACAGGAGCAGCTGAAAGCAAAGCTACACAAAATGTCTTGAATTTTTTTTTAACGTAACCTTAAAATCTCAAACACAATCATGTCATTAATACGCAGTTATGAGAGCTGGAGAACTAACATTACAGATTAAATCAGCATCTGAAATTAACTACAAGTTGCTATGAGAAGATCTGGGTGGTGGATAGAAAGGCTTTGCCTTTCAACCAAGAGAAATGAGAGATTAACAACCAGAAGATTTTCTGCATCAGAAAGTGGAACTGGAATTATTTGAGGCATATATACTGAATTCTTGACACAGAAGAGTCCCCTCAGTGAATTTGGTAAATGGAAACCAGCTGATACGAAGTGAAACAAAGACAAGGAAACTTTAAGAAAAGCCATTAGCAACAATGGCCCAGCAGAACAGTAAATCTCTGCTCTAGAGAGAAGGCAGGAGCAGCAGCAAATGGCCCAGAGGAATGGGAGGGCTTGTGTACCAGTGCTTGCACTGGGCAGGTTTATCACAGTGAATAATTACCTGCCACCATTCAGGTAACAACCTTCATGTCTGCCAAGTGTTTTATATAATAAGAAACCGTATTGAGAAACAGCCAGCTTGTGTTGGTGGCTCAAAATTGTGTAAGAGACAACATTTCATAAGCTGTTCGTTTTTTAAGTTTCCATATGAAAGGCAACATGACATGTTCAATCAAGATGCATCCATCAGATCAGAGCGTGCCTCATTATAAGCACTGGCATTACACGACGTTCTTTTCTCTGACCCAGTGTAATTGTCACAATCTGTAACCTGTCATGCAAAATGTTTCAAACAAATGTGTTTGTAAACAAAAGACTTGATGGTTCACTGTTACTCAGACAGCTGGTATGCTACAAGAATCTCTCTAAACATGAAAATAAACAGTTATGCTGGTAACTGATAAATAAATAAAGTCCAAATCTCACCTTGACTGCTCAGCCACCAGGTACAGCGGATTAGCTTCAGAATAAATAGCACAAGGTTGTCCCAAAGACAGGTTTGGGTATCCAACAGTGGGAACTGTTCTTCTCTTTTCTTTTAAAGGGATCAGTGTCTATTCTCGCTCTACCTGCCCAGCACAGGCAGTGACTATATTTGCATGCAAACACTAACTCTAAGTGCATTTGCATGCAACGATTGTGTCTTTAGTCATTTAAATTAGATCACTAATTAAGTAAACATACATTTTCATTCTAAACTTTAGTCATTTGTGAGCTGATCTTTTTCAACAAAATCTAGAAAATTTAGATCTTCCTTCATAGTGTTACCCGTTATCAGTTTCAATCAGATAAAAAGAAATTAAAACCAAAGAGAAAAAAATGCCTATTTTCTCATTTACTTCCTTTTTATCATGTAATTTACTACTATAAAACTGCCTTAAGGTTCATAAAATCTGGGAGCCAATAATAGCTTTAAGATATATATCCAGAGCTACACATCAATAGAAAAACAAAGAGGTCAATTGCAGCTATTTAAAAAGAGAAGTCTGCTCTTCTGTCTGTCTATCCGCTATTGCAAGGATTATATTTTTCCCAGTCCAGCTCAGTAGCTCTCAGATGCATTCAATACATGACAGAGCAGCATGTACATGCAGGTCGTGAGGACTGAAAGTACTGTCAGTAGCCACCCATTTTTCTTTGTTCAAACACTTTGAATGCCAACTCTCTGCAGACACAAACTGCCAGGTACTGGCCTTTCAACCCCATGCCATCAAATGTTTTTGTTCCCTTCCTATACGTCCATTAATTCATTTGGTAGAATATTACTTCTCCTAGATTTTTACCTCTAACAGGGTCAATTTTTTTCTTAACATCTCTACTTAAAGAGAAACTTCAACACACTCAGAAATTCCTCCATGCATGCAATAATCATGACTAACAGATATACTTACAGAGAAAAAAAAATAAAAATAAAAGAGAAAGGAAAGAGGGACAAAGTTTTCATCCATGGCAGTGAGTTATATAAACTCTAAAATACTACCAGACCAGTAGTATTGTAAGTATATTTACTGACCAACAGAAGCTTTTATCTTCATATATCATATTTTTTTATTAAGGTATTTATATTAAGACTCTTGCAGGAGGGTAATGAAATATTAAAACTGTTACAGATGTTTTGATTTCATGATCATCTATTTGCATCAGTGTTTCAAAATACAGAACATAAATAGGACATGTAAATTCTGCATGGGTTATTTATTTTGCTGTTTTGGAGTGGCAGCCAAGAGTTTCACCTTTTTTACTATGATTAATCAACCAGTCAATCATAATTAGTTGAGGATCCCCTGGTGATGAGCATCCATCCAAACTCACAAGCTGAAAGCAGCAGAGAGGCTCAGTGTTTTTGAAAGAAATGAAAAAACTCTGTATTTGGTAGTTAACTAAACCCAAAGGAGGCTTGCTCCTAAATTCAAATATAGAGGCTTGGTGTTATGCCCTGGAGGATGACATAAGGATTTACATGCTTTCTAACAGCCACATATTTACCATTACAACTCAAGACATTCCTATTATACATGTGAAAGTTTGGTTGGTTTTTTTAGTGTGTCATCTTTTTTCTTCAGCCACACCTCTTGGCAATCAATTATGCATGTTAATTGTAGTCTGTATTGTATACATTTTTTTTGCTAGCACATTGCAAACTCCTCAATACCAAACCTCAGTAGCACCTTTTTTCAATATTAAAGTGTGAGGAGACAGAGCTGTGGGCAAACTGTATTCATTCTTGGATTTTCTTATGCTACACAGGAATGACTTTGCTCTAATGCTTTTTGCATTAGAGATTAGTGATTACAGTACTCGGCAAAGATGCCAGAGAACAGGGTCAGTACCCTCATCAGAAAAAGATGTGAGAAGTATTGTCCAGTTGATTAAATCCCAATAAAAGTTGCAAATTGCAAGTTCTGCCTTTGAAAGGTCATCAGGATGCTTTATACTGATTCTGAATGAATCCCCAGGATGCATAATTAAGCAATCAGATACATTGTATTATCCATTTCCATAAATTAACATCTGAATCAGAATAGTGTGCTCAGTCAGTGTGTCACAGAGGAAAATGAAAGCTCAAGAAAGCCACTCACCAATCAAAATCCTTCACTTTCCTCAAGGCAGTCCTTTCTGTAAGGTTAATATGACATTAACATTGATGGAGCCATATTTTTACTTATTCTAGATGATCACAAATATTCTTCTGTTACATGTCATAGCCTGTCAGTGGAATTTGCTTCTGTTCCACAGTCATATGCGCTCAGTTTTTCTTACGCTTATATTTTGGGTTCCACTTAATGAGGGAGGAAAAAGGCTGAAGCAGTTTCCCGCACACCTTTCCTGCTTAATTTAAATTTTTTTGTTCATACTTGCAGTTTCCATTATCCATGCAGTTTCATCTACGAATACGGAGAAAGCTTTCATAAGGCGGCAGCATTAGACATAAACTTTATGTCAGTCTTGCGAATCAGAACTGTAAAAAATATTTATTATATGTAATTGTTATATTTCTCATGCCTGATTTTGCAGAGGATTATATGTGTCAATAAAGGTTGTGACTTTTTTGCCTACAGAAGCTTCCTTTGTGTCACATCATTCATGAAAGGAAAACCGACAGAAAGGATAGATGTGGAATGAAACCTGTGCCAGCTTTCACTATAAAATAATTCTAAATGTAACACAATAAGAATGATCATGGTGTGCTATCCACATGGCAACACAGAAACATAACCTCTCACATTTTTGGATAAAGCTGTAGTTTTCTGCAAGGATTATACATTCCTAATTATTACATATATCATGTGACTAATGTAATTTGAACAGAAATAAGAGGCAAGAACAAGAAACAGTAAATAACAATCATGTCTTCAAACAGACTGTTATAAAAAGAATATAATTTACTTTTTAAAAGATGAAGGAGTTCATGTTTGGGAACGTTATTTTTTTTCCTCCCAATTCCTCAATATAATGATAATAAGCGTTCTGGAGGGTCCCCTCCTCTTTTAGTGGAAATTAATTTGAAGAAGGGGTGTGTGTATGCCTGTTTAGATACAAGGACAGGGTTGGTTCATTATCTCTGTGGCTTACAGACAGCCCTCCAGCTCATTCATGGCAGCAAGGCTGGTTGAAGGAACTTCTTTGGTTTTACCACCGGTTGCATGGCTGTGTGCTTTACCCCACAGCTTCTGGCTCCAACCACAGACTTCAGCTCCCTATCCCCCACACAGACCTGTTGCAGTCAACTTCACTTGTCGCAGGCAAGCCGCTGCTTAATTCCTAGTAGATAAATCTGTTTGGGCTGGCTTTAGACAAGGAATAATTCACTCAGGACACAGTACTAATGGAAGAAGCCACCAGCTGCTCATTAGAGATGTAAAACTGCAGCGTGGTTAGCGAGTTAACCATGATCTGGTTTTCTGAGAGGTCACGTTTTGCTGCCTATTCGAAGGAGCAGTGCCCTTATGTAGTTCAGAGAGGTTTTGAACAGAAAGGAGCTGGAGACAATTTTTCCTTTTGTGCCTTACATAACTGACAGAAGCAAAAGTATGAAATGATATAATCTAGGGAAAATGGAAAGATTATTTAATTTTATATTCCTGTTTTCTTCTAAAAAGACAGTAAAATGATATTAACAGCACACATTTACGGACGTACAAGTAATAATAATAGAATATAAGCAATAAAGTAATCATGAAATCTTCATTTTAAAAAAATATAATCAGTCTTACATTTCTGGAGAAGGTTGAAGGAGAAACCTAAAAACAGCCTTCTAATATCTATGACAAGTTTATCAAGAAGATGGAACCAGGCTGTTCTGTCATGCATGGTGGTAGGACAAGTGACAAGAGACACAGACTGAAACAAGAGAGGTTCAGACTGAATATAAGGAAATCTTTTTCGTCATAAAGAATATCCATGTAGTGGAAGAAGTTGCCGAGAGAGGCTGTGTAGCTTGCAGCCTTGTAAATTTACAAGATCCAACTGGATAAAGCCCTGAGCAGCCTGGTCTCATCTCACAGCTCACCCTGCCTTGAGCAGGAGGTTGCATCGGAGACCCTTCACCTTGGTATGATCCTATGAAAGGGCAACAAAGATTAAAGAAGTTGTACAGATCTTGTAAGTTTATTGACACTTAACCTGAACATACATCAACATTGGCAGTTTCTTGCAGAAGATTTGGCAACACAGACTTTGGGAAAGCTTTCTTTCCTGAGAAAGCAAAAGAAAAAACGGTAACTCAAATAAAACTTTTTTTTTTCCTATACTTGTCCTCACAATGTATTTTTTCATTATTTTAGTTAAATATCTGAAGAATATCTTCAGTGCCCAGTTTATGAAGATGATGCCACTCTTAATTTCAAAGATCTTGTATTTTCTCCTCTGAAGGGAATTAAAAGTCAGGGAAATTAAGTAGTGTAATAATTTCTGAGATACATGTGTCCTGAACATCAGCAATACAAATAGTTGTCATGTAATCTTGAAATGCCCAGGCACCAAGCCTCTATCTCTGATTAGTTGTCATTCCAAAGCATAACAAACATGAAACAAATAGGGCAATTACTCACAACATGCAGTCTTTTTTGAAGATCTCTAGTACAGGGACAAGAGCTAGAAAACAGATGTTGAAAAAAGAGCAATTGTTCTTTATTGCTCAATTATTTTATTGTTCAACAATGCACTGTAGTAAAACGAGATTAACACCATGTCGCGGTTTAGCCTCAAACGGCAACAAAGGACCACGTGGCAGCCACTCCCACTCAGCAGGGCGCCAACCGCTGCTGCGGCCAGAAGGGGAAAAATCGAAAGAAAAAGGCAAAAACTCGCGGGTTGAGACAAAGGCACTTTAACGGAACAGCAAAAGGGCGCAAGAAACAACAATAACACTGACAGAGAAGTATACAACCGCGATTACGATACCGCCGCTTGCCGACCGCACGCGGAAAGGACCCAACCGCTCTGCTCCTTCTCCTTCTCCCCGGGGGAACCTCCTCTCCCGGTCCCTCCCCTTTTCCCGGCTAGCTCTGGCCACGCCCCTGGGCATGGCCCATATGGGATGGAATACCTGTGTCCTGGGAAGAAATTAACCCTTTCTCCACCAGACCCAGTACACACCAAAATAATGCAGTGCTGCTTCTTCTATTGTTATTCAGTTTGACTATTAGTTAGCTGAAATAAGAAAACGATAGCACATTGAGTTACACTGTAAAGTGGCAACACCAATGTTATGATAAAGATGGATCTCGATAATGCAAAACATTACGGAATGTATTGCTTTTTAAATAACTTTAGTCTTCTTAAGTATATAATCAATGCTAATTTGAAGCTCTTTGCAGCACAGTAGCCCTGGACCACTTTGGATACTGCACATCTTAGTTATAGGTCAAGCGGAATTTAGGCCATCTGCAAAGCTGAAAATAACTTCGCTGACAACAAATTCTGTGAAACTAGGTCAAAATCCTGAAAACCTCCTAAACTGCACAGGAGACAAGATTCAGAGAGAGAGAGAGATATAATATCTTTTATTAGACCAACTGTCAGAGTGAGAAAATAAAGACACAATGCCTTCAAGCATAGTGTCCTTTCTCCAAGGTACAACACATATCTTCATTGGCTTTCATGTTTATATCAAGAAAAATTTAGACCTTGATATCAAGAGGCTTCAAGCAACAAGCTTCTGTCTAGTGGCATGTTGTTACATGAGTCAGTCCACCATCCCACTCATGAAAGAAAGGGGATAGCTGTCCATGCAAGTCCAATCATTTAAAGTAATAAACTCCTAAATTTTCTTTCAAGGCAATTAGATCTTATTACCTGCTCCCCAACAGTTAACACATAATAATTGTGTGCTGGCTCTGGGGCATGCTGCACAGCTCATTTGCTTGTCTAAATCAAGCCCAGAACAACCATGTGATGCCAGAATGCAATTGCAGAGTCACAGAACAGTTGAGACTGGAACGGACATCTGGAGATCATCTGGTCCAACCCCCCAGCTCAAGCAGGGACACCTAGAGTCATTTAGTCAGGACCACGTCCAGACAGCTTTGGTATCTCCAAGGAGGGAGGCTCCACAGCCCCTCTGGGCCACCTGTGCCCTCACAGTAAAAAAGTAGGTTTAGAAACTGCTGCGTTATGATGCTGTTGATAAGTAAGGTGTAACTTCCCAGAGCAGTTTACTTTATTAACAGTATTTTTGAAGCACATCAGTTGTACCAGAGAACAGTCAAGGAATACTTCGTAAGAGAAATGTGTAACTATAAACAAAGGCAAATAAATAAAAGTATTTAGACTAGCTCTGCACTCACTTTGTAAAGGAAAAACTTAGAATAAAAACTACTTATGAGACGCTATATCTCCTTTTTGCTGCTAGCTGTTCTAGCTGTTAGATAGAGACCATGTCCTCAACAAGGCAGTATTTCCTTGTTCACAAGAGAAACTCATCACATTTATCAATAGATGGTGAAAAGCAAAGAAAACTGAAGTTAAATATGCAAAATGCACTTCAGAACTCAGACACTAATATATCTTTTTTGTACCTTTCTCAAAACAGCAACTGAAAAGCAGGCTCTCATGCAATTTCTTATATTATATTTTATTTCTCTTGACAGCAAAAGATCCTAATCTGATCCATTTGCAATTTACCTTGATGCTTCACGTAACATTTTTTTCTTAACAAGGAAGTTAATTTGCAACAGCTGTATGTTGACTAGTTTGGACAACAGTCAGAATTAATAGAAACTGCATTCTGAACATCTTGAAAAACACCTCTTTGTAAGTCTTTTTTTTTTACTTGAAAGATTTTCTTTTCTTTTTGAAGAAGTGTTGCAAGCATCTTTGAGTAAAAATTGCTGCTATCCAAGATAAAAAGGTACTTTCTTAGTAATCAAAGCAGATAAAAACTCCAGTGGGCATGAAACAGTGTCCTGATACTTGGAGATGCACATCACGGAATCATGGAATCACCGAATTGTCAGAGTTGGAAGGGACCTCTAGAGATCATCTAGTCCAACTCCCCTGCTAAAGCAGGAATGCCCAGAGCAC
>JAOQGH010000023.1:95645428-95676660 GCA_025769975.1 Gallinago jamesoni | reverse complement strand
GCTAAAGAGTCCCAGCTCCTTGAGCCTTTCCTCGTAAGGGAGGTGCTCCAGTCCCTTAATCATCTTTGTTGCCCTACGCTCGACTCTCTCCAGTAGTTCCCCATCTCTCTTGAACTGGGGGGTCCAGAACTGGACGCAATATTCCAGTTATGGCCTCACCATTGTAGAGTAGAGAGGGAGAATGACATCCGTTGACATACACATGCAAGAACAGGAATACGACCAAGACCACCTCTAATGGAGCAGTCTCACTTATCAGCAAGTCCCCAGATGGCTCTGATGGGAAGTACAACAAAAAAAAAACCACTGCATTTGGCTTTACCAGGCATCAGGCAGCACCAGGAAAATTCCAAGATAAACTGGGACAGGAAGGCCACAGAACCACAGGATGGGATGGAGCCTAGAAAAGTGATTTTAAAAATCTGACAAAAGGCATCAGGGAGGACAGGTTTTGCTTAAAAACAAAACAACCAAAAATTAAAAAACAAACGAACAAACAATAAAAAAACACCAATAAACAAAAGCCAGGAAGGAGTCGTGTTGATCCCCACCAGTAATGGCACATACAGAAGAGATCTCCTAGCTATAACTAGTCCCTAAAGAGGCTTTTCAATACTAGTCTCAAAACAATCCATATACCTTCCACAGATGTACGTCCTTTCAAGCCTGGATCTCCTAAAGCAATGTGCAGAGGAACTAAATATTTGTTATTTCCCATAGCTATCTTCAACACAGTACCACATCTGTATGAACGCTTAATTCCTGCCATGTTGACATACACAGAGAATTATTCTGTATATTCTTATATTACAGTCTTCTACAGAGGAAAGTTCCTTGTTAGTTTGTGTTGAAATTTGCTGTAAATCGTATTGTCAGACTCCCCATAATGACAGTTGAATGGCTTCAATAATTCCATGTCCTACTTTTGTTGACCTGCACTGGCACTGCTTTAACCTACAAATTTAATTACTTAAGATGACTGCTGTTTTCCCCTGGGAGAAAAAACTGAGATCCATGTACACTCCTCTGCATAGCTAGAATAACTTGGTGTTGCTTTCTTCCTGATTAAGTTTTCTTCACTTCCTTCCTACTCTATTATGTGATGCATTATCACAGGAAACTACCTCATTTCACTCACTCCTCTTCCTTATCAGTCTTTGATTAAGATTTCTTTTACCTACTTTAATTACTGTATTCTTTCCCTGATGCAGTAATTTGAAGACAAATTAATAAAAGTTTGTACACTGTGAAAAATATGAAGGGCACAAGCCACATAACTGTTCTGGTTTAGCCATGAGGCTTTAAATGTTTCTGTATATACAAAAGACAGAAACTAATAATTTTTTTTTTTTAATATTTGCTTAATAAATAAATAACTGTTCATTTTCTGCTGAAATCTTATAAAAACAAATAGTACTATCACCCCTTATACACAGATGTCATTTTACAGAGAGTCCTGTGAGATTTGCTATCACTGGCATTTTTGAGTGAAAGGAAAACAGCTTAATTCTGTGAAGTTATCCAGGTTGACGTCTGCTGCTGTAGGAAGGAAGGTTCTGTTTGTTATCCACTAAAAGACTTCTTAGCAAGGAGAAAGGAGGAGAGCACAGAGGGCCACAACAGTATGTTGTGGGTATCTATTGGGATTTGATTTATCCCTCAGAGTACAAAACGGATAACCATGATAGCGTGATGGAAATTGAGAAAGCAATTTAATTTCCAGTGTTGAGGATACAAACACAAAAAGTTTATAGGTTATATTTATTCTTACTCTTTTTCTTAGCAATGTTTCAGCCCACATTATAGCACAACTAAAGCACACTCCTTTTAAGACTTGTAAAAATCATCTACTGATTGTGGTGATGAAACCAATCACCACTAGTTAATAAGAGAAATATTAATGTAAGGAAAGCACTTGCTGCGAACAGAAAAATATTGATCAGTGTTGACACTGTCAAAATATTGACATAAGTTGTTCACTTCTGGGCCACTTGCTCCAACTGAGTGATAGATTCAAATTCCTTAATATAGTGATAATCCATGGTTTCTAGACTACTACCTTTAAGTACCGTTCACATAAGAGCATCGAGAAATTCTCAGAACTCTCCATTTTGGAATTATTATTATTATTATTATTATTAATAATAATAATAATAATAATAATAATAATAATAATAATAATAATAATAAAAGAAACCACTTCAGAGGAGTAACCTTCACACCATGAGGCATTCTAGACTTCATTTACAGGCAGGAAAACCAACTACGCTCAAGTTCACAAGCCAGTGAAAGAGGATCTCAAACTCTTATTCAAAAGCCTAAGAATATTGACCTAAGCTTCAGGTTGTTTGATAAGCTATTTTTCCCCACTCACAGACATGAATCATTTGGCATAAGAAAGAAAAAAAAAAAAAGAAACATGTCCAGAGACAGAGCCCCTCTGTGCTCCTGTGCTTTCAGCTCAGCAGCTGGGACAGCTGTTAAGAACATGCAATCCTCCTGACAACCCTTAAAGACGCTCCCCCTTCTCTGGTTATTCCACATGACCCAGACTTCACACTGCCACAACGTAAGGATGCAAAGCAACAAGTCACGTCCAAGACCAACCCAGGAAATCCAGCCACGAAGTGAGGAAACAGGGCTGGGCACTGGAGTGACCAGTATCAGCCAGGACCGGGGACCCCAAGCTGAGCCAAGTGGGTCTCCTTGGGCAGGGCTGGGAGAGGCCCCAGGAGAGGTTGGGGAGGGCTAGGAAGGCCTGTTGGTGCCCTCAGGGCCATGACAATACTTTCTTCTTTTCTTAGGACTACAGTTTTAGCACGCCAGGGTTGCAAGCTGCTAGGGTGAGGGTGGCCGCTAACTTCAAGAACACATAAACATAACCAGTGTGACCACTATTCATTTGAGAGGGTAAATTGTACAATTTACAATTGTACAATTGTACAAACTTTTCACCACCTATTTCACACAAGTCCCTTTTTAAACAGAAGTGTTTACAAAAAAAAAAACACAAACCAACCCAAACCCCCCAAATCCCTAACATCTATAAAGTAAGCATGCTTCATGATTGCCCACTGGAACCTCTTCATTTACCTCATTCTCTCCACCATATGTCGACAACAGAGCTCACACTGGGCTCCAAACCCCTCCTTTGTGGGGGGAAAGCAGATTCATATCCCTTTTAGACCTGAACGATCAGGCCTATCCTCGTCACTGCAGAAACGTTTTTTTCTTTACACTATTCATGGCATATTTCATATTCTGAAATGGTAAGTTTTATCTTGAGAGTTTTTTACCCTCAACAAAATACCATGTGGCTCAACTGTCTTTAGAGTTATCCCAGATGGACAAAGTGTTTTTTTATACATTTAATGAAGTCATCAAATATATTATCATATGCATTTTCTTCCACAACATTCAGTGTTCTAAAGTCATAACATTCAGCATGCACTGAATATTCTCATTGTTAACAGAAACCTGTAGGAGTACTCAGCTCTTAGGAATTTTGTGAACTGTGTAAGAAAGGTCTCAGGCCTCAATTCACAAGGAATTTCTGTGCTGCCGTAGCAAACTATTTAGCACCTTACTGGGAATTAAATCTTTAAACCCCACACTTGGGCATTTTGGCTCTTTATTTGGTGAGTGAAAAATCAGGCGAGTCTCAGCAACCCTCTTCTTAATAACTAGACACATGTCTGAAATCCCCCTCTCCCTTAGACTGGTCTTCTTTCTGTGTTAGGGACTCACAGTCTGGACCCGTTCCTGCCCTTGGCTGCCTTTGGATCTTTCTGTTGGGTAACACAGCTGCTTCATGCTTTTACGTTTAAAACACAGAGGAGCCTTCTCTGCAGCCTGAGGAGGAATAAGACTGCATGTCTCATCTCCCAGGAAAGCACTGCAGTCAACAAGCTGAGAGCTCTCATTATCCTCCGGCAAATTTGTGTCACCCCGTAGCTCACAGAGCAAGACTGATGGGGCCAGAAGGAGACTAGGTTTGGTAGTGAGGGCTTGCAATTGCTTTTTATGCTATTATTGCTAGTTTTGAACAGCTTGTGGATTAAAGAGCCATGTGTCACTGAACACTCTGATTTACCAATACTAAAAAGCCTATACTACATTAGTTTCAAAATCTTGATCGTTTCAAACTGCTACATGTAAATTTCTTTTCATTGCCACAATAAATATCTTTCTGTAAGTGAGTAGATATTATTCTACCTCTGATGTTTTTGACTTTTAGAGTACCGCTGCTACTGAGATCTTCATTAAATCCTTCATATGAATTCCCAAAAACAATTACTTAAAAGGCACTACTCAAAGCCCAGACTGGAGCTCTGTGTCAAAAATAGTACACTTTTTATTTGCTGATGAAATTTCAGGCTATCCATCCAGAAACTTGTGTAATCTTTGTCATTGACTTCAGCAAGTATTGCTGAAAAATGTGATCTTTACTTAAGATTTCATCACCGCTTTATATTTGAAGATTTTAGCTTCTCAATAACTAATTTTCTACCTACAAGACATGATCTGCCACTATCAGAGTAACTTAAAAAGTATACCTATTTCTGGTGGTGTAAACCTATACCATAAATACCTTTTATCTTTAAATTTTCACAGAAATACAGTAGTGTCCCTTTTTTTACTCCATAAGTATAGACTATGAAAATGGGGTTTCTTCATAATTTATACATTCATCTGTTTGTCAATAAATCATCTGAGAAACTAAGATCAGTCAAGAGATATTGGAACTAATATTTTCAAAGATCAATTCAATAAAAAGAATAATCCTAGAAAATCTGAATTTTATCCTGTAATTAAACCACTTGAGAACAATCTATAAACCATACTTACCAAGGATATTCTTGATAGTTGTTAAGATGGTATTTCAATATTATTTCCTAGCATATAATAACATTCTATTACAGGGGAATCATTTATTCAAAGCTATTCAAAGCAAATATAAGTACACCATAATTGCAGGGAAAATTTTAATACAAAAGTAGATGATGGAAGAAAAAGATAGTTAGTGAGTCTATATGATAGCAGCTGGGAAAATAAATATCTTTACTGCAGGTCTTCTCTTTGCTATGGGAGGAGAAATTAATCGAACGCTTCATACTTGAGTCTCAGGCAGCTTTGTGTCAAAAAGCCTAATGCTATCACCACATCTCAATTCTCTCACTGCAAGAAAACCACTGGAAGTTGAACTGCAAATAGATGCAATTACCCTGGTGAATGTGTCCAATTTTCTCTACCAGCTTTCATTCAAGATGAACAGAAGATTCACTCGGTCTCAACAAGCTGCAAAGGAGGTCTGCAATATGACAGAAAACAACAATAATGCATTCAGAACCAGACAGTGATTTCTGTGGAGGAAGAAGTGTAAAAGCTTGCACACAACTAAAGAGCATAAAGGTTACTGAAGACTTCTCAGAATACATTAAAAGAAACTTCAGTGAGAACACAAAAGTAGAAGCCAACCCCAGTGGAACTTAATACATGTTTCTTTCAGTTCTTAATGAATATTAATAGAAGAGAGGAATATAAGTCTTTGACACTAGAATATTTTCAGAGCCTTGAAAGAATTTGTTTGAAAGTAAAATTATTTATTCACTAAAGAGTTGATCCTGGACCCACAGAACTTATTTTTAAAATTACCTTGGTCTCCATGGGTATGCCCTACAAGTAATCAACAACAGCTTTGATAGCACTATGTTAAAAGGGCAAATAAAAAGAAATATAAAAATACCAAAATGAACTTAAATCAAGGTTTTGATGGATTACTTTATGGTGAAGTGATTTGGGTTTATCTAAGGAACAAACAATGTTCCTCATGGGTTTTGAACAGGGAAACACATGTTCTACAGATAAGAGTCTGTGGAAACCAAGGATGATGTCCAGTCTGGTCTTGCAGAAGTTGTCTAATGGACCTCAGTGGAAATGTTCACTAGTGGGAATAAGAGACTAGTGACATAGAAACAGTAATCAAGCTTCATGGGCCCAGATTGGAATAGTGAATCATTCCTGAAATTATACACCATACAGCATGAACATCCTGAGTTGCCATTTTAATTAGCAGAGAGTTACTTAGAAATGTGGCCTGATGTCTTTCATGACCAAATCTATTGAATCCCTACCTCTTCTCTCTTCTCATTTTTCCAGGCACAAAGCTCATGGAGTGGACATACTCTCAGGTACTCCTACTCTTTCCTTCCTAGAACTTTGACCTCAGCAACACTTAAATGGTGCTATCCAGCTGTCTCTCTGTGCAGGTGTGATGCCTCTCTCTACATAAATTTTACCAATCTGTAATCACACTAAATTCAAGTCATTGCCTGGTTTGAGACTCTATTCACCATACTTGAAAGATCAGAGACCAGCTAATGCAAGTCATGAACTTCAAAGCCCAACAACAAGTTTGTTGGCGTATTCAATCTATGCCTCCATCTTACAGCTTGAAATTGTTTTATTAGATTACTCTTTGACATAGAGGATGTTCCTGGTAAACTGCTGGAATGAGTGACCCATGAGAAGACAAGGACACATTTTCTACATCCTCCTTTTATTCCAGGCAAGAAGACACTTAGACCTCCTTGCAGCTTAAAGTTTCAGCTCCCCCTCAAACACCTATAAACAGTGCCTGACAGCAGCTTCAACAGAGCTTGTTGGAGTCCTAATAAAAAAAAAGTTCTCTGCACTTTATATCCAAAGGACTACGATTCTGCTTGTAATACAGCAGCGCATGCTTGAACAGAAATTTACTGTCTAGCATGGCAACAGATAAATCACGCTTACTGACTTGGTGCCAGTATTTGAGGAGCAAAATTACAGCTTAAAAGAAAAGATTCTTAAAGAGTTATGGGATCTACCTGAGGGGCAGTACATCATTCTTCCTGGTAAGTAACTGTGTCCTTTTCACTATCTATTTCCTGTAGAGTTAAATTCTTGTCTCTCAAATGGAGCAGCTTAATCACAGCTTAATCAAGAGCCAGAATTTCCTCATGAGAATGGTTGTGCTTACCCTCTGGCTCTTTTCTTCTCTTTCAAACCTTTCCAGAGCCCACATCAGCATGGATATCAACTAAGAATAAAGTCTCCTTTCAGGCAGAAGGAGGACCACAGCTTTGCATTCCTTTACCTATGACATGTGACTGGTTTATTAGAAATCCACCTGCATGACAGGTAACTCCAAGTCCCAGATGTATTGGGTCTGGCTGAGGTGGAGTTACTCTTTCAGTGTAAAACCATTACGCCTTGTCCTATGGCAACGGGCCCTACCAAAAACAGCTGTCCCTATCTTTCTTATAAGCCCCCTTTAAGTATTGAAAGGCCACAATAAGGTGTTTTGGGAGCCTTCTCTTCTCCGGGCTGAAACACCTCAAGTCTCTCAGCCTGTCTGCATAGGAGAGGTGATCTAGCCTCTGATCATGGCCCTCCTCTGGACTTGTTCCAACAGGTCCATGTCTTTCCTGTATTCACTAGCAGATGATTTTTCCTCACACATGATTGGGTTGGGTTTTTCTAATAACAAAAAAATCTTGCACTTTCTAAATTATTTTTACAGGAAGGTGCTTTCTGGGGAGAAAAACTTATCTAAGTACTCCATACAGGGAGGCATACGTCTTTGTTGGTTTGACCCAATCCGTAAAGTAATGGATATTTCCATATCCATGAAACAATTCATTAGCATTAGAAGTACAGTAATGATGGGTAAACAACAGAAATGTTGTAATCCAAATAGAAATTATATTTATTATACTGATAGAACAGAGGTACCTCATAGGAAATCTATATACTCAATACTACATTATTCACCAGTCCATGTTATTCAAATCACAGATCATAATTTGTAAAGCTTAAATGGCTATTCAAATCATCACAAAGAGAAACATTTTGAACATGAAATGCCCTTGCACATAGTCAATCAGCCACCTGAAACTCTTCACAGTAGCTATCCTTTACAGAATTACATAAGAACACCACAATAAATCGAACACATAAATGATAAGAAACTGACAAGAGAAGCATAGAATAAATGTAACATCTAACTGTTCCCATTACAGAATCAGTGCAGGAAGCAAACAGGAAAACCTGACAAAATGTATACAATTTAGAAAAAGACTGCTTTCATACTATGTCCCCTAAAGTGACAGCCTCTTCACTGAAAACCCTGAGTCCACTTGGAAGAGCAAAGTTCTGACAATAATATTTACTACCACATTTTTCACTAAAAGCCACCATTTCTAAATCTCACATAGAGAGCAGATCTAATGAACCAATGGGAAAAGAAAGAAAGAGGAAAAGAAAGCACTGAATGTTTGCAATCTGTGTGTATGGGTGGTTCCAATCATACAGTTTATCAGTTTAAAATCCTGGATTAGGTAAAACCTGAGGAAGTATATAGAAAGTCTGTATAACACACAAAAGCACAATCTGCTACTTGCTTTGCATTACCTGGCTGGCTTTGATAAAGGAGTTCAGTGTCAGCAAATCGCATTTCTTTTATAGCATGCTATAAAAATGCATGCTGCACGCAGCCTCTACGTCCTAGTGCAATTTGTCTATTTGCGCAATTTTGCCAGCGTTAGCAGTAAACCACAAATGCCTCTTATGGAAAAAAAGCAACCAACCAAACAAATAACCTAAACCTTAATCGGTGTTTCTCCTGTGAGAATAAAAGTTGATTTATCCTTTGGTGCCCAGGAGTCACCAGTTCAGTGATGCTAAGCATTAATGCAAGCTGTTTACTTTCAAAGACTTTACTGATTTTGTGGAACTGCCATAGACACATCTTTCCCTTCAGTAGGTAATTCAGAAATTTCTTCACATTACTGATCCTTTGAAACATGACATATGAAGATGCCCAGCTGACCTTTGGTTTAGAAGAAACACACAACAAGAGACAGCGAGGAGCCAGGATTTGACAAAGGATATGGACACAAATCCTCTCGGGTGCAGGCAACAGTGCTTTCACAAAGAAAAGAAGTAACTTCTTTTTCAGTTATTCTGTTACAGTTATTTAGTATAGTGTAATTCTGTGAACCATACAATCACAGCAGTCCTGACAAGCTCCTTCCTTTTTATACCAGACATCATTACCTATGTTGTTCCTATATGCTGCTGGGAAAGGACCTTTGCAAGTAATGTCTCTGTGGTCTCCTTCCTTCCTTTTTTGGAGGGCTGAAATTATTCACATGTACTCCTGGTGAACTAGGATGGTAACCTGAACATAGAGTTCCAGGAAAAGGTGATTTCCAACAACCTCTTGAGTTTTCCTGATTATCAGCAGCGATGCCCTCAGATTATTTTGTGCTTCATTCCCACATTGAGACACATGAGCTTTCCTTATGCAGCCGAGGAATCCAGACAACAGAAGGCAGTTATGCTTACAAACTATTAGCTTCACAGGGAAGACACAGGGAGAGGGAACATTCTCCATCTGAGCCTCTTCTAAACTCCTTTCAGCTGCAGCGAGGGACATTTAATCCCATTTGCAAAATGTTTAGGAAGGTGGTAAAGGCAGCCTGGCTCAGAGCTCGTTCTCCCCTTCTGTTCCCTGTAAGTCTGACACGTAGTTCTGCTCTTTGCTAGCAAAAGAGAGCATCCTTGCATTGCAGTTTTCCAGTGGTAACACTGATACGAAGCACCAACATCTAATGCTCACACCTCCTAATATAACTGCCCCCTCATTTTTTGGAACAGGGAAAAGTATATCATGGCAATTGAAAAGAACTAAGAAAGGGTGCTTTGTAAGTCAATGAAATTTAATCAACACTGGAATTCTCATAAATAGACAGGAATTCAGTTTGATGTTCTTTGTCTGATTCTGTTTATCTAATGTCTTTCAGAAACTGTAATTGTAGCAGACAAAGATGATATTCTAGCTTTCCTTTCAAGAAATGAATCCATTTTAATGCAGGTGTTCAGAGTTAGATTAGCTCAGCACTTGCATAAATGGAATTATTTCCGTTGAGTATTATTTGAGTATTTCCTCAAATACTAATAAAAAATAAAAGCAAGGAAAGGAATACACTTTCAAAAAAGGCCTGAACCATAGGATTATGAGCGTAATAGGTAGATAACTACCTAACCCTTGCCAGCACTGGCAACTCAGAGTGCTCCTACTTTCCTCTGCCTATATCCCCTTGAGCATCTGCTTCTATAGGGTACAGCCTCAGGAAAACAGAGAGTCCTGCAAACAAAGACCGAAAATGTCACTTAGTAGTCTCCAAGCTAGAGAGGGACTTTGAGCCCATAAGATTTGCATGAAATAAGACGGCAATTAGCGTGATATCTATTTCAAAAGTACTAATTCCAGAAGACCTGATTACTCTCTATAAATACATCCAGGAATATATATCAGGAAAAGAGAATAGCTATTTAAAATAAAGAACAAGGCAGTAGAATAAATGGGTATGAATTAACAGTGTGTAATTTTAGGATAGAAATAAGAGAAAAAATTAAACAGCATCAGAGGTGGGACAGGTCAGGGGTCTACTGGAGACAGTTGAGTCTGAATGCAAATAAACTTCAGGCTCAAAAAGGTGTAATTTATGAAAAGGATTATAATTTGCTGTTACTAACTGTAACAGGGGACTGGATTTATAATCTAGAAGGCTTCTGATGACTGTTTTCCACAACTATTCTGACGTTAAATTTCTTCAAGCAGAACCATATACTGTGGCTGTACTGCATTTTTTTTATATTCTTCATGCATATTTGCAGACCATACTCCATTATAAATGCAATTCTGCTTCCAATTGCTTTAAATCAAACTAATTTGTTCATGCTAATATATTTCTTTTTTTTTTTTTAATATTATCCATTTACTTCTTACTAAGTGGAAGGAAAAAGTGTTTTTAACACTAACGCTAGAAGAGAATATGGACTACTGTAGGGTTATTTTTTTCCCAAGATGGATTTACAGTAGTTCTAATAAAGGCATGGGACTTTAATAGAAACTTGAAACATAATGAGAATCTAATTCTGGAATAAAAGAAATACCTTTTACACTAGTGTTTCTTAGAGAACTCCTAAAATCTCAAAACTTTCCAATTACATATTTCGTTTTCCCAAGGCCACACAGCTGTCCAATGCTACAGGAATCTATTGCACGGAACTCAATCTCTGGGCAGCTGTCCCGGTTTGAAGTAAAACTGAACCAATTTTGTGTTCTGTAATTTTACATTTTAGTTAGGCCTTCTCTAACTCTCTGAAATTAAGGGCATATTGTGGAGAAAACTGCTCGTTCTCAGGATGATAAGGCCAATGTTTGTGCTAAATGCCAAGGAATGGTGAGCAGAGAAGCCCGTGCTTATACTTATTGCTGTAACAACCAAAGTCAGGTTGCCCAGAGAGTTTGTAGAGTCATTCGTTGGAGACATTCAAAAGCCAACTGGACACAGCTCTGGGTGATCCTGCCTGAGCAGGGGGATTGGACCAGATGACCTCCAGAGGTCTGTTACACACACAGTTTTGCTTTTTAAAAATCCTATGAAGCTAAATTTTCAGAAAGTGAGAGGGAAAAAAAAAAAAAAAAAAAAAGAAAATTGACAAATATTCTTTCTGTTGGAAGTAAAAATATTCAGGAAATATACTTAAGAATAACTGTCAAAACAATTTTTCAGTACTTTCTGTATCCACATACTGTTGTGCTTTTTTTCACATGGGCCTCCTGCCTCAGGTACAGGCAAGCCATTAATCATTTAAAGAATTATGGCTATACAGGAAATGAAGTGGTTGTTTTAGGCACCCCAACTTCATTAAACATAGACATGGGAGAATGACAACATCAAATATTAGTAAGTTAGTTTCCAAGGATGGGCAGATTTGATTTATTAAACAATTATCAGCTATCACCCATCCATTTTTCCTCTCCAATTTTTTATTATGAATGGTAGATTTCTTATCAAAACTTCCACTTTTGGCAAGTTTTTTCACTGTTCTTTGTGAAATAATTAGCAAAACTCTTTTAGACTTGAAGGATAAGTATTGGGCTGCACACAAATGTTAAACAGTTTCATTAACTGATTTATCATTTTGGGTTTACAGATATGAGAAATCCTGAATTAACTAAACAGAAAATGTTAATGTACAAAGTTAATGGCATTATCAGTTTAATGTGTCAGTAATATTTTAAATTACTTCTTTAGACAAAAAAAAAACAACCCATGAGATTAAAATTTTCATAAAATAGCATGAAGCAAATAAAATAATTGGTTATGGAAATGATGTAGTAAGGTTTTTAAAAAATATTTTTAATAAAACTTTAACCAGAGCTCCCTAGAGATTTCTTATTTTTACAGGAATCACACTAACAGCAGTTTATAACAATTGTTTGCCATTCTATAGACTATTCTCAGTGCAAAACAATTATAATGAACTGAAACAATTCAACTTCAGTTTACCCTCAAACACATACAGCCCAGAAAAATGTAAACATATATCACTCTAAACCCTCAAGAACACAATAAATAATTTAAGCCCCTGTTCCCAACTTTATTATTTTTTAAAAATCAGGTTTTCCCCTCTCAGTACTTTTATTGACTGACTCTTCATTTTAATATTCAGCATTTGCAGAAATGGTTTCTCTACAGTAGTGAGCAGATTTTATCTTGAAAGCAAGTCATACAGCATTAGCAACATTTTCTTCAAAGTGATACATATCAAAATACTTTCTGCTGCATTTTCAAGAAGAGTTTAAAAACTGATTTTTTTTTTAATTGAAATGATGCTATATTTTGTTTTACACCAAGTACGCCTCTCCGGTCATGCAAATACTGGATTAATTTACTGCTTTCTAATATTAATATTGACAGGAAGTAACAGGGTGTAGCATAGCACTTTTAAAATTTAAAATCTATTCTCTTGTCAGTGCCAAGTATGAAAAGAATTTATCACTCTTTGACATATTTACAAGTTAAGTTTTGCCGCACATTTTACTTAAATGAAAAATGCAAGGCATTCCGCTTCTGGTGCCTTGATAACTTTATTCTAGGGCTGCATTAAGCTATTTTGTTGTGCAGGTCTGATGGCGCTTAAAAGATGAAGCCAATAAGATAAGCCTGGGAGCTTATTTTCTTCACATTTATAACTTTAACTGCCGCTTTACCTGAAAGTATTAGAGCAGACAGTTCATTACTACCTGAAAAGGGGGACTACATTGTATGTGAGGAGGTCACCTGAAACTGATGACTTTTAAAGGTCATACACAAAATGAATTTTGCTTTGCTGAAAGTCTCTCTCCTTGGCACAGTAAAGATCTTATTTTAACAGCAGCTATAAATGTTGTGTAAGTAGAAATAAGAGATTTCAGCTACCTTTACCTGCTTTCACTGTGCCATGAATTTTCTTTTGATCCAATTGGGAATATACTGGATGATGGTGGTGTTAAAAGTTTCTTTTCTCTGGATGATCATTTGAATGATGAATTGATAGTTTGTATGATTTTGTTTCGTTTTTACTATTCGTTTTCATAAATCCCCTATGACGCATATTCTTTGATCACGGAAAAGCAATTTTTCCTTAGTTCTGTAACTGTGAGAAGCTTAAAGCCTGCAGGATTTGTGGATGTTGCAGACTCAAAAATGGACAGATAGGCTGCAAAACAACACAATACGGGAAGTTTCCTTAGTTTATAACTACAGCAACTTCCCCCCCTTTTTTTTTCCATCCAAGGCTATGTGAAATTTATGGAATGTCAGATCACACCTGACATTTAAGAAAACACATGCACAGTCATCTTCTTTCCTTCCCTCATGGCCACATACATTCACACATATTTGTATCAATAGATTACAGAGCCTGAATCCTTCCCACCTAATACTGATACTTAATCAAAACATTTAAATTAGAATCCATTGGTCCTCAGCTCCTTCTATAGTCAGTGGAGAAAAACTGGCACCTTCAGAGCATGATTCAGATTTTTTCCATTATCTTCCTCATTCCTTTTTCAAGACCAGTTATGCAGCACAAATCTGCGCCAACAAGTAGGTGCTGGTTTGACCTGGACTCCCAAGTCAGAAGGGAGAAAATGTTCTTATATATTCATGTGCCATCTTGACAGGGCACACAACATACAAAACCAAATCAACTTTAACCTGTTTCAGGGATATTAAATGCAGCACCTGTACTTTAGATACTTACCAATGGAAAGAAGGAGGCAGAAAAGGTAGAGGACAGTTTTATCTAAATAAGGAATTTTCTTTAGGTCCTATACAATGTATGCAGAATTTTAGACATGCAAAAAAGCAGCCCAGCCTGCTGAAGGGAGAGAATGATGAATCAGAAACCAGGAATGGCAGACCTAAAGAGTCATGCTTGCACTGCACTCAGCCATTACGTTTAAGGGCCCAACGTATTTACTGACATAAATGTAGGTTCCTGGGGCTGGGGTGCAGGGTGAGTATTACTTATACATTGAATGATCAACAATGCCAAAAGCCTTGGGAAAGTGCATGATGTTTTATCTCTGTGATGGTGCTAAACTGGCTGCTACAAGAAGCCAGTGAAATGATCAAGAAGCCAGAGAAGCCTGAGAACCACTTCTTAAACAACTCTGAAACCCAAGACTACTCCTGGGCGTATCATACAGACAGTATGGTGTAGCAGTCTCAGATGTTACATATGGTCAGTTTTCTTCAAAAATATCCAGAAAAGCTTCTGCCTACTCTGTAGGATGAACTTAGGAAACCTCCAATTAGATATCATCCCATTTTGGAGCATCTGGATGCTGCCCATCCTTTCCTGGCAGGACCTGACTGAGCACAGTTGCTCAGCCTGCTTTGCAGTTTGGTTTGACTCACACCTTTGACTCTTTGATCCTTCTGTCTGCCAACTCCCTTCCTTACCGTCCTGGCCTGTATTGGCTGCACCTCTGTGCCTTTCCAAGTGTTTCAATAAACCCATTCATGTTCTGACAGCCCGTCTCACTTAGAGGCTAAAACACAGCATCCTTACTGACTTCCTCCTTCACCCTACCTTGGACAGATTTCACTATGGATCCTCTGAAGGGAAGTGGTGACATTGTCAAATGGCTAAGGTGCCCACCTCCATCCCAAAATCATACCAAAGGCAGGTAGGTAATGTATATCTCCCCTGTAACATAACCCTATGGAGATATCACTGAAATTCAAGTGAATTTTGAACATTTCTCCTTACCTGCATTAAAAGAACTTTGGCAAAGGATAGGTGTGACTGCTACAACCTACCAGATATTTGGATGTACGAAATGCTAAGGTTTTGGATCACTTTAAAGCTAACTGGAGTCTATGGGTCTCAACCGGCCAAATGGTTGGATCCCATCAGTTTCCACTGTGGGTGTTTGCCTATATAGGCTTAGAACATTACTGCTTCAAAGAAGAAGGGGCAAAATCTCTCTCAGATATTCATATAATGATTTGAAAGTGAGACAAAGAAGTATTATAAACCTCTGGAGAATGCCTTATCTTACTCCATTTCCACTGATATTTCTAAACAAGTGTATGGATAAGCTTTCAGTATGCACAAAAAATTGAATTAAGACATTTTTTTCCATGTACTCAATATTCATGCAGTATGTGCTCTGTACCGTGGACAAAGTAGAGAATGAAGTCAAATAAGAATTCATCTTTAATGCTAAAAATTCTGCCTAAGAAAACAAACAGCCCCTTTTTCCTTACAGCACCAAAACTCTTTGTTCCCAGGTACCTTTGATCAAATTTCTGCAGCTTGTACAGAAATAAATTAGACAGAGACAAAATCTTCCGGTTTCTGTCAATTCAAATAGATGGAAATAAAAAAGTATGTAATTTTTCATTTCTCCTGCTAAGTCCAGAAAGATATGACACACAGCCAACATTATACCCACCACATAAAGAAATTAGCTGAAGGACGTCTTATGACACATGTCAAAAAGAGTACTGAACTACCTTAGAATAAAACTGATAGGCCCAAATGGAGCTGAAAGGTGATGTTCCATTGAAAGGTGATGATCCATTGCATGTCAGTGTTTAGTCATGTTAGCAGAGGAATATCTACCCCACAGTATGTGGAATAAGTCTATATGGACAGACATGCCTAACTAAAGAATTATCTCTCAGAATAAACCCCCCATTAAGAGTGATGCATGAAGACACTGTTAGGGCTTTCAAATCGGTTGCTCACAGTATTGCATCGCTAACTTTTAGCAGAGCATGTCATTAACATGTGAAGAACTTCATCCATGCGTAAACAGAAAGTGAGTTCTTATTCCACATCGAAAATCAGAAGATCATATTCAAAATATAATCTTATATCTTTCTTTTCTCTCAAACCAACACTCAGTGATCAAAATCAATGCCCAGGAACAAGAGTAAATTAGAAGCTACCTAGTTCACTACTTTGGCAATCTGTGTCATAGCTGCTAGTAAAAATTATTTTTAGAAGTTCCAGGAATACAAGATCATACAGCATTCCCATGTAACAGACTTTCCACTCTCAATTCCTAACTTTCCTTTTTCTTTCCTTTTTGAGCAAAAAGAAGTATCTGAGAATTCTGACAGGCTTATGACAACTTGAGTCATTTAAACCTATCACTTCTTGAAATAGTTTCAGAGCATGACATAGTGCAAGAAACCAATATAATCAATAAGAGATTTTGATGGAGGATTCACTGCTTAATTTTAGATTGCAAACTATACTTTATGAATCAATCTATTGTCAAGTCATATACAAACAATGTTGTGTTAGTTATGCCCATGTAGATTTGCAAAAACATACATCATTTGCCAAGAGTCCCATCAGTTTTCTGGCCAAAGGTAAGGTTGAACTGTCTAAATCATGGCCTGTCTTGGTCACAGTCTTAGTCTCTATTTTCCCTTCGGTTGATTAGCAAGAGCCTTTGCTATATGAAATGAAAATATGTCTGTCTCACCTTCACACTAATTGTGACATTGCACTGTGACTCTCAAGCAATAGAATTTTGGAAAATATGTGATGTGACCTAAAACTCACTGCTTTGATAGTAGTGCTTATTAAGTAATGTCTAATAGATAAGAACTGCACATATAATTTAAATACAAACCCTTAAGGCACAGAGTCAAGTGAAATGTCCATAATGCCCTCTGAATGACAGTGTACTTTGTTCTCCCTATTGTCT
Organism: Gallinago jamesoni; assembly: GCA_025769975.1. NCBI lineage: Eukaryota > Metazoa > Chordata > Aves > Charadriiformes > Scolopacidae > Gallinago > Gallinago jamesoni. The sequence goes on along the minus strand of JAOQGH010000023.1, from coordinate 95,659,547 downwards.
GTGAAAAAAGGGGAAAGACATTCTGAAAAGAGTAAGAATATAGCAATATCAAGTAAGAATATAACAATATCCTGATGCATATTCCCTACAACTAGGGAATCCGGGTTATCAGACAAAATACCTAGCAGCTTGAGAGATACATGGGGAAAAAATAGTACAAGTGTGGGTATGCCAATACCACTGTAGGTTAATTATTTTTCAATATGAATGGTTTAGATATTTAGATTCACATCATTGACTGTGCTTAATTTTTACAATATTTCAATAATATTGAGTAGGGCTTAACTGTTGGATTTAGTGTTTAAAAACTAAAAGATCACTACTTGTTGTCTTGGAAACCTGGTAGTTTCATTGTTGAATTTTCTGTTTACTGTTATTTAAACTCCAAATCAGTCAAATAAAATATGAAGTTAGACTGACCTTTGTCTCCTGTTTTGAGCTCTGGAAGTAAATTTGCTCAATTTTTCTACATACTGGAACAACACACGGTGGTAAAATAAAAAACTCACTTGACTGAATCTCTTGTATAATCATGCTGTTGTTTCCCTGGTTCTCACCTTCCCAGCTCTCAGGAGCAAGCTGTTCTGAAACACCCAGACTCTACATCCCAAACACCATCAGCTTTCCCATTCTCTTCCAGGTAAACTATTTAGCAATGGCTTCAGATTCCACTTCTATTTTTTCTTATGTGTAAGAGGCGAAAAATTGCTGACATTTATAGTTTGGGTCAGCACATTTTTGATAAAGACAGCGCAGAATTATTCAAAAATTTCTGAGACTGCAGTAATAACCAACAAGCAAACCCTTTAGTATCAAGATCTCAATGTACTGAAAAGGCAGAAAATTGACTGCTCAGTGGGTGTGGGATTTCCTGTAGGATAAAAGGAACAAAAATACTACATTGCTAGCTCTCTGAACAGGACAGAAAAGTTGCTGGAAAGCCTGGCATACCAAATCTGTCTTCTCAGCCAGCTCCTGAGATAATTAAGAGTGTTTACAGAAGAGAGAGGGGATAGAGTGTTCAAGGAATGGAAATGCTGTGTGGGGTTTCTTTACTTTCACATAGAAGCTGAAGGATATTCCTGTGAGAAAGAAAAAAGTAAGTAAAACTAGAAATAGAACTAGATACACAAATAGTCTTTTAGATATAAATTGATTGCTGCTATTATTAAGTGGAGAAAACACTCCTGCCATGAAAAGCACAGGTTTTTTGCTACTACTAAATCATTTAAATGGAGCTGTTGATGTTGCATATATGGCTGGTTTTGACCCTGAATCATAGTTGATGGGGGACTCCTCAGGCTGGGAAGTGAGGTGGTGAAGCTGCCTGAAAAGATCTCAGCTACTCTCCAGGCTGAATCTTTTGATTCAAGCCTGAATTCACCGACCACTTACAACGTCAGACCTCTTATCCCTTGCACCACTGATGCCTGGGAAAATACTCAGAAGCCACCACAAACTAAAGCAACACAGAAGAGTCAGTCCTCCCAAGCTGCCACTTCTGGGAACTTGTCAGCACATTTCAGGAGCCACTTTCCACAAATTTGGTTTTCTCTTACGACTTCTAAGACAGGCTGCCAAACAGCTCCTAGTTACTTTGCAGAGCGGGAGCTCTGGCAGTGGTACTGCCATTGCAGTAACAGGATATAAACTTCGCAAAGCCTCAGAACTGAGTCTTATCCAGCCTGTTCTGTGTGAACTTTGTTATACTCGGTTCAGCTGTGACAGTAATTTCTTTAGATGGCCCATTGACTGTATGTAATGTGTTTACTTTTGTTTATCTGTGTATAGTACAACAATACTTCCAAATGCATGGCAGTAACAAAGATTTATTCTACGTAAAATGAGATATTTGTGAATGACATAATAGAATCATAGAATCATAGAAAGATTTGGGTTGGAATGAACCTTCCAAGATCATCTAGTCCAACCCCCTCTGCCATGGTCAGGGACATCTTTCACTAGACCAGGCTGCTCAAAGATGCGTCCAACTTGACCTTGAACATTTCCAGAGATGGCGCATCCACAGCTTCCCTGAGTAACCTGTTCCAGCATCTCACCACCCTCACTGTAAAAAAGCTCTCCCTTTTTTCAGTCTAAAACCAGTTGCCCTTGCCCTGTCACTACAGGCTCTGGTAAAAAAAAAAAATCTTTCTCTGTCTTTCTTATAAGCCCCCTTTAAGTACTGAAAGGCTGCAATCAGGTGTCCCCAGAGCCTTCTCTTCTCCAAAATGAACAACCCCAACTCTCTCAGCCTGTTCCCATTGACCTGCTGGCTACGCTTCTTTTTATGCAGCCCAGGATATGATACGTGACATAATGGAAGAAATACAAGCCTGGTATGACTGCACAGGCCTTCAGAAGTGGAGACACAGGATGAGATACAGGGCAGTATGGCCATGGGGTGATAGGAGGTGGGGCATACTGGAGGGTCCACAGCTACGAAAAACTCAGTCAGTTAAAGAAATGCAAACCTGGAGCTGGACAAAAATAGTTTTAGAGGTAACAAAGAGAACAAAGATATAGTATCTAACATGCGTAAAACAGGTATACATAGTAATTTTAGATGCAACATGGAGCTGCAAATCAATGAAGAAAGATCAAAGGTGTAAAAGCGTGCTAGCAAACATAAAAATGACCCTGAAGATAACTCTGAATGTAACAATTTAGTGTGACACCGGACTCATGAAAGCGCTTCAATATGTCTTGGGTCCACACATAAAATCTCTAGTGGCTGAATCTGATTTTTAGCATGGGCACTGCAGCAAGGCAGAGGCCGTGGATTAGACTGCAGCACCCAACCTGTCTCATTGCACAGATCAGGCCAGAACCCCTTTGGACCCAGGTCTCCTCTCACACAGCCTGAGGGAAGAAAACAGGAAAATCCCTATATCTGTTCAGTCTTAAGTCATCCCTCCCCTCTCTAGCTGTCCATAACATTTTCTCCAAATCATTCCTATTTTATGCTTATCACCACCACGTAACATTGCAGAACTAAGCTTTCATCTCTCTTTACTTTGCTAGCCAACATGTTACACTGATTAGCAGAGAAAAAAAAAAAAAAAAAGATGCTTATACAGGAACAGAATCCACTTGTCCTTTATATATATATTTTTTTTTTTTTTTAAGAGTATAGAGATGAGTGTGGTTTCAGTACAGCAAAGAGAAGCCAACGCACTCCTGACACCATTTCAGAACTGATTAAACTACCAGGCATCAGCAAAAGCAGGATGTGGTGCCAGGACAAAGTTTTAACAAGACTATTTCAGTAATATCTTGTTATCCACCTCCTCTCCACATCTCACTTAAGAGATCCTCCACAGATCATTTAATACCTTAATCTGCTAACCACTGTCATTACTCTGTTTTTCTGACTTTCATCCTTCTACCACCTGTATTTCTTTTTGTTAAAATAAATGTAGCAATACAGCTATATTAGTCTAAAGTAAAATATTTTTAATATTTCAGTATCATTTTAGACTTGTAGAAAAGCATGTGTCTGGTGAGGAATTGGAGAAGAAGAATGATATTTATTAGATGATAGGCAACAAATAGAGAGTGTGCTAAGACATTTTCTCATCCTGCTTTAGGAGTAAGAAACCTCTTTGGGCACCGACTAACACAGAATCTTCAGTCTGCAAGTGCTAGAACATCCCTTTTCCAAATAAACATAGATGTAATCATAAATATCATGAGCATAAAAAAATGTAATTTTGCATGATACAGATTATCAGTGTAATTAGAAAGATAAGTGTCTCTTCTGGATTAGCATGTAGGACATGGTGAACGTAATCAAATAGTAGCTGGTCTGCAAAAAGCAAACCCCAGACAAGGTCAAGCAAACACAACCACAGCCTGCAGGATGTGACAGACATTTTCTACCCTCCCCAGCCTTTGCAGCCTCAGCTGAATGATTGTACTATCAAAACAAAGTTTAGGGAACTAGAAAACATGAGCCTTCACAAAAGAAAGACTTAATCTGGGTAGATACACAACAGAGGACAAGACAGGGGAGATAATTGTCAAGTTCATAGATAACAAACAAAAGGAGCTACCTCCAATGTTTCCATTTGGTTCTGAAGAAAAAATAGATGCATCTAGAAATGTAATGTACAACTTGTACTCTGAAAAGTTCCCAATACTGTATCTGTTTCCTTGAAAAATGTTTTCAAAATAAGATATTGGTCAATATTATCTGTTAGTTCTTTCCAGACATTTTGCAAGAAAAGAAGGGAAGTAACCAAACAAAAAGAAGCAGTTGCTGTTTTGATTAAAAGTACGCTGAACAAAGGGTCATTACATTCTTGTCTTTGAAAATTTGCAGCAAGAAAAGTAGATCATCAGCTAAAGAAAGGTAAACTAGAATTTTATATGACTACACTACCAAAAATCAAAGGCAATTTTGGTGAATCCAAGGACCTTAATCAAAGCAACACTGTGATTCTACTATCTCATAAAATGCGTTCCTTGCAGTCCCTAACTGACTTTCATTATGCTCTGAAATTTTACATCAATTAGCTCACATTCTGTTTACAGCATCAAAGTGCTTCCATGCTTTGATAAATCACAGCTGAGGTGTCAGTGGTCATTGCTCCTTGAATGAACCACACAGATGTAAAAAAAGCAATTTTGTAGGGGGGTAGAAATGAGGAAAAAATTGACCTTGCAGAAGCTACTTAAAAAGAAGGCAACATCAGCATGAATCATGTTTGCTGAGGGTGTAGCACATTATTCTTTTCTGTGGTTCCATCAATAGTCCAGGTCCATCCTCCACTTCTCCCAGAGCTCACTACGGTTGCCAACTACAAAGGGTATTTTGGGGGTTCCTTCATTTTAGGGCTTCTCTTTGTCCTCAGATACAAAAAATTAGTTACAAAAGGACAAAACACAGTCACAAAAGGATGAGTAGGGCTGTTACTACTATATGTCAGTAGAATGTTTCTGCACAATAGATTTTCTCTGAATAGGCAGGGAAGGGGAATTTGGCAGGTAGATGGCAAGGGCAGATGAAATGGCTACCTGCCCAGCAGCCTTTCTGTGGATGATGAATGCCTGTGTATTCCTTGCCTACTCAGAGCACTTTGCAAGCTACAGGCAATGGATGCTTCCTTCAGCATTTGTAAATTTTAGATAATAGGCTTCTGACATCCAGACACTCTGCTTCCATTTCTTTTCTCCAGGCTCTGCTAGAGCTCACATTAACATTTTAGTTAACCTGCTAATCTCTTAGCACAAACACCACAGGCCACATTAAACAAACAACAGATGGAAATGTGAGAGATGTAATGGCTACATGATGTGAAATACCCCGCAATTAGCAACGACTTGCATTGATTTTTTGGTAACAGTTCTTCTAGAGTCATTTGAATTTCCTCCTACAGATTCATTAAGTTCTCAAGAATGAATTTAAATCCAAGCTAGTGTTTTCCACAGTGAAAAGTGTTTTTTTAATACTCAGTATTGTACACTTTATCTTCAGTGGTTTGTACCTACAGTGGCTGGACTGCTGAACTCATTCTCTTTGCTGCTCTCTTTGGCTACTGGATTATCTGAAAGATATCATTCATATCAGATTCTCCTGTTTAAAAAAAAAATCCACCTTTCTTTTAATTTCTTCCCACTCCAGCTAAACTCAGATGCCACTAAAGAAAATTTAGTTTTGGTACTAATTTCAACACTTGGGTCTACTAGGAGCTGCTACTAGCAAAGAGGGACAGATGTCTTTCACTACCATGAATGGTATATTTTTGTATCTGCCTGCCTGAACACTGTAAACTGTTAATACTGCCCATTATATCTGGGGAGAATTTGGATCAGCAGCTTGCACTGTCCCTGGCGCAGTGACCAGGGAAAGCAGCTGCACTGTGTGTATGAGGTGGCTTGTTGCAGCCCAGTGGTGAAATGCTCTCTGCAGATGCTTCTTATTTACCTTTTTTAAAAAAAAAAATTATTTTTCCCCTTTTCAAGACTATGGCCAATTGCCCAGTGGTGTATCAAGACATCCAGTGAGAATGTTCATGCAAAGGAAAGCAAAGAAGAGAACTGCAAAAATTAAGTTTGCAGACAGGGAAACAACCAGGTGGAGCTCAGGGAAAAAAAGTTATCTGCTGTTTGCATATTCTGGAAAACTCCTCAGTAGACAATTACTTGGCAAATGGATGCTATCAACTACTCTGGCTCAACTGGATAATGTAATATCTGCAATTCAGCTATTATAATAGGAACATCCTTTATATAGACAAGCTGCACCAGTTTTGGAGATTCCTACGGCAAACTTGTCAGAGTTGCTCTACTTACTGCCACTTCAGTTTTCTACTGTCTAGAGGACTACATTTTTTTTTCTCTAGTGTGAAATGGTAGATCCATCACTAAAGCATATGCCAGTGCATAAATGGCACCATCAGTTCATCAGTCAAGGCTTCTGCTTGATCTCAAAAGCCTTCTCTACAGGCCTTCAAGAGAAGGTGGTAAATTGCTAACAGTAGCTCATCGTTCATAATCACTAAATTAGCAGTCCAGTAAACTCAATCTGCTGGCCAATGTTCGCAGGACTCTTCTGGAAGCTCTCCCATGGACAGCAAAATATCAGCCCAGCAAGAACTCCTCACATTCAGGAATTCTTCTGGACATAATCAAAGGGAAAAAATACATATATCTGATCAGTAAACTTCAATATAAAAGCCTCCATGTAAAAACAAAATGACCTTCAAACTGAATAATGTATCTGAGGTACTGAACAACTGCGCTAGACTTGCTTAGGCTTTGCTGCAGTAACAGTAGTGATTGGCATACCTGCTGGTTATTCTGGACATGTCAGGACTTTAAAACTGGGATCTAAGCACTATGTAAATTACTACTGTGTGCATAGACACAGATTTGGAGTATTTCCTGGCATGCCATGGGGAAATACGGAAATCACAAATTTAATCACATGTCCACACAAATATGGTTAGTTCAAGACGTAGTGCCATAGATCCCAGATTCAATTCTCTCTTCCTATGACTGTGTCCATTCTTATAGCAGTTCATTACACGGGTTCCAGTGACATGTTTTTATTGATTCAGAGACAAAGGATTAGTGACAGACTGCTACAAATTCTTCTGTCCCTGACACATAATTATTCCTGAAACAAACTAATAGCTTTCATTTATCTAGAATAAAACTTTCAAGGAAAAGAATTCAATCACTTCAAATGTTCCTGTTAGTCCACCTTCCTTCTTTTTCTGATATAATTAAGAGATAATGTCAGTGGAAGAGGGGCTTGTTGTGGGACTTACTACAAGATATATAGCATAGTATTGATCACAAACTTCAAAACAAAGTAGTTATTTTCAACATGAGTGGACAGTTTTTGACAATTGTTTGTTGGTAAATCGTTATCTGTCCTCCTGCTTGATAATGCAAAACAATTCATTTCCAAACTAAAAAAAAAATCAGAAAATAAATCAGACTCTCTTTCTTCCTCCAGAAAAGGCTTCACTTCAGAGGTGAAGAGGTGAAGGTTCCTTAAGAAGTTTGGAGTTTCCACACTGAAAACTTAAACAAGGGGATTATTCATAATACGTATTTTTAGTAGAGTTTCACTAGAGCAGTATACTAATTTGGAATGCTTAATGACGCTAATTACACAAAACCAGAAGCTTAAGTGAACATTATTTCATAAACGTTCATTTCAGTTTCACCCAGAATGTATGTATTTAATATAGCTGTCAGCTAAGAAAGACTATCTTTAATCTGGTACACAGAAAAAAAAAAGCCAAGTATGTAGCAGCATTCTTCTGATAAGAAGCGATCAAAGGGAATAATACAAGTAGAATATGATATTCACTTACTTATTAGAATTTTACATTTCAGGTAGCTTGGCATGAAAAAATAAGAACAGTGCAAAAAGCCTGTTTTTGGTGTTTATATTGGTTTTGCCCTTACACCTTGCACTATTCAACCTGTTGTATGTTTTGATACTTGAATCTGCTTCCAATAAAATTATGTGAAGGACCTTTTCCATCCATATAGCACTTTATGCTCTCAACTGAAGGAACAAACATGGTAGGAGACAGATGCCAAGAAATTCCCTGTCTCTTTGCAGAACACCAGAGGTTGGAGTGCTTGTAAACTCTCCAGATGTAACTGGAATGTTTGGCATTTTGCATATTTTATAAGAATTGACCCTGAATATGGGGGCCATAAAAGTGATGGTGACTTATTCGAAACACGTTAGCTGAATGTAGAAGACTTTTTGTTGCCACATTTTTAACATAATCACGGACATATAGAAAATGAAATAATAAATAGAGACGGTATCTGCAGTGTGCAATGGTAGAGGCAATTTTACTGTATGGTAAAAGAATCATCAGAATGGGCAAATAAAAAAAATTGCATGCATACAATATAGTGAGTCCATTTGCTACTGCTTCCCTGATTATTATGTGCAGACATGCAGAAACCGGGATGGTAACCTGATGCCTAGAGAAAAGTCAACATACATCTCCCATACAAATAAAATGTAAATTCAGGATAATTTCTTGGGTGTTATATTTGTGCCAGAACTTGTGAAAAGTCATTCAGGAAAGGATTAAATGAAAAAGGAGGGGTGGCAGAAAAAAAACAGTTTTAAGTGTCAACAGACTCCAACCTAGAAAAAGAGAAACAAGCACAGCACAGAGGAAAGTCTATAGATAACAGAATCCAACAGTCTATTCACAGGCATTTCAGAAGACTGATATGGTATAGACCATATTAGCAAAAGAAAATTAAGTTAAAATAGAAGAAAAGGAGGGGAAATATAACAAAAAGCACAGAAAAAGATCACCAGAGGAATCATGCTCAAATCATTCTCCATCAAGTAGCAGGATTAATAATGATGGAGAAAGTTGATTTATTGTACTATCAACTCTCAGATCAAGAAGGTTTGATCTTTATTGTAATTAAGATTAAACTCCCCACATTGTTATGGAAAAGATGACTTTTCAAATTTCTTGTTATGTGATTACAAGTTTGCCTTATGTAAAGAACTAAACTATTCTATGAAAACACTTTGCACAGTATAAATACATTTATGAAATGTACAGCTTATCAACACTAAAATAATTTCATAGAGATGCAATTTTAAAATAGCTTTTTCTGTCCTAAAAGATGTTCTTCTAGTTCAGTTGTTTGATCTACATACCAGCACCAAAATAGAAGAAATGTAACTATCAGAAAGAAAGCATTAGCAAGCATCTTTCTATGTATAGATTAGAAGAAACTTGATGAGACTGATTACAACCTTGAACTTAATTTTATTTTTGCTGAATAATGAATTATCAGTCTTTAAAGTAAAGCAAGTTACAGATGTTAATATATTTGCCTTGCCAAAAGCATAGCAGATTTTGAACAAGTGATCACACATACCTAAAGATAATTCTTTCCTGGACATCTAAATCACCATGACTGCGCACTGTAACACAGTGACCACGTAAATGACACAGGGAATATATGTCTTCGACAATTTCCCCTGAGAGCAAATTAGAGCACCACGTAGCAGCTTCTGGTATAAGATGGAGCTCATATCATTGCATGATGCCACTGAGCTGTTAGCGTGATAAGTGAAAAGCACAGGAAGACAACAAAAGGTGACACCCTTCCTGCCATCAATCTGCTCATGAAGGAGACTCTGCAAGTTTCTTATCAGCAACAAGCTGCTGCCCGTGCAGTAGATGACAAAAGTTACACTGAAACCATTGGCACTATAATTGGCTAGATCCAATAATTCCAACCGGAGAAAAAAGCAGCAGCAGCAACAAAACAACAAATGGTCTGTATTTATTCATGGCAGATGTTAGCTTTCTCTGATGGAGTAACAAATATCAAGCATCTTCCCATCTAAATCAGTCTTCAGTTTGGATATCAGACTACAATTTCCAGGAAACCAAGCCGATCAAAGGAGGCTCCAGATATAACAGAAAGGCACCCCCAGACTCCTTGTCAGCCATGTCTCAAATCGTACCCTGACTGATGCTGAACAAGATGCTTGCAGTGCTCTATTAAAGGACGTTGCTTCTTCAATGTTCAGTCTGACAAACAGAGCTGACAATGACAGAATTGGATTCAAGCACACAATTTACTAGAAGACATAATACATAATTATTGTGATCTCTTCACCCAGTCACAATAGCAAAGCTTATCTCCAATAGTTAATGCAGTTACACAAGAAGGAATTGCCTTAAACATACCATTATATACCCATCAGCCAATTATGTAGCCTTGAGCCATTATGTAGTTCAGAAACTTCCTACATGTATTAAGGCATATAGGTCTTGCTCCAGAATCAGATCATCAATTTCTATTAAATACATTACTGCGTGGTAAGGTTGATTCTCTTCAAAGAGCACCCTTTGCATTCGCTCATCAAACTTTCTAACGCATGCTACGTCAGAGAAAAAAGCAAGACCCAAATTTAATATATTACTCTGGATGTCAGTGCTGGCTGTTAACAATTTATTAAAATGGCTTGTTTTTCCCAGTCTTTGTCTTATCATCTCTTATCACCTATACATGATAAGCATGCAGACAGCCACACAATCCAACAATCTTGTTTAAAGCAGGATTTCCATGACCCAGGTGCAGAACTCTGGACTTGGACTTGTTGAACCTCATGAGGTTCACATAAGCCCACTTCTTGAGCTTGTCTAGATCCCTCTGGATGGTATCCCATCCCTCAGGCATGTCAATCGCACCACTCAGCTTGGTGTCATCTGCAAACTTGCTGAGGGGGCATTCAATCCCACTGCCTATGTCATTGATGAAGATATTGAACAGTACTGGTCCCAGTACCAGATCCCTGAGGGACACCATCCTGTCCATCTGGACATTAAACTGTTGACCACTACCCTCTGAATGTGACCATCCAACCAAATCCTCATCCACTGAACAGTCCACCCATCAAATCTATATCTTCCAATTAAGAGAGAAGGATGTTGTGAGGGACCACATCAAAGGCTTTACAGAAGTCCAGATAGATGACATCCATAGCTTCTTCTGAGATCTTGGCAACACAAAATTCTACATGAGGTAAATCTTTTAATGTTATAGGTTCCAAAAGGTATATTCATTATGATTGTTCTTAGAAATAACCATCAATATGATTCATTTCCACTGCTGGGAACAGCATGTTGCTATACTGTAGTCTCTAAGAACTCCCTAGTGTCAATTGAACAGTATGGATGATTACAATCCAGTGCCCATGGCTTTTACGGCTTAGTTTATTAATACAGAGGCAGAATTCCTTTGTCTAAGGTTATACATCTCTTTCATATCATTTGCTCACCTCCTGGTTGGCCTACTTTTCTGTCAGAAGGCCCCTGGAGCTCCAGGTACTGCCTGACTTGCTTGAATTGTATTACTGATGAACTGAGACTGCAATACATTTATTTCAGAAGCACTAAATCAGCCTATTGGGGTAAGGCTTCTACTACTCCATAAATTAAACTTGTGTAAGATTAAATCTTTTACAAAAATATATTAACACTGTGATTTCTATCATATCTAAACTTTTTGTTTCAAACTGGTAGTTTGAAGAAGTCTTTTGTCAACGTGACACATGTTGATTAGCATTAACTTCATTAAGTACTTTGCCATCTTGCATCAGCTAGGACCTCATTTTGCACCTGATCAGGATCAGGGGACAAAATCCTAGGTCATCTTGTTTAACATTTCTTAAATATTGGCATTCTAGTTTTCTTCTAGATCTCTTGAATTTAATTAAAATTTTCAGATATATTGGTAGAACTACTCAATCTGCTTTTTTAGAACTCCTGTAGGCAAATTACCTTGGCCAGATGATTTTAAAATGTTTAATTTTAGCAGAGTTTTTTCACATATTTCTGTGTTATTTTTGGAATGGGATGTCTTTAATCATTATGATCTAAATAAATCAAGTCACTCTTTTTCCAACCATAGATTAGAGATATCATTGAGCATTTCTGCCAATAAAACTGGCGATTTTTCCACCTCTGTCTAGTAAGGGAGAACACTAACTGGAGATAGATAATAGATATAGATAATATTTTAATTGAATAGATCATAAAATAGAGTGAAATATATAACACTAGACAGAGCTTCATTTCTTGTTATATGTTTACCCTGCTTTACTACACATTTTAAAACACTTCTTACTTGTAACTCCAGAGCAGAACCCTGTGACATCTTCCTGCCCCCCTTATGCAGCCTGTCCTTCTCATTCCAACTGCCCAAGTCATTCTGCCTCCCCATCTGTAAGCTCAGTAATGCTCAGGAGAAATGATATGTAGGCTCACTTTTCTAACCTGTGCCCTATTACACTACACCATCTGCAGTTTATGTACCCTTTTTATGTGAAACCAAAAATTTATTGTTAGTCTATTTATAACCTTAACATTCTAATCAAACAATTATTAGTTGAGATATAACCATTATAGAAAAAGGAAGAACACAAAAGAAAGTGCAACTAAAAAATTCTCAAAATTATACAGTTAAAATTGCCACACACACATACAGACACATGCCTACTACCTCTGCTGTTATTTACCGCACCAGTCCTCCTCATGAAGAAGAGGAGGAGACTCAGCAGAAGAGGATATTGATATTTATGGTGGGTTTCTTTTCTCCTCACTTCAGATTCTGTTTGATGGTTATTTTTTTATGTTAGCATTCACTGTCCCTTGCTCTTTTTTTCATGGTCCATAATTCAAGATCTTTTCGAAATGTACTATGTCTACTGTCTTTTACATATGCTGGGTATTTGGGTTTTGTTCTGTTATCCCTAAAAACAGTTTTACTGAGCTCCCGAGGTTGCATTACTTTAATAACCAGTAACTGACCACTGGTGATTTGTTTACAGCCTCTGGTATCTTCCTGTTCTTGTATTTTCAAGGCTTCTGCTATCATTCTTCACTTGTTTACTACATAATTATTCTAGGGTCATAAACAGTTCACTGTACATATAAGAACAGCTTGGTGTTGCTACCTGATACTTGCAGAAGGACATCTAAATTATTATACCACTTCACATGTGGTATATTCACTGCACAATGCTAGATAAACCTAAACAAGTTGCGTAACAGCTACCTGGTTGTTAAAGTACTGTTGGTTTAGCTAAACAAGCTAAAATAAAACCCTAGATAGGGCAGGAGAGTCCATACAAAATAAACTTGTCCAGAAGCCTTCCAGAGTCTCTACAAAGCCTGTGTTTTGTTACCAGCAGTGGCACTGCTGTATTTAATGGGCTGCTCAACTACATAACTATCTCTGTTTAGCCTCCTACGTTACCCCAACGTGTCTTTCTTCTGTGCCTTCTCAACACTTCGTCAACTCTTCCTGCCTTCAAGCCCCTAGGTAGAAATATTCCACAGACCACTTCTAGGTGATGTTTAGTAAAAAAAAGCATAAAAAACCCAACCCATTCAACTTTCAAAGGTCATACGACAGCATGCCATCAGGCAAGTAGAGTCATCTCAGCTCTGTTATCAAGAGGCCAAAAGACCTCTGTCACCCAGACAGTTGAAACTGTACTGTTGCTCAGTTCTGTTGAGAGATCATGTCATCAAAATGCAGAATCAGTGATGAAATAACAGGGGTGACTGTGGGTGGAAAGGAAAAAAAAAAGATGTATAAGGTGGTTTGGTAAGGGCTGAGTGTGCTGGTAAGGGCTGTATACGTGGCCAATTGAGAGTGTACAACTGTGCCCAATATTGTAAGTTCCTCGCTCCAGCCTTCTGTTCACAAAGGCCAAAGCACCTTTTGGTGCAGAAGAAACAGCTTTCCCCTGTACAGAACTGCACAGGGGGCACACACAAGGAGGAGGAGTGGCAGAGGAGGTGTCAGTGGCAAGCAGCGAGCAGTGCAGGCACTGAGCACTTTGAAAGAGCTGTCCCTGTCACAGCATGCATCCAGAATGCCCTGTCTCTCCACACTGCAGAGAGACAGGACAGTAGCAGGGCACAAGGAGAAAGGACGCTACCAGAAGACTGTATGGGACCACCCAGCCAAACCGGTTTCAGAGCACAATAGGTGAGATGCAGGGAGTCGTCATGCGACTCAGCTTCATCTCTGCCTTGCCTCCTCTATGCAGAGATGACTTGGGGGGAGCTGCAAAACGGCTCAG
>JAOQGH010000023.1:95618678-95634160 GCA_025769975.1 Gallinago jamesoni | reverse complement strand
CCATCCAGCCTGTCGAGATCCCTCTGCAAAGCCTCTCCACCCTCCAGCAGATCAACACTCCCACCCAATTTGGTGTCCTCCGTTAAAGTTTCTTATGTTTGCAAGGACAAGTTCCAGTCCCTTCTGCAGCAATGTTTGGGCGGTTTCATCTGCCAATATGGTTTTTGAAAAAAGCTCCCCTTAACTGTATTTCATTTTCCAATTATGCAGTTCATTTTTGGCTGGCTATTGTCTAAAGTGCTGCATGGCTTTTCCTCCCCCTCTGGACCGACAGGTTCCAGCACCGGACTTTGTGTCAACCACTGTGTTATGTTCTCCCAGTTTTTCTACCCTCCCCATTTACGTGCTGTTGATGGCTATGTACCAGGCTGCTCTCCTCTTTGCCTGTCTAATCCCACGTTCATCGTTCCTCATCCGTCTCTTTTTACCCTTGAAATGCAAACTCTTTGTGATCAATGTCACTTCAGCTTTTAAAAAGAGACCCGTCTCTCACTGCTACCCACCATGTTCTTACACACAGCAATCTTTGGCAAGGTGTGTTTTCCTCCTTGCCACCCGTTCACCACTTCTCCGGAGCTCCTGCTCAAAAGACGCATGCATTGTCTCCTGCATCCGCACCATGTACCCTCACTTCTGGACAAGTTCCCCATCCTTACCCACAGCTCCTGATGGGCTCCTGATGGGCTTCTCTAGTTTTATGTATGTCCTTACAGTCTGCCAAGCCACACACTGATGAAAAAGCATGCCATGAGTTCACATGCACACGCCGGAGGTGTGGGTCTCTGTCTTGCCCTTTGTACTCTAGCTCCAGTAGCTGGATTCTCATGGCATCTGACCAAGTCACTCTTCTGTCACCCTCACTTCAAGGTCTCTCTCCACGAACACAAATTGTCAAGCTTTTTTTTAGCTTCTCAAGCTGACTTTTTTTCCTCAAAGGTACCTTGCTAATTTTGTGGTTATTACTTAATTTGGATGAAGGTCATCTAAAGCAAACTTGGTTATTGTTACTTTCTTCCTAGCACTACCAGGCTTTGGGCAAACACCCTTCAGAATAGTTCTGGGTATTCTGCTCACTCACTCGTAATCCTGTTGTATCAGCTGTTGTTACCCAGGTCATATTATCAAGAAGGTGCCGTGTAGGTTCCCCCACACACTATTATATGTAAAAGGCCAGAGCTCGAAATCCTTTCCTCTCACTGTCCTATTGGAGGCATATATTATTCCTAGCAAAGGTTACGCAGTTTCAACTGCCATAGACATATTTTCCTTATGAGATTACATCCATAAATTATCCATCACAAGAGACTACAGCAATTACAAAAGAGGTATTTGTATTTCCCTAAAATAGAGAATTTCTCATTTTATACATGCTTGCCACAATGCCAATCCTTACATGGATTCTGATTCTTCAAAGGCCAGAAGAGAATACAGAAAACAATTGAACTAGAAAAACCCCATCATAATACTATCTTTGAAAACCAGCATGGATTTACAAGACAAACAATTTTCTTTTACTAAAATGACACTTCATAACAATCACTTAATAGATTTTTTTAATCACAGGCAGAATTATCACCACTATCACAAATAAGTCTGCAAATAGCACTTCAGATTCTGAGATCCTCCTGTGCATTACATGTGCTGCAAACAGTTACTGCAGGCTGGATTACAGCTGTTGCAGACACTGTAGTCCAGCCACAGTAAAATCTTTCTCTTGCATCTTCCCATTGTTAATGAAGGGCAAAACAGCTTCCAATTATTCATGAAGTGTTTGAGGCATTGGCACTTACAAATCCCACAGCCATCTCTGCCTGTGGAAAGTCTACCAAAGGAATGCTCCATCACACTGTGGCATAGGAAAAGTGCATGGCTGAACTGGAATGTGATCCTTTACTGTCTGAGTAAGGTTCTATTACCCAGTGAGGAAGGGGATTTGCTCCATCAACCACATGCAGATAAGCACTATGACTCCATCAATTACTTTTGTCTGCAGTATTCTTCAGATCTCGGCCACAGGGAAGCCTATAAATACTAATATTTTTCACACAGGCGTGACCCAGCATGTCATGACAGTATACATACTCTGTCTCCTACATTTATTGAAGAAAGTGTTTAGAGGTCTCATGATGCTCCTATTGGGTTTACGTGGGGCAAGGTGTTGGCCAGCAAGGGTTGCAAGGTCAGTCTTTGTGAGGAGAGGACAGGGCTGTCCTGTGCTGGGCTCAGCTGGTTCCAGATGGCTCCAGCCGACCCTCCATAGGGCACAGCTGAGCCCCGCAGCCACGATGGTGGCACCTCCGGGACAACATATTCAAGAAAGGCAAAAGGCACTGTGCAGCAGTGTGTAAGGAAAAAAGTGTGCGAAACAGCCCTGCAGACACCAAAGTGAGAGAAGCCGGGGGTGGGGGTGCCCCACACACTGGAGCAGAGATTCCCCTGCAGCCCATGGAGAAAACCACAGGGAAACAGGTTGTCACCCTGCAGCATATGGAAGACCATGTTGGAAAAGACATCCACACTGCAGCCTGGGGTGGACACTGTGCCAGAGCAGATGGATGTGCCCTGAACGAATTGCAGACTGTGGAGAAGCCATGCAGGAGTGGCTTTATCCTGAAGGACTGCAGTCCATGGAAGGATCCTGGCTAGAGCAAGGGAGAAGTGGAAGAAGGAACAACAGAGATGAAGTGTTATGAACCAGAGTGCAACCCCTACTCCCCATCCCCCTGTACAGCTTGGTGTGTGGGAAGGAGGAAGTAGAGGAGTCAGGATTGAAGGAGTAAAGTTGAACCTGAGAAGAAAGGAATGGGGACCTGTTTTAGTTTTTGTCTTTGTTTCTCATCATCCAACTCTATTTTTAATAAATTAATTTTCCTGAAGTTGAGTCTGTTTTGCCCTTCTTGGTAACTGGTACGTGATCTTCCTCTCTGTATCTTGACCCATGAGGTTTTCTATCTTATATTCTCCCCCTGTCCTGTTGAGGAGGAGGAATGAGTGACTGGGTGGGCATCTGGCAGCCAGCCATAGTCAACCCACCACAATGTTTGACTGTGGAAAAGCAAAGGAGGATGCAAAAGGAAAGACTGCAAAAGTGCAGAGACACTGACATTGACAAAGGGAAAATTTGTAACATGACAGCATGTGGGTCATCCTGGTGGAAGTCATAATCCCCACTACACAGCTTCTTTCTGCTTCTGGCCTTTCTCCTCTTTGGTACTGAGCAGCTTGGAAGGACTGCACATATGTGAAAATCACCTGTGGGAGAGCTAGTTCTAATCCATTCATGCTTCAGGTTTTTGTTTCCAGGTCCTTTGTCCTACTTCTTTTAAGAATGCTTTCTCTTTGCTTCCTTCTCTTCACCTGTTCCATGCCACACTGTGGCTTTTGCCACCTCCTCTTTCACCTTCCCCCAAATGTGTTAGTGCCTCCTTTTTTTCCTTTAGCAATTGTACATTCCTGTCTAGTGCCAGAATGTGTAAAAATTTTAATGGCTAACATTCATTCATGTCCCTTCTGCAACACTGAACAGCTTACTACACTGCATTTCACTTGATAAGCTGCTACTTTAAACTGCAACAGCACCTCGGTACCCCATTAAAATTATAGAAAAAAACCCAATCACTTGCTAATGCTTTGTGACTTCATCTCGCCCACAATGATGCAACCACTGAAACTGGGGTGATAATAAATAACAGAAACACTAAACTGGACAGCTGCTAACTCTTTACATTTTGATAATCTCTCCTGGCCTTTTTTTCATAGTTTTGTGGGTTTAATTTTAGAGCACCGAGTTTGCTTTTCAGGCAAACTAGCAGAAACATATAATGTGGTGAAGGCTTTCTTCCCACCAAGAAAATTCTGAATTGCCCTTTCTTTTCATTTCAAGGAAAGGAGACAATGTGTGAGTTTTTTCAGGCTGAAATATTAGTAATTACAATCTGTCATTGTCTCACTGCATGTTTGGATTGCACTGTTAGCCTCCACGTAACACTGGGTAACACTAAAAAATACACAGTAATTTGTAACTTTCCCTGAACTGACAGTGCTACTGACTTCATCTTGATGGAAGAAAATTATCCAAACAACTTTTACAGGTTTACTTTCTGTTTACTTTCAGAGGTATTTCTTCTGCTTTAATATTGTAATTTTCTATATAAATGATTTTCAGTTCTCTTAATAGCCTTGTAAAATGTTATTCTTAAGTGTAACCTTAAACAGCTTTTATTTTTAGAACTCTGGCAGGACTTCTGCTCATGATAAACTCGCAGAATAAATAATTTTTTTTTCACGAATTACAGAAACTTCAACCCCAAAACTCTCCTTCTTTGTCTGCCACTAGTGTGAGATGTAAATGCTAATCTAGGTTGCTCAGGCTGACTCACAGGTTGAACCTGGGGATTTCAGCCCATGGAGGGATCTTGAGCTAACATCCACAGAATGGAAAGACTCCAATATTTTTACATGCTAGTGACACAACTTTGTGTGCTGCAGACTACTATCCTGTTCACCTCACAGGCCAAGATACCACCTCACAGTTTCTAAAAGGATGGCAAGAATCCTCAGCATCAGCCCAGGCTCTGAAGGACTAGGTATGCCTTGACCTGAGTCTAGGGCTCTAGTTAAGTTTGAAGTTGAGTTGGAAAACAAACTCCAACACTACTAGTGCTCTGACGAACTGATACACAATCTGCTAACGCCTTCTCTGACTGATCAGCTGAAATGAGCCTACGAACATGACTACCACGACATATTTCAACAGGGTTATCAAAAACTACATTTTCTTAAAGCTTAGCATATGCACCAGTTTAAAGGCTGTTTGGTGAGGCCAAAGAAGCAGGGTTATGGCTGTCACCATGCCAGCTCCTCCGCCTCTGGTATTTGATCCTGGAAGGGCCTCAATCTGCTCCAATCCAATTTCTTTGTCCCCTCGCCCTTCTCAGACACCCTAGCTCCTAAATGGCTTCTTTGGGAACCACCCCTTGGAATGAAATTTGTGTATCTCCACATTTATTACAACAAAAGCAAAAAATTAAACTTTCTTGATGCACAAGAAGAAATTTCCTCTAATATAAAATAAAAACAAACAACAAACAAAACCAAAAAATTGAGCAATTGAGAAACATAGGGAAAACAAATGGAATATTTCATGACTTGCACAGGCAGACTCACAGGAATTGATCTGGCTGTAAAAGCCTGTTTTCTTTAAAAATAGTCTTATTAATCAAACGTAACACTGTTCATCCTCAAGTTGAATGAAAAGATAAAACTAGGCAGAAAGGTATCTCCTCATTCCAAAACTAAAAATTATTTTAAGAAGAAAAATTCTTAAATTTGTTTATGAAGAAAACAACCTGTTTTATAACCCTTAAACCTAAAAGTCTGTGTCAGACTAGAACTGACTTATCTTTTCCTTCACAAATAAAGGAGTATTTTAATAATTGAAATTGAATCTTCACAATCATACAAAAATGTACAATAGAAAGGACATCCAATTAAACCTCTTAGTCCCAGCAGAGCTAACTTCAAGGTTAGGCCAAGTTGCTCAAAGCCTTGTCCACTCAAGTTTTGAAAATATCCAGAGATGGAGCTGCTACAATCCTTCAGTGATAGCATTCATCTGCAAAAAATAAAGAAAAAAAAAAAAGTTTTTTACTGTGAGAGAATATAGATATTTTTTTTTAAATCCTTAATTAATGCTCATCATTACTCTAGACCAGTAATTCTCCCGCATTTACAAATACATGTCTCAAGAGGGGTGATTAAACAAGGTACCATCAATTTTTTTACTCTCAAAACCACAGAAAACTGTGGAAAACAGAATATCCCCAGCAGTCTGACTGGCTAGGAATGATGGCAGGCTCTGCTACTTACTGATCTGCCTGGAAAAGGTGGATTAAGCATTTACTTAGAAAATGCCCTACACTCTTTCTCCTTCATATTTTCACCAATCTTTGTCTTCATAAAGAGTGCACCAAGGGAAGAAAGGTAAATTCAGATGGCTGACTCACAATTCCCATAAAAATTAATTACCTTCAAAGCTTTCAGTACTCTGCCCCCTTCAACAGCTATAGTTGAACCTCTTAATAGTATAGCCTAAGTTAATATTCTTATTTCCAGCAAAGGTTTGCAAGAAAACAGCATTTTCTATAATTAACACTTTTCTCTCAAACTTGTTTTCAAACCAAGAGCACATACTTTCATGCACATACACATTTTTAAAAGAATCAATATAGTAAGTCAATAGTTCTTATTTTCTTACATTGCAATTCAAGTTCCCATTTCTAACATTTTCCTTTGATATCAAGATTTCCTTTAGTATTAGCTATCAAATATTATTTCATTTTCATGTGTCATACACGCAGCAAATATCTTAATTCCATCTGTTTTAAAACATTTTAATTATGAGAATTTCAGATAGAGCATAATATATTTAAGAAATAAAGTTGTTTCAGCTTTGCATCTCCTATTAATCATTACACTGTGTATTCACTACATACAATATACAAGTTACCACTAAGATTACTTACAGCTGAGGGAAATATATCAGAACTGCAGTCTATCTTATTATTTTCCTCAAATTACTACGTTTTTTTTTTTAACACATCACGGCCAAATTCTTTATAGTTTCCCAAGAAAATATGAAGAGCTGAAAACCCCGTTGTTCTTTCATTATGCCCTTATTCGATGAATAATATTCAGATATGTTCTACCAATTTTTTAATCTATTTTTTTCCCACAGAAGTGTTAATTAGAACTCCTCAAGATGTCCATTTTTTAATATCTATAACCAAGTACTTTCTTTATGTCTTTGGTGCTTGTAACTAATACAGATCTTCACTGTTCATGACAGAGGACTCTTCAAGCAGGGAATCATTAACAGTAATGTTTTCCAGGAGATGGATACTAGGAAATCAAACACTCCACAGTTTATAAAAGACACATTTAGCTATCACAGGGAAAAAATTAAAGGTTTATATTATACAAGTTTCAGGTGCCTTTTTTTCCCCTATTTTTTTCCTCCATATCTCACCATCATATAATAACTTTGCACTTAAGTTTTAGGATTTTTCTCTTTCCCTGAATGCATATTGCCTACATTTGAGCACATATTCAGACTGAACTTTGCTGCATAGCAATACATTTCCCACATAGGGAAATGGGCATACAGAAAGGTTGCACTTCCATGCTAATCCTGCTAAGAATATATACATGAATTCAACAAAATTGGTTTCACACTGGGTTTTCCCTAATCTTCAAAGCCATCTCAATAAGCTGGAGAGGCACACATCCCTCCCCACATCAAACCCTAATTCCTATTCCACTAGGTACAGCATGCTAACCTGTTCTCTACCAAAAGCTTCATTCTCCAAAAGGTGGAAAATACTGCTTTCTTTTTCAGGGCAGCTTCTCCCTATATGATCATCATGAGTGTTTAGAGACTACAAGGAACTTAGATTCTTGTGAATGCAGGCCAAACAGCATCTGCCCATAATAACCTGCTTTCAACTAAGAGATGCCCAAAACCTGCTTTAGTCAAACACTTGAGCTCTAGACATAAATAATTAAGAAACTAAGGGAGGATGAGCTGCTTACCTAGTAATGCAATCGATCTTCTTGGAAAGAAAGTCAGTCCTACCCTTCTTTGTGAAACTAAATTTTATGACAGGATTTTACTGTTCATCACATGGTGGCTTTCCACTTCTGCACACCTAGTTGAGGCCCCAGAGCCAGCCTCACTAAAGATATCAAGAACAACCACTGGGGGCCACATTTTAAGTTGCACCAGGCAGGACAGCAAAATCTCCAAGCAATCAGAACCCTGAGATAATTCATTTGTCCCCATAAATCTCATATTAGCCTTGGATAAGAGTAATAAACGTGCTTAGAAGGCAGCAGTGACCAAGTACACCAGGAAGAAATTCTGCTTAGTAAAAACGCGTCAGAGGACACTACTTACTTTGTGTGTATGGCACGGCAGGAAAGCTCAGAGTCACTTTGGCTGCTGCCCTCTTGTTCACCATGTCCCTCATGGTCCAAATGCAGACTTTCCTTTCTGACTGGTAGCAGCACCAGCCGCAGGCACAGTGGAACCGAACCAAAGAGCAGGCTGTTTCTCATGCACAGAACACTCTACTGTGCACGGGGCAGACACACCTGAAGCTGTGTTGGCTTACAGCAGACACTCCGAAAAAACAATAACAGTTTTTCGTGTTTCCACAGAGATGCCCAACACAATTCTTTAAGTCTTATTGGTGAAATTTTCTTGCTTTCCTAGTCTTTAAGCAAAAAGATCTCTGCCTGCATCTTTCCCCTAACAAGCAGGGTCCTACAGAATTCTGCAGGGTCTTTGTACCCATAGAATATATTCAGCAGTAGGGACTAAAAGGGCAATTATTAACACCTGCAGGACACACAGGTACTGTTCCATAAACGTTAAAGGTATGCTGGGCTTTTCATTAGGATGAGGATCTATAACACAAAACTTCATCTGCAGGTATCTCAAAACCTGTTTTGTGAACGCAGCTCCCAATGATACTATGTTCCCGAAAAAGAAACGTACTGAGGAAAAAACAAAGTAAGAGTGCCACCTTCTGTTCTTAGTTAACAAAAGACTGTAGAATACCAGTTTCTTTTCCTCACTTTCCACTACGCTCTGGAGTATGCTCAGCCTCACAACTAGCTGAATGACACCGGTTTCATTGCATAAGTATTTTGAAGACAACACTCTTTAAACTGTTTCTGGCATTCACCAGGAATTGCTTAATGTTTTCACACTGAGCCTATAGCAACTTCAGTTCAAAGCTGCCACAGAAAATTTCTTCCAGCTCTCAACATGCAAAAGCAACGAGCTGCAAGAGAGAATTTACTGGGCAAGTATCACTATCTGATTGTCCTGATCTTGTATTTTTCCCTAGGAATCTGCTACTGGACACTGAAAAGCACATCCTAATGTTCTACCAGTTCAGTAACAGTCCCTAAAAGAAATGCTTTCCTGTAATAACCTTAGCCTTACAGCAGCACTAAAACAAAAAATTGAGATAAGCCCTCAAAAAAAACCAAACCATCCTGATATCTGCAAGGAAATCGCACCAATTAGTAAACAGATACTAAATCCAGTATTTTTCCTTTAAATTTTAAACAGATCAAATAAAATAAACTACCAAATACAGACAGAAGTATTTAATTCCCTCAATTTAAACAGAAAAAAACCCTAAAATCACTCTGAATGTTTCCGTGGAAGAAAACTCTCAAGATTTCTTCAGGTACCATACATTCTGCTTCAGGCCCTCTTCCTCAGATTGCTTTCAGGAGTCTTTCTTTCTAGGTTGAATGGTTTCCAGTGAGGATGAACTTTGGACTCCTTATATAATTTTAAGTAACTGAGAGTAACATATTTAACTTGAACATTTAAGGTGCATCTACATTAGCGATTTAGTGAGCAGCATCATTTCTCTAAGGTATGAATACTCGGAGTATTGGTGCTCAGAGTCACAAGGAACACGGTGCACACACAGCCTGTGCACACACTATGGTTTCTCTCCTAAAGCAGAAAGCTTCACCCTGGGACGCAATCCGGAGCGCAGTGTTAGTGGGGACACAAAGTACAGCCTTTAACGCAAGAATTCAGCAACTCTGAAGTCCTTCTGCTACATGCAAGCAACAGTTCTGGAAATATTTATATGCCTCATTCATCCTCTGCTGTTGTAGGAAATTCAAAATGATCAGGAATGTAATTGGAGATCAGACACAAGCTTCTGGTCCTTCTAATAAAAATAAAAGCCAGAGCAGCATCTTGGTGGGATCATCACTGCAAACTGCCAGCTGACAGGCACAAACTTATACCTGGTCTTTCTATTTCCAAAGAGCACAACTTTAACATGGTATTTACCTCATCAATGTGATTGATCTTATACCACCATTACCTCTTCAGTTCAGGAGAACCAAACCAAGGGTGCCACCTTGATTCTGTCTAGAAATTATTACTCTGGTGAACCCAGTCAGGGAAAGGACCAAAAGTTTCATTGGGAGGTTGAATACCTGATGGCAGTCTGCCAAGGTCACAAGGAAACTGATCTCTGCAGAGTCCCATCCCACAGAATGAATGTTGCCTCAAGTTAAAATTAAAAATGAAGGCAACATTTGAAAAATAGGTACAGAAACTAAGTCTCTGCTAAACCCAGGCAAATCTGCCTCTTACAGGGAGCTGAAGAATTTTGTCTGGGAGAAGGAAAACAAGGCTCCTGCACTACTCAACCTGTAGTCTCTGGGGACTAGAAGAGACCAGATGACGTTCTTGAGAGACATTCAAAGGCTTCGGAAAAAGGAGGTTAACCACCCTCCCCAATGAGAACATCCCTAGAGAACACCCTAGTGTCTCAGCATTGGGATTACTGAAACAGAATAGATTTGGTAATGTTAGAGCTCTGACTTTGACTCAATATAGTACTGGGGAGATACGGGAGATTCCTGTGGTTCATGACTTCTTGAAGATTGCCTATCTGTTGCTCGTGGTGAAAGCCTAGACCTAATCTTTACGGAAAAGATCTCTGCTTGCATCTTTCCCCTAGCAACACTTAATGACACAATGAATCCATGTTTCTGTGTAGCTGCAGTAGTTTGACTTAAGGGATAGAGGAAAATGAAAGCAGAGCAGCTATTTTCATACCATCATACATATAATTTGTTTTCATTAGAAAAACAATGAATTTTTCTCTCTTATGTGACTGTGTGTCACCCATACTCGTGTAAATGCAGCAGCTGACAATGTGTTAGGAAAGACTGTTCTGAAACCATAGACAGCGCTGTTAAGCAGGGTAAAATTTAATTCCAGTCCAGAGAAAACAGCAGTAAGAAGGAAAGGATGCTACAAGGAAGACTGCAAAAGGGTGAATGTTGAAGATGCTGTTCCACACACTGCTGTGCGTGGGGTCAAGCACAGAGAAGCATTATCCTGTAATTGATAATGCAGGCTCTGGAATAGGTTTGCAGTGGTGCCCCATGTGTCACCATATTTTGTCATTGTCCCTTCTCTGCTGTTTTTTCTTTCATACTTTGTATTTTCTGTTATGCCATCAAAAGGCACTGCAGGGGATAACTTATTTAAAAACTAAACTAAACAAAACAAAACAAACAAATGGCTACCACCTTACTTCCTGGCAGCATTGGTTATGGCACAAGCAGGGCACAGAAGGATTGGACACGAAGTAAAAATGGGAGGAGGGATGAAGAAGGGGATTTCCAGCTGTAGAATACTTTTCCAGGAAGGAAGGGTAGGATATAATTACCGGGAAGATACACATTTCTTGCTGAATTCCCCTATTTCAACAGAATATGAGCTTTTTCCATCTAAACCCCACAACTCTCAATTTGAAATTAGATACCTTTGCAACATAGAGCACTTCAATGTGCCCTGTGTACAACTACTCCCATGACAATGTTTGTTTGCCAATGGCAATTTTAAAAACAGGCCCATTTTCATGTGTTTCACTGTCCAGATATCACACAATCCTGCAACTGCAAACATTAGATCTGCAGTGAAGAATTCTGCAATTAGGTCTGCATCTCTTTGGTCTGCAGCTGTAAAAATTAGTCTTTGCCCAAAATGCTCTATGCAGTCTGCTTCTTGCACTCATTATTGACTGGGAATTGTCTATGCAATTTGACCTTTCCTACAAGTTTTCTAGGCATGCCATGTTTTAACTTCCTTAACTTTTTTTTGCTGATTTGACTCACATACAATTCCCCTTCCAGTGCTTCAAAGCTTCCATCCACAAATTTATTCCCTGTATGAGGATGATGGTTCAGGTTTTAGAGGAACTTCAAATCTCTGTCCCTACCTCAGGCACCTACAAAGTCTAATGTGCAAGTTTCCTTTTCCCAACAGTAGGATCTCTGTGCAGGACACCTGATAAGGATACATATCTCAGCACAGTTGGGAAACCCTCATAACTCAAAGTCTCTGATGATTTCACTGAAATCACTGACACGGGAACATCACATAAAATCCATGTACAGAACAATATCAAAAACCTCTGTCACAATCTTCCCAACAGTGGACTTGTCAGCACTGGTGTGTTATTATGGGAGAGAACCTTGAATTAAAATACATATAATATCACATTGTCTGTGAATGTGGTGTGTGAAACAAGGCAAAACATCACCACCACAGTAACGCCCCCAGCCAACCAGGAACAGACCAGCAAAACCTACAGAAATATCCCACCAATCATGAGGGAACAACACTGCGGAACAACTCTGCAAAACCTCAAATTGCAAAAAAGCTGGAGGAGGATCAACTGACTGCTTCTCAACCCTCCTGATGAAAGATGTTGTAGTGGAGCTCCCACACCAGTGCCAGAAAACTGCAACACGTGCATACTCTCAGGTCGCATTCTGTCAGCACACAGAGAGTAAAGATAGGCCGATATAATGTGTGTGTCTTGATTTCCATTTCCAGAGATCAAATCTCAGCTAACATTCTCAGATGGTCTGAGCCATTTGGTCAAACCACACCATCAGAGCTATGGACCGTTAAGGATATGCAATAGATAAACACCTGAAAGTCATGACCACACATAGCTCCAAGATCAATAGGTGGATGGATATACTGGCTTTCTAGCTCTTGGTGGCCTTTGTTGCTGAATTACCACCGTTTTTCCACCCTTCACTCTTGATTCATTAGAGGAAGATAATAGGCAAGAAGCAGCAGGAGCCCCAAAGTACAAGATTTATATCAAGTGTTCAGTCTCACTGATGAAAAGGCTGAGATCTCTCAGAACAATGGTATGTTCAAAAAAAAGTCTCTTCCTGTTGCTGATCCTGCTCCTGCTGCTCCCTGCTCCCTGCAGCACATACTTACCCTGCATGTTAAGAATGAAGGGCGGGAGGGGCTACGATGTGCCATAAGGGCATGCACTTAAGCAGAAAACACAATGCTGACATCAAGTTCCGGAATCAGATCAGATACAATCATGAAAGTTGCCCTGCACATCCTAAATGCTTCTATTCCTTCTCACCCTTTTATTACAAAACCTCTGTTGTAATTTAAATGCACTGTATTATGTGCCAGGTGCAATGCAGTCACACACCAAAGAAATTTAAAGGCATTTAATTCCCATACCATCCTATGGAATGACACAAGGTGGTACTTCTGAGCTGAAAAACTATCAATGCAGCGATTCTGAGAGAAGAAAAACTTCAGAGGAAGTCAAAGAGAATGTAAAGTGTATAATTAAGAGCAAGATGTAAGATTGTCGGGACCACTTTTTGCTTGCAACTATGTTTAGCCTCTTCCACCCTGACTGGACAAAGACCTCAACAGAAGTAAAATCTGCGTTGTTTTGCCAGAACACAGCAGGGCTTTGAAAGAATTCTGAGGAGATCTTTGGTGGGATTAGTAGAATAATTTAATAGGCAGTCATGTAGGTAGGTAGAGAACAAAAAGACATTTGCATTTCAGACTGCCTGTATGGTTTGGGAATAGCAGAGGAAGAACAGTAAGCCTGAAGAAGCCTGCAGCTATTGTGCATTGAGGAAAAAACCCTGACAGAAAGTGGATGAGAAAGATGAAGTTAAGGGAATAAGATTCTGGAAAAAAACATACAAAAACGTCTGTTTCACTTCCAGGCTAATGCAATATTGTTTAGTGAACACAAATAAGAAGTTGATTTTTCATTCAAATTGTGGAGTCATGGAACCAGAATAATTCAGGTTGGAAGGGAAGTGATTCCTCATATCCAGCCTAAACTTCTAGTTTCAATTTATGCCCATTGCATCTCATTCTCCCACCACACCACCAGAAGAGCCTGGCTCCGTCTTTCTGATAAGTTCCTCATAAGTACAGAAAGGTTGCTATTAGGTTTTCCTTGGAGCCATTTCTTCTCCAAGCCAAAAAAGCCCAGTTCCCTCACTTCCCCCCAAGACAAATAGTTCAACCCCCTGAATATTTTTACGGCTCTCTGCTGAACTTTTTCCAGTTTATCATTACCATCCTTGTATTTCAGGCACCCAAAGCGATACGCAGATGTGGTCTAATGAACGCTGAACCCCTTGATCTCCTGGGTATGCTGTTAATACAGCCCGGGAGACTGCTGGCACTGTTTGCTGCCAGGGCATGTTTGTGGTTTATGTTCAGCTCTTTCCCCCAAGGTCACACTCAGCAGTGCTGCTCCCCGGCCAGTCAGTCCCAGTCTGCATCACTGGGAAATCAAAACTACAGAGCAATGTAGGTCAGACCTCTGGAGGTCATCCAGTCCAACCGTCTTTCTCAAAAGCAGGGCTAGCCGCAAGGTTAGCTGAAATGGCATCCATGATCTAAACCTGAAACCCAAAAAGCAATCCACAAGAAGTTTTAAATTCTGTTTCTAAAGAAATCTTTAAAACACTATGATTATTATTATTATTTTTCCCAAGTACATCATAACCAATAAAAGCTGGTACTATAAAAAGGTAAAAGAGACAACAGCAGCTGCAAATATAATAGAAGCACTCAAAAATAATTATTCGATAACGGCAAGGACAGGGAAAGTGAAGGACTTTAGTGAAATGTTTATTAGAATGAATACCGGACCCAGGCTTACATCAGTTGCATTGGGAAGTAGATGCAAATTTAGGACAGCTTTTGAGCACAGCGATGAAAAGAAGGAAAATCTTCAGGGCAGATAAAAAACGGCCTGGAAGTGACCACAGCAACAATGACAACAATGATCATCTGGACTCCTCTCACAGCCTCAGGCTATTTTCATACTCAAACTGCTCATGCCTTTCAAAGCTCTGAAAAGACCATCCAAGACAGTCAGACTACTGCAACAGAAGCAGGCTGGGAGAGAGGCAGGAGATGCAGAGCTGAGCAGCGTCTGTCCCCACAGCAGAACTTGGCAGTGGGATCTTTGCAAAGCACCAAAATTGGGTATGAGTGTCACTAACTCTGCTCATATCCTTGGGGTGGCAGACAGCAGGGTCCAGTGCACTGCCAGACACGTGTTCATGAATACCTCAGCAGACAGAGGAAGAGATGGGAAGTGGGGAATGTGGGAAGGGGAGAGAACAGCTTGGAAGAAGCAAGGGAAAAATCAAAGGGCAGCTCTGGTAGCAAGCTTCTGGAACCTTTGTTCCCTCTCAGTGAGAAAACCAGACCATACTCAGTCGGGGGCCACACATCTTATGGCACTGACGACTCAGATATGCCCTCAGTATGAAGGGTCCCATGGCTGGTTGGAGAAGTAGCAGGAAGCAGCAGTTCACCCACCCTTCCTGGTAAGGGCAGCCACCCACCACTGACTGAAGCGTCAAACAGAAGAATCGCAAAAGAACAGTGAAAGCTTTCCAACCCTCTCACTGAGTGTATCCTGTATAGAACCAGCCACTCACACAAAGATCTTCCCTACACCTGCCCAGATCATAGAATCGTAGAATCATAGAATCATCTGGGCCGGAAGGGACCTTCAAAGGTCATCTAGTCTGGCCCCCCTGCAGTCACAGGGACA
>JAOQGH010000023.1:95604077-95615266 GCA_025769975.1 Gallinago jamesoni | reverse complement strand
TTCAGGGCATGCTCTAGTGGCCAAGATTATTGGTTTGTGGTGGGGTGTTGTGCGTGGGGTTGTGGGTGTGGGGTTTAATTGGTGGGTGGCTTTTTTTGTTTGTTTGTTTTTGTGGAGGTTTTTTTGTTTGTTTGGGTTTTTTTTTTATGTGGTTGGACTTGATGATCTCAAAGGTCCCTTCCAACCACTAAGATTCTGTGATTCTGTATTACCGAATGATTTACTTGACAAGGCTAACCCTTTCAAGATTCATTATGTCTCCTGGCTCAGTTGATGAATCTAAGCCTGAAATCTCTCTTGAAGCATGATAGGGCTTGAAGAGTGGTCAGTTCTTCCAGACTTACACACATTTAGCAAAAGGAGTTAGAAATCAAAGGTTTAACCTTTTAAATGTCTTACTCACTTTCCATTGTACAGTAGCTCATTATTGACTTTTTCCCCCCATTTGGCAAAAGAATAGTATTTCTTATCTGACGCAAGTGGAGCTGTCAACTGGGGGTTTTTGTCAGAAACTTCTGACAAGAGCTTAAAACTCCCTTTTTTCCTGCACTCCCATCCCTAAAGTGGAGTGAATGTTGTGGTGAGGAGACCCAAAAAAGCCAACACTAATCCTGTGCCTCAACACCAGCCTGCCTCCACCGAGCAGACAGTGACCAAAAAATACTCTCCGAGCAGCTTCCTAACTTCAGGAGCAAATGCTAAAAGCATAGCTAGAGCCTCTTGCCCCCTTCTTCTGAAAAGGCAGGGTTACTTTTGAGGAACACAATTTCAGTCATAGGAGGGAGGCGGTTCTGACCCGATGCCACCCCTTAGGGCGAGGCAGCCCAAAAGACTTTGCACGTCCTCCCAAATACGGGGCCAGCCGCCATCCTTTCCCCCCTCTGAGGGGGATTTGAGAAAACGCCACCAGTGTAAGAGAAAAAAACATCTTTCCCCTCCGTTGCCCCTCAGGGACAGAACTAAACCCCGGCTGTTTTCAGGAGCGGGCTGCTGCCGAAGTCTCGCGAGAAGACGCTCGCAATTTTCAGGAGCGGGCTGCTGCCGAAGTCTCGCGAGAAGACACACAACAGCCGCGGCCGTTGGGCGTCTTCTCGCGAGACTTCGGCGGCCGCCATGGAGCAGCCGCTCAGCAGCCCGCCGGGGCTGTCCGCCATCCTGGCGGTAAGGTGGGGGAGATAGGGGCCGGGCTGGCTCCTCGCCCGGGGGGATAGGGGAGGAAGAGGAGGCGGCACCGGCCGCCGTGTGTACGGGGGAAGCCCACGCTGTGGTGCCTGCTGCTTCCCCAGCTCGGCACGGGGCGGGCCGTTGAGTGCCGGTCCCTGAGAGAAGTCTGTTGGAGGAGGAGGAGAGCCATTGGGTTGACTCTCTCCACACCTTAACGTCCTTTCGTTTTGTGTGTAGAAGACGGACTGGTCCGAGCCGTGGCTGCTGGGGCTGGCGGTTTTCCATCTTCTCTGCTTCCTCCTGACCTGCGTCTCTTTCCAGCACTACCGGGTGCAAATAGGGCACTTCCTCTGCATGGGTGAGTAGGGGGTTCGTGCTTCCCTGAACTGGCATTCGGGTGATAAAAGGCCATGTGCATTGCTTAAGCCGGTCATGCTGCCAAAAATAGCTTCTTTTGGTCTCTTAACGATAACCGTTTTCTTCAGGTACTTGCACAGCGCACGGTTTTATACTTTGCAGCAGATAAGGTGCATGCAAATAAGTATTTCTCTTATGTAATAATGCATGTGTCTATCCGCAGTAAATTTATATAAGCTACTATGACCTATAAATATGTATTTATTTAGATTCCAAGCCTGTATGAAGTAGGCACTTTAAAACGCTGGTCTTATTGAGGATCTCAGATAAATAAGCTTTCTACAGCGTAAATGCGTCGCATAATAAATTGTTGCTGTGCTGGACAACCAGAAAAGAAAGCACCTGAGAGCCAGCAGGTGCTTTCTGTTCTGCCTTGTTCTAATGCTTCAGTTCAGGGACCATGGTCAGCTTTCAGCTAGATTCATTCCTTGAGGATGTTCACCATATGCCCCGCAGAGTGTTATGTCGGGATTTATCATCAGACTTGAGCCTGAGAATCCACAGTGGCATTGCCTACTCAAAGCTGTGTCTATATGACTGACAGATTTTGGTTTAATTTAGATGGCATGGATTTGGGTTAGCTCCATGTATCATGAGCAGTACCTCAGTTCTGTCATGATTGCAGGAAGAATAAGGAATTAAAAGAGATTTGCAGGCAAAAGGCACTTGAAGACTATGTTGACTTTTTAAAATATCATTTAGTGAACTAGGCATGTTAGGAGAGGAATCACAGCTTCCTCAAAACTGTAAATTCTTGAGTCAGCTGAAGCCAACGTTTCAGTACGTTGAGTAACCCCAAGAAGGAATCTAGAAACCTTAGTAGTTTCTATACATTCACTTGTAACTGCAGAGTTTAAAATGATATACGGAGGGCAAAATAGCAATGGCCTGTTTATGGCACGTTAGGCCTGAAGGTTCCCTATAAGAATATAGGGTTTTCTTTCTTTAATATTAGACATTCAGAATTTCCAATGACATGCTGTTTACTTTAGACGCTCTATGTAAAGTATTTCCTGTGTTTCTAACACTAGTTTGAATGGCCAAAGTCTAACTGTGTTAGAAAATGCAGTGGAATTGGTCATTGCTCACTTTTTAAAACCGAGATGTGGGTTTAAAACTTGCCCTTGTTAACAAGAACAGTGCATAAAAAATATCCATATTGAGTCCCAGCCCTGTTTGTACTTGAAAAACTTAGCTACTTTTGATATATCTGCAGTGTAAATAACTTTCTATTATAGATAGTCAGAAATAACTGAGGAAATAATGAAATTATCACATTGGTTTACTTTGCAGGTTAGCAGCTATAGGTATGTTTATACTGTGCGGTGCCAAGCAGAGATGATCCAAAGCAAAGCAGTATAGCACATTGAATTGTCATGAAGCTCCTTTGTATCATGAAGCTAGTTATTTAATTGACTTCTGCAGGTTACCTTCAGTCACTGAATCTGTTTTTGCTTTGTAATGAAAAATGAAACAAGGACAAACTTAAAATTTTGTAATTGTATTGCTTTTTTTGTTATACGTCTTGATGGCTTAGTATTGCATTTAAGTGTTAAGAATAGGCTAGTTTTCACCTGCCTGCAGTAAACTACTCTGCTATACACCTATTCAAAGTTTGGATTTTACAAAAATGCCTATATATATATTTAGTACCCTAGCTTCAGGTAGTAATATTACATATAGCGATGTGACACCACAATTTCTAAAATAATAACTTAATTGTGTACCAGTTTTAGGGTATTTCTTGTCACAGACATAACTTAGCGGTCACCAAGAAGATTGTTGGAAAAAAAACTGATATTTTTTTTTATTATTTTATGCTTCTATTCATTTGTATGCTGACCTCTTTCTATAAGCTCAGATGAGAGAGTTTGTAATAAAGTGGGTATATTTTGTGATTACTTAATACTTCTTAGTAACTATGTGGGATGTTTAATTCAGAATTGGTTTTGTGCGATTAAACTTTAAACCTATAGTTTGATCTGATGATGATCAAAGAATTCTACTGTCTGGTATGTATAAGGCTTTAAATATAAATGGCAGAACTGATAGCAGTTTATTTTTAAAGAAGTACTGAATCTAATATTTTTTGTTTTGTTGTACAGTGGGCTTAGTGTACTGCGCTGAATATATAAATGAATTAGCAGCTATGAATTGGAGGTAAATGTTTTCAGTTTCTTATTTTCATTTAAATGAATGTTCTTCTAAATATTTTTTCCTATCATTCTCAGAAAGTCATTAGAGTCACTCCTGCCTCATCAGTAGAATGTGATGGCAGATGGTCTGTTGCATCAGTTAATATAAAGCTTTTGAACAAAACCATGCAGTACAATATAGTTATCACTTAGCTTACAAGGAAGGCTAATTTTTAATAGCTAGCATGTGTACTGCTTAAAATCTGTGTTTATATGGATAGCTGTAGATTAACTAGTCAAAGAACTAAATGAAAAGCAGAGTGGGATGATTTAAAGGGAAGAATATGTGAGCTTTGGTGGGTTAGGTTTTTTTGTGTTGGATTTTCTTTGGTAGCTATTCATGTTCAACCAGCTGAAGTTAAGCACTACTCAAAAATATCACTACTATTTTATTTACTTATTTATATGCATTAAAAACATTAAAATTTGCCTGTTTTACTAAGCCTGTGTACCAGAATTAAACTGATGGCTTTTTTTCACAAGCACTGAACTAGACTTTCTCTAATGTAATTGGAAATTATGTTTAACACTACTTTATGCATGCATCTAATTAGAAGTCTTTATGTTCCACTTCAGGCATACAAGCCCCAAATTATAACTTTGCTACGTTTTATTATTGCCATTATCTTTTCTAATATAAGTAACCAGAATACCTGAGAGAGTCATTTCAGACACTTGAGGATAAGCATGATTTCTGATCCACAAATATATGTACTATTGTAGTCACATTAAGTTAGTTACTTTATCTGTGGATGTTCTATTTTGGTTTTGAGTCGTAAAACCTTAAAAAAGAGAGAGTGGTATTGTAATAAATATTCATAACTGATGAGATATTGACCGTCTCTTTGTTCTGACTTAATATAGTAGAATGCTGGCCTGTGCTGGACATCCCATGAAGTAGGATAATCTGTAGAGTGTCAGTGTTGAATAGTTACTGTGACAGTTGAATGTTATGTGAACTACAGTGGATAAAGCTTGCTTTCTCACTTTTCTTTATTTTGTTACTTTCAGGCTGTTTTCTAAATACCAATACTTTGATTCAAGAGGAATGTTTATTTCACTAGTGTTTTCAGCACCACTGCTGGTGAATACTATTGTAATTGTGGTATGTATGTGTTTAGTTACGTGGATGCTTTTATTAAATTGATAAGTAAATGTATGTGGATTACTTAAATTTCATAATTTACTTTTCAGGTCACCTGGGTTTACAGAACTTTGAATGTAATGACTGAACTGAAGACACTACAGCAGAGAATCAAAGCAGAAAAAGAGAAAAAGAAGTGAAAGTCCTAATGCTTTCTTTTTTTTAATTATAATAATACTTGTCCAGGTAATCAGTCCTTCTGTATGTTTATCCAGAAACAGCAATGGTTTTTTGCCTGATGTCAAGGGGACTTTACAACCTGTGGTCACGGATAATGAGGTGAAAGCAGGTTATCTGTAACGCATTTGAATTGGCTGTGAAATTGAGAAACCCAGTCTTAACAGGTCTTTGTGCCCTTCAGTGTAAGATAGTTAAAAAATACATAACCAAACAGAAACATAGTAGAAGACTGTCTCACCAACAGTGATAGCCTTGGTCATGGTGGAAAACTATGTCTTAACTGTGTGTTTATCAAGAATCCTCTTCTGCTGCGTAAGCCAGTTGGAGTTGTGTTGTGAAGTCCAGTAAATGAGGGATTGTATTTAGAATACCTCAGGAATCCAAGCTTCTGTGAAGCATTTAACTTCTTTATAAATCATGTTTCATACTTCCAATGTGTATTGCGTGCCAGTAGCATTTTATAAATAAAATTATTCACTGTATCTTAAATGGAGTTATTTTGTATTAATTTTAATTGGATTTTTTCTTTCCTTTTTTTTTCTCATAAAAATTCCCACTTTGGTAAATTCTTGTACTTAATCAAAATGATCTCTGCATTTTTTTAATTTACATTTCATTATTTTAATGCTGCTAGATAAATATATTTTCTTAAAACTGGATTAAACTTTCATAGCTTTTGCTTATTTGTAGAACAAAGGAAGGGGGAAAACATAATGTTCTATGCAAAATAAACAACTTTTTTTTTAGTAACGGAAAATGAGAAATTGATGAACTGAATGAAATAACTGAAAATGAAAAATGAAAAACTTCAGTTTTGCTCAGAGTTACCTGTCTTTATTTAAGGAAATTTGCGGGGTGGGAATAAACACAATGTAAGACTGTCCATATGTATTTAGCAGAAGTTGTATGTGGAAACAGTTAAACTTTTGTGTGGAGACCTCAATTTCTGTCTAAAGTAGATGTCATTTAAGACATAGGAAGGGTGATCTATAAAACTGAATTTAGACTAACATGAAGAACAGTTGAATACAAAACCACAGAACGCTAGTAAGTTTTTAAGCTTGCATGTATTTGTGAAATTAATTTTAAATACTTGAATAGTCATCATAACAATGGGAATATGGCCCTGGGGAGATAAGCAGATGACTGTGCATACACAGCTTGCAAGTCTCCTAGTTAGGGAGGAGCAAGACTGTTTCTGGAGGGCATCACAGTGTTGTGGAAGGGCACTGCACTGGTTTGGGATCCATTTCTTTGCCTTTCCCGTGGATTAATTTACGGCATGGCTCTCCTCGCTCATCAAGAATTACAGACAGCTTGTTTATATTGGCAAACTAAATATGTGCGGGCTTGCTGTGTTGTCTCATAGTTGTTCATTCTGTTTCTACTTTTTGATGTGATGTTGGGTAGTGTCACATGAAAACAGCTTGTGGCCTGGTAGAAAGTATGTGCTTTTTGGGAACGGTCCCTGTTTTGAAGGAGTGACTAACCAAATGGCTGCAAGATAGGCTGTGGCACCTGTCTTCAGGACCACGGAACTGGTTTCTGATTTTTATATAGATAGATGTAGTCCTACCAGGATGGTTTAGAAAAGTTCGGCTTTGCTCCTAATGATTTGCTGGGGAGAGGTAAGTAGTTTTTCATACGCAGCCCAAATCATGACCACACAAATCTTGTGCTCCTGACTTTCCTATTGTGAACTGTTCTGCAACAACATCAATGCACAATTGTTTTAATATCACACCCTTAAAGCTGTAGTACCTTGTCATACTGAGATGCCGCCTGTTGTCAGTAGCCTTTGCCTTCACAGCAGGTACGAATTTCACTCACAGTAAATGAGGTGGTTCAGAGCAGCTAAGCAGCAGGTCACTTGCAGTGGAAAACAGCATGCCTCCTTTAGTACATCCAAGGCAGACTTTCCCCAAATTGATCAGTATTTTGTCTTCTTTCTGGTGTGTGAGGTTGGAAAAAATAAAAATTCCCTTTTCTGTAAGCGTGTGAAACTGGTGTGATACAGCAATTAGAACTGTCCTTTCTAGGATAAGATAGACAAGATAACAGAAATTACTTTTTCTGTATTGCCCAATGTTGTGTTATTCTTGCTTGGCACAAGATTTACTAGGGAAGTTCTCCCTACTTTTGGTGACCCTAAGTGAAATAAATAAAAAATCTTGTGCTTGGTTAAATTCTTTTTCACCTTCCTCTCAGTGTTGTTGACTTTTCAGGCAGTATTTCGTTTGGTTTTACATTACGAGAGTAATTTTGCCCTTTTCTGTAAGATCCCAGACCATTACAGCCCTTAAAAAAAGTTGAAGAACAAAAAACACTTTGTGAGTGGCAGAAAGCTTATTTTTAATGAGCAAGTAAAAATCCATTTGAGCTGTATATTATCTGTTGATTTCTGATACCGCTAACATGATAGCTAGAATGCAAATAATACTTGGTTTAGACAATATCAGTGTGATGTGGTTTTTTATTTTTTTTAATTCCAGAAGTATTGCTGACTGAAAGTATAAGCAACTCCAAATTCTAAAATTATATCAGTATTTTTTTGAAGGACGAATATCTCATAATGTACACTCTGAAATTGTAAATTTGGTGTTTTTAAACCTCTGATTACTGAAACTATAATAAGTAAATGTAACCGTTATTCTTGTGTTTGTGAAAATTTACCTTTTATGTGGGTTCTATATATATGTCAGAAAAATATTCCCACTTTCTACATTTCAG
Organism: Gallinago jamesoni; assembly: GCA_025769975.1. NCBI lineage: Eukaryota > Metazoa > Chordata > Aves > Charadriiformes > Scolopacidae > Gallinago > Gallinago jamesoni. Next base: position 95,607,436 of record JAOQGH010000023.1, on the reverse strand, counting down.
AAAGACTCAAACTTTTATCGGAGTTGTCCTCTAGCTAACCTTGTCGAAGAAACACTATGTTTAAGAGCTAAATTTAAAAAGAAGAAAAAAAAACACTTAGGTGTCCTCATCCATAAGAGAATTAAGTAAAGCGTGGCTTTTCTTTGTTATGTGTCTGGATTTATGAAGTGACAGTGCAATAACATAATGTAAGGGCCTACTTGCTGACAAACCAAAATAATTGCATTGTGAATTTAGAGGCTGTTTTGGCTCCTTAGATTTTTGTATGTATAAGTGAAACGTTTAAGGCTGGTGGAACACCTTGGCTTTTAAACGAGAGACCTGAACTGAGGTTGCTTGCAAAAGAGCCTGTTGGTTTCATTTTGGGCCAGGCCTACAGAAGCGCTGGGAGCTCCTCAGTTGGACCCTTTGGAGAGTGAGATGAGACAGAAGTGATTTGTTGCTGGTTCTGTGTCTCTTGCAGGCAGCGTCTCAAACCTTCAGCCTTCCTCAACATGTCATTCCACAGCAGCACATGGTGTCAGCCAGTGTGGGAAAACATTAAAAGGGAGAAAGTAATACTAACCTGGCAACATTACCATAGCAGAAAGTAGTTTTGTTGCATATAAATCTGTGAAAAGATAGATTAGCAGAATTTAGCTGGCAAACTTCCTAGAGTTTGAAGTTGGCCTCGTTGCCTCTGGAAAAGTAATAACCGAGATGAGTTTCCAAGAATGAGAACCTAGAATTCTTTTTCCACATCCACTGAAGTGCCATATTCCTTAGCTTGGAGTGTATTTTCACCTCTTTTTGATCTGATTAATCTCATTATTCTAGACAAATTGGGACAGATCCAGTAAGGGAATTTGACAGTCTCTTCCTTAGGAGCATTTGCTAGTTCAGTAGGTAGGAGTTTCGGATATTCCCATCTCCCATAAAAAGGACCTATTTCCCAAAGGCACGGAAGGACAATAAATTGAGGTCTCCTGCATGTTTGTGTGTATTCCAGAAAAGAACTCTGAAGGACAGTCTTACTACTTTTCATTGACTGGGCCTTAAAAGAAGGGATCTGCTCTGGAAAAGCTCTGTTAGGTGCTGGTCTGCTGTGGCTGAGAGTCCTAAGGACGAAGACTATGGAGAATTGCTTTGTGGATTTCAGGAATCTTAAGTGCAAATCTTGTTTTTTATATAGGAAGTGGGAACGTCAGGAAAAAAGAGGAGTAGTGATTCTTTGGGTGAACAAGATAGAAAAGAATACAGTTTTAAGTTAGGGAATGTTCTGTTTAAATACAGCTTAACATTTTTGCTTTTATTGGAAGGTTGATGAAAAATTGGAAGCAAAATGTAATTTTTCATTGTAGATGAACACACCGTTTTTAGAATTAATATATTGAGATATGTTTCTATAGGAAACTCACATATTGTTTATATTTTTCTATTTAAATTTTTATAATATTTTTTAAGATGTTTTAAATATTTCTATGTGTTTTAACAAAATCCAGGTATTGGTGTTTTTCTGTGCATCCGGGGAAGGGATGATTGCAGTTAACCACAGTCGCCACTGGATGTCACAGTCTTACTCGCAGAAGCTGCCTCAAAGTTTCCTTCCGAGACCGTTCTGTAGCACTTTTCACTTCTCACTTCATAAATTCTTTCTGTGGCCTTTTTGGAATGGCTGAGAAGGCTTGGACTGTGGCCTCTGAAAGCAGAAGTTATCTGAGCTCCAGCATACATCTCCAGTCACTTCCAAATGTTTATTGACACTTTTGTTTTTTACATTAAAAACTACTTCTTGTAACATGTGCATATACACTTTCAGAGTCAGGACTAGGGGGAAGGTATGTTGTATTTTAAAGCTTCCTGATGCGGCAAGGAAATAAATATCTCTTGTAGCTTATACCTGCTTTTCATATGGAGGATCATGTCTTCAACCAATTAAAAAGAAGCACAGCAGCAAAAAGTGAGTTACACATTGTGTGGAGGATCTGCAGGAAGGCTTACTGAAGCAGCCTGGTTCGTGGCCTGACAGAGGTTATGCATGTCTTTTGTTTCTTACTCCTGCATAACGAATTGTTACCAAGCCTGGCCTTAGTGTGTTACACAGCTCACAGTCACTTGTAGTCGTGACTGAGGTTCTCAGAGTATCAGAAGTCACTTCAGACATTCTCCACAATCCGGCAAATGGTACTTGGCAATGTTCAGAGGCTTTATGGCTTCGTTTGAGAAGCTTTAGATGCAGAGTTCTCTGCTTGATGTTTCCCCTTTGTGTATCAGGTTTTGAGCCTGGTTTTTTATTTATCCTGAGAATTCATCTGAGCTCTGTTTCCAACCACCACCTTTTTGGGAGCTCAGACTTCCAGTTGGAATTGACTTCAGTCCCCTTCCTGTAATTTACATGCATGCACATACACATGACTCTGAAAAGATCAGGCAATTATAACCCGGCATGCTTGGGAAATGCCAGACTCATTACTCAAAACTGATGTGCTTCATGGACCTCTGTCTTGTAATCTATCTTCTTTTGACCTGTTCCTCCAAACTGTGCCCGTACTTACACTGCTGTTTTGCTGCAAAACTGGGAACAGTGTTGTGGTGAATAGGAAGTATCTCAGAGGACTCAAAAGGAAGGCCTCTACCTTTCCTATATTTGTGTTTATTATTTCATGTAAGTATGAACTGTAGGAGCCTTTCTCATAGGCATAAGGGAGCCAGGAAAAGAGCCGTAACCGGTAACATGTTGCACTGCTACAAGCACTGACTTTAAGTGGTCCCACTGAAATTGTGGACTTGTTTTCTTTGGCACCGTCTGGAGTTAGAACCAGTTGAAACCGAACATCAGGATCAAATGTGTTGCCTCTTTAATCTGAAAATGTTACCATAATTAGCAAGGCATTCAGCAGAACTGATTGAGTCAAGGCACATTTCTTAAAATGGACGGGTTCCAAGTGTCATTTATAACACACTTGTTGGTCCAGCCCTGAATCAAAGAAATACAATCTTGTATACCTTTCCTCCCTTCTGATCCAGCAAAAACCTGAGAAAAAGGGTTTGCACGGTGACCCGAGGGGAGGCAGAAGGAAGTTCAGCTGGACAAACAGGTGTCTAGGGCAGGACCTTTCACTGAGATCATACTTATCTCTCTGCCTGAGGATCGTGTAGTAAATACACCCCAGCACTTTCAGCTGGCGGGGCAGGATGTGAAGGTTTTCTCTCAACTGGGACTCCTACACCTTGATCTAAAGGAACACTAAAGGGAAGGGATGCCATCCAGAGGGACCTTGACAGGCTGGAGAGGTGGGCTCGTGCAAATTGCATAAAGTTTAACCAAGCCAAGTGCAGGGTCCTGCACCTGGGACGTGGCAATCCCAGGCACAAATACA
>JAOQGH010000023.1:95499944-95603977 GCA_025769975.1 Gallinago jamesoni | reverse complement strand
CATCCCTGGAGGTGTTCAAGACCAGGCTGGATGGGGCTTTGAGCAACCTGGTCTAGTGGGAGGTGTCCCTGCCCATGACAGGGGGATTGGAACTCAATGATCTTTAAGGTCCCTTCTAACCCAAACCATTCTATGATTCTATGATTCTAACACTAAGCTTGGAAGGGTTTTAACATGGTAGAAATAAGCTTTTAGAAATTCTTAAATACCCAACAGCTCATGAGTGATATATCTTGAAGTAATACATAGTAAGATCTACAAGAGGTGAATCATTTTAGGTCGATAACTGTAAGAGCCTCTGATACCACCTTGATACCTTCACCTTGATCTCGGGATTAGCCAGAGTGATTAGTTTCCTGTAGCCACCCTGGAGAGAATACGATTCGTAAGGTTTGTACTCAAGCAAAAGCATCATGAAAATCAGGAAGCCGATGCACCAAGCAAGTAATAAGCGCTTCATCGCCAAATATTTTCTGGCAGAATCCAGGGATCTGTGAGCTTTGGGGTTGTTTTAATACATTTGACCCACAGCAATGTTGTAAAACGGGATTAGAAATAGATTTAAAGACTTTACTTAAAGGTGTTGGTTCTGTAGGTTAATTGATAGTGCAACCTTTTGTAAGTAATCACAGACTCATTTTTTTCTTAAAAATCACAGAGTAAACACAAAAGAGTCCAATTTTATCTATTTTCTTGTTTCAATGGCCCAAAGTCCTAAATTAGACTCTTCATTCTACAGTAATTATCAAAAAGCAGGACACAATATCCCTCTGATTAACAAGAGCTAATTTATAAGAAAAGCTCATGAGACCAATTTCTTTCTAGCAAATTGGTTTATTGATTTTTACCATCAAAGATTCAAATTAATTAGTAAATAGTGTGTGTTATGCAAGTTTTTTGCTTCCCTCATGTTGTAGGAAGAACAAATTTAACATGCAAAATTAACTGACTGGATTTATATGCGAGCAAACAATTACAATTAAAATGGCATATCATTTCCACATAATTCTCTTTGAAATAGAAGTTAAAATATTCCAAAATATTATCAAATAGAGCTTCTTCAGAAACTGATTTGTCAGTAACTGTTTGATACTTTAAAAAAGAATTTTAAAAAGTACAGAACATATAGCTCATAGGTAAGCTATGGATCCCTAAACCATTAACTTGTAAAAAGTTTATAAAAGTTTTGCATGTTTTATATTTTAATGAAATACATTGGGAAGATCACTATGTCAGAAAAGAGAAAGCAAGCTGTTCTCCAAACTCTGAAGAAACTCATGGAATTTATGACTTTCAAGGCTTAAGAGAAATCATCCAAAAAGACTGAAATCACAATTTTGACACTTTAAGTGGAGTGAAATACATTGAGGATTTTTCATAGTATGAACTGCAAGTCATATCAACATATTTGTAAAGTGACCAGTAAAATTAATACATCTAAAGACTCCTTGTTATGGTTGTATTATGATCAAGAAATAAATGCCAAATAAGCTAAAATTACAGAAAAAAAAATATTTATTATCACATTTTTTCAACCAACTACTTAATTAATTCTTATGCATGTTAATAAATTCTAGGCTGCAGTAACTCAAAATGTCACCAAAAATCCTTTAAGTTGCAAGGTGGAGAACTTGACCTCTCAAATAAAAACTATCCTCTTTTAAAAGTCTAGCTGAGGCTTCATATAAACTGTTGGATGAAAATGCTGAAGGTATACTAATAAGTAAAGTTAATATTCTTTGCATTTCTTTTTTTTTATTTTATCTAGCAATGAATGGATTAAAATACTACCAGTCAGAATATTATAGTCAGTTAAACAACACGAAACCTGGTTTTGTTGTATGTATGTCCGTTAGGTAGACATATATTAATTAAAATCTAATTGTCAAGAGCCATTATAATTCAAAGTCATTAACTTAGATTTCATAGAAGATAACTAGAGTGGTCATCTCATTTAAATTTAACCCAGTTAAGTGCGATACACTATAGCTGTATTAACTCATCCGAAAAAAGATAAAGTGTAGAATATACAGAATTGTTTCAATTAACTACATAATTGTATTATATCTTAGCTAGAAAGCAATCAGTTTGCTTTGTAACCCTTAGAGGGCTCCATTGCTATGTAGTACTGGGAAACAGGCTGATTTGACATCTTAAAGTATTCTGACATCTACTGTAATTTAATTTAAGCCTTCTATTAACTCTGTTTACATGATTTTAACTGTGTGCAGAACCTTCCAAGCTGGTTAAAAGGTCTGGTGACATAGATTTAGGATTGCGAGATGAAGTAGACTGTCTCCAAAGCTGTTACGTACAGATTTACTGGAATTAGTATCGTAAATGTGACAGGATTCTCAGTTCCCAAATTTTATAAGCATGAGGACTGGTCCAGAGGCCAAATGATTAAATTATGACTTAACAATTTCTCATGATTTTCTGAAAGCTTCACTGTTCATCCAGAGTATGTGTCTAAGTTACAGCACTGCAGGGCAGCTTGCTCTCTTTAACAAGCCGATACACTTCAAGAGGTCGGGTCAGGGGGTTGTCTCCAAACAGCAAATCTCTTCCAGGGGAAGAGGCAGAAGAGCCCCCCCTTTTCTTCCTTCTAGGGGATTCAGGTGTGACTCGGCTCCTATCGAGAAGCATGAAAACAGCCAAGAGTATCAATAGCTCTAGCAAAAGGCTGGAGTCACAAATAGGGGGTGTTTGACACGAAAGAGAAGAAAAAGCAAGGACGTAGTAACAGTGAACTTGCATCCACCGTCTGTGAAGAAGAAGATGCTGTTTCAAAGGGCAAAGTGATGGCTACCCACTAACAGAGACGTAAGAGACCTTGAAGGACAGTTGCAACTTCACACGTGGTTCCTTTAGCAAATGGGAAGGGGGCTGGAATGGCACTGGAAGTGAGATATGTGTAGAAACAAATCTGGGCAAAACAAGGCATTCGAGTCAGATGTGCTTTTGTTTGCTTAAAGTAATTGTTTTTAAAAGCTAATATTTTGAAAGAAAAAGTACAAAGAAAATCAAAGCAAATAATAAACACAGAAAAAAAACTGCATGAAAAAATTCACATGATGAAGTGGAAGTTTTGCAGCAAGTGGAGGAAGCAGGAGAGCAGCTGGACACTTCTGCATCTGGGACAATGAAAGGAGAAGACAATTATCTGAGAGAAAAGAGAAATAGACGATGAAGTAAAAACAAACATTCCTTACAATCTGCCAGCTTTCTCTGGGAAGACACTGGCACATTCCCGTGCATAAAGTTCCTCCACAAGAACTCCTGTGAGAGGGACCAAAATTACGTTGCTCATGTAAGCTGGAAATTCCATCAAACCATGACAATGAAAACTCTTTCAGAGGCAGCAAAAAGCTCCTTAATACGTAGGTCGGTGCTGAGAGTTAAAAGCCATTTAACTCCATGCACTGCCTCCAGCACTCTGCCAAAGAGGGAGACTGACCACAAGATACTACTCCCTATTCCTTTGTGGATTTAGAGTGTGCTTTAGGAGTCAAAATGTTTCCCTCAGCTCAGTTTATCTAGAGCATGAAGAAACGCCTCACCATTGAAGGAAAGCCATCACCGTCTTAGCTCACAGGTCAGGCAACAGCGACGAAGTGTCTTTGCCAGGATCAATATTTTGCGTTTTCAGACTCACCTGATTTGAGCTCCCCGAAGTGAAACCGCTGCCAGTGTGATCTCTTCCTTGACTGCTTTTCCCTGGCAGTGGAAATGGGAATTCCTGTGTTGCTCCACCCAGAGGTGGTGGGTGGGTTTCCTTACAGCAAACCATGCTTTAGTAGCTACAGGATTCAGTGTCAGGAGATTCGTTCTGAGGGTGGCTGGTTGACTGTGTGTCCTGGAGCACGGTAAAGGACCTCCCTGCTGAAAAAGGGGAGACTACCCACATCGCTTGTATTCTTTCATAGCCTTGGTGAGAATGGACTCTATAAACACAAAGGTATTGTTGCTAATCATAGAATCATTTGGGTTGGAAAGGGACCTTAAAGATCATTGAGTTCCAGCCCCCTGCCATGGGCAGGGACACCTCCCACCAGACCAGGTTGCTCAAAGCCCCATCCAGCCTGGCCTTGAACCCCTCCAGGGATGGGGCATATAATAGGGGCATATAATATTAGCCTTTATTCTTGAAGGAGTTCATTTTCCAAGAGAAGAGAAAAAGAAAATAGGTATCCTGCAAGGAGGGGATGTTAAGAGTAAGAAACCAAATTTTTATGGCACCCTCATTGTAAGTATTTTTCTAACCCCAGTAAACCCCCTACCTAAAATAAGGAAATAAGATTTTGAAAGTGAAATGAATGACTGGTAGAATAGCTTAAGGTGAAAAATATGTATGGGATGTATTAAAGTTCCAGCAAATTTAAAAGAAATAGGCAGGAAGGAAGGAAAATTATTGCATGAATCATGCTCCCTTGGGTAACAGTGTCAGCAGACTTGAAATCATCATGTTGCATAGGACAAACAGATGAGAAAATTGATGAGTAACTGAAAAAAACTTTTCTTTTTTTTTTTTTTTTTCAGAACACTGAACTAGCAAACAGCTCTTTTTATATAATAACGATGTGAGGTAATCACTACCATCCCTCTGAAAGTCAGAGCTATAAAGAAGAATATAAAAGAGCAGATGGTAGGTTGTGATGATGTCCAAACAAATGCAAGCAGCCTTACTACTGCAAGAATTTTTCTTTATGGACCAATTTAATCACAGTGAATGGATTTTGCCCTTATTTCTTTATAGCATGTATTTCTGGGATGTTTGAGCCTGTTATTTCTTCACAACACGTGACTCAAATTTCTTAAATAGAATGGTTTTAATTTAAGCTGATCTATTGCTGGCCCTAAGTCTGTTCCTCTGTTAGACAGGTGGTGAGAGCCAGCACATAAGCAGTTTGGGTAATCCAGGAGTATTGACTTGGGCCCCAAGATGTTTAAAAATTTTTTAAAGTCTTTGAAACTTTATTTTGTTTATATCTATCTGGGTGCAATCTCCCAAGTTCAATTTTTTTTAGTTCTTTCTTTGTTAGGCAGGAAGGTAATAGATCAGATGTGTTTCAGCCTGCAAGTTTGTATGTTTGCTCTCCTACCTTGAGGTGATGCCAGCAATTCCCTTCCACAAGCAGCACTTCAGTTAGCCCTGGAAAGTGTTTGCACAGAACTAGCAGTAAGTTATTGCAATATTACAATTCTACTGTGAAAAAGGAACCATATCCAGAAAAAAAACCCAAAATGTATTGCCATAGCATTGGCATACAAAGATATCTACAAGAAACAAGATGGACAATGAGGAGAAACAGAGGAGAGCAGAAACCAGTGGGGAGCCAGAAGGGATACTCCTGTTTTTTTTTCTTGGACTTCTGATATAATATGTGATGATAGAATCCTTCCTATTGCTCATCTTATTTAACATATGAACGTTAGCTATGAGTTCCCAAACAGTGGTGTGGAAACAAAAGATAAAAGTTCCCAAATGGGGTGTGAGAGCAGTTGCAGCCTAGCTACAATGGGATAGTCTGCTGGCAGTGGTAGAGATGGAAGTGCAAATGGTATAGTGAGAGAGAGATAGAATCATAGAATCATCTGGGCCGGAAGGGACCTTCAAAGGTCATCTAGTCCGACCCCCCTAGAAGACAAATCTGTGTGGCAAGTGCTCCAAATAAAAAAAGACAAATCAGTAGTTATGTCTGACCTGCTTTACTTCACAAAACCTTCCAACTCCTTATGTCAATACATGGAAAAGACTGTAATTCTCATTCTCAAAGAATGTGACTATTAAAATAGCATCTGCCTCAACACTTACATACAAAGAGATATTCGGGGGTTCTTTTCAAAGACTGCACTCTTAGAGGTACCTCATTTGCAATAGTATCTGGCTTTTATATAGCTTGTGGAATGTCTGAAATCCATTTGCCTTCACTAAGATGTACTGTAAACTATTTATTAACATTTATTAAAAGCACAAAATACCAAAATAATGCCAAGTAATATTACAAAATACGTTTATGGATGTAACTTCCTATTTTATATTAAAAAGGCTATTAGGCAAATACAAGTAAGACAAACACAGCCTTTCCTTTTATGACATTTAAAGGCAGAGTTTGTGTGGTATAATGCTCTTAGAGAGACAGAAATTGGAAGAGGGGCACTATAAATCCTCTTTCACATTTTAAATCTTTGTACTGTCATTTGTGAAACATAAATTCTTAGCCTAATGTTCTTGAATAAACAGCTGCAGAGATCCTATTTTTTAAGTACATCTACATGATCCATTGCAGCTCACGTGGACGTTCTCAGCTGGGTTTCAATGAGCTGCCCCGTGGCTGATAGCGGGGGAACCACACGAGCATGTCAAATTAGCACCGAGTGGCTGGCAAAGCTCTCAGCTCTGGGCTGCCACGGAACAAATTATGGCAGAAGCTTTTATTCAGTGTCTACTAGCTTGAACTTCTCAAGGGCTGTTTTCTCCACTTAAATGATTTTTTTTTAATTTGATACTGGAAGACACAAAAAGATGACAAGTCCCTCCAGATCAAAATACTTCAGACCTGTCCAAAGTAGTTTAGCCCTCAATGTGTTCAAGAATTTTTCTGTTTTCAAATAAGCAATCAACTCAAACCCCTTGGGACACCGACAGTTTCACTGTAAAGAAGTTCTGTTTTCTCTGCCGAGACCTTTGAAATGAAGTCTACTCCATGAAGTTTATTGAATTCTGCATTTAGGATGTCCAAACATGCTCAGAGCCGTTTTCTTCCTTCTAGCAGACCTTTTCTTCACACTTTAGTCTCTGGGATAAATGTTTATAAAAAGCTATCTTATTTTGGATTCCTATTTTGACATCAGTTTGAAAAGTTCCTTATAATTCATCCCAGGGTAAGGAAGAACAGGAAACCCTGTCAGGGATTCCAGCAATGCTTCCCTTTCTTACTCTCCCTCAAGGCAGCAGAATCCTCCAGACGAATGAAAACTCACATCCCTGAACTGACGCCTGGACAGAACGCATCCCGCTTTGAAGTAAGAGGCATCATCATGCTCTTCCTCACACTCTGTTTGTCATTGCTTGTCATTTAGGAAAGTGGTTGGGGCTTAGCCCCTCTGTAGGTATGAACTCCAGCTTCTGCCAGTGGCTGACACTTCTGCTTCTGCCCACAGGCTCCAAGCAAAGCTGAGATGTGGGAAAGGACCTTCTCATTGAAGCAAGGAAGTAATCTAATAAACTTGCATATCGTTCCACTCTTGATCTCAGGATTTTATGCCCTGCCATCCTAGTTTTCTGGGGTGATTAACTTTTCCCCTTATTAGAGTTTATTATACTTCATTTATAAATAAATTAGAAACCCGTTACACGCTGTGGGTTGGACACCACTTGGGCTGTGCAATACTGTCGTTATTTGATGTTAGAATCCTGCTTGTCTTTTAGTTGTGTAGGTTGTTTCCTAATTTTGCAAAAGGATAAAAATAACTGATTTATAAAGACAGAATATGTTACTCTTGTTCTAAGAGTTAGCAGGAAAAATGAATAAAATAAGGGCTCTGCTGGATCAGACCAAATCCATTCCAATGCAATGTCTTTGACGCTGGCCAACAGCAGTTCCTTTATGAAGTGTATAAGAACAAAAAAAAATCATACACCCCTAGCCACACACCACCTGGTGGGTTTTGCTGTGGGACTTCATGATAAGAACATTGGTACTTACTGATAAGTAACCTCTGATGCACGCACTTTCCCCAAGATTATTTTTTTTTTAACTCATTAAAAATTTTAGTAACAAATAATCAAAAATTGATTTAAACTGATGTCTTGGGACTTTTAGCATTGGGTTGGATTGGGGTTGGTTTTTTTTTAGGAATGAGGTATCTTCAGTAACATTTTTGTTGATAGAGGTTTCTCAAGTCTAAGCTGAAATTGCTGATCATGATGATCAGACAGAAACTGGTAGAGGGAACCTCATGATAACTCACAGCTCAAAGAGTGGGACCCTCACTTAGAAAGCGGTATAACTAGATCCACACTCCTGACCTGGATTAGACATGAGCTTGAGACACCCCGAGGGAGTGCTCCACATACCAGCAGCCCCTTAGATCTTCTTGGACATCCTGTTTGTATTATCTCCTGTCAAGGGCTACTTTAGCCCAATAGAGAGAGCTCCATTATTAGACAACAAGAAATCCTGGTTCAGAGTCCACCTTTGAACGCCTTGACAAGGTGTACTTGCAGTCATGCCTGTTGGTTCTCTCCAACCTCCAGCCATCAAAATACTCCAGAATGAAGCTCTCTATTTTTTTTTTTTATCTCGACTGTGAATGTAAATTAAGGATATATTTTTTGGAAATATTTTCAGGAACATTTAACAAATCTGAAGTTATCCTTTAGGTAACATACTCAAAATAGGTATACAATTATTTTTATTGGATCAGTAAAGAAACAGAAAGAGAAATCACTTCAAAATATGCTTAAAAATTAGTAGCATTAGTTTCAATGTCAATAATAATATTATAATAATAATAATACTTAGGCAATTTGAAACAAGGAGTCAAGAGATATAGTAGGAACAATTGAATGTTCGAGCTCTGTTATTTTTTAAAATTGCTATGAAACTTTCAAGAAAAAAGTATGGTGCTTCAAAAGCTTATGTACCTGCATAATTTTCTTAAATAATTTTCTTTCTTGCCTGATTATAATTATTCACATGCATGGGATTTTATAAGATGATGACTATCAATATGTACGGTAACTTTTAACCACATGCATATGTCAAGGAAGGACTGTTGCTAATCTTTTTGTAACAGCTTAAGTGATCATAATTCTTGGTGGTGTTGACAGCTTTTTCCTGCTTAACTGTTTAAAACATTTTGGTATTATATGGTGGCTTTTCTCCAGGTTTACAGTATATTGTTTTCTTGTTGCAAGAGGGAAAATTTACATTAACCTTCATATATAGTACTTGACATTTATAGTACAAGTGGGATTGATTACTTTAACATATGAGAAAACTGCAGCCTTAAAATACACAGGCTAGGAGACAATAACATCAAGTCCCAATACATTATTTACTTTGCGCTATTAAATGCTCCACTGCTGGTCGGTTTCAATATTCTTGATATCTGAAATTTGTACCATGAGAACATAAATTAAGTCTTAATGTGCAGGCATTTCTGAATGCATTTGCTGTGTTATTGTTTCAACTGTGTCAGTCCCACTGTGCAATTTTGCCTGAAACACAGGGAAACACATTGAAATTAAAGGTGTTACCAAAAAATGGATACATTTTTATGGTTTGGAATTTTGGTCTGAATGAGTATATAGAAGTTCTGAAAAATTCTGAGCTGCTTTTCTCAACCAAAATAATGTCTGAAATTAGCCAGAGTATTTTTCTGTAAAGAAAAGAATATTGGTTTGGGATTTTGTGTAATATTTTACCTCTTAGAATTGCACAAACTTTGATGTTATTTCCAAAAGCATGAAAGAACAGAGCTATACAGTTTACATCAAAAATGGGTTGGTTTGTTTGTTTTTTAAATTATAAAATCAGCATGAGAATCCTTTTTTTTTTTTTTTAATTTGAGAACCTGTGCATGCATTACTTCAGAAGTTCTCATTTCTTCTAATTATAAAAAAATATGGCACTTCAACTAATAATTTTTAGGTCAAAGCTATGCCTAAAATTCTCTTACAGTTTGAGGGCAAAACCTGACACAGACTTCAGCTGTGATTCTCAGGAGGGACATTCCTAAGGTAGTGAAGTGAGCACCTCAATGAAGCATAAGATTTCCCCCATCTGTTCTCTTACTATTTATCCATTTCCCTTGTCCCACCACCCCCCATCTCCTCCCACCCCCAAATTCTGACAGTAAAATTCAGGTTACTTTCATCTTAACAACCACCTCTAGCAATAAGCAGGTTTGTTTTTATTTTGAAAATCAAAAGGAACCAAATAAGAAGGTAGCTAACGAGTTCCATGTTGTCATGTTAGAAATACAAATGTTTTTGCTGTAAAAAGTCAGAGAACTAAATATCTTGAAATGAGAAGACAGAGAAAGCCACAACAATGCTATGAAATACAGCACCATGGAAGGCAGGGTAAGAAAGCCACTTGCTCCAGGACGCCCTCTGAGTGGAGCATGGGAGGTGATGTCTTGAGGTCCTATCAGATACTGCTCTTGCCCTTGCACACCCACAGGGTGCGGATGCCTGGTGAGCCACAAGCCCTTGAGGAATCCAAGTAGGAAAGGGGTGCTAAAGTACCTCACTATGCCAATATACCATTCATGCTTGCTTCAGAAAGCTGTGAGAATGGCTGTTGAGCGGCCTGAATAATATTGCTGTACAGCTGATTGTGCTTTATTTGACAGAAGCTTTATTAAATCCTAATGAGTTGCTCTTGTACGTGACTTTTCTTCCACTAACCTGGGAAACATCTCACAAAGATTAGTAAACATTATTACCTTTTATACACAAAGACAACACGTACCAAGTTTAAAGATGTATGAGCTCTGTTTAGGGAGAGAGAGGGAAAGGTGAGGAAGCTGCTTTGCTCAGTTACCAGAAAGATCTTGGTCCCTATCTCCACGTGGCCATTGGCATGGGAAGCAAAGAGTTATTTACCTTTTCCTGAGCGTATTAGTTAACATTCAACCTATCTTGGAGTAAAGAAACACACCACACTATATAATTAAATTAATTTTAAGTCACTGAAAAAATGAGTTACAAAGATATTAACTGACTGCAAAAAAACCCTCATCTAAATTATTTTCCTCGTTAATAATTGGTGGTAGGTTACTTACAACTGTAAATTTAAACATGCACGATTAATTAAATATATATATTTCACATTTGACATTTTTATATTTAGGATGGAATCGTTAAAGCTTAATAAACATTTAAAAGAGGTAATTTACATCTTCACCTCTGTTTATTCCTTGAGATTTGAAAAGATAACAATATTTAATGGGTTTTCATTTAATTTAATTTTCTTTCCATGGTTATTGGAGAACCACTTTGCCATACTTGATTTCATTGCATGAAATCTTCAAATCCTGATTCGATGGTGTCATAAATATCTCATCTATATTCAGTGTGTCCAATTTTGCCTTTTCTTCCAAGCTTTAACTGTAAAGCAAAGCCAGAATCCTTGTACATGACACTTAGACCAAGATTACCATTGTTAGACAGTCTAAGCACTGTTTTCCAAATGACACCTTTAAAGCTTTTACAAAATACTGTTTCCTTGTCACACAACATTTTGGGCATAAGGTGTCAAGATTTTCTGGGCAATTCTAAAATTAATCATCTAAAAATTAACAACACACCTCAACTAGTGCAACTATCTAGGAGCAACTATTATGCAGAACTACAAAAAAAGTCACAAGCTTTATATTTTCTACTCTGTCCCCTTTTTTTTGTTTTATTTTAAAAAAAGCCATGTTCCTTCTTGGTCTCTATGAGGTATATCTTCTTGTTCTATTTTTGTATGATCTTCAAAGACCTGTCATCTCTACTACATATCACTGTCGGTTTTATGTAAACACATCCATTTTGAGAACTTCAACATGTCATAATCTTTTAGAGACAGATGCAGAAAAAGTATAACGAAGAGTATTGTATGATATTAATTTCATATAACTGATGTGCATTTAACCTTTTTATTCTAGGGCATTATTCAAATAAGTCTGTACCAGTTTTAGGAAAACCTTGCCTTTTAAGACAGTTTTTCTTTAATTATTCGTGACAGTGTTATAATAGTACCAGTATAATGTTTCTTTTCTTTTTTTAGAGGGAGTGCATCCAACCTAAAAGGTGGCAGCTTGGGTACGTGCGTAAAATTCTGGTTGATCAAATGTGTATTGAATTTCCTGAATCTGCAATTACATATTTCTAAAATTCCTGGAACTAAAGAGGAGATAAAAATTTGGGCAATTGCTCAAAAATATCAAATGAGCCCTTCTGGAATGTAGCACTGGATGAATACTAAAATTACATGTTTGTGAATTGTTCATAAATCAATATTTCTAACAGGATAAAATTAGTTTATTGTAGATTCCAATTTGAGATCATTAGTATGGATCCAGTGTCTGGATTTCTTTATATTGAACACAGATACTTAAGATATGTGTCTTCAATCAATTACACCCTAGAGATTCTACACTTAACTTCTCTGTTTTCTGTTGTTTTAAAGAAGACTACATTCATTTAATTCACTTGAAATCTTCCATCTTTTCTCACTTAAGTCCAGGAATTGATCCTAACAGCCAGTCCAGAACAACAAAAATGAAGAGGAAAGAACAGTATCCTACTTAATACATCTCTTTTTCAGTGCTCAAATTTGTCTCCCAGTGACTTAATGAATCTGCTCATCTCTCTCAGTCCTACTTTGAGTCAATGATCTGGCCTGGTTTGCCTGCAGGATCACGCACAAGAGCTACGTGGACAAAAGCTGGTTTGTTACCAGTGCAGGTGAAAAATGAAGTAAACATCTAAAATATGAATGTTGGAAAACTAAAATGAGGTTTTCCTTCCCTTTCTACTTTCTTTTAATAAAGTCTCATTTTTACAACTTACTGGTAATGCCTCATTCTAATTATAACATGTTCTTTTGTTTTCAGTTACAGAAGCCTATTTCTTTTCTAATGTTTCCTATCTGTGTTATTTGACCAGTTAGCTCCTGATAGGATGAAATATTTTTTTTTTCTATTCCCTGCCAAACTTTCTCTGCTCTTCCAGAAATCTTATAGTCCTGACCTTTTAAAGAAGCTATTACTCTACTACTATTGCACTGAGCACATTATTTCTTTTTGTGGTCTTATTGGGAGGAACACAAAGATGCTAGAAGCTGAAAGTGGTAATGGTCCTGTAAGAAAGCAAAAATTCCCTGCTAACCTCACTAAAGAGAATGGGAATAAAAATGTTGTGGGTTTGTCTCTGTTGGTTCTGGGTTTTTTTACTTAATGCATCTGTGTCTCTTCATGACAAGTGCTATTTCATTTTTTTCGAAGGTGAAGTGTCATGTTATAACTAGCTGATTTAATCAACATTTCTCAATGTAATTGCAATCACAAAATTCTTCCATCACAACTATGTATTTTACTGAAGCAGAGCTCAAAAACTTTGAGAATGCTTTTTGGATAACAGTATTGAAATTATGCAAATGGCTGAGATAATCACAAGATTTCATTCAAACATGCTTCCTGAAAAATAGCCTGTGCCTTTCTTAGCCAGAGAGTACTCAACGGCTGCTTCTGTGGCACCTTTGCTGTACTGTACTAGGGAGCCAGCCTTTCCCCGAGGTAATTGCTTCAGACTTGCTGGTGTTCATGTTGGCTCTAGCAAATGGACACCGGAACAAGCTGTCCTCTCAACAGTATCTGGGTTTTCTTGCAAAAGTGAGGTTCAGACTGGAGCCTGGATGCAACCTTGCACGTATGTGGAGCACATGCTCTAGGGACCGACCCCTAGAATAAATCACAGCAACCTAAAGCATCTGGTGAGCTTCTTTCAGAATTCTGTTCTTGCTATTGAGTAACCTGCTCATCTTCCCAACACAACTGTTGCAGATATAATGATCTGAGGATGCGTAAAAGAAGGCAAGAAAGAGTTTCATTGAGTGTAATCTGGTCTTATTGACCTGGACTTTGTGGCAGTATTTCCACAGGCTTCAGTGCATCCACACTTCTCCTTACTGCACTTACTGGAGCTCTAAAATGTGCTACAAGGTTTCAGCAATTCTCACAATATAGAGGGGATCAGCTGAAAGTTTATAATTACGCAAATTGTCTGAATGAAAGCAAAACACGCCAAGTGGGAAGAATATGAACTGGACAGGCAAACTAGGCTAATTTAAGCTAATTTAATTCACAGCATTATCAGGAATGCCACATAACAAACAAGATCTAATATAGGCAGCATCTCTTCAAGTAGAGAATTAGAGGTTGTAAGAGGCACATGCAAGTTAAGAACGCAGTCTGCTTGTCACCTTGGACTATGCTGAGAGACGTGGTGTTTTAGAGGCATGAGTGTTTTAAAGAAATCTGTATTCAGACATGACCAGTACAATAAAGGAATGAAACATTAATACTGTTGCAAGACCCTAAATGCTTTAAATATCTGTGCCTAGCAAAATCAATTCCTCTGGAAAATCACGTCATTAGGGGGTAATCAAATCACTCTTGCAGATGGTAAATCTCTGAAAGTATCACCTCTAGTAAGGTCCAGGGGACAATACACTATTGTCACTTCTGGTTAACAAGCCTGGAAAAGCAGGGAGGCTACAATGTACACTGAGAGACAGCCCTGATCAGGAGACACTGACACACTCATTTTGGAAAAAAAAAGATGTGAAAAGCTGGTCGACTGGATGCATTCAGCATCTACATAGCTGTAAACTGCAGCTCGTATTTGATGTGTTGCCTTCTGCTTTTTCTTCATAGATTTTAATTCTAACATTTTTTTACTTCAGAAAAGCTGGCTGATCATGTGTTAACTGTGGCACTGTCCCTGAGCAAAGGACAAGCTGTGCTAGTCAGTGAATTTAAACTCACGTACACCATAAAGTACATTTCGAAGGGCCCGTGGAAGTTGAATACAGGCTGTTCCACAGACGCTCCTGGACAGAATATTTGTTAAAAGTGAATTTACTGAGATTTTTTCCTATAGGTTGATGTTCATGTTGAATCTCATCTCTCAAAGAGGATGGGTGATTGCAGAAGGAAGGGAGAAGGAAGGAGATTTAAACCATTTTCTATTGGAAAAGTTTTACCTACAATTTTCTAGATTACTAGATAATTCTAGTAAGTTGCAGGTACACTGATATGGATGAGACAGTCCATATAGGATTCAACACATTATTCCTAGAACTTGGTGTCATTCTTCTGCTGGGCAGAGCCAAATGAATGAACAAGTCATTAAAAAGGGAAAGAGCTTTGAATAATTAAAAAATCAAAAAAAAAACCCATCCAGGCAAATTGAACAGAGCTGTACACTTCACTGGCATAGACCCTCACACCACAGCACACAGAGACTTATTAGGATGAGCAGCTGAAGGATCAAGCCATAGTGAAGAACAAACCCTTAGTGTCAGGATCTATCAAACTGTGCGAGCCGAGAATAGCAATGTCTGAAACCATTAAAAAATAACTGCATGCCAGGACTCTCCAGCAGAAGAAACACTATGACAAGACTGCCAAGCCTCATTGCGAGCAGGAGAGCGTGGATGCAAGCAGATCCCCTCTGACAGCCCACCAAGTGGCACCTGTAGCACCCTACTTCAGGTAATACCACCGAATGTCACACTGTTGTCCCTTCTAGTAGCCACACTGTGTATAGAGATGTATTAGCCTGTTACTGCCTCCAGTTCAAGGTTTAACACAAAGTGCTTCCTTACTGTGTGAGCAGACTGGACCAGGAGGAGAACCTTGTCCCCAGACTGGGTGGCATAGGCTGAGACAGGAGCACAGGGCTCAGAGCTGGCTCCTTCCTCTGCTGGCATTGCTGGTGCACGGCTTCTGGCTGGCATCCCCCTGGGCTCCACGGAGCACCGCTGAGATTCACTTGTTATTCCTCTGGGGGTGCATTTAATTCAACGTACTTGAAGTGAGGGCAAGGCTGCACCACAGAGGTGCTCTCACACCACTGAGAGAGGTGCTGGGGCTTTATGTTCTGCACTGCTGGGTGTCACTTCCATGCTACATGAGTAGATGGGAGGATAAGGTGTGCTGGGTCTGGATGAAGGGCACCACCAGCCCTTACAGTCCCTGTCTGGCCCCACCATGGCCTTTCTCCACCCTACCCACAGCTCAGCACTCCTATCAGCCCCTGCCCCAGCAGCACCACAGCAGAGCCAGTCTTCGGCTCCCCAGATCCTGGTCCCAACAAGCCAGGCCACCCATGGGCCTACATCCCATCCTGTCCTCAACCTGTCCCCGGGGAGGTGGCCAATGCCTGGGCCTGGGGCTGACCTGGTGCTTCCCCCCCTGCACTTCTCTGCATTATCCAGCTCCATCACTTAGGTACTAGAAGAATTACCTGTTCCTACAAACCTTGCTTTCTTTCCTCATGTCCCTAGCGAAACCTGTCTGTAACAATTTTGCTGGTAACTCATTCTCACCTAACAGTTTTGTCCTTTTCCAAATCAGTTCAAACACCCCACTGTTGGCCACCACTTGAAACAGCATCTCCCGATCTTGTTCTTCAGGAGGACTGGACCGCAAGAGTTGGATCCAAAAGCTTGAATTAAGGGCCTGATTTAACTAGCTTATAACCACAGTCATAAACCTGCATTAGTAGTCTAGAGACAGAAAAAAAAAAAAAAAAAAAAAATACAGACTATGTCCAGTATGACAAGGAATGAAAAGTATCTACATAAAATTACTAAGTCAGAGAGGGAAGTTGATTTCCCACCCTTACATCCACAATCATGTTCATAAAATGAGGCCATGAGGCAAACAAAACACAGCTGGCGAATCCAGCCCAATCCTTGAATTGGGCTTTCAATTGAATTGAAACTTGAAGACTCTGGAGAAAAGTATTGAGGGAGCTCAAGAGCTGATGAGAGAGTCACTGATGTTCAGAGATGCAGCGCTGAAACTTCTCAGCAAGAACAAGAATGATCTCCTTAGGTTTCAAGATGTGCAAGTAATCTGCCCTGATCATTCTGCCATCAGTTAATAAACATTTATTTCTGTGCTGACAAGCACCTTGGGCACAAAAATACTAGCTTAGTAGTTTTATAAGAAACAATGGATACTGACATTTACCAAGTAGGCAATTATTGCTGTTTTGCAGCTTTAATATATATATGTTCTTTATTGAATTTACATAGGACAATAGGAAAATATGGATTGGAAGGGAGCTCTGGATGTCATATAGTTCAACCTCCTACCAAAGCAGTGTTAGAACAAAATTAAATCCATCCCTCTTGTAAGATTTCTCTATGAAGTCCTGCAGTAGGTCTTCAACAGTTTCAGAAAGTAATGAAGAAGAAAACTGGAAAAACACAGGAAAAAATAAAAGTATTAATTAAAATAAGTATTTCAAGTACACATTTACTTCCTGTTCATTTTTGAATGGTAGGAAAATCAAATGAACTCCAAGAATAATAAATGAACAAACAAATAAAATGTTCTGAATCGGTTCTAGCAGTCATTTTATTTGACTGCAAAAAAAAAGGTTTTCTTATTTTTTGCTGTAAGAAAAAAATAATTACCTTTAAATTATCCACTATTGAAAATCAGTTATTCATGCAATCATCTACACTATTTTGATAGTACTCATACTACCCTCAGAACAGCTGCGTTGTCTTCTGTGTCCAGGACCATATCCTGGGTTGAGTAATCCTATTAATAATATATAAGTTTTTTATGAGTGGTTTTTTGTGAATACTTCAACTTTGTAGTTCAGACTTACTGAACTGCTTAGGGACCAGCAGAAGCAGGATCATTTTGTCATATTCATTTTGCAATCATAAGAAACAGAATTAGTAAATCAAAGAATTGGAACACTTGCAAAGTATAAGAAAACAACAGACAGTGATGTTCAATAAGGATGGGAGTGAATATATCTTGAAAGATGATATTAGAATTAAAAATTATCTTGATTAACTGGAAAAATAGTCTTAAAACAGTGATATTTAGCTAAATAAAACTGAAACTCCACTTGGACAATCTATTTCAGTAATACAGAATGGAGAACTGGCAAGCTACCAGTTTTATATGGGAAATATTTAGAGGTCATAATGGCCATTACAATGAATGTAAACCCAGTGATATCTTCCTCTAGAGCTACAGGTGAAGAGCCTGTAGCATATAAAGACAGTCATAGCCTGTATGACATATAAAATAGTTTTTCCTCCCACTTCAAAACTGTTTCCTCTGTTGGAGCGTTGTGCAAGTTTGGAGCTCTGCTCTTCATGAAATATACAGAGGAGTTACTGAGTGGAAGAATGAGAAATCTGAGGCAAGACATGAAAACACTCTTCAGATCTATGAAAGGTTGCTGAAAAGAGGAAATGAACGAGTTCTTCTCCCCTTTGGAGTTAGAACAGTCTTAAACAGCAATATAGTTTACATTACACTTAGTAAAAAAATTGTCTAAAATCTTACCTTTCTAGAAAGTGATGCTATTCTGGCTCGTTCTACCAGATGCTATATTAGAATCTATTAAATCTTTCCACTATTATAGCAGACATTGCGGTATTTTAATTTCTGAAATAAAATCCATTTGTTTCCACAGTCTGATGATTTCGGTCCATATGTCATTTCATTCCTAAAGAGGTTGTGGGTACTCTGATTACTCTGTTTTTATTAGCAATGTGTTATGTGAGACTGTGTAAGTAAACATACATTGTCTACTCTATACAAAGCAATATAATTTTTCAAACTTCAGAATAAAAAGAGATTAAAATATCCCTTTAACACTCACGGTTTGAAATTGTATTAGTTTTCAGTCCCAGCATTCAGATTTATCATACTTCTAATCTTTTCTAAATCTGAAATATACTGTAATATATTTACATTTTATTACATACTTGCATATGTGTGGATTTAAGGTTCAGAGAAGTAACTAATCTACAAGTAAGTTCTGAAGATCGTAACTCTCTCTAATGCTAACTGCAATTGGGACTGGCTTAAACTTGCGTGCCTAAGAACACATCTCCCTGTTGTACATTTATTTTGGAAGATCTAGCAAATGCTGATGCAGTAGAAAATGAGGTGTAAATTACAGTGGGAACTGCAAGAAAGGATCAGCAACCTTCTAGAGATTTCTAAAGGTCTGTGATAAGAAGAGCCTTGCAAGCTACCCTTGAAGGCTGCCTCTCTCTGTTCACCGGAGCAGTGGTGTGCCATAGCTCATCAAGCAGTGAGTCAGTGGCATGGGGTTAGTGGAATGCACCACTTGGATAGTATTAGTAAAATCACTCCGCTTCTTTGTTGGGGTGTGAGTCATCATAGTCACAGATTGTGGCATCTTACAAATTTCTCATTGCTTATTCTTCAAGCCCATCAGTTAAATTTGTGGTGTGATTGTGGTTTTTTGTTTTTTTTTTTGTTAGAGGGCCATACTACACTAAAAGGACCCCAAAGCAAAAAAAAAAAAAAAAAAAAAAGTAGAAGAAAACATAATGTAACCTCACCATAGGAATTAGCAAAAAAGTTTCTGAAGTGCATCTGCCTCCTAAAACAAAAGCATAATCTTCAATGCCAATATGACATCAGCAGTGTTGGAAACACATGCTTCCAAACAATGGAAAAGGGAAAAAGAAAACAATTCTCTCCATTCCTACCCAATCTCATAGGAAGACTAAAAATCAACACTCTGTCGCTGTGAGTGTGCAGGGTTGCTGAGAAGTCTGCCAAAACCTACTCAGTCAAACCAGTCAACACTTCCCTCTCACAGTGAAGCTTACAGCAAATCCATGACTTCAGAGTAAAACAGTTATATGAAAATTGTTTTCCATAACATCCCAAAAAACATCTAGTCCATGGAAGGCTGGAAGTAGAGTTGTAATGGCCAGACCTCTTAACTGCTAAGTGATCAATTTAAAATCATCCCATGTTAATAAGATGTTCCAATAACAAAACCTGCTATGTGTCCCGTATTAATTGGCATCTCAAATTAATTGGGTAAAAATCACCTAGAGCATGCAAAATGGACTTACTCTCTACAGAAACATTGTTATGAAAGAAATTACTGTTACACCAGCAATTTCTGATTTTAAACTTACATACACTGGATAAAACCAAAATAAGTTGCAATAGTTTCTGTGAAATAATAAAACTGAATAGATTAGGTAAATAAAACAGGATGCAAACCTTGTACTCCCTATATAAAAGACAATAGATATAGCTCCTCCTCACTGTTCTCAACTGTAATATGTTAGTGGAGATGACAAGGCTGTGAAATATGATCAGTTAAAAGAAATGAAATAAAAGTAACCAAGGCTGATAAACTTAAGCTTCTTTTTCCTGAGAAAAGAGAAAACTTACTAATTTAGAGAAGAAAGTGAAAATGACAACACCAAAAGTGCCAGCAAATGTATAATGTGAATGAACTGAAAATAGATGAGAGATTGCATTTTCCATAATCTTTTTTCAGTTATAGTAATTTCACAGAATTTATTTTATTTTTTTATTTTTTTGTTTTAAAAGCAGGAGATAATGTCACTGGCACTCAGCTGTTCACTACAAACACAAGCATATTGCTTTTGGTAAATATATTACATGCTGCACCTGGAAGAACCCGCTGCACAAACGAGGTCGCCACCCCCTTCCGTTTTCACCCTTGTTTCCGCCAGATGGAAACTCAATATAGAAAGAAATGGACCTGATGGAGCAGGTCCGGAGGAGGGCCATGAGGATGATCAGGGGTTTGGAGTCCCTCTGCTCCGAGGACAGGCTGAGGGAGCTGGGGTTGTTCAGCCTGGAGAAGAGGAGGCTCCGGGGAGACCTGATAGTGGCCTTCCAGTACCTGAGGGGGGCTACAGGAAGGCAGGGGAGAGCCTGTTTACAAAGGCCTGCAGTGACAGGACGAGGGACAATGGCTTTAAGTTGGAGGGGAGCAGATTTAGATTGGAGATTAGGAGAAAGTTCTTTACTGTGAGCGTGTTGGAGCACTGGAAGATGTTGCCCAGGGAGGTGGTTGAGGCTCCATCCCTGGAGATATTCAAGGTGAGGCTCAATGAGGCTCTGGGCAACCTGGTCTAGTTGGGGGTGTCACTACTGACTGTGGGGAGGTCAGACTAGATGACCTTTGGAGGTCCTTTCCAGCCTGGACCATTCTATGATTACTTCCTGGATAGCCCTCTGCAGTCCATCAGCTAAAGCTCTTCCTACTTCCCCACACTCTAGGTGGGATTATATACTCTCTAACGCCCTCTGTGACAATATCGGACTTGGGCTCACTAATAATTGATCTTTGTGGGACTCCTACACTGGTTAAATGGTTTATTTACTGGCATTTTATATTGCAGCTCAAGAAGGAAATCATTCTAGCTCTGGTTTGGCTGAAGGATTAGCATTTAACGTCTGTGGTCTAAGCGCACTTGTGAACAGTGAATCATTGCTCTTAGTACAGGAATAGACTTATTTTAATGGGATCATAACAATCTCCAGTTTAATAATTACTCATTTACTTAAAAAAGTAATGGTTATGTAATCTGTTTTAGGTAAGAAAGAAAAATCTTTAAGGAAATGAAAGAATGTAAAATCAGTCTCAAGTCTAAATTCCCTTTGAGCTACAATCAGTGCACTCAGCTGAAATTATTTCATCAGGCAGCTACTTTCAATAAAGAGTATCAATAAAGAATGTTTACAGACATTTTGTATGCTCATAAAATATTGCAAAATATGCAAAAATGCATATATGCAGCAATTATGTTGAATCTTATACCTACCTGGAGACTACACAGCAACTTCCAGATCAAAAGCGTTAGCTGGCAAATTATAAAACATCATGATAAACAAAGATTTTGGCTAAACTACTCCATGAACATATTTACACCCTGTTTCTTTTCTTTAAGTGCCTGGTAAGGCACTTAATCCTGATGCATTCCGACACAGAGATGCTACATGCTTGGTATAGCTAAGCATAAACAATTCTAAGTAAGGGTAGACCAGACGCACTGGCCAGCCACCTGCTGCCATTGCCCTGGATGCCTCCTGGGCATCCAGCCCAACGACTGGGTCCTTTGGGACTGCAGACCCCTGTGGATCTATCCTGGCTCCTGCTTTCACAGCAGTGCCACACGCCCATGTCTGGAACACATACAAGTACACGCTTTACCTCTAAGGAATCCACAAATAAACTCTGACCCTGATGAAATTAAAGAGATATTTTGCCTTTAACACCACTGAACTCGTGATTTCTAACTGAGCTTTAAGCCCATACTTAAGCACAAGCCCTTACTGAGCTTTTCAGATCACCTTCACTGTGAAATACTTTCTTTATAGAAGTCTGAGCACAATATCAACTATATAGGATATTGTTTCTGTACCTTTTTATAAAACCATAATGATGTTCTATGGGTTTTTCTGCTGCTCTCTGTCACTAGGGTCAAAAATTTTATCTTCTTTTTACTTATGGGGCTCAATAGTGTCTATTTTGATTATGATAAAAACCACAGCACGAACAATGAAACAAAGTATATTTGTTACCAAGAATTTCTCTCCATTTTTGAGTTCTTTTTATCCCTTACCTAGTCTGTCTCCGTATTATGCTCCATTCAATCAACTTCACCAACTTACTGTTGTGAGTAAGTGCTAAGTTTTACATTTGGCAAATGAAAGGACTTTGGAAGAAGAGCACAGCTGGAGTGGATATAATGAAACAGCGTTCTTCCATCCCAAAGTGATCTTGATGCTGATGAGAAAAAAAAAAAACACCACAAAACAATATGGTGTATATTTATACTATTTTAATGAGGCTCTATTCAAAAATCCAGCTGTGAAAATGTGATTAATCATATAGTCTTCCAGTACTAGAAAGTAAGTTGTCCAGAGTAAGGACTGATTTTCACACATTACAGATCGTATCTTGTCACTTAATCATTTCCTATAGACCATACATAAACATGCAAGTGTATTTTGGAGTTTGAATATATTGCATGGAAAGCATAGCACCTACTAATAAACAGCACTTCATTGGTGGGGGGTTGAGCATCCATATAATTCTAGTTCCTGAAGTTCGTAAGTTAGTTCTTTCCTTATTTATTTATTATTCCTCTTCATTTTTCTGGGTTGTTTGTTTGTTTGGTTTTTGTTGTTGGTTTTGTTTTTTTTTTTAAACAGAAAACATTTAAAATTAATACTGAAATACTTCTGTAGGTGGTGCCAGAGATGTTTTGATGGTTTTGCTTGATTATATTTAACTGTGGCTTTATATGCGTGCAACATTTGGCTTGATGTCATACATTATGTTTACAAATCTCTCCTTGGATTCCCTGTGGGTTTCTATCAGAAGATAAAAATAACTGTTATCCAATCTGGAAAGAAGTGGATTGTCATTCATGTCCTCTGCACTGTGGTTGGTATAGTGTATTTACAGAAAGAGCCTTCTAACTCTTTAAGCAACAGCATGCAATGTTTTAAATAAGCTTCTAACACTCTAGGCCATCAAAATGTTGGGTTTGTATCAGTTATATAGAGATTTCATTATGAATACACTAATTTCACTGGTCCCATAGATTTTATCAATTTTCTTTTTAAAGCAAAAATAAGATTTTATTTGAATTCGCATAGTAAGAAACTGAAGAGTCTGGGGACAATGCCTTTAGGACAAGGACAGATATAGCTAGTAGATTCTACTATTATTTGTATTCTAACAGAGTTGTTTGGGGCTCCAGACACTGAACTAGAAGATGGACAAGAACAAGCTGGTGCCATCACGTTATCAGTGAGCAGCAGGAACCAGAGGAGGCTGAAAGGAGATGGCAGAAGAGAGCCACAGGATTCTGCAAAGGGAAGGAAACTGGGGTCCCATGTATTAAAAATGCCACATCTGATGGAGCTGTCCTGTCTTGTAAGAAGAACCTGCACTGAAGATAGAAGTCTGAGCTCCATACACAACAAGCTTTAAGCATTATGTGCTCAAGCACAAAGGATTCAGTTGGGCTTTTCACAATTCAGCAACATTATTTTCTAAGCAGTTGCACAGCTTCCAGAGGAGGTGTGGATTGTACCTCCTTTTTCACTCACATCCCTGCAGAATAAACTGTTACTTTATGACTAAGGTCTTCACTGGAAGGACAGATGTTGATATCGCCTCATTGACTTATATATCCAACTCCTATTTCAGGAACCTTTGTTATTTTGTGGGATCTGTGTCCAAGTTTCCTACGAATAAAAAGGAATTATAGTAATTTCTCACTTAACAGAATCATTGTGAGGTTAATACGTTAAATATTAAGACATGAAAAAAAATTAACCTTATTAAAGGAAGTTAATTTAAGTCACCTAGATAAATAAGAATCAAGTTAAGAAATGTATAACAGACCTGGAGAAGTGAAGTATGCAAAGAATGAGAGAGAAGAAAGAAGACAGGAGTTCTTTTCATCAAAGGAGGAAAAAAAAAGGGGGGGGTGAGGGTGGGGAATAATTCAGTAGATGAAGAAAGCATGTATATACTTCACTTTCTGTCCGTGGGAAAGCAAGCTTGTAATTTGAGTTTTCTGGTTTTCCTTTTGAGGCAGGAAAAGTGAAATGTTTAGATTATGGTTTCCTCTGCACATTTGAATTGAAACATCCTCATTCCCTGAAAACTTGTCAACAGTGACAAAGCTAGATACTAAAAAGGTTTTTCAGCAGGGGATTGCCTTCTCTCTCTGAACACAGGAATAAATACTGAGGTAGTGTTTCTATGGATGCTTGTTGCATATTTATTTAAACTATTTGATCATTCAACTGGATATCTATTTGACTGGCTTTTCTTTGGGGAAAGTCAAGGAATACATCAGCGTCTGCAATTTTATACATTCATTCCCTGTAATAGGTTGATGAAATGGGAATAAATAATAAATAACCACAGCAATGCTAAACATAGACTAGCAAACAGACTATTCCACAATGGAGCTTTGTCACCCAGAGCAAGTAAGTACACAAACAGTTTGTTCTAAGACACATCAGTGAAATAAGATATAATTGAAATAGAAAAATTACATCAACAGCAATCAAATGAGAATAAGGAAATAGTAATCTGTACATTTTACTACTGTGCCAGTGACATCAAAGTCTCTGAATCCAATTGTTTCAAAATAAGTATGTTGGACTCTTCAGAGACAAGAGGCTAGTTATAGTATATTTTGCCCCTTCCATACCATGGTTTAGGAGAAAATGGAGGCAATTATATTCATGAAACAGAGCTCTAAGACTCTCCGTCAGATTCAATACTTTAAACCTGAAATCATTCTGGAATCAGGTAATTTAGATTCAAAAGTAAAACTTGCATTGCAGGAGTTCAGCAGACAACAGCTTCGCCTGTACTTCCATCCTCCAGCAAAAAGTTACCACCTCAGCTTCCCGTTACTCCCTTATCCGACCCAGTGGAAGAGACACATATAAGAATGGATTATTTTAATCTATCAATGGTGCCAAAGGTTAGGGTTACAGGCAGCCTGTGTGTGACCCCAAAGATGATAGAATCACTGAACCATTTAGCTTGGAACAGAACTCACAAGATCATCCAGTCTCTAGAGCAAGGTCAACATTAAATTGGAGTTTCTTAGGACTTTGTCTGGCTAGGTATTGATAATCTCCAAGGATGGCCTGTTACAATGTTTTATTAGATCCTCAAAGGCACTAGGTAAAGAGAATAATTTTTAAAATGAGAGGATTTTATGACTTTCACCTAGTTAAAGCACAGTTCCAAAAGTCACTATTTCTTCCTGCTTCCTATTCACAGTGCACAAGTTTTAACATATAACAACTTGAAATTCTGTGAAGGCTGTTGATAGGGACATATCTGTGGCATGAATTCTACATGTTAATGCTCAGTGCTGATTGCTGTGACTGGAAGCAGAAAATCCTTATGTCTGTCTTGACTGTAACCATCAAAAGAAGTTCAGCTTTCTGTTAGTCCAGGGATTAGGGTCACAGCTTTCACTGTGCACCCTCATCCAAACCATCATTGGTTGGTTTACTATGCCATGGCACACGCTTAAGTGTTCTGTCCTATCATTATGTCCTAGAAGGTCACAGATGGATCCTTGAATCCCTATTGCATTCTCCTGTTACTGCACATCAAGAAGTTGTTCCCGTTCAAAGGTGCAGATGATGGCCACTTCTTGTCCCACCCAGCATTGGAGTGGTTACAACAGTTGTGGTGCCTGGACTTTCCTTGACATTGGAGGGACTATTAGCCTTTACAATACAAGGAAGATTAGCTCTATTGCTATTAAGTCCTATATACTATATTTCACTTCAAATATTTATTTCTGTTCTGTTAATGATAGTGTTGCACAGGTGTCTTTTAAGCATATGTGTAAAAATTCCATAAAAGAATGGTGCCTGACCCGTTCTTCCTGCATGTAGTCCCACTGGTGTCACGAGGATTGCACATCCTAAAGTTGTAACATCTGTCTCATAAGTCACACTTAGAATCTGCAAAGCTAATTATTTTTGCATAAATTTATACTCAGTGTTAAAACATCTAGCAGCAATAGCATTACTGTGGCTGATATTAAAAGATAGTGTATAAGAATTAAATGTCACAGTCTTAGTTTATCCTTAGAAGAATATAAGTGATAATCAGTCTAGTAGGTTAGCTTTATTTATGCCAGTAAATAGAGTTTGCAGGTAATATAGAAACCACAACAGTATGCTGCTACTTTATGTATTTGCTTTCCCATTTGGACTGCTGTAATGAGACAAGCCATTGTAGTGAGAGTGATTTGATGAAAACAGGGAAATACCTATTTATGACTTGTATTGTATAATGTACACTTTATATTCTGGGTGGCTGCAAGACTTGTGAAGCAATGCTGTTCACACAGTTCCCTAAATAATTCTCAGTTGTGATGAGCTGACAGACTTAGAAGAGTGCATTACTTGAAAGAGTAAACATCAAGAAGCCTCCAGGGGTTCTTTCACTTCATTCATTTTTCATTATCCCATTTAGCAATTGTAGTTACATCTCTGCAGCCCTAATAACTGTTCAAGTAAAGTAATGTTATAGTTCTAAAAGACATAAACCTACTGGGCCAAACATAATCGTATTCAAGTTCTAGAGATGGACACGCAGTCTAAAATGTATGCAATAGCAAGGGTACGTGCGCTTGCCAAATAATCAAAGCAGAGCAAAACTGACTCACTTTCTGAAACAAGCAGCTAAGACTTGTGTTTTTAAAAAACTGCATTCTGTACAAAATTATAAATAATTGCAATTCACATTAACATACTCAAAAAAGGAAGCTCCCACTACTTGGGAAGGTTTTCTTTTAAGGTAACATATCTGTAACTTTCTAGCTTCTTTATTGTCCAATCACAGTCTGAAAGTGTCATTTTTCAATTTGCTGTTAGGAACAGAAGAGCTACACTGCATTCACCTTTGGCACCTGCACTGAGCCGGTTCTAGAGAGGTTTGTTAAGGACGGTGAGCCTGTGTGGCTCACGAGAACTGGAACCGGTGTTTCTTCACTGTAATGCTGGAGTCCACACCAAACATTGTCATTGAGCTACAATAGAGTCAGAACTTCTGCAGCCAGAGCAGGCTTGTGGAGCTCAACTTGTGGAGTTGATGGGAAGTTAATGTGTATAACTTGGTTTTATTTTGGTATTTTTGTTATTTTCACTAAGTAAGTTCTCCCTGTAGATTAAAAATAAATATTAATATTTCACAAGAATCCAGTAGTGGAATCTTTCCTTTTCTTTGTTGGTGTTTAATCATACTCAGCTATCAGGTGAGGAAGGAAAGAGTAATCAGAGGAGTAAGAAAAAGGAAATTAGTAATCTTGGTGGAAAAACCCTGGCAGGAGAACTCCCTACAGAGGGTAAAGCATATAAAGGCCATCTGAAGCCAGGCAGGAAAAAGAATCACTGATTCTCCAGTGCTGGATAAATAAACCTCTGTAAATGTTAGGTTCATTTATCTAGACTAGGAGTCTTTAACTCTTTATTTGCAGGAAATATCACAGTAAGTATTTAAGCGTAGTTTGAAAAACCTAACTTGCTCCTCATCTTATGTTTTAAAATCTACAAGATCCTGAAGGTCTATCAGGCTGCATTAACCAAAGGATCTGGTCCCACCTACCTTACTAATTACAAACATAGACACTCTTATGAGCTGTATGGCTATTGCAATTCTTGGCTGAAGCATCATGGGATGAATTTTGTACATTTTATTTGTACTTTGCCTTCCCCCTTTGAGAAAGAACAAATCACGACCGAAATTGATTGAGTGAAACTGCACAAATCACGACAGTAATTTTAGTGGATTGAAACTAGTATGTTCATTTAAATTAAATACCTTATTGCAGAGTTTGGTGCGACCAGATATCTCTTGACGTACCAACAGTACTTTGTATCTGAAAAAAAAACATTTTTCTTCTTCTGAGGCTTTGCCAGTAACCTTAAGGAAAATTGGGTACGAAGAAGTAATTTATATTAAGAATAAAAACAAATCAAAAGGTAGACCTTGGAAACATTCATTCAGAATAAAAGCTAAAATTCTTCTCTGCATCATCCAGCATAAATATCATATCTTATGGTTAATCAGTGAGCACAAAACTAAAGTATTGTAACATAGGAGAAGAACGACTTGCAATGTTAGATAAAAGCTGGGATACATACATGTACAGACTGAGCTAAATGATCAAACCCCAGAAATATCAGCTTTATTTCAAAGTAGTTATGTATGCATGCAGATAACCTCAAGCTTTTTGACAAAGCTTCTAGGCACACTGCTTCAGTACGAATACATAAAAGTAAGCTGAATGCATATTTAGAAGCCATGGAGGTGGTATCTAGGAAAAAAAATATACTTAAATGAAAGAGAAATGTCCTAATTTTTTTAGTTCAGTCTATGAAACTATTTTTACTCACTAACATAATCATTGCCATTCCTATTCATGGAAATAGCTAATTGCAGGTTTTCTTTCCTTTTAACTGATACAGGTACTCTGAGAGCATGTTACATTTAATTAGTAACTACACACTTATCTAATTTCATATGCTATAGCTCAAAGGGAAATTATTAGATACGGATGTAAATGAAAATACCTTCTCATTCTTTCTACTCTGTTACGTTCTTATTTTAATAGTATAGCAAAGTGGGGCTACAAAACATTCTTTCTTGGCACCTTCCCTCCTTTTGGGGATACTATAATAGAGGAAGATAAAATAAATACCCTCTAATAAATCTAAATAATGAATGTCTTTTCTGAACTCAGCTTTTTGACAAAGACAGTTCAGAGCCAGTCTTCAACCAGTGCAAGGTTTATGACCGTAATTGATACTCCAAACTCAGAAGGCTGTAGAAGTGTTTATCAAGTGTTTAAAAGATGTTAAGCTCTCAGGATTAATTCATTTTTAAATATTATGATGAAATACAATGAGAAATTGATTGTATGGTACTATAAATCAGGCATCGCTTCTAGTTCTGTAGAAGATTGGTGAATTTTTACGTTATTCACAGTACTTCTCGGCAGGATGCCCACAAGGCAAGTTACCAAATGGTGGATGATCAGGGAAAAACTTTATCCTTTACTAAACTGGTAAAATAATATGATGAATAGAAGGAGAAGACTGTGAAGTGCTGAGTTACTATGGTGATAAAGGTGATATAAGGACTTCTATAGAATGGAAGAGGGTATAAAAACACAGGGAATGGTTCTTATTAAATATGCACCAACAAGCTCTCTGCCTTGTGTTAGTTTGCTCACATGCAGTCTCATATATTCCATTTTTTAATGTCCTTTGGGTAATTACTTATTTAACTCATACAAATCATCTAAGTAAACACAGGTTTAATATAACTAGTTACTGAAGTTTATATACCTCTTGGGCTTTTAGTGTTGTCTGATTTGATTAAGGAGAAGAAAAACATACCAAAAAATCCTAGTTTTCTCAAGTTTCCCCTTAACTCCTATAATTAAGTCAGTAGTATGCATATTTAATAACACTTTGTTTTCTACGCACTTATATAGGCTTGAGCCATATTTCCTAAATGTATATTTTCATTACAAACAGCAAAAATGTAGAATTGCAGTGCGAGTATTGAGCTCATTTTGTAAAGACTGACATAAGAAAAACTATGACGCCATAGGGGGTAAACAAATCTGGCTTTTAATACTAGCTCAGGTTTGAAAATTTATCCTGTATATATATAGTTTAATTTGTTCTTATAGCCAGCACATCCCAAATCTATCTAGAGGCTATTCTCTGAGGTCGTGTGTATCAGCAGTGGTGTCATACTGTGTATAGAATAAACCAGTTGTCAGAAAACTGGATCATGAAAAACATATATAATCCATTATCTTCACTCACAGTCTACTGAAGCTTGCAGTCTCAGACAGCAGGCTAATGTACCTGATCCCATTTCTCACCCTTCTCTCTCCCTCCTGTAAACAAATCAAATGGAGCAATTATTAGTTTACCATGAAGCAATTCACATATTCTAAGGCACTGATTCTCATTTCTCCTTTCTGTCAATACTTTTCAATCCCAGTCCTGAAGTTTCCTCTTAAGGTTGGTTTAGCTTTAAATTTGCTTTTCCTAGCTCTGAGAAATTAACATGCATTTAAAAGTATTCTAATTAAAAAATTGTCAAGCTTTTATTTATGTCCTTAACAGGATATTGTAATGCCTGCATCTTTCTTGAAAAATTCTGAAATAATATTACAAGAAACTTCTTGATCCCCCATATATACCTAAATACCAGTCTCTCTTTCTTTATTTTAATAATTAGAACAAGGGCAGTTTCTGACCTACCAACCAAATGGGTCCTTAGAAGATCAATAAAGTATTATTATATTAGTAATGCTGAAATATTAAACACAAAAATAATATGGCAACATTTATTATATTGCTTTGGAACATGATTCAACATGAAAACTCGCACCAAAACTAATATAGAAATACAGGTATATTTATATTAAACTTTTCTTTGTGGTATATTTAGCAGTTATTTCTATCATGGCAAAGGAAAGACAACAGATATACAGATTTCTGTTCAACGTTGCTGGAGACACTGAAGACAAGCGTAGGGACAAAATATTTTTATGTCTTTTGCTCTTTGACAACTTAACATTATCATAACTTTGGGGGTCTTTGTTTCAATCTTTACCTTTTAGCATCTAAACATTACAAAGAAAAATAGCAAGAGAGGTAAGTGGAAATTAAATCATTTTATTGCCATTAATATGTATATAACAACCTAATTTCCAGGTAGAGAAAAAAACTTTATAGAATTCATCAAATCCTTTTTCATTAAATTCTCGGCTCAGACCTAGAGCTGCTAACACCTAATCTATGAAGCTAGCTGTGGGTGGGTACATGATTCACAGGATCAAGTGCTAATGCATCAAACTTTCTTTCCACTCAGTTTGGGAACTAGTGCATTGTATCTCCTCTTCTTGCCTTGCATGTAGTTCAAGCTTTCTGAAGAGGTACCACAAATATTTGAAAACCAAAACCATTTCCTTTCAAGGTTAACTCACTGCAGTAGAGAGCTCAAAACAGTTCTCAAAACAGATTAAGTCTCTGATAAATCAGAACAATTTCATGGTTTTTAATGCTAAATTTTATAAAACCACCTTAACAGTTTATGGCAACGGTGTTATTGAAATGCAATCTGTTATTATGTGGAAGGAAAATAAATGGGTGGGTTAAATATCTAACTGGAATCAATAACTTTTTTTTTTTGCATATGATAAACTTTTAACAAATACTTACACCGCCAAGAATTTGTTCTGATAACAGTCTTGTTAGCCAGCTTAGCTTCAGGCTTCTAGACACTTATTACCTCTTTGTTCGATTGGATTTTATTTTGTTTACTAGGTTAAACTTTCTCATATGGATTAGTAGTGCAAGTGAACAAAAGTAAACAAATCATTATGCTCATGAGATTGTGAGGAGCAAGCACATTCATCATTTAAAGGACACACAATAGGGTAACGTAACACAGTGTGTGTTGCAGATACAATAGGGAACAATTACCATTGCATGCACAAGCGTACAGGCTCCTTCTTGTTAGGATTTTGAAATTATGGCATATTAATTTGCTGTTATGTATTTATTAAAGCATGGTTTGCTGTCATCTTGCTGTCAGTTTGAGTTATCTTTCAAATAGTCACTTTTGTTGCATTCCTTGGGGACTTTTTCTGGTGTTTATACAGACATTATATAGACATATAGAGACCTATCATCCTAAAATTCTTTTATTTGCTTATCTTGATAATGTACCTCCATCTAATTCTGGTGGTGGAATTGATCAAAAGAGTCACATGAATAGCCTTATGAAATCATAGATTCATAGAAAACATAGGCTGGAAATTACCCTAAATCATCTATTCACATTCTTGCTATCAGGGCAGCATCAGCTCTATCTGAAGCTGTTCCATTTGTGCACCCCAAAAAATTTTCCTATGGAGGTCTGGCTTGCTTTTCTTAGAGTTTTTGCAGAGGCTTCACAAGCAATTCTCAGCCTCAGAGAACCTCAGCTATGTGTGGTGCAAACCAATGAGATTAAACAGTTCCTGATGGATATTTTCCCAAACTGTTCTAAAACTGTAATTCCAGTCTGTCATTTTTTTCAAATACTTGATTGTCTTTTCATCTAGAAAGATTCTCCTTACGTCTGAAAGTCCTCAGCTGCAGCTAACGGATAAAGGCAATCATGGCATAGTACTGTAAATCACCACTGTTTCTGAGGAAAGGTCTTGAAAATCAAGAAAGAGTTTAGCTTCCAGGACTACTAAATCCATGGATTTAGTAGCACAGATATGGAGGAGAGCTGTGTAATTCTGTTGGCTTTCAGATATGAGCATACACCTGGCCATCCAAAGGCCGTTCATTCATGCCAGATATGTCACTGAACATCCATGACAGAGTAATATTTTTTATTAATCACTGACCTGATCTGTATTCCAACCAATAATTTAAAGGGGATGGGTCCTACAATTCATTCCTAATAACTGTAAAGGCCCCAGTACCTTAAGTATTTGATCATCTACAGTTAAAAATATGATAACTTTATAGGAACCTATGTACAAGTTATTCCATTAATACTTTTATTAATAATAGATTCCTTTTAAAAGACAGAAGATTGATGTCTGGTCAAATCATTATTGCTTCTTCTTGAAAGTAAAAGTAGGTCTTTATTTTGATAGTATCTATTTTTACATTATTTAGAAATCAGATCAACAAGTTCTAGATGTGGTCAGCTATTTTTCTTGCCCTGAGATCATGTGGAAGAAGGAAAATAAATTTGAAGTACAACACTAGTTAACAATTTTGACTTGGGGTAAATTCACTAACTGAGGATTCACTATAACTTGCCTAGAAATTCTTTGGCTTACAGCTTTGATGTTGGGCTTCTCTCTCCCATAGCCACAGCTCAATTTTTGGTTCTTAAATTCAGTAATGCGGCACTTTGGCTCAAAAAGTTTTCCAGGTTGAGACTGTGGCATGGTCAGAGGTGACAGTGAAGGAAAAAACACTTTCTATTTGCTGTGTTATAAGCCTTCTTCCTTAAGTGTCCTTGACCAATACAGGTATTTATATATTCCTGTGGTCGACACACTTGAAAGTCAGGACATTATTTAGCTACAAAATATAAATGGAGAGGGCTTGTTAAAGCTTTAAATCTTTTGAATGCCTGTCTCTGGTCTTTAGTTTGTCTGACCCCCATTTTACAGGTTGATTTCCTCCTTGCACTAGGAATATTATCACAGTGGATATTGTCTTTTAATCAGTCCCCCAAATCATTCTCTTTTTATTACCTGCTTCTATGGCATCTTTTTTTAGAGAGCTTTGATTCTCCATTTTGAGCAACTGGATAGAGCTAAATAAAAGGACCCAATTATCTTCTAAATGTATTGATGGTGTCTTCCATTAACCAACTGAGAAACCGTTCGAGGTTCAGCCTGGAGAAGAGAAGGCCTTTCAATGTCTGAAGGGAGCCTACAGGAGAGCCAGAGAGGGACTCTTTGTCAGGAAGTGTAGTGACAGGACAAGGGGCAATGGGTTTAAATTGGAAGAAGGGAGATTTAGATTAGATACTAGAAAGAAATTCTTTACAGTGAGGGTGGTGAGGCACTGGAACAGGTTGCCCAGGAAAGTCATGGAAGCCCCATCCCTGGAGGTGTTCAAGACCAGGCTGGATGGGGCTTTGAGCAACTTGGTCTAGTGGGAGGCGTCCCTGCCTCTGGCAGGGGGATTGGAACTAGATGATCTTTAAGGTCCCTTCCAATCCAAACCATTCTATGATTCTTCAAAAATGTTGTTTATAAAACAGTATCACAAAATCAAAAAGCAGTTGGGACTGGAAGGAGCCTCTGTAGCTAACCTAATCCAGCTCCCCTGCTCAAAGCGGGATGATCCAGAGCAGGTTGCCCAGGGCTGTGTGCAATGGGTTTTGAATATCTCCAAGGATGAAGGCACCACAACCCACTCTGTGCAACCTGTGTCAGTCTCTGACCTCCCTCCATATAACAAATTTTTGGTGGCAACAAAGCTAATCTCCAAATGTAACTGTGGCAAAACTTATGTTGAATTCAACAGGTGTTTTTCCTGCATTAGTTTGGTAGAATTTATAGTAATGCCCTCAAAGCTTTGCACTAAACACTCATGGAAATGAAAAAAAGTTTCAATGGTTTAAGACGAAAATTTGAGAGGGTTTCTTTGTAGATAACTTGCTCTTTTAGGTAACTGAACTACTGAAGTGAACAGTTGCCTTCAGACATTCTCTCCTGCCCCTGCAAAACACCCAAGATAGATGATAGGCCTGAAGTAGCGGTAGGAGGTAGGACTCTCATTCCTAAAGCAGGATTACAAAGATTCATCTTTGTTTGCTGAAAAACCAAGAATTTTGTCACAGAAAACCCAAAGGTTCTGACATTATTTTTCATTATACTCCAGCATGAAAGTAAGTTCTTCAAAAGGAAAAGTATGTAAGCTTTATAGAAATGGATTTGTACTTGCAAAGCATGAATGAGCATACAATGAGCATTTTCCAATTTAAAAATCCCACAGTAATTTTCCTCAAGACTCAACAAGCTTGAGTTAATATGCCTGTGACATAAAGGGTGATACCAGATGCTTACAGATAGGGAGCTTAGGTAGCTGTGTCTGCTGCCATCCAGGGAATTTAAAATCTAATAAGATTCTTTCCCAAATATTACATTTGCAATCAGGCATAGAAACGAAACATTTTTTCACAACAAATCTTACAGTTTCAGTTTCATTATCTAATTTTAAGCTTTCCAGCCAAGAAAGTTTTCTTCAAACTGATTAAACTGCTTCCCATCCCTTTTATTAAGCATACATCCCACGATTATGAGACTGGGCTCTGACCATACGTACAGGAAAGGGACAAGTTCCCCAGGCTGGATGCAGCCGTAGTGGTGGTAGCAGATCTGTGTGTGACACTGAGCATATGCCGTGCCGACAAGGTGTATGCTATGACTGTTCTCCCTCCCCTGCCCTGGAAAATCCATCATTACATTCAAGCCCTTGTACTTCCAGAGGGGTGGTCCACATGCCTCTCCCCCCCCCCTCCCCCCGGTATTCACCCCAAGCACAGTGATTTGTTGCAGGAAAAGCAAGAGGATGTTCAGTCATTTGTGAGGACACTCTGTTCCCTGAGCTTTAAGCTTTATATTTTCAATGGCAACAGAGCTAATCCCCAAACCTTACTCTGGTAAAATTACTCTTTACTTCAAGAGGAGTTTTGCCTGAATTATTTTTGTAGAAATTTGCCTTATGGTCCCAAAGCTTTGCAGTAAACTTTACAGTGTGTCTTAAAACAAGCTTTGGGCCATGAGCTGCACCATGGCATCCATCAGCGGAGATCCATGGAGCTCCCCACAGGTTGATGGCATGCTGCAGGAACACAGCTGTCCTCACAAATGGAACCAGCGCTGAATCTGCAGCTCTTAAATTAGGTACAGGGGTATGTCTCACATCTCTGCTAATAAATAAAATTGATCAGACCCCATTCTCTGACGCTGAGGACAAGAGACATGGTATGGCTCGCATCCATACAGGTAAAAGCTCTTCTTCCCCAAAGCAGGGTACCCCTGTGTGTACGGCCCACTGGAACAGCCCCAGGCTGTCCACAGGCTGAACCTCCAGGAAAATGATGCCAAATGGGCCAAAATGATATTAAATGGTGAACTAGCACTAAATGCTGTAGATGATACCCAGAGCACCAGAGACCGAGCTTAAGAACTACCCAAGTTTAGTTCACTAATACCAAGAAAGCCCAGGAAGGCCCAAATGGTGGGAAACATTGCCTGAGAAATGAAGTTTGGAGGAACTGCTGATAACAGTTTACTTGCACACACCCATGGAGGTTTGTTAGTAAGTCCAGATTCATTCAGTTGAAGCTAAAAGCTAATTATGTGTGTGTTTATATAAAAGTTATATGTGACATTGAAGAAATTAAATATTCATAATGACAGCATGAAAGAATTTTAATTATGCCTAAACGAAATGTTTAAAAATAAATGAACGATGTATTCTAAAAATTAAATACCTGTTTTCTCCAACCATGTCTCATAGCTTAGTTAAACAATTGGGAATGCTTCATTTTAATTTTGTGCATTGATTCCAGATGGCATTAATAAAATATTTCCTTTTACTGTAAATTATTAATAGAATTTGTTAACACTAACATGCATCTGAAACCTCACAACCATTCAGTGTACCACCTCACCAAGAAATCAACAAGAATATTTCCCAAGTGGGCTAATGACAGGCACTTTTGCTAGAAATCTGCATTTTTAGTTATACAAGAAATTCTAAATTCTTCCAGAACACTCCCCTCTGTTTAGAACCAGCCCAGTCACATGTATTTCTTTGACAGATGAGGTCTCTGTTTTTCATTGGATTAAATAGTGCTTGTGGGAAAGAACACCAACTGAAGACAATAGCTGTGGCTGTTCTTTTATTTCACTTAGCCTGCAATACTTTCATTCATAAGCGTTAAATTGGAATTGCCAATATTAACTTACCAAAGAGCTGGCGGAAAAGGTTTATGTGCTATTTATCCTCAGGGGTCCAATTCAATCACAGCCCTGTAAAATGTCAGTGACCCACTTCATCAATTACTACAGGCAGGCGTGGGAGCTTTACATTCCTCCTGATTGTACCAGCCAAATATATCTTCTTTTTTATTTATGTGATAACCGGACTGCTAAAAAAAAAAATAATAATTGTTGTAAGCTTCTTTGCATTATAACAATTAAAAGTACACTTCTATTGCACTGAACTTCAGACTTAAGAAAAAGCTGGCCATGAAATGATTACGTTCTGATAGACCCGTTAATAGCAAACTATATGAATTGTTGGGAGAGTTTCAGCTACAATTACGAAATAGAGTTGAGAAACTTTGGAGGAACCGTAACTGGTTTAATTTCAGATATTGAAAGATTTTGTGATATGAAAGTAGGAAAAATATTTTCTGATCCCCCTCTAAGGGGAAACTCTGTTGACTATTCACTTTCCAGAGGGTAATATTGTTTTACAGATATTCATCATATATTATTTCATAACATTTTTTTCATGTTTTGATTTTTTGCTTCCAATTTTCAAAATGTATTTAGAATTCAAAAGCAATGAATTCTTTGCAAATTCTGAGCACACTAAGTGAAAAATTACAAAAGTTGAGGTACACCTCAGATAACTGAAATATATTGGGTCTCTCTGAGGAATACATTTCTTGAGGAAGTTGCAGCAAATATTTTAAATAAAAAATCAAAAGAATCTTGTCGTTAAATAATCTGCTTCTGCCGGCTGGACAGCAAGAGATATTCTATAATGTATCCCAATGTTTTTTGTTCATTTTGTTCTATTGGAAAGATCATACATTTAGATTGCATTCATTTTCTGTAACTTTAACATCTAAAAGTAAGACATGTAGTTCA
Organism: Gallinago jamesoni; assembly: GCA_025769975.1. Lineage (NCBI taxonomy): Eukaryota > Metazoa > Chordata > Aves > Charadriiformes > Scolopacidae > Gallinago > Gallinago jamesoni. The sequence goes on along the minus strand of JAOQGH010000023.1, from coordinate 95,566,400 downwards.
AATTAATCATTGACACTTAATAGAAAGACAAAAAGCATCAATAGAGGACTATTCATTCCATCCTATGACAGATGTCATGTTGTCTTTCAGTGGTTATTCTCTCATTTTTGGTTATCTGCTGCTGCATAAAACTGGTGTCAGAGACATGACGGACACCATCTTTTCCATGCCCAAAATTTCTTTTCACACATGAGTTTCCCTAGTTGCATGTGACTCTGAACCTGCAGCCACTTCCCTGCGCCACATGGGGTGTCTAATAGGTGACAGCAATCAGCAATATAACCAGCCTGGCCTCCTTTGACTGGCTGTGGAAGGCTGCCCATAAGAAGGAGAAAAGCCCTTTCCTTTATGGAGCTCTCAGTCACTTATGTGAGGCCAAGGAGACAATGGGTCTATATGGAGCTGCTTTGAACAGGAGCAGGATGGTGTGGTGCTTCATGAGTCTTAGATACAAAGTTTTCTTAGCCCAATGATGATGCAAGACAACAGTCACATGAGGAAGTTTCTTCAGTTAAAATATCAGCGTCTGAAAGAAAGTAAATACGGGGAGGGTGAGGAAGAAAAAAAAAAAAACTAGCAGCAATTTATTCATGACTGATTTTGATAAAATAGAATCATACAATAATATGGGGTTGGAAGGGATCTCTGGATCTAGTCCAACCCCCAATATTAGAGGAGTTATCATCATCATAGATGATCATAGAAGGGTTACCATCAGAGTTAGGCAGAATGTTCAACAGCAATTGTTAGAATAGAACTACTGTTCATTGACTGGATGAAAAGGTTTCCCTGCTGTATATTTAAGTAATGGTGGGTCATGTTAAAGAAAAACACAATTGCACATTAAATGCTCTGCTGTAAGTCAAACAAAGATTATGAATTTCTTGCATATATCGTGAAAAGTAGTGGCACATCTACATCAAATTGGACTGGCTGATCATAATGGTCTCTTCTAGCCTTACAGTCATGTCTTAGAATATCTCAAAAATGTTTTCCATATTTTGCTAGGATAACTATTTCAATGTCTACTTGAATTCCAGTAATTATTATATTCTTAATAAAAATGTTCAGAATATGGTACTCAAATTACTCTAATAAAACTTTGTATGAACTCTTCAAAAACAGGTGACAGTAGAAAATCAAGGTTTTTTTTTCTCTAGAACTGAAGTTTAATGGTTCTAATTGCATTGTAGATACTAACACATTTATGTGAAGCAAAGTAACTGATGCAGCTTGGCTGTTTCAAATCTTGGTATATAAGATAATTAGAAGGAAGTATTTCTAAAGGTCAATGAAAGGAAAGATACTCATACTATAAAAATATCAGTCTTTAGAAACTATGGAAAGAAGCCCTACCTTGGAAATGAGATGGACACTATTAACAATATGGAAAGAAACAGCATGCCATTGAAGTGTGGGACGTATTTCTAAATGATTTTGAGTGAAGGGAAAGGTAGCTATAAGAGTAAAATAGACAATCAGCAGTTGAAAGAAAAACATAGAGAAGAAAATACAGGTCATATTTGTCTTATTTCCTTCTAGAAAGGAAAATCCATGATAAGCAGAGATAATGATTTTGGGAAGTTCATGTTGGCCATTTTAGTGGGCAGAAGGGGAGGTTAATGAAGATCTATCTTTGATTATCCCTCCTTTGATCTCCTTTTAATCCCTCATTAACAACAGACAGTGGTTTCAAAGTCATCACTATTTCTGCTTTTGAAGACTTTTTAGTGCAAAGGGATTATTGTTGCAAAACATCCATCCCATGACAGAGACAACCTTGCATAGCCATGACTCCTCCATTATGAATGCAATGGCTTCATGGCTGTTCCCACCTGCTCAAGAACACTGAGACATCAGAACTTTTGAGTTCCTGTGCCTGGAACTGAGCCCTGAGCAGGGATTCTGACCCAGCCCCCCCTAGTTGTGGGGTGCAGGCAGCAGCTTAAGTTGCCAGATGGGGCGAGCTGCCCACAGAGGAACCTGCAAGTGGAAACAGTAAGTTATAGCTGCTCAACTGTCAGGTGTTAACTTGTTAAACAAAGCTGTAACAGATCAAAGTTGTGTTACATCACCCAGTTCACCACTCAATTGAGTGGACTCTGTTAAAGATGCACAGAAAATCTAAAATATGATTAAAAGTTTTTGTGCTGAATATTGGCTTGTACATAGATAAAAAACAGCACTAGGGAGCAATTCTCTTTAAATCTCTTTAAATATCTCATTTTCTTCACTGTTAAGATCCAAATGAAAAAAAAAAAAAAAGTTTATAAATTCTGGCCTTTCTTTCACCCGATGTACCACACATCAGATAAAGAAGGCCAATACAGAAAAATGAAGAGGGGGCCTATCTCCAAGGAGAAAACATAACCGACCAAACTGCTTTTAAACCACTTTTAGCTGGTCATTTATGCAAATAGTAGATATTTTTGATATCTGTTAAACAGGAATAGTAAAAGTGCAGGTAGTCTAATAAAAGGTTTGTGGTTAGAATGAGGTAAAAGATTTGGGCGTAGCATTTAAGCAAATATGAGGGGCAGCAGTATAGAGCCTTTGAATGCCCTGGGAACTGGAGGTACCTGAGCCAGCAGCAAGCAATGCTCTCCTTCTACCAAGTCACTGTGTCGTACTTCAGAAGGTGGTGCAGGTGCGTTACTGCAGGTCTGCTTTGAGATAATTTAGACCTGTCTTTGGGCTACTGCAGTTAGAGTGATCATCGTCTTGACACACTTCCCCAGGTTCTAGTATGGTTTATTTATTGCTGAGTGCAGTATATCTGCTTGATATACTACCAGACTTAAGTCTTCCAGCATGAACTCATTTGTAATGCTACTGTCCCCACCAGCTTGGGAGACCTGTCCTGAGCATCAGGGTAGTATGATATGGCAAACTTCCTGCAACACTGAACAACTTGAAATTACTATTTCTTTTGTATTTTTAATGCTGGGAACATGCACTCATGGAATGTGAAGGACTGATTTTCTGATTTAATACTTTTATACACCCTAGTTTATGCTGTAACATACAGAGATGTGAGTAAAATGTATCAGTGAGTAACGTAAATGTGACTGCATCTTGTACTAAGGGCTGACAAGATCTACTTTAACTGATGACAATTCCTTTAGTGCATCCAACTTCCTCATTGAAGTTTTCCATTGACTAGAATATGAAACAAACTATTGTCATTTTTTTATGTGCTTAGGTCTGACTAAGCATTTCCTTTTATTGATCCCAAAGACACGGCAGCAGGAAATCACCAAACAAATAAAAAGAATCACTTCTGAGTGTGTTTCCAGGCACTTGATGAATCAACACTATTATTTGTACAGTGTCCTAGGAGTACATAGTGTTTTACAGTGTTAAGAGCAAAGGCTTTGACTTTACCCATAGAATCCAGATGAAAGTGAGAAGCCTGAGAAGCCTGACACTGAACTCTATTGGCATCAGATAAGCCATAGAAAGAGAAGGCACTCTGTGCGTAACAAATGAATACAGTCTTGTTAGTTTATGGAAAAAAAAATTCAGCTCCTGTTTGAGTGGTTTCTCAAATTATTTCGAAGCATTCCATCAAGCATTTGAAATTTCATGGGATGCAAAGAAATATAACAAAGGAATTTGAAAGTGAAAAAACAAATTTTATCACTTTATCATGACAGATGATCATTCAAGATTGTGAATTTATTTGGGTTGTTCGATTAAATGCAAGGAACCAAACTTTGGAAGATTTCAGTGGGAAGATGTTTTAGTCAGAAAAGGTGAAGGCCTTTCATGTACAAGGACTTTGTCATGTACCATTTTATTAATTTTTTATGTCTCTTGCAAAAAATGGGTTAGAACTTTAGGGGTTCTCAGAATCCAGATATGGAATTAAATCATTCACTCAGTTGATACTAAGAATAATCCATTGATTATGTTTCTGATGTAAGTGTTGAACAACAAAAAAAAATCATTTCTATCCTTCTTTTTTTCAAGAGACACATGGAAAACACTGATGTATCACTTCGAGATATTGAAATGCTGTTCTTGTCGATGGAAACCAGCCAGTTCTTCTGAATCTGCTGTAGGTCTGCACCTATACTGAGACCTGTTGCTATGACCTTATCTTTTGACCAGTTCTAGCCAGGGGATGCTCTGTCTCCCTTCTTTTACTGTCTCTTCTTAGAGGCCAAAGCTCATTTCAATTTTCCATCTGCCTAAATTTTTCCTACCAGTATAGAATGCCAATAGCTGAGTAAAACAACTCTTACTGGGGGAAATATAACATGCCTAATCTTGTGCTTGTCCATAGCTGAGTTAGAAGACTTCATATGGACTTCATTAAAGTAGATCAACATAAAGCACCATGTCTCCTTGCTTGTCCCATTCTGTTCTCTGTTCTGTTGCAAGTAAGTAAAGCAGAGTTACGCTCCATGGCTGTAGGGCACCTTTGCCACTCCAGTGCCTTCTGAGATGCCCTGTTAAATCCTTTTGACTCTCACAGAAACTACACACTATCCGAGACCTCCCTGTGTTCCTGGTTTAGAACAATTATTTTGATTCTTGAACACAGAAAAGTCTGCAAATTAATTTTCCCAAAAGTGAATATAGACAATACATATTACTCGGGATGTCTTTCTATCTTCATTTGGATTAACTTCACCTTAGGAAGAACTGTCTATTGTTAACCACTAAACATATATCATATTTTTCTCTGCTGTTGGTCCAGACTGAAGGTGTCAAGCTCAAAACAGTTCATTCCGCTTACAAAGCTGCAACCAATTTTCGTTAATACATTTTTTACATTAATTCAACTCTGTATCAGACATGAATCACGGGTGGATTAGACTAATCTGTCACAAATTCTTAATGGTGACAGAGAAGAGTGAGTGAGGAGGGAGTTGTGGGGGAGGGTGAGAAGTTCAGTTGTTGGTTATATAGAAATATGAGGCTGAGACAGATTAAACAACTGACATTAGAAAAGACAGAAGAGTTTAAAATAAAATAAAAAATAATATTGGAAAATAAAAGAGAAAGAAACTTAGAAAAGAAACTTGAGGAAAACAATGTTGAAGAGATGTGGAAAAATAGAGGCCGCTGAGTAACATACTAAAAGAATAGAGTGTCAGGACAAGATCATGAAAAGAATAGAAGCTCAACAAATGAGCAGGGAAGAGAAAGTAAGGAATGTAGCCAAAGGAAGAAAAGAAGGCTAAAAAGGGAAGGTTTGACTTCTCTGTGGCATAATTTAAAACTACAGTCAAAAAGATTCATAAAATGTCTATTCAGCAATGGAAAATAGTTGATTTTTGGCTTGCTTCTTAAAGTGTTTCATTTTGTTTCTGTGCAAATCAATATAACATAATCTCTTCCTTTCCATCTGTGAAGTTATTTGTTTTTGACATAAACAAAACATGATTAAGAATATGATATGATTAACAAAGCTAATTAATTTGTGTCATATATGGGCCCTTCCTCATGGGATAACATTGCAAACTGAAGAATTTTAGAATCTATTTGCTACTTTTAAAAACTATATGAATGATAGTCAAAGTTGATAGCTAGAACTACTAATTATTTGAATACCCATATTCTTAAAAAAGAGGTAATTGTATCATAGTATTTGCAACCCTTTAGTAATATTTTACATAGTTTTTATGCCACCTGCTGGTCAAATATCTAATAGATTCATAATGGGTGAAACACCCTGGTAGCAGCCACAGACTGCCTCGGGTGTAAGACAGATACTGCAGTTGTGCCATGCAAAAGATGGCTGGCCAGGACAGACTTGCACAAGGAAGAGCTGGAATCTACACAAACTGTCTCCAGACCAGAGGAAAGAGAGTAGGACTGTGGCCACTAAACTTCCCAACCAAGACTGTAAATCGTTGCAGTCTATCTAGTGCCTCCAGCTACATTTGCGGTAAATTCTTCTTCATTCTGCTCTGTGTTTATTCTCATTTGTCACTGGGGCTTTACTAGATGTGTCTTGCACTACCACAGATAGCTCCCACAAGTCAGCAATTAACCATAGGTCAAATTTCTTCAGTTTCTCCTTGGAAAAACTGAGAGAGAAAACTTTAATAGCAGATGGCATCTTAAAGTGTAACACACATTCCTGAAGGTGTAAAGGATTATTCTTCTTCTGTAAATGTAAAGTGCCTTTCTGGGACAGATGAACACCAAAAAGAAAGTCAAGTCTACCTTCAGCTCCATAAGAATGTAATAATTGCTGCATTGGCTGAGACCAAAGATATGGTTGGTCTAATACAGTACAGGCTAGCACGTTTCTGGTACAGGCTAGCAGGAATTATGCAGTTGAATATCCTCTACTTACATGCTGGAAGCATACGCCAACTACCCAAATACCTCTACTGACTATTCCAGATTCCTCATTTTAAACCTATGATTTCTTAATTATTTTTTTAATTATGTTAATTGTTTTTTAATAATGGGGTTATCTCCCAAATTCATTTTTCATATTATTTTAGTGCTTCCCCTCCCCATACAGAGGTCTTTCAGCTTCAGCAAGCCTGGTTTTCAATACAGATCAACATGGGAAAATGCTCAAGGAATGAGCATCATAAGGAAACAGCCAGTATAGACTGATTCTTCCTTGGTATACCTCCCAGCTCTCAGGCCTTTCTGAGTAGAGAGGTTGTTTCTGGATCACTATGTTAAAATTAAAAAAAATATATATACTTAATTTACTTTATATCAGTAGACTATTTCTAGGCTACCAGGATTTTTCTTCTATAATTTCTTGGAGTTCTAGGAATGGCTTTTTCCATAAATGCTCTTACAAGAGCCTAAAACAACTTCCAACGTGTGCTCATTGATCTCCTCCTCACGGGGCAGTAAAGGAGTAACGCTTGCCATTAGAAATCTCACAATCTCATGAAGTACTACTTGGCAGGATGTGAGAGAGAGGAGCATACAAAAATATTTCATAACCCAGAAGACTCTGTGTTTGTGGAATGATAGTAATACCTTTTATTTACATACTGCAATTCAATCTTCTTTAGCAGTATTAGTTTAACCTTCTGTCTCTCCTGACAGTATAATTTTTCTTATGTCATAAATGAGGAAACGAGCCCAAAGAGAGAAAATAGTCTGCCCTTAATTATTTTGGTGAACATAAAAGAGATTGAAAGTTAATCTAAGGCTTCAGTCCCAATCCTGTGCCTTACACACAGGACAGTATTCCAGCCAAGGATAACACACAATTCCCAATTTGCCAGGCTCTTTATCTGACACATACTATGTGTGAACTCTATTAAAACTTGTAAATCTTAGTGACTGAAACAGTGGTGTCAACTACACAGGTCATTGTCTGGTGACGTCAAATTAATGCCATACTTGTCATATGATAATACCTCATTCTGCATTCTGAAATAATACATACCACATTCTTTGTTATGTTGGTTTCAGCTAATAAAGCACAAACACTATCTTCATCTTCTCCTGTATGCAAAGCTGGTTAGGTCCTCAACATCAACATTTTTTCAATAAATACCCTTAAGAAAAGCTTCAGCATTGCCCAAAAAGGACAGTAAGATATCTGCTTTCTGACCAATCTGGACAAACAGATCTATCACTGTGTTTGAAGAACCCATCCCAGTTTATGCCACATGATGAAGATTATACACTTTAAAAATAATCTTACTTGCTCAGATTTAAAGAATTTTATATCTTTTTTCCACTGTCTTTTTGCTTAAGTCATTCATGTTGGACCTTGTCTTTTTGGAGGCAGCTTTCTGCCAGAGCTGTCTCAGTTAAGCATCCCTTTCTCTGATTTTTTGGTCTGTGTCACAGTCACATCCTTAACGTACTGGTGGATGACTAACGATAAAGCAACAGTTTCTTTGAAACAGTTCCCTAAATTAAATCAGAGACTTATTTTTATTATAACTTAATTTTAATTCTGAAGTGTCATTACCAGATCCATCTTTGCCATGGCACTATTTAAGCCTGCAGAGAATTCAGATGTCAAAATGTCAGTTTGCTCAACAATTTATTGGCCTTATTTCTGCAGTAGAACTTTATTTTGTCATTTACCACAGTTGAAAATGGATTATTTTGCCAACTGTTCATAGAATTGCAGGCAGGTGTTTCTTCAAAAACTCATAAAAGCTAAAATATTATATCAAAGCTTGGATACTACAAAGTTTTATGTATTACAGGAATAAATTTTACATTATTTCTGGCCTGGATTTGGGAGAGGTCCTTGAACAACAAGCATCACCAGATGCCTCTGCACCTTCTAGTAAGTATCTAGTGTTGAGATCCCAGTACCCTATTGCTACACCCGGGAGAAAAGCGGAGGGTGAGTAGGACCTGGAAACAAATATATAGCCATTTTCCTTTTATATATTGAATAATATTGAAATTAATAATTAATAACAGTATTAAAATAAGTAGAACTTATTTCATTTTTTCCGTTATGGTCTCAACAAGAATACTAGAAATCTACAAAGGTATAGGGTAACAGTGAATCTCATGTTCATACTTGTTTATCTGATCTAATTTACTTCTGGTTTGGTTTTGCCTTTCATCAGGATGTATGCATCCTCATGTTTGCTCTATTCAGTAGACATCAGGCAAATTTTCTATTTTATTCCAAACTCTACTAACATACTATGGGTCTGACAGCAAAGCCAATATACCAAGAAACCGGGGATGCTATATCAACATTAATTATTCTTTATGACATCAAAAGAAATGTGTGTGTATATATATACACATAGCAGTTATTCTGAGCAATTGTGTGGAGTACACACAAAAAAAAGTGGAGTACTGAGAGGCCTCATTAATGCCTTTGATGGCTCCTGCACAGCATACTTTTCTGTTGTAACAAATTGAAATTTCAAATAGTTATGATAAAGCAGGCTGTTGCCTTTTCATTTGTGTGGAAGTTAACTGCATAAACTGTGATTTGCTTCAATGCATTTAAGTGTAATTCAGTATTATTGAGGTAAGGTAAATCCTGGCAGTACTCCGCTGGCATCACAAGTAAACTCCTCATTTTGTGTTGCATTCCACTGCTTGTACCATGAAAAAGATCTGCGGCAAAAATTTGGTATTCTTCATGCCATCATGGAGTAGCAATTTGGTTTTGTCCATAAATTTCTGAAAGTCCCAGAATGTCTGTTGTGTAACATTCACAAGGGAAGAATTTACTGTTACTGGTGGTTGAAGAATTGAAGCTTAACGCACCACTTATTGCTTTGGTGGGAGTGATTACGGTGTCCTTCATTTTGGTATAATGCCTCTTATACCAAACAACTGAGCAAGGCACTGTGATAGGCAGGAAAAAAGCTCAGTCAGAAACTTTGAGTATATCTGTGTTGCAGTGGCTAGTCCAGGTAAAACTAGTATAAACTTTCATAGGTTTTTCATATACCTCAAGTGCCATCAAGTTCTATGCAGTAATGAATGAGACACTGGCCTGTGCAGTCATGCACTGCTCTTTTGCTGTGAAGAAATTTACTACGATGAACTGCTGCTTAGTGCAAGTGATTGCAGATATCATGATCTGCATGAAGCCTTTGGTTTCAGTCTCCAAGTTCTACACTTCCAAGTTCATCTTCAGCCTCCTTTAGAAGACTAAACCTCAACTCTGTCTGCAGTGATATCTGCAACATACATTTGTAGGAGGTTATTGGAAAGAAAAGGGAATTCAGTGTAAAAACTGTAAATGCCTGATGTATGAACCAAGCCCCTCATGACGTTCCCCAATTGTTCTCTAATGAGCATGTTTATCAGATTAAGACCACAGTGGGGACTTGTGCCATTGGCACCAAGAGTAATAGACAGTGCCACACACATATTTTAAAAATTAAAATGTCTTTTCTCAGTGGTGTCCAGCGACAGGACAAGAGGAAATGGGCACAAACTTGAACATAAAAAGTTCCATCTGAACATGAGGAGGAACTCCTTTACTGTGAGAGTGGTAGAGCACTGGAACAGGCTGCCCAAAGAGGTGGTGGAGTCTCCTCCTCTGGAGACATTCAAAAACCACCTGGACAAGTTCCTGTGTAACATGTTCTAGATAGACCCATTCCGGCAGGGGGATTGGACTAGATGATTTCCAGAGGTCCCTTCCAACCCCATGTGATTCTATTCTATGATTCTATGATATGAGTCATCCAATTCAACTGTTACCTTGCACAGCATCTTGCAAGAACTACATAAGGAAATTGGTGGAAGCGGTTAAATCAGTTGCTTTCATCTTCAGCTTTAAAACAGGTTTAATTTTTCCAACAAAAATGTCAAAAAAAAGTTCAGTGACACGTTATACAGTTAGAATGTTCTGAAGGGAGAAGAAAGGCTTGAGAGAGAGCTGATATCAAAATATTCACTAATAGGAAAGAGGTGACTGATCTGAGACCAGACAATTCCAGCCTGCAGTTACAGCTTCCTCATAGTTCTCAATCTTTTGTAGTTTAGCTGGAGATGATGAGATCATAGTGAGTCTGCTAGCAAAGCTGCTACACAAGTTTGCTGATAACAAACTCGATATAACCCCCACAGTGGCCACATAGTATCTTTTCATTCTATATGCATTCCTCTTTCTGCAAAAAGGGAACATACTAATCCAATGTGTTTTCCACAGAAAACACTCAGTTGGCTCCAGGGACACTTTTTATAACTCACAGAGATACAGAACGCTGGTTCTACCCTACTCCGAAGAGAACAGGAGAATAAAACAATGACCTTATCCTTAGCCTGATTCCCCAAAGTTCTTACTAAAAATTAAAAATAATTCAAGTATGTCCATTTAATGCATAATTGATTTTGTGTGGGAAGATGGGGAATAAGCTATCCAGACAGATCACTGGCCCTCTAAATATTGCAAGAAAGATTAATTGTCTACATGGCAGAGGCTGTGCTACAATTACTTTATTTGCTACTGCCATCCCTAAACTTTAAAAACGAAGGTAGCTATGTTAAGACAAAAAGCGAGCTATTCTCATATCTGATATTCTGATAAACATAAAGTTCATCACAATTTTATTTCTTCATTGTTTTACAATGCCCACCATAGCTTTCTCTAAATAACTTTGGGCTAGAAAGAATTCAAATCCCAGGCACCATTCAAGATTTAGGACCTAGTACCTCTCACATTGACAAACTCATTTGGGTAGTCTCTCACAATCCCAAATTCAATTTCCAGAGGACATCAGCTGCCAACCAAACATCGAATAAAAGAACATAGAACAAGAGGCATTTGTCCTGGGCATTGTTCTGCTGAGCAAGTTGTGTATTAAAAAGAACTTGGTGCCACCACAGATATAATTCTGCATGACCCCGATTTCATCTGCATCGCTCTGACATGTGTCAGGGTAGTCTCCAACATTTTCAAAGCTCACTTATAACCTAACTCGCAGGTCATAGTAAGCACATAGAGAAAACTATTTCAAAGTGAGCCAGGAAGTAGAAAAAGGTGAAAAGACAATGTAGTCTAATTTTGTTCAAACATGAGATGAAGAAAATACGCCTGCTGAAGACAAAAACTATGAAAGCATGAGATAATTTATGAAGTAAGAGAAGAAAATTACTGGGTACCAATTTTTGGCTGAATACTACTGGTGGAGGTGATGCCTTGCTTTTAAAATGACTGAAGGTCTTTTTGGGGGGCCTCCTAAGAGCTGACACTAAAAATGTCACAAATATACTTGCACCTGATATGTCACACAAAAAGGAGAAAATGTCAGAGAGATGGCAAGCCTATATTTGACCTAGGAATATTTGGGCCTTAATAAGCATTCCAGTCCCCTTCGCCAAAGATTGCTTCATCCATTTGAAAATAAGTCTCCATCTGTATTTGTGAACAGTTTAATGAGTAAATCCATATCCTCATGTGTGTTCAGACTACATTAAAATGATAAATCATCTAAGTGTGAGCCAAGTCATCTGCCATTTATAAAGATAAAACATGCAGATCAATTAGTCAGATACACAAAAGTATCAAATCAGCTCAGAATCCCTTCACGGAATCACAGGACAGCAGAGGTGGGACAGCGGCTACGGAGCTCGTCTAGTCCAACAGAGTAAGAGCAGGGTCAGCCAGAGGAGGATGCCCAGGACCACATCCAGCTGGGTTTTGAATAGCTCCAAGGACGGAGACTCCACAACCTCTTGGGACAAAGTGTTCCAATGTTGGACCTCCCTCACAGGAAAAAGGTTTTATCTTATGTTTAAAGAATATTTCTTGTGTTTCAGTTTCATAGAATAGCCCACCTTGGAAGGGACTTTGAAAGGTCACCTGGTAAGGGAGCTTGGATGAGATTATCTAGCACCCTGTCAAAACAACTTTTGTATACCTTCAGTGATGGGGACTCTACCAGATCCCTAGGGAGAATGTTCCAGTGATTGATCCAGTCACTGTAAAAATTTCTTTCTTATATCATGATGAAAAAACTTGTGTGCCCCTTTTCCTGTCATTGGATATTGGATAGCACTGAGAAAAGTGTCTTTTTTACTTCCCACACCCTATCAGGTATTTATATACATTCATAAGATCCCCCTGAGCCTTCTCTTCTCTAGGCTCTACCTAGGAACAATCCCAGGTTCTCTTGGAACAATCTCAGCTCCTTCAGTCTTTCCTCATATGAGAGATGCCCCAGCCCCTTCACCATCTTCATGGCCCTTTGCTGGACTCTTCAGTGTGTCCATGTCTCCCCTTGTCCTGGGGACCCCACAACTGGACACAGTACTCTCACACCAGTGCTGAGCAGAGAGGAAGGATCATATCTCTCAACCTGTGGGCAGTGGTTTACCTAATGTAGCCAGGAGGCTGTTGGCAATCATGTTGGTTCATGTTCAGGTTGGTGTCCCTCAGGATGCCCAGACTGTTTCCTGCAAAGCTGCTTTCCAGCTGGTTGGTCCCCAGCCTGTATTGATGTCTGGGGTTATTCCTATGTAAGTGCAGGATTTTACACTTCCCTTCTCTGAACTTCAGGAGGTTCCTGTTGACCCATTTTTGCAGCCTGTCCAGGTCCTACTGAATGGCAGCCCAACCTCTGGTCTACTAGACATATCTTTCAGTTCTGAATTATCTGCAAACTTGTTGAGGGTGGTCTCTGTTCCACCATCCAAACAATTAATGAAGACATTAAACTGGACTACCCCTGGGGAACACCACTGGTCTCCAGCTGGATTTTATGGTGCTGACCACAACCTTTTGAGCCTGACACTTCAATTAGCTTCTAGTTCATCTCACTGTCTGTTTATCTTCTGATTTTTATCAGTTTGTCTGTGATGATACAGGAGACAAGTTTGTTTGAAGGTTGCACTATTATGCCAAATAAAAGAAAGAACCTTCTCTTTCAGCCCAGCAGCTACAAAATTGTAAAACCAGTACTTGATGTAGATGTACGGTGTAATTCACACTTCAATATCCAACAGGAAAATACGAGAGAAATGCAAATAATGCACAAAGTTGCAACAGGTGTAATAAAACTTCCTCCTGTTTGATGGAGTCCAGCATCCAATTAGGTATTACCTCCCAGCCAGGGAAAGCCCCCTTTGAGTTTTCATCTGACCACAGCAGCAGGTTGAGCTCTGGTGGTATGGTCAGAACAATAGGTCTGGTTTATTGCCCTTATTTACATTGCAGTGATCAATGCAAGACTGCCTGTCGGGAAACTCTGAATGGCAATGACCATATGATTTACATATCAGTTCTCCTGTTTCTTGACCCTCCTTTTGTCATCCCACTCCTCCTCCATCCCAACTTCCTTCCATAAACATTTCCCTGCTTTCCACCCACTGGTCCCAGTTTTGCCACATTCCTGGTACAAAAGGCTTATAAAGAGTAAATGATATCATGTCCCAGGTGCTGCCAGCCTTGCAAGAGCCTGCCCCTGTGAAGGTCCCCAACACTCCAATTGCCTATGAAGTATAGCCGTTTTTCACAAAAACTCTTTAAACACCTGTGAAATAATGGTCATGGCACTGAAACTTTGATCAGCTTCATGCACTGTTATCTGTCATGGCCACCAATGTCTCACTTCACAGCCAGTAGTTCTACATGTCCTCTTTAGTTAGCTTAACCTCAACTGAAGACCTTATCAGAGGACTCATGATCTGCTGGCAGCTCTAACAAATGCTAGGGAGAAATTTCCACTATTTTTAATGCAAAATATGAAGTGAGGTCTGTAAGAAAGAGCAATGATCTTTCTGTGTCTCCTATAAATGGCTATGTCCAGTTTACACCCAGCTCCTAAAAACTGTACAAATGCATCTTCTTAATTTAATTCAACTAATTTTTACTTTCTCATGTTTAAGGCAGAATTATGAGGAATAATTAAGAAGTACTTTGTACTTTATTTCAAAAGCTCAGCTCAAAAGTTTCAGAGAGTTCTGTTCTGCTCCATTCTCCTCTTAAAATCAAAATGAAATGACACAGGACTATAGGGATTTCTCTGCTTGGGACCTGTTGGGGTCAGGAGGTTTGGGTGAAATTTAATGTGCTTGCATGCAATTCCAAAGGGCACATCTTGCTCCATCCTCTTCTGCCCCTGTGTTCCTGTGGTTATTCTCATTTTATCTCTCTCTTTTTTTTTAATTAACTATAAACAATTTTCTTTGCCAGATGAAAAACATTAAAATATTTCCAATAAATAGGATGAACAATTTTTTATTTACCACTATTTACTGAACAAGAGGGATGGGAAGGGAACTGAGAGGTACAGGAAACATGATCGCATATATCTCACTTTCTTAGAAAACTCAACTAAAAATGCCATAAAGTATTGCCATTGCAGCTGCCTTTCCCCCTTGTTTGTGTATTACTATTTTTTAGATTGTGTCTTTTTATCCAAACTATTGCTGACACTAAAATACATGCTATCCATATTTTCTTGTAGCCAGAACTAGGACTGAATGAATCATTCCTATGACTCATCACAACTTTTTTCTTTGCACACCATGTTATAAGGTACTGAAGGATTCACCACAAAAAGTGGAGTTGTTTCCCTGTTCTGATAGAATCTTTCTGCTAAAGATTCAAATTACTCTCTTTCAAATTAATTTAGCTTATTTTCTTCCTTGGATTTGGCATAATTGGCAGTGGAAACAACAGCAATTAAAATGTAAAAGCGCATCTTTCAATCTTTGCAGATAGCCCTGATCAAAAAGCCACAGTCCCTTCATATAGAGTGATCTTCTAGTAAAAAATGACTAGAATTATCAGTATTTTTTTACACAGTTCTAATGCCTAAATTAATGCTATAATTAAGCATGCTGTTACATACCCACACCAGAGTAGCATCTGTAAGCATAGTTAACCATGTAGCAGGAACTACTAGAGGCACTATAATGCCTCCAGCCCAGTATACAAAAATCATTTTCTATCTTTTTTTGATGAAAAACTATATGGTGCACCTGGGACCCTTACTAATAGTGGGATTTGTATTCTGGTCTCCTGCAGATACTTAGGAAAGCAAAAGAGGAAATAAATCACCTTCAACCACCTGGATAACTATAGAAGATCTACTCAGATCAGGAATCCAGGTCCCAGATCTCGTATATTCCCATGGCTTCATGTGCAACATTATCATACTCAGCTTCTTACTCAGAAGGATATTCAACAGGAATTTCCCTCCAGAGGGATTGCTCATGTGAGATAGGAGATATTTGAAGAATGGTGAAGAGGATTAATCTGTGTCGAATACACAGTATGACAAAAAGGAAGTGCTTGGGAGGAAATCTGAGGAAATCATGAAATGGTAGGAGGTGGTAGAACATGATAGTTGTTTCCCTCAGTGCACAAATTACTGAGACCAGTCACAGGAAAAGGGTTAGCTTAGGTAAGCAAACCCTCAAAGGTATTAAATGACTGCTTGCAGTAGCTTTTTACTACAAAGAAGCCAGAACTGTCCAAGAGCAGTGGGTGGTAACAGGCCACACAGCATGTGCTGGGAAGGGAGTGAAGTCAACATTTGCAGTAAGTCTTGTTTCAGGCAAGCTACAGTGATTTAAAACTCACTGACTTCTGAACATGCAACTATGGAGACTGCTATTATGACCTTGAACTTTGAAAATGGCAATCCTTTTTTTTCGTGTCTTGTTGTCAGTGTGCAGACCTAACCTGGTAACAGCTGAGAGTGTTTTGAGAAATAAAAAGTTGTTCAGAGAATGCTATCCCATGAGCACAGGCTTCCTTTGAGATTAACTGAAGGCAAAAAGCTTCTTGAGTAAGTCCATACAAATCAATCTAAAGAAATTCAGCTCTAAATAAAGTTCTTATAAATAAATCTAAATAAACACAGCTGTAATATTTCAGAGAGTAATGCTCTTTCTGTGCTGCCTTGATGTATGAGACAAAAGCACATCAGTGTCAGAGGTTAACCCTGTCCTGCTGGAAAATGGCAGGTAAACCAAAGGTTAGGCAAAACATCTTAAATTACTTTGCCGGTCTCATAGTGCCCCTTCTATTGGCAGTTCTGTTACAGATCTGCTATGGAATACAGGCAATTTTGGCCTTTTGACTGCTTTTTCTAGGAGTTTGTCTATGGTGCAAGTTCCCTCCACCAGTGTTCCAAGCCAAACATTGCCCACACTGCTCCAGCTGGTGCTGCGCTGGGTCTGAGCTCTGAGGGGCCGAAGACATTAGACAGGGATTTCAGCCACAGTAACAGAGTTGAGGAAATGGCTAAATCTTGATCAGATCTGCCTATGAAGTCATGATGGTATCTCCATTGTGTGATAACACCACGGTCTACAGCTCTTGCTTGCTAGTTGTGCTGCATGATGGAACTCTGAACTTTGTGGAACACCCAACCATTACTATCATGCCAACCATAAATGTTACTCTGATGTAATTCATTGTATTTTCAGAATAAAATGCTCCAAATGATAATATGTTTGCTGCTTTAAAATGGCACCAAAATGTCCATAGCATCTTGAAAAAGGATTTATATATAATTTTCATTCATTATAAAATAAAGGAAGCTTTCTTCATAACGATTTTGAAGTTAGAACCTGATCCAGCTAATAAAATTGTAGAAGTTATTTGTTGATTTTATAAAAACATAAGGCACATTTTGGCTCTGGAATTGCCATAGACTTTTTGGCAATCTTAGTACGTTATGTCCGGAAAGCTTGGTCAAAATTCCTGGATATTGTTGATGTTAAGCTGAAGATTCACTACACAGCTTAGTACTTCTGTCCTATCCAGATAAAAAACTCAGTCTGTTTGGAAAACCAGGACCTTGATGGGTGGAGAGAAGACATCTCACAGGAATATTGTAATAGTCAGTAATATTAATCCAGCTACCTCCTGCTTAGGGGACAGAACAGTTCATTTTTAATTAAGCCTTTTTGTTTTCTCTATAAGGTATCATATAACATTAAATTGCATTATAACACTGTCACAGTGCAGGGAATGCACTATGAATTTTCAAAAACCAAATAGCTGTGTGATTTCCTTCAATTTCCGTAACTTTCACAAAAGGTCATGGTTACTTGACACTACAGCTCAGTTGAAAGGAACAGTTCAAACAGGTCATCTGAGTAAACACGTTAAGGGAAGAAAGTGCCCCCATCATTTGTTTGAAACTTGCCAATACCATTTCTGTGTATTTCTGCCTAGTATTCCAATACATAGGCAGAATTAGCCATAACAATAACACACCACCATCTCTCTTAGCTTATAGCCAAACAATCTGAAAATGTGCAGTTGGTCTCAGTAACATGGATCACCTTCCAATTAAAGAAATGAAAACATGCAGACTTCAGAGTAATTAAGATCAGGTCATTTTTAAACCCCCAATGGTTTCCAGAGACCTCTTGTTCTCTGGCATCCATCTTGCTTTAGTTGTTTCTCAGACTTGGTAATGTGCTCAGAGGTTTCTTACACAAACATCTAAGAACATTAAAGAGTTCCTGCAGTGGAATTACAGAGGCCAAGAATGGTTTCTTCTGTATCTGAATGCAGACAAGAGAAAACTCCACAGGGAGAATGCCAGGTGATGCAGAAGTCTGAGAAACCCTGAAGGCAGAAAATACCTCTCCCATGACCTCATAGACGGTGCACCCCTGAGGGTAAGGTTTGCTAGATGCTGTTGCCTTCTGGATGCATAAACATCAGAAATTACTGCAAGATTACCTATCTTGTCTGCAGCTCCTATGTAGTGAAGGAGGGATGTGCCAGCAGAGTGGAATAAGACTATAGAATTTGATACCGAGCCAATGCATTAGGGATGGGATGGTTGGTAGACGTGCCTCTAATCCTGTGAAACCCACCGGCTGCCAAGAATACCATGACCCGAATGTTAGATATTCCCAACTCTTTATCTGGTTTTCCATAGAGAGGATCATGTTGTGTGCTCTACATTTGAATTTCAGCTTTCCCCACCTAGTTATTCAGTTATAAATTTCATATTTCTGTCAAACAGAAACAAAGAGAAAAATTAAATTAGACAAGAGAAGGATATATAACATCTGAAAGGTAAATGCTTGAGGCAACTTAGTTAACTTGTTTCTTTGATTTATTAAATAAATCAGCTGGTATACCTAACCTAAACACTAATTTTACTATGGTTACTCTGTCTTACATTGAGAGGTTAACTGATTATTCTGAAATACCTCCCCTAAACCTCCCTAAAGGTTTAGAAAGACTACAGGGAAATAAATCAATGACAACATGCCAAAGTCCATCACAATGGGTGCTGTTCTAATTGATTTGATACAGGTCAGCTCAGATCATGCAATTGGAAAGTTGACATTGATTTAATTAACTGCATTATACTGTACTGTTTTAAAAGAAGGTATTCTTTCCATGTTTTACATATACATTTTGTGGCATACCCAAAGCAAAAAGATACAACTGGAACATTAGAAAAGAATACAGAAAAATTAACCCACTGAATAAAAAGCTGCTTCCAGTTTAGTTTGATTCAAGAAAGAGACATAGAGATGATCTCCAAGAGATAACAGAACCAGATAGTAGCAGTGAAGTGATTGATTTTTCTTTCAAACTTAAAACACACAGAACAAAGCAGAATACAAGAGATGTGAATCTAAACCCACAAAAATCACAAGGGGAAAAAAATTAACACGTTTAATCAAAATATAGCCAGAGAATTACTAACATTAATTGTGATGCCCAGCTGAACTTTAAACACCTGTGTTCTTCACTCATTTTAACACTGTTCAGTTGATGCCCAAGTCTGAGCCCAGAGTGTCTGTTTCCTTAGCACTGGAAGAAATCAATGAGAGAAGTAAACATAAAAGTGCAACCAAACCTCAGCTGTGAAAGCAAAAAGCTTATCTCAGCTGGGGAAGAGCCCTGTGACCCTCTAGTTGGATGGTCTCCTTCAGGATGTGTCCGTCATTTCTGTGCTGTGAGTAGGTACTAATATAGAGTCATAGAATTGTTTCAGTTGGAAAAGACCCTTAAGATCATCGAGTCCAACCATAAACCCAGCACTGCCAAGTCCACCACTGAACCATGTCCCTCACCACCTCTTCTACCCATCTTTCAAATACCATGGTGATTCCATCACATCCCTGGGGAGCCTGTTCCAATGTTTGACAAGTCTTTCAGTGAAGACATTGTTCCTAATTGTTTGACTCCCATCTCACTATGTCTCAGACTCCAGCTGAACATATGTTTTCACAGTGGCAACTGTATCCAGGAGCGGTGCAGACCACAACTCATGCCCGCAGAGCACAGGAAAATGGTTTGACATCTACCTGCAGGGCCAGAAATAAACTTGTGCTTTAATCCACAGTGTAAAAAGGGACAATGATACTTCTGCAACAGAATCCACATGCTGGTCAAAATAAAATGAATGGATTAAAACCAGGATTCAAAACAACCACTATGGGTGGTTCAAACCAATTTATGCTAAAAATTAGATACTCCCCCACATATTTACTGGTTATATTTCTATATTCTTTATTCCCTTGAGAATCTGGGGGCTATTTTGCTGTGGGATCCCCTTTTTGTTTGAGAATTTAAGTGAGCTAGCCTCAGGCTCAGATTTTTTCAACACCTGCAAAATGATATTCCCCTTTTCTATTTACTCTCTAAAATAAAAACCAGGAATTGTTATTCTCAGTGTCCCTAGGGCTCACTCACTCACAATTAGAGAGAATGAAGAGACATAAGAAGTAGACTTACAGTATTTAGTCTTTTCTACCAAGAGTGTCTTGAAATAAATTAATTCAAAACCAAAATGAAAATTGTGGCATGGCTTAAAGTATCTTTATCCTGTCTGTTTTCATGAATATTTTAATTTTTATAAGAATTTGCTTGATTTTCTCTTCTAAGGTTTTGTAATTTTAAAATATCAGAAGCATTCGAAGAAGAAGAAAAAGAAATTTATACCGAATCTAACCAACACCCCTCAAAAAACAAGGAAACAACTGTTTTTCTACTGAAAAAAAAGAAAAAAAGCCCCACGAAGCAACAAAAAATTTGAGACTAATATTTTTCAGTCACCTATCTCCTTTTAGCTGCATGTACATATCACCCACCCCTGCCACACACACATATAGAGTTTAAACCTGTATTTATTGGAAATATTTATCAGGGCAAGTTGAATTTTTTTAAATCAACATTAACACAGTTCAACACTAATGAGATGGAAAATAAAGTAAACAAGAAAAATGCATAAAATCGTGAACTTGATTTTGATCTCAAACATGCAACTTCAAGCCCAGTCTTTTTAAATTGATAGAGATGTTCTCCAGATTTATACCACTTTAATGGATATTTAAGGACTGATAATTACTGCAGCTAATTACTCAGATTGGAACAATCAGGATGCACTACAGTCAGCAGCATGAAGCAGTCCAGTCTTGGCTTGGCTAGAGACTGGGCTCAAGAGTGGAGGTAACACAAACAAAGACCACTCAGACTTAAATTATTTTGCTGTTTAACTTTCTCCTTGTTCTCATTGAAGAGAAGCCATTTTAAGCAAATGAGGAGGAACGAGTGCCTGAATGAATTTTTGGGAGGCATAACAGATTCACACAACAAAATGGAGTTTTGTCCAAAGAATTACTTTGTTGTCAGATCGAAAATGCTTTTATTGCCTCCATAAAAAGTCTCAGGGTTGTTTTAAGCCAGTATGTAACAACTGATGCATTGTAGAAGTTTACAGACTGCCAGAAGGACAGATAGATTTCACAGCAGTTAAATTTCAAAACTTGTAAAAATAGTATGTTTAAGAAATACATCAGCTTTGAGATAAGAAAGGAATCACTGAACATCTGCAGTCTACGTTGCCTATGTGTACAACATTTGATAATTTTTATAAGATGGTGATGCTATGGAAGAAAAGGAGCTGATAAGACAAAATGGATAAGACCTATTTCTTTGTTCTAGAGGTGCAAAGACTTCAGAGAGTAAAATAGCATGCAAGACAAACTAACTCTTCAGTGCTTTGCAGGAACATAAAACAGAACTCCTGCCACTACCTGGGATGCTATAGAAGCAGATGAATGACCACGGAGCATGAACAGGTCCGTTCCCTGTCTCTAGATAGAGGGTCCTGTTCAAGACTTGTCTTTTCAGTTGTTATCTAGCTGGTAGATAGTACCTCAGAAACAGCAGTGACAAGACCAATTTTTTAAGTTGCTGAGAGGCCATTAGGGGTTTTTAGTGGAGACATTGTACAGAGAGTCTATACAGCCAGCCTTGTATCTCTGAGATTAATGTGAGCTCTGTTACCGAATTCATTAGGAGATGAGGCTGCTATAGGAGCTGGGAAACTGCCACAATCATCCAAAATTACAAGGATTTGCCAATGTTTCATTTCTGATACAGAAGGAAAACAGGATTAAAAAAAAATAACTGAAATGGTCTATTATCCTAAAGACACGATTTCAGGGCACCCAGTTGTGTTTAGGTCCTTATTTCTCTGCAATTTGGCGTTTTGCTCACATTGCTCAAGCAAGCAACCTGATTATAAGAAAGCTTGAAATTCTGATATGGGTTAACCCTTTATTTCTTTCAGGAGGTTCAGCTTGGATATTAGGAAAACATTTTTACAGTGAAAGGATTATTAAACATTGGAATGGGCTGCCCAGAGAAGTGTTTGAGGCACCATCCCTGGAGATATTTAAAAGACGGGTTGATATAGAGCTTAGTGACATGGTTTAGTGCTGCTTTTTTTGTCAGAGTTAGGTTGATGGTTGGACTAGATGAACTTAAAGATCCCTTCCAATCTAGACAATTCTATGATTCTTTTAATTTGAGCATGAAACATCCCCAACCAAAAATAATGTTTTAGCTTAATTAGCTCAATTTCTCAAAAATATTTGATTGACTTAATGAAAGTTTTTCCATGTATATAATGAGGGCATTTGAACCTCTTTGTGATATCTTTAGTCTTCTAGTGAAATATTAATTTCTTTACCACACAGAATTTAATATCCAAGCCTAACTGAAGGTTTGCACAACCTCTGTATGTAACAGAAAACATAAAACACAACAGCATGATACAAGAGACTTAATCAGAATTTTTCTCCTGTATTCCCTGAACAAATAATCTGTCCCATTGTTCACTCTTCTGTGAATCCTAAGGCTTGTGTGAGGAATTTAAGAAATCACAGGGAGCTGTTACACGATAAACCAAGTATTAGGAAGGTGTGAGGTCTGAACAGTTTCCAAGTAACGCAGTTCTTTACAAGAAAATAATATTTTTGCCAATGGAGGAGTTTGTCATGATTGAAGTGCGTTTCAAAAAAAACCAAAAAAAACCCAGACTCCTTGTTAGATATTAACCTTCTCTTATTCAAATACAGGGCAGCACACAGGATCGCCAAGCATATTGTTTAGGAATTCCTAATAGTTAATATATTCAAAGTATCTGAATCAGTTGTAAACTGAAAAGTTAAATTTGTATGGCTATTTATGATTAATATTAGCAACCATGGCCAATGCTAACTCTGAATAAGGGGAAGAAACAGTACTGTCAAGGTCTCTGGTCTCTTCTTTCTTTGTTAAAGGCGGATGTGCATGTTACAAGAGATAAGGACGCTCCTTCAGCTGCACAGAGAGGAGGCAGCAGCCAGGTGGCAGCAAGAGAACTGCCCTCATCCAGGAGCTGGGGCATGGGCAGGCTTTGCTCTCCTTTGGGGATTGGCACCCAGGGTGCCCAAGGGGCTGGTTAATCACAAGGCAGGCAAAGAACAACAGAGCCCTGATCCATGACTACCTCACATTAAGGTCTTTATTGGTCAAGGAGCACTTGTACCCTCCCACTAATATCATGTGCCAAGAGTGCATCACACAGATCATTTCTTCCACCCCAGTTGTGATCATTATTTCCCTAGAAAAGTTCACCAACAAACCACTGCCTTTGTTGGCACAGCTTAACCTATAGAGAGGAGAGAACCTATAGAGAGAAGTGTTATCTTTTAACATGGAATCTGAGACTGCCTTTGGTAATTCTGAATCCTCCTACGTTGTGGGAAAGTTCAGAGAGCAGCTCTGATCATTATGACGTTGACTTTCTAAGAAACTTAAAACAGAATTAAGGGAAATAAGTATCAATTATGGTATTTAAAGAAAAGGAACAAGAAAAAAATATCTGGAGGGCTTTTTTACAGCATTTGGATAGAGGTTATGTGAGAAGAGGAAGATAAAGAAAGCAGCCAAATTTGTAACAAGGGACAGAGGTTAAAAGTTTCCTTTCAAAATACTTTCAAATTTCAGCTACAGCTTAGAAGAGATTTAAGGATTGGAGTGAAATCATGGAGCTCCAGCTGACTTCATTAGAGCTGCTCGTGTGAGGAAAGTGAGCAGGATTTGGCCATAAAACAGAAAGCCCTTTGGCCTTATTTTCATTGCCAAATATTTTCTAATTGATACTGCATGTAAACTCTGCCCTCTGCTAATACACTAAATAATCAATGCTATCCAAGCCCAGGGCTCATTTTCTGCCTAAGATGTGATTTTGTTTGTATCACTGCCACAGAGATGATGAGGGAGCGGGAAGCAGTTGTGCTGTTGGACTGCTCCTTCCCCATGCGGTGCCATGTTTGTGTTACTCCATGCTCACTAATGGAGAGGTCGCAGCCCTCTTAGCTGCAGTCCCCTGGTAAATCCCCACCCAGATGTAATCCCCTGCACCTTGAAGAAGATGGGATTCCTCTGCTTTCTCCAAACATTGCATTATGTCCCTGCAACTACCAGCCAGCTTTAAAGACAGACTGATTACCCAAATCCTTACAAATTACATGTGACCTTTGGAAAGCTACCTAATTAGGGAGAATGTACTCCAGGGCTTGGAAACCACAAAGTCCTGAAGAGAAATGGGGAATACTTAGGGCATCCCCATTAATTTTGGTAAACTGTAGTATAAACTCTAAGACAGGATTTACTGGGTATTTTGTTCAACTTTTTTTTCATAAATATTCTTGTTTTGCAGTATTAAAAGCTTACTAAGGAAATATGCTCGATTGCACTGCACAATGAAAGAGTATTTTCAATACACAAAATCCATGACTTAAGGCTAGTCAAATTCTGTTTCCCAACAGTTGCCTATTCTCTATTGGTATTCCTATATGTTACAAGACCAGATGTATGAAGAAAAGTGCCTTAATTTTAGTCACATTGCAGAAGCTGTCCATACCACCTCAGTGGCACAATGCTTGGTGAAGGTCCTGGAAGCAGACTCTATACTGATCTTTTTGCATCTAGGAAATTAGTGAAACTATTGGAGAAACTTACCATAGGAAGTACTGATAATACCTAATGATTCATGAAAACAAAAGATCTTTCTGTTAAGATCTTCCTCACTTGTCTTACACTGTTGTTGAGTAATTTTGGAATATTTACATTGGCTTCATAGGTGAAGTCAAAATTTAAGGAACTATAATATCAGAAAGAGTTATTCTTAAATCTAACACTGTCTCCTATCAAACAGAAGCAGTATCATTCTTAAAACATCATTGAATTAATTTTTGTTTATAGCAGGGAAGATCTTAAAACACCCTAAATCATGCAATGTTGGTGAAAAAAAAACGTTCTCAGATATCGAGAATGTTGATGCATTTTTTCCTATAGCAAGTCATCCTTGTAGCCAAAAATATGTACCTTATTTCTTATCTAACCATGACTTTCAGCCGTTACAGTTTCCTTACATTTTTTCTTGCTACATTCACAATGTGGTTTGCTCCAACCTTGTGTTGCTCTTTGATAAGTTAAACCAACTGAGCGCTTTGAGTGCAGCACAATTACGTCAGCTCATTTGTTTTCTAATCATTCTACTACGAACACTCTTCAGTGATAAACAGCCTATACAGACAACACACTCCAAAACAGGACAGAAAGGGGGGGATTTCTCTGACTCAAATTACAGCCCAGACGGCCCCCTGCAAGGTAGTCACACTAAGTTGTCTTTATAGTCAGTGGCGAGAAAGAGCCTCTTTTCATGTGTGATTCACTGGATACTTTGTACATTTGAGATGAGATGAATAATACCCTAGAAGTGCCTATTTGAAGATAACCACATCATTTCAATGCATTGTAGTATTCCAGAAGTGGCAGCATTAGTATAAACTACATATGCAAAGTTCTTGATCCCACTCAATTTCCTCAATTTCTGTATTCAGCAGTTGTGTTTGCCTGTTTCTCCAGAATGTTCCCAGAAGACTTCACATTCTGCTATTCATCCTCCGTAAGCCAAAGTCAGGATTCAATTCCCCAACCATGTATATATGCTACATCTCTCACTGTAATACATGAATTTTTATTATGCAAGTAAATATGGATAAAATGTATAGCATATTTAATATGTTTTACAAGATTTAATATCTTTGACATATTTTTTGTTTGTCTCAGAGGAGTCAAGTAGTACCATCCCATCCCTATTCTTTCATATATTTGAACATATATAACATATAATGCACACACCTGCATGGGCAGACAAATACACAGATGTTTCATGTATGTGATTATTTGTGTTGAAGTCTCAGCACAAGTTTGTTCTCAAACTACAGCTAACGGCAGATAACTTCTCCTTTATCAAGTCTGATACAGAAGATACTGATTTCCTCACACTATATATGGAGTTTCTCTAATTTATTTTATATGGATAGTAGTGATACACTTTATTAATCATTGTATGCATCCTGTAGATTCCATTCTCCAAATAAGGCAATATGTAACATATTCATAGGTCTTCTGAATTTTTTTCTGGGTAATCTAACATCATTGGCGCATGACACAGCTGCATGTTAATATACAAAATGCTCTGAAGAGAAGGTGCTCTGCCAATTAGTTTCAGTATTAGTTTCATTACAGCAAGAGGGGGTTTGTTTCATTCAAATTAATTCAGATTAATAATCCCTCCAGAATCTAAACCAAGAAATAATTTAGAATAATTGTTAGTATTTTCTTCCTTTGAAATGTCAATTCACCCAAACTGATACAGTTTATCACAAAGGCAGACTTCTAACAAATTTCCATTACCAGTATTTGAATTGGCTTTTTTAAAGTCTGATGTGCTCTGTTACAGTATTTTCTTAACAAAAGACCGTATTTTTTCCTGGTTAAGAGAATTTATAGCAGCTAAAAAAATATTTCAAAGATCCCCTCAAAAAATAAACATTTTACAAAATTAGTGGAAGGAAACAATTCAGTTTGATGCTATTTTAATGTTCATCTATGTGTGTGCATCTTACATATGATAAACATAAAAATTCAAAAGCATATGTCTGTGGTAAATCAGATTAAAGGTGCTGAATAACAAATCCTTAGCAGAGAGCATAAGAGCAGGCAAACAGTTCTATTTCTTCAGACTACCTTCGGAAATTCAGGGATCTGTTTCTCATTGACTACAAAACATTCAATAGGGATGGATGACTTTTCTTCCAGGACATAATCTCTGGTTTTGAACACATGCAAACTTTTAGCTTCTACAGCATCTTATAATGATGCATTTCAAGTATAGCTGTGTATTTTATGCCACTTGCAAACTTCTTTTCATGCACACAACTATTTTTTCAGATGAAATAATGAATAATTGCCTACTACATTCTCAGCAGCTCCCATCATAGCTAGGCATACATGTGTTCCCTAGGCTGAAAAACCCTTGAAAACCCTATTTATTGTTTCTTATGCAAAATCTGTTCTTTATCTTTTAATTTAATTTTTTAAACACTTTTGACAGTTCAATTTTTCATCCTGGTTTAGTGTGGGAAAAATGTATGAAATATAAAAAAAAAAAAAAAATCTTTGGGGATGGGAAAATAATTTTCTGTCCAGCTCTAGCCTTCAATTCTTTTTTACTATCAAGAACAAAGCATACAAAATCCACCAGCATGTATAATACATCTGGAAGCAGGTACTTCAACACAGAGAGTGACTTAGACAATGAAATAAATCTACTCGCTCTGACTTCCTCAGGTGATTTGTTGCCACACAAGCTTCTTCTATTTTATTTTCATTAAATGTATTTACTATTAAAAATTATTACCATCTGTTCAAGTTGGGCTCCAATTTGTAGTGCTATAAATTAGAAGTAGCTTTGCAGAAGTCAATATGAATTTTGCTTTAGATGATAAACTTGGCTATATTCTACTGGTTTCATTCTTGCCTGCTGGAACTTTATAAAGAGTAAAGTCTGCAGAAAAAAAGTGGCATAACCTCAGAAGTCAAGTCACTATTATGAGTCACAGAATTTCCAAAGGGAATTAATACTTATGGACACCCAAATTAAAAGGTGTAATTTTAGAAAATATTCTAAAATATCCAGAAAGATATTTATATACATAAAACATCTCCAGAAGAAGAGGTCATATTCAAATTTTTTATGTATACATATTAAAGAAAACCAATAGGGTTTTTTGGAAATCAAATGGTCTTATGTATTGATTCTGCAAGCTTACCATTCTGCTCATACCAAAGCCTCTAATGCTAATAACCAACATGATTCTTGATGTGTTATATACGATTTGCATAAAAACTACTTCTTTACTTAAGGATAAAGTAAAATAACTTAGCCAGTTGGTTGAAAGGGAATACCTATAGGAAAACAAATTGTGAAAAAAAGGAATGTATATGCTTTCTCCTGATACCTTCAAACCAAGGATAAGTGTTCCTCCAGAAGATATGTTTCACCAATAGTACATAATAAGAGATCAATATAACAGTGACTATGTAATATGTGATGATCATTGTCATTTAAGACATTATATGGGAAAAGATATTGACCCTTTTTGCCTTACCATTTTTTTCAACTTTGAGGGCTTATCCACAGGATAAGTTGACATGGATGTCTTCGTAGAATATGATGGATTGAAATGTGCCTCAGACACAGACTGAACGATAAAAGCAAGAAAATAACATTTTAATGAAATGCACAAGAAAACTGAGGAAGAAACAAAAAGGAAGGTGCATTGGATAAACCAAAGAAAATATTATTCAGCAACTATTTTTTAGTTAAGCTCAATTCACTGACAGCTTATTTAAAAATATCTTTTTTTTTTTGATAATTTAGGACTACAAGAGAGTTACTGTCTAACATATAAAACCTACAAAATTTAGTAATAAAATACATTATCAAGGGTGTTAATGGTGGATGCAGCTGTCCAATCTTGCGAAATTTTGTGTCACAAAAAGTATTCAAGGCAAATTCCACCTGCAGAACATACATAACTGAACAGGGTAGAGGAAGCACAAGAGAGAAAGGATGTATCATTGCACTGCAAGTCTTCCTGCTAATTATAAAACCATTTTGTGGAAGCTTGCATTTAAGAAATTAAAATGTTTAGTACATCAATGAGGTGAGCAGTATTTTACTCTAGGTTTCAGCAGCACAACTTTATTGATGGAGCAGACTGCACACTGTGCAAGCACCATGTCCCTGAAATACATTCAAATTTGAGAATGTCTTTCTAGGTAAAAATAGCTCTGCTTGTAAGACATTTCCTTTTTCTGGACTGCTGTTAAGTATATCTAGGCAGCACAATGCGGCGCAGTGATACAAGTAGCTGAATTAATGTTGAGCAGCCTAAAGCAAATATGTGTGCAGAATTAAAAGCTCAGCTCCTGGAAGCAGAAAAGACAGGCTAAGGTGTTGCTGCCTCTTCTCACAGCATCTCACTGGGGAGAGCATCACAGCTACACCTTTCCTGGTTTCAGAGCTATCAAGCATTGGAACAGGCTGCCCAGGGAAGTGGTTGAGTCACCGTCTCTGGAGGCATTTAAAAGATGTGATTGGCAGTATGGTTTAGTGATGGTCTTTGCCAATGTTAGGTTGTCGGTTGGACTTGATGATTTGAAAGGTCCCTTCTAACCTAGACAATCCTATGATTCTATGATTCTAAGTTCAGAGAATACAAAACACTGGTATGCAGGATGGAGTCAATTCTTGAAGGCAGTGAGTTTCATTTTACAGATACATCTTTTTTCAGTTCTTGTACAACAATAATAAAAAAAAAAGTCAGTGAGGATGACATCATTTTGTGTGAGCAAGTAGTTAAATGCTGCAAAGGGCTTCTCACACATTTGTAACTAACTTACTGAAAATGACTGGAGAGGTGAGTTGAGAACATTGGTGGAGTGGTAAGATGAGAGACAGATTCCTCAATTCAATTCCACATCAAAGTCCTCTCCGAACAGCAGCAATGCTTTACAAAAGCCCTTGCATAGACTCTACAGCTGCCTGTAGTGGTTCTGCTTTTTCTACTACCTGTTCTCTATTGCCTCTCACAAGACTCCTTTCAACTGTGTGTCTACTCTCAACTGGTCAAGAAATATAGAACTTCATAGAATTTCATTAGAATAATGAGCTGCATTCCTCCTTTGTTAAGTAACCTCACTTAGAAGGCCCAAAATATTCTTATTATTAAAAGTTTTGGCTCTAAATACTATTTTACACTGATGAGAGAAATACAAGGGAAAAAAGAACGCTGAAAATCTGAGTAGTCATAGAGCATAGAGCATGTGAAAGAGTATGAAGGACAGGGATATATTTGCTGCCTTCGATATTTATTTGTTTATTTATTTATCTATTTTCTGGCAATCACAGCCTGAAGGTGAATAGATCTACTTCAGTAACAAAACACGTGGTACTTTAGGTCAGAAACCCAGGGTGAGGAATGCAGACATAACTTGCATGTCAGGCTTTGAATTGCTACCAGTGGTTAACATCTATGAGTGCTCCAAATGTGGCCCAGAAGTGTACTCACTGCTTCCATTCCAGACTGTTTCAATGAAGCTTGTATCTTGCATGACATCCCAAATTTGCTTAACTTTGAGTGCTTCACCCTCTGTGCTACTGACCATAAAAACACACGCTGGAAGCAAAATGACCAGAAACACTCTAGATTGGGATCCATATTCTGTCGTTTGGGAAGGTTTCTATGTGTGACAAATCTGTGCAATGTTCTAAAATGATACTATATACCTATGTAACTGACAATCTGTTCTCAAAAATATGAAATCTGGACCTCTCCTTAGGGCAAAAGACACATTATTAAGCCAAATGAAAATGAAAGCAGCATGTTATAATGTGTAGGAGTAAAACATCACTCAAAATTCATAAGGCCACCACACTCGAAGCAGTCCCTTGTAGCCCTGTGTTTCTACAGAGAGACATCTGTTTTCAAGGTCCCACTGGAATATTTTCTTTAGCGGCCCTCTACAGAAGACTCTGTAAATGGAGCATGAATGTCCTCATGGAGCCTGCAGCTATTCAAGTCATGGCTCATAACAGGCTGTGAAAACTTGAAGTCTCTTGATAGTGATACCTTCATGCAAAAATACCTTGGGCTATTTACCATCTTTCCACTGTGTGACCATTAAAGCTACAGATCAGGTGGGCAAGAGGTTTTAGGGGAACACAGCTGAGACAGATGACTCCAGCTGACCAAAGGGATCTTCTACACCATATAACATCATGCTCAGCAATAAAAAGCTCAGGGAAAGGAGGATAAAAGGTGTTGCTTGTGGTTATGGCATTTTCACTCCCAAGTAAATGTTACAGGTGCTGAGGCCCTGCTTTTCATGATTTGGCTGGACACCTGCCAAAGGGAAGCAGCGAATTAATTTGTCTTTTTTGCTTTGCTTACACAAGCACCTTTTGCTTTGCCTATGAAAATATCACTATTACGATCCATGAGTCTTCTTACCTTCCATTTTCACCCTGTCCCACAGGAGAATAGAGAGAGGAAGAGGCTGGGTGCGTGTTTGGCCACTAGCCAGGGTCAACCCAACACAAAAGATTAAGAGATTATCCATACCAATCATGCTCACTGTGCTTTCATTACATTAGTAATGTTTCTATATAGGCAACATTCTCTTCCAAAATCTAGTATCTACCTGTGGCATGGCTGTTTACTCTAATCCGATAGTTTAAATATATACACATCAAACCTAATGGCTCAGTACTTGTTTACTTTTTACCTTTACAGGTGACCATGGAATCTGGTTTGTGAAAACACTGTTTCGGATTTAATATTTTTTTCATTGTCCCAGCAATTCTAAAGTAATCAATGCAGCAATCAAAATATCTTGTAAAAGACATCCCATGTATTTTGATAATGTTGATGGGAACTGTACAAAAGGTTATCTTCATGTCAGACTGAAGCAATTTGACTATGTAAAAATGGAGAGCTGTTACATACAGATTTTTCAGGGAATTACTTGTTCCTCTAGAATTAATTTTACAACTCACTTTTTCCTCTATGCCAAATTTCTATCTGATTATCTGGGAAACGTAAAAGATAAGTCTACTGTTCTATTTCTAAGATGTAAGCCTGCCTTCAGTCCCAATGCTATATAGTAGTATGTCATATGAGTAAGTCAGAGAAAAATAATTTGCAATCATGTCATTATAAAAAATCATAATCTTTTTTTCCTCCAACTTTTTGCACAGTATTTTTGCACGTGAGAGATAGTGTCATCAACTTTAGCTTTGGCAGGCCTAAACAGTCCTGCCACACTGGCTGATGGCTATTGCATGAAATTCAGAAGCCTTCTGGCTGATGAGAGTTCAGTTGCTCATGTGTAACCGCACTGATCTTGATCAGGATTCCAAATGCTTGCATATTTCTTTATTATCTATTTATCTTATATCAACTCAACTTCTTCGGCAATACAGAAGATCTAAAAAGGAAACGTGTATCTGCAAGATTAGGGGGGGGTTAAGTTTGTTCTTGGAGTTTTGTATCCTTTTCTTTCTTTGAGAAACAGAAGGTATGAAATCTTTCCTATATTTTATGGGGGTTTTTTTCATTTTTTCAGGCTTTCCCTTCTTCCACTTCATATTTCTGCAAGTATTTTGACATAAAGATGGAGATATGGTCCCCAGAGATGATTTGTAGACAGTTAAAATAATCAAGAAATTGTCAGTTATTATAGTAGCTATCTGTACTAACAAAAATAATTGTATCTATGCATCCTTTACATATTTTTGCCCCAACAAGCATTTAAAGACCTTTAAGGTAGTAAATCTATTGTTTTGTAAGAATTGCCAGTGTAAAACCACATACACTTCATTTGTATATGCATCTATCTGGAAAAAAATGTTTTAGAAAATAATAGCTTGGAGATTAACTTAACATCTTAGTCATCAGAAACCATCTCATCTACAATGAGTAAACCTCAAAAACAACTGAGGGGAAGCTGATGATTATCTAATCTGTTTAGGTTTTGATTTATGTGTTTTTATTTGAATAACTATGCTCACTGAATGTGATTTAGGCACCTAAAGCTGCTAAGGTTTCATGAAAATCCCATGCAGATACTATTTTAAATCTTTATTGATTGATACATAGTGAAGTGCACAGGGTTGCCCTCTGGAGACCTTCAACACCCTCCACCTGTGGCTGCAGAGGGACCACAGGACTAGCTCCCTCAATACTTAAAAACAGGCACAAACAGAATGCCTATATTAGGTAAGTTAGGTCACACCTACAAGTAACATCTTCAGATACATCAGTTTTCCAAATTATTTTGTTCACACAGTGCAAATACTCAATGGCAAACAGAAAGCTGAGAGGTGTTTGTTGAAAACACTCGAAAAGTACTTGGAAATAAAGAGTACCTGACTGGCTCATCACAGGTTCATCTGTCACAGGAAAGCTAACCTTTGAACAAATATTACTAAGAATGAGTTATTTCATCAGGTGTAGCTTGGAGGTGGATTTCATTTCAGGTAACTACCTCAAAGTGACAATAATTATCTGGGCCTTATTTGCTTGTCTAAACTTCTTTGGTCTGCAGACAATAAACAATCTAGAAAAGAACCATTGACACATTTGCAGTTCTTCCTGCATTTATCAGGGGTGATTCATGTTTTAAGCACACTTGTATGTAGAGTCTAGTGCTAGTGAGTCTATTCAGTCATTCAAATTTACATTTGTCTCTCAATTACTCAGTGACAGGAATACGTATAGCATGGAGTCCTGAAATATGCTGCTTCATTTTCCTCTACATTTATCCTTAGTCTTTTCTTTTGGCCCTATCTACATATTGGTCCTTTTCCCCTTGCCTTCTGTTATTCTTTACAGGGCTGGATACTTTGATTAATTTTTTGCTTACAGTTATTTGTCTGTGGAAACTTCCCTTCCTTCTCTCCCATTACCCAGTAACCTAACTCATCTTTTTTCCTTTTTAAACTTTACTTTTATTTTGCCACAACAGAGATGCCCAACCAGCTCCCTCCACTTTCAGATTCCCTCTGTACCTTTTCATAACCTTCTGCTTCTTCTTGGACTCAATCCTGCTCTACTAAAATTTTTTAGGAGGATGGTTTTGGTTTTTTTTTTTGTTGTAGTTTTGTTTGTTTGTTTGGGGGGTTTTCATTGATTTTTTTTGTTTAGGGAGAAAAAATGAGATACCTGCCTGTGATGTCTGGGGAGTGCAGAAAGTACATCCCATTCTTCCTGACCATTTCTCAACAGATTAGAAAGAATAAAACCTTGCGTGTTGGGAAATGGAAGACAAACCTGAGAATAATTTGCACAAGACATTAGCAGACTTTTTTATTATCACACTAGTCCTATTTATCAGATAGAACATAACCGTTTATCTGGTGGGAGCTATGCTGGGCAGCACTTTCACACCATGGGACTTCTTAGAAATACAATAGTATATGTAGCCAGGTGGAAGGAACCCCTTACGCAGGTTGTCCTGCTGAATGTGTGTTATAGGAATTAGACTGTGTACTGAGCAGTTCCTTGGTATAACTGGGAGAGTAAGGGCAGCGATTAAGACTGGTTGCCAAACAGGTCCCAGTTGTGCAATTAAACAGATGAGTTGCTGGAATTCTCTTATGTCATTCTTGCTCCTTCAGTCCATGGTATGAACAATTGGATGTCCTGGCAGTCATTTATTTCATTTCCTGCTCAGCTTAGCTTCCAAACTGAAAAAAATCTGAATTTTGGAATGAAACTGAGACACCCATATGCAATGCAATGAATTGGCACTCAGATTGACTCTTTGCCACCTCCTTTATCTACAGATAGAGAAGGCAGGTTTGGGAACTACCACCTATCAATCTTAACATCAGGGTGTGTATGACTCAAGCATTCATTTTTCTGTCCATCCATTACACTAGTGAGGTTCAGGCAAAGTACAGTACTATGACAAACTGGCTAGTAACAGCTGTGAAGTACAAAATCTTCCAAACAAAGCAAGCATATATAAATACATGGCATATGTTGCCTTCTGTGCAGACATTAGCTGGACACAGGGGGAAAAATCAACTTGGCCCCAAAACTGTTTTGTTTGTTTAAAACAAATTAATTCTAGATTCTCAATCAATCAAATTTTAATAGTCACAACAGGGACCAGAGCTCGTTAGAGAATGAGAATCACTTGATGTATTCTGGGAAAGTTGCTCATGAAAACTTGCAGTTATGAGGGGCAAGGCCAAAAATTTTGTGAGTGTCTTTGTTTCTAAAACAAGAAAAAGAAAAAGAAAGAGGTAGAAATAAATAAAAGAGATATTCTTTCCATTTGACAAACTAATCCTTCAGAGAATAAAAAAAATCCATGAAGTTTGCTTGGTCTATATGTCAAGAAAAAGGTTTGAATATTACTGGAGAAAAGACACTGCAATAATTCTTATCCAAACTGTAGGAATGATTGGTTATTTCCACTATAGGTTGCCATTGCTTGAGGCCCTGAAGAAAGGAATGGAAGAGAAGGTACTCTGAAAACACACAGCAAGGCAAAATAAAAGCTCGTGCTGAACTCTTTCCTTAAAGAAAACAAGGTAGACTTGTGCCATGACTGATTTACCAGAGGGTTGTCTAATCATTGTCTCAGTTGCCCAGATAATCATTAAGCTTGATGTTCACATCAAACAGGGTTGTGGTGACCGCTTGGAATTCCTTTGCTAGACCAGAAGAGGACTTACAGTACCTTGTAAGTTAAACTTTTGCTACCTTGCTTATCCAGAGTTGAGATACATGCTGTGTGTCTTTCAGGAGGTTGTGACATGTCACGCAGTTGCCAAATAGCTTCCTTAGAACAAAAATACAGTCTATTTATCAGTAAGAACTACTGAAGTAGTAGAAAACAAAAGTAAACAAGTTGTGCAGATGCTTATCATAGTCATCATTTTGTCATGGCCTTGAGAAATTTTTCACAGTTCAGAGCTCAGAATTTATTTTTCTCTTTTGCTCTCCTCACCAAAGGAGTGCACCTCCTAAACCCACAGAGAGACGTAGTTTCCGTCCGCTTTGTGGACTTTGGCTTTCTTCCACCAAAACAAATTCTATGGTCAGGTTGGAGAAGCTGGGAAAATAATGAGAGTTCTTAATGTGAGCATTGGCCCCTTATCATTCCCTTACTGTTTGCTGGTGGGTACCTATTCTGTACTCACTTTTAAGAAAAAGATTGATTGATAGAAAACATTTCCAGCATATGTGGTATGGTGCTTTAAAGTGTAGTTACACACACAGCTGAAAGGTCAGCATCTTCACTTCTAATCTGAATCCACATGTCCTAGTTTCATCTGAGATAGAGTGAATTTTCTCTCTAGTGGTTGCTGTTTTTTCAGATTTGGTGTGAAAGGAATGGCAATAATGCCTATTGGTTTAGTTGTTGCTAGGTGGTGTTTATACTAGACAAGGACATTTTTCAGCTTCTCATAGAAGCTGAGAAGGAGCATAGACAGAAAAATAGAATGGCCAATGGAATATCCCATACCATAGACATCATGCTCGGTATTCAAATGGGGTTTGGCCAGGGGTGGGGAGGTCCACAATCTCTTCTTGCTCCAGGCTGGACAAAAATTCACCGGGTGGTGAGAGTGTCTTGTATATTCTTTTACCATTATTGTTATTGTTTTCTTTTTCTGTTATTGTTCTATTAAACTGTCCTTATCTCAAGCCATGAAGGTTTTTTTCCCCTTTCCCCTCCTTTTCTCTCTCTCCTCCCTACTCTTTTGGGAGGGGAGGGGCGGTGAAGAGGAGGGTGGTGATAAGCAAGAGGCTGCATGGTCCTAGTTGCTGTCTAAGGTTAAACCATGACATCATGTAACTTTGGGAATCATCTCTGGTCCTTGTACCATTTCTCCATGTTATACTGCATTATCCTCCACCATCACATTTCTGCTCCTTGTATAGACATGGAGGAATGTCTAAGGGCAAGTTATCTTGTATCATTGCCTGTAGTAAGTTAATGAAGCCAAAATTTTCTATTCTTTTACTAGGAGAAACATTTTTCAATTCAGTGGTCATTCTCATAACTTTCCTTGGAAGAGCCTCCTATTTCCAAAATCTTATCCAAACATATTCCGTGTATTCTGAAGCCCACATATTAGAGAAAGATTACCTTTATTCAGACACAAGTGGATTGTTTGGATAATGGGATACAGGCTTTTGCAGTACACCTCAGGAAAACTGTGTGGGAAAATGAAGCCAATTAATCAGTTTATTCTAAATACCAGAGTCACTAGAGAAGGAAAGAACATGGGTAGATTCCTCAGAAGCTTCTTGGAAACTGTGTACAAAAAAGCAATGAAGACAAACATGCTTATGTGGGAAAGATTCAAGAAGTTATAGCACAATTTTAAGAGAGCCCTTAGCCTGAAAGATAAAAACAATGTATTTGGATGATTGTCCACATATGGAGATGTTTCCGATTGACAGTTCTGAGTTAACTCCATGTGTTGGTATTGACATTGCACTGCCCACATATGGAGATAACCAGAAACAGTTAAAGATACAACTGCAGTTTAGACGTGGGGCTGTGACCACAGGTTTCACACTGCATTTGATAGTGCTAATTATGAAGGTGCAAGAAGGTTCAACTTTTCCAGCAGTTTTCTCCGCCTTAGAGAATGATACTTGTCTGACTTTGCAACAACTATATTTTGAAAAGGTTTGAGGAGCTCACACATCTTCAAAAAAAAAGAAAAAAACAGAAACATATGGAAAGAGTCTTATACAGTCTGAGTATTAGACTGTGTGAGTCCTTAAAGAAAATAAGTTTATGCCTACCATGACTGAGTTCCTATGAAAGCTTTTAAAGGCTTACAACTTAAAGAGTTTTAGCATAACAAATTAGAAAGATGGAACTTATTTACTGATTTAATTCTGTGGGAAAATACTGCAGAAATGTTATCCTTGGATGTGAAAGGTTAGCGTTTGTACAGAGTACCCAGAAAATCCGGAGGGAATTCCAGCAGAGGGAATACAAGCCATCTCACTTATGAGTTGGACTGAAAAAAACCCTGGAAAAGCACCCAGTGAATGTTCAGGGCACTCATGTCTCTACTCCTAAACAGAAAAACCAAGCAAAAACCTCAGCATTAGTGACACTAAATAAAATAATTCAAAGTAGCAACACCTATCTCCTTTCATATAATCATACTTTCCATCAAACCACTATACTGAAAACCAACAATTTTCCCAGTCTCAAACTCTCATCTCATTATGATTTGTTCATACACATGGAGTTTTGAAGTCCAGTCCATGAGTAGGGAGTATGAGCTATTGAATAAGTCACTGGACTGAATTTGGGAATAGCTCAGACTGTAGATCAATGCTATATGCCCAGTGGGGCCCAGACCAGTATCTGAGCACCTATCTGCTTAGATCATCAGATGGCAGCTTAGCATTTTCTCATGACTCTCAAGTCATTTTTCATGGTTTTGCACTGAAGCCTACAGTAAGGCTTCAGAAATATTTTGATTGCCTTGTGCAGAGCATGAGCAGATCCGAGGTGCTGTCAAGGTCACTCTTCCAATGAAATAGAATTAATGATGCGAGCCAGGTAGGTTCCTAGGATTTTTTTCTCCAAAATGTTTGACTGAATTTGTCTACACACAGGTTAATTTCTCTTGGATTATCTTAGGTTAAATGAGAGTGATCATGCATTGAAACAATGTTCAAGCCACACAAAATCATCTGTGTATCTCAAATCTAATGTATTGGTTACTTCAAGCAACAGATTTCTGCATGTGTCCAGATGTCAGATAAGAGGCAACACATGAAATACATCTCAGAGTAACACAGCACTGAAAACTAACCCTACGTGTTGGGTAACGTTCATCGTATGCAATTTTCCATATTTATTGTATGATAAGAAGAGCTGCTCCTGGAAGCGGCAGAATTTTTGCATTGAACATAAACAGAGTTTAGAATGTGTAGTTTAGACTTGGACATTTAAAATTAATCGTCTAAGTTAATAAAAATAAGTCTCACCCCCATATCATAGTCTTTGAAGAAAAATGGTCATAGATTGTGCTGTATACATAGTTAGAATAATCCCAGCAAAATACAAAAGCTTAGTTCCAAAAGGTGTTTTTAAGAATTTGATCAAAAACCAAATCTGAAATACCCATGGAGTTGCTAACATCAAGACCTTCTCATCACTATGGAAACAAATCCAGTGGGAAATGTCTGCATATTTCTTTTACGTACCAGTAATTTCTAACAACATAACTTCAACCAGTCCTCAGTTAGGGAAAACACTGTTTGCAATATTTTTAATCTGATGTCATATTCAGAACGTCTGGTCAGTTTATTCAAGGAAATATCTGTCTGCATACAGATGAATACGCTAAATATAGCATAGGTTAACTTCATATAGATGTGTCTAAGAAGAAACTCTAAAGATACAAACACAGAGAGACAACTAATCAAGCTTTCCAAAATATCAATATAGTTGTTTAGGAAAAAAGTGCTATTTTATTCTCCACACAGCAAAAAACACAAAACCATTGTTAGATGTGAATAAAAATGGGGATGAAATATAAGACCAATCATAAACTGAAAAAAGTAACTGTTAACAAGTCAGTCAAGAAGTGCTGTAACAGAATTTGCCACTATGACATAAATCACGGGAAGACCAGGACAAGAGCACAGGCAAATTTTAG
Source organism: Gallinago jamesoni (assembly GCA_025769975.1). Classification (NCBI taxonomy): domain Eukaryota; kingdom Metazoa; phylum Chordata; class Aves; order Charadriiformes; family Scolopacidae; genus Gallinago; species Gallinago jamesoni. The sequence continues at coordinate 95,527,119 of JAOQGH010000023.1, read as the reverse complement.
TGGTTGTGGTTATGTTACCAGGATAATCTGATTGTCGTTTCTCATAACGTTCCTTAGTGTAAACAAGGATCTGGTCTTAGTAATTTATAAAACCTGCGCACAGCCTGCTCACTAATACATTTGCTTCATCACCTAATCTGATATCATTATAGTACCCATTTTCTAGTTAATTCCAGGCTTCATGTGACATAATCTAACGATTCTTGACTATATCTTTTCTCTTCAAGATATATCTAATCTTGTATTTACCTATATTGACATTGTTGCTACATCTGAAAGACACACAAATCTTGAAAAGTATTAAATCCCAGTAATGAATCAGCTTGTCTATTTTCCCATTCTTTCCTGACTCACTTCTGCATTCTAATAAGCCTCCTATTTATTTTACTTGTTGATTCTATTAAAAGTTGATGTTTTCTTCAAGAATGGACTGCATTATGGCAAATACAATGTCACCAATTGACCAGTGAACAATACTCCCATTCTCAGTTTCTAAGAGGTCACTTTACTCTCCACCTAACAGAAGAAAAATTAAGCAGAAACTTTTCTTTCACATATCTGTGCTTGAAATATTGATATACAAAGTCTGAGAAATGATACTGAAATAACAGTTCAGATGGTTCATGCTTTTTTCTTTTGTTTCACACTTGTGAATAATGAGATAGCCAACTTTAAATTTACAGCAGGAACTTGGCTAATGCCTACTCGGTACTCAGCCAGCCAGTTTGTGGTATATAATATTGGACAAAGTTTCTTGCTGACTTGAGGGGAAGCAGATATTCCTCCCTTGAAGCTACTATTTATTAATTAACTTATTGCAACCATAAGATATGGAAGGATGAGGGTCAAAAAACCACAGATTTTCAAAGAATGATGTACTAGTAAACTGATCACTGAATATCAATTCTATAACTAAATTTTTCACATCAATATTTTCCTTCAAATAGCACAGAATTCTACTGGCCACAACCGTATAGCCACAATCAGTATTTCCCTGTCTGTCAATAAAATGGCCTACTCTTAACCCCTTACCATTTAACTGGCAGGATGGGAGTAATTTATTTCTTATTATGTTTCCAGCAGAAGCGTGTTTGTGTGTAAAGAATATTCCTCTAGCTGAGTATTGGATTATTTTAAAATTATTTTTACGTGTATAAAAAAGTTGGGATTAATCACTAATTTAATATTAGTCTTAAAGCTAGTAAATAAAAAAAAAAGCCTTCCCCGCTAAATTTAAAAAAAAAGAGAGAGAGACAGTGAGAGAAAGGGAAACAATAATACAAACAAAGATGAACATTTGGAATAGAAAAAGCTTGTGCAGTGATGAGGAAAAAAACCATGACCAACTGAATAAATTAACCATAACACATGGTACAATGGCAAATATTCACCATGCATTTTCAGAGTACATATTTATGAATTTATCAAGCTATTGCTGTCAGTAGATAAACTTTTTTTTTGAAGCAGAAAAAAAACCAATGTAAGTTACAGAATTAATTGCAAAAGAATGATATCAAAATACAGAAGTTATGAAAACTTAATAAAAACAAATAAAAGTAAAAGCAATTTGGAGAGTTTTCCAAAGAAAAATAGAATTGTAAGAAAATATTGTCTTATATCAAAAATGCACCTGGTAATTAATTTTAAAAAAAATGCTGCAGAACAGTCTATTCTTAACTATATCCGGAAGTAGCTGCTGAGCATCTGTACCAATGACGTCTATTTCAATACATACTTTCCTTGGAGACAGCAGAGCACAGAAAAACAATTCTGTGAGAGCTACAATATCTTCCCATTGCAATGCTAAGGTTTGTTTGTCTGCGTGTTTTTAATAAAACCGCAGTACTTTTTTCCATTTTCTATGTGATCTCATAGACAGCAGACACAATATTAGCTCATAAGTAATCTGTCTTCTCTAGGTTTTAAGAAAGAATTTCATAAAAATATAAGCATAAAATTTGATTCTTTTAAAGAAAGGCCTTCATAGAAACTGGTATTTGATTGAATAAATTTCATTTATTTGTATAGACTTATGCATACCTTTGCTGTAGAGAGTCTGGAGTATGATTCACGGATGAAACATTTGTCAGTATTCACCTGAAGCTGCTTTCACAATTTTGCTACAATCTTTTTAATCACCTGATGCCACATTCTCTAAAATGAAGTCACCTGGCTGAGCCAGCTGGATCTGAGAATTGATGGAGAAATAGACAGGACAGGAAGGTTCTCAGAGAATTTTTAGTCTGTCCGACTACCAGAAAGCATCTTCATGAGAAACTGGCCTGTAAAACAACCCCTCTTCTTATTAAAGTTAATGTGTATTCATAATATATGCTTAGAAGCATAAAATTTTGTTTGATTTTATAAAATAACTACAAAGTCCTGATAGACCTCCTTATCAGAGAAGGCAGATTTATATACAATCTAGTAAGTCTTGTTGGGATTAAAACCAATTTATGATGTTAATCAGAAAATGGTTGGCCTTAAACAGGCCAGACAGCTTCTTGGATTTAGTTTCTAAAAGGGGATGGCACATATTGGCTTGCAATTGCACTTAGGCAACATGCAGAGTTGATAGACCAGAGAAACTCTGTAAGAGTCTTTTGCTCTCTGTTTGTAAGTGCTTGGCTGCTCCTAGGATACGATATCTCTAACACAGGTAAGAATGTTTCTGTTTATTTTCAGAACTGAGAAGCATTTCAATTTAAAAAAAAATGTAAATTATTTCTTTAAAACAGAAATTAGTGAATTTAGTGTTCATGAGAGCTGCCTGTGGTGGCTTGACCTTGGCTGCCTGCCAGACCCCAACCCAGCTGTTTTCCACTTCCCCTCCTCAACAGTATGGGTGGGAAAACAAGATGGAAAAGCTCATGGATCAAGGTAAAGATGGGGAGATCACTTACCTCAAACTATCATGGATAAAAAAAAAAAAAAAGACTTAACTTGGAGAAAAATAATTTAATTTATTGCCAATTAAAATAGATGTAGGTAGTGAGAAAAACTTAAAAAAAAGCTAAAACACCTTCTCTCCTCTCACTCCCTTCTTCCCAGGCTCAATTTCACTCCTTCATTCCCAACGTCCCTACCTCCTCCCACCAACCCCAATGTGGAGCAGAGAGATGGAGAATGGGGGTTATGGCCAGTCCATGGCGTTTCCCATCTGCCGCTCCTTCCTCCTCACATTTCTCCCCTATCCCAGTGTGTGTCCTTGAGGATAAACCTGTTCCAGCACAGTGGCCTCCATGTGCTGCAGTTCCTTTGGGAAATACTCACCTGCTCCAGCTGTGGGGTCCTTTCCTCAGGCTACATTGTGGATGTCTTACATGTGGCCCTACACAGGTGCTGGGAAGTACCTGCTCCACCACGATCTCTCCACCGGCTGTAGGGGCACCTCTGCTCTGCTGCATGGAGCGCCTCCTCCTGCTCCTTCTCCTCTCAGCTTGGGGTTCACAGGGTTGTTTCTCCCACACTTTTTTTTTTTTTTTTCTCACACTCCACTGCATTCTGTTTTGCCCTTTTTTACACGTATTTTCCCCTGAGGTGTCCCCACTGTGGCTGCGGGGCTCAGCGGTGCCCTGAGGGGGGGTCGGTCAGAGCTGGCTGGAACCGGCTGTGTCCGGCCTGGGGCAACCCTGGCTCTCCTCACGGCATCAGCCCCGGCTTCTCCTCGCAGGGCCAGCCCCAACCTCTCCTCACAGGGACAGCCCCAGCCTCTCCTCACAGCATCAGCCCTGGCCTCTCCTCCTCCTCCTCTGCCCCACAGACCCTGCTGCTGGCGCCTGGGCACCCACACCCCGTATGGTAATACTGAATAGAGAAAATTGTAGTAAGTCCAAGTGGGGGGAGGGAGGCTGCTGGTGGCTGTAATGGAAGCATTTCATCCTTATCCATCATCATTCTTCAACTTGACCCCCGTGTGGACAAAATCTGAGAGGCAATGTTTTTTCCACCGCCGTTTATTTAGCCTTTAGCCTCCCGATGGATAAGATCAACAGGAATGTCAAATATTAACCGTGGCTCTTTCAGAAATGTGGGGCTGGGCCAGGAGCAGACGCTGGCAGGGCCGCCGGGGGGCACAGAGGCTGGCCTGCTGCCCCCCGGCCCCCATGTCAGCCATGGGGCAGCTGCCTCCCCCTCTTCCGCGTGCCCCTCCACTGAGTCACCCAGCCTCGCTATTTTAGGACTCCATCGAGCATACGATGTGGCCATAAATAGAAACATGTCTGAAGACAAATAAATACAAAATAAATTGCTCATTTTAGCTCGATGCAAAAACTATAGAAAATAGCTGTCCTTCTGAAGTGAAAGTCAAGGCAGTTTTTTCACCATTTTTAGCTTGCAGTTCATCTGTTTCCTTTGAATTAAGGAATATTTCTGTACTTCGAAAGCTCTGTAATTTGAATAAATTAGAATTTATTTTGTCGCTTTCCAGTATCCTAACAAGTTTCTTCTTCATTACTGATTTCAAATCATTTCCATTTTAACTTAAAATGGAAAATTCTGTCCAGCTGATAATATTCAAGTTTTCAATTTCAGTAAAAATTAGCCATCCTGTTTGGTTTCTGATGGCAGGAACTGATGAAGTTCCCAATCAGTGATTACACCTGCTGGTGTTGGCTTGTTTGAGGTTTCCATCTCTGCTTTACTCTGTATCAAACAGCTGTTTCTGACACTGTGTGAGCATGGCTCTTGCTGGAGATGACCGGGACACAGTGATGATTGGGACAGATATAGAATCATAGAATGGTTAGAGTTGGAAGAAACCTTAAAGATCATCAAGTTCCAAGCCCCTGCCATGGGCTGGGGCACCTCCCACTAGACCAGGGTTGCTCAGAGCCCCATCCAGCCTGGCCTTGAACATGCCCAGGGATGGGGCAGCCACAACTTCCCTGGGCAACCTGTTCCAGTGTTTCACCACCCTCACAGTATAGACTTTTCTTCTAGTATCTAATCTAAATCTTCCCTCTTTCAGTTTAAAAGCATTATCCTTCTTCCTATCGCTCCGTGCCCTGATAAAGGGTCCCTCCCCATCTCTCCTGTAGGCCCCCTTCAGGTACTGGGAAGCCATTATAAGGTCTCCCCAGAGCCTTCTCTTCTCCAGCCTAAACAACCCCAACTCTCTCAGCCTGTCCTCATAGGAGAGGTGCTCCAGCCCTCTGAACATCTTTGTGGCCCTCCACCGGACCTGTTCCAACAGATGCATGTCCTTGCTGTTTTGAGGACTCCGGAGCTGGACACAGTACTCCAGGTGGGGTCTCTCCAGGGCAGAGCAGAGAGACAGAATCACCCCCCTCGACCTGCTGGTCACACTTCTTTTGATGCAGCCCAGGATGCGGTTGGCTTTCTGGGCCGTGAGTGCACATTGCAGGCTCATGTCTCATCCACCAACACTCTCAAGTCCTTCTCTCCAGGGCTGCTCTCCAGCCATTCTCCACCCAATTTGTGCTTGGGGTTGCCACCTAGCTGCAGGACCTTGCACTTGGCCTGGCTGAACTTCATGAGGTTTGCACAGGCTCACCTCTCAAGGCTGTCCAGATCCCTCTGGATGACATCCATTCCCTCCACTGTGTTGACCACATCACAGAGCTTGGTGTCATTGGCAAACTTTCTGAGTGTGCACTCCATATATCTGATCTGCTGAGACCTCTTCCTTTTGGGAAAACATCCATTGGTGCAGTTTAAAGAAATATCTCTTTATACAATGTAAGGACATTTCCAGGTGTTTAAAAATATGGAGAAATTGATGATTTATTGCAAAAAACTTGAAAGCTTTGGAAGACTTAAAAGGTTTGAATATTCAGTTGTAAAGCTCTCATGGCTCCACCCTGTATATGTGGCAGTTTATGAAAGCTGAAGCTCTTCTCCACAAAGAGCAGCAGGAGGACCAAACACTAATGTAAAAGCAAGCATTGTAAATTATAACAGACAACATCTGAGATACAACATTACAGGGAATTTGAAAGGCAGTACTAAAAGTCCTACAAGCATTTATTGATAGAATAGCAGAAGTTAAAGCTCTAAAGTAATTCCAGGTTTGCTTGGCCCAAAGGAGTAAGTTATACAATTCAGTTAAAAATCCATCAGAATTATCCTTGCCTTGGCATCCCAAGGTATTTGTTCACTCTACACCTATTATCAGCCCAAAGTTGTCCAATTACTTTTACGTGTTACCTTGATGAAGACTCTGTAGGGAAGCTTTCACATTCTTCTTGTGTGCTTGCATGAGATCTGATGAGCACTCTATATGTTTACATGAATCACAGTTTTTATCGTATAGAAGGTTAGATACCCCAGCTTGGGCATCATACTTTCAGTCAGAATAGTTCTTTTCCTTCTGAACAGGTTAATGGCTTTTTTAAAGTTAAATGGAGTATGCTAGATATTTCAGTAAGAAGTTTTGTTTGCAGTCTGCCCTGGAGATGATTCACTCTAGCCCAGGGACAGCAGCATTGTCAACACCAGGTAAAGACCATCCATAATTCTTCGGGAGAACTATCAGAATTAGAAATGCATAATGAATTTGTGAATCACACAAAAACCTTGGGGAAGCCACCTGAGTCTGAAAAAAATGGAAAAAAGAGGGAACGGCATGAAATGAACTATTGATTTTATGTCATGATTCTCTTTGTTGAAAGTGATATCCAGGATGAAGCTAATCTCTTCACATAAAGTTAAGGCCCCATTGAACACAGAAGCACCTGAAGAGACAGTTAAGGACATCCATGGTATAACACGCCAGCTTTCATCTGGTAGTTTTCAAGGTATTTAACAGTTAAATAGTTGAGCTGCTTAGTTATAAAAATCAGTGACAAATTTGAAGGATTAGATCAGTGACAACCTTTAATGTGCCACCAAAAATGAACACAGTGGATCTGAACAGTAAACCTGAAAATATAGAGTGCCAATTATAAATCACCTTGTTAAAATCATATGGGTTTGTAATGGGCAATAATTCTTGTAGTACTTGAGCTAAACAGTCAGTAAAGGATATCTAAGTAATATATCTGGGCTTCAGAAAGCATTTCAAACAACCCATTAAAAAAGCAGTTAGGGAACTAAATAGACACAGAGAAAAAAAATGAACCTCCAAAGTAAGAAACAAGATATACTAGAACAAGATCCACAGACTTGGGTGCCTTAAGTAGCCTTTTTATACAGACCCACAGAGTTTCTTTTCATCATACAAGAAAGAAAGAAGGGAAAGACTATATAACAAAAAAACTAACATTAATCCACCTTACAAAACTAGGCCAGTAGGCTGCAAATCATCAAAGAAACTCTATTTCTGAGACCTGATGTTGGGACCTGATGAGATACATCCGCAGGTCCTGAGTGAACTGGCACATAAAGCAGTTAGGTCACTGTCCGCCATATTTGAGAAGTCATGGCAGTCTGGTGAAGTTCCCACCGACTGGAAAAGGAAAAACATAAACCCCATATATAAAAAGGAAAAAAAAATTAAGACATGGAGAAGTACAAGATGATCGGTCTCACTTCTGTGCCCAGCAAGATCATGGAACAGATCCTTCTAGAAACTCTGCTAAGGCACATGGAAAATAAGGAGGTGATTAGTGACAGGAAATATAACTTCACTAAAGGCAAATCATGTCTGACAAATGTGGTGGCCTCCTACAACAGTGTTACAGCATTGGTGAATAAGGAAAAAGCAACTGACATCACCTGCTTGGACTTGTAGAAAACATTTGACACTGTCCTGCCAGACATCCTTGTCTCTTAATTGGAGAGACATGGCTTTGACAGGTGGATCACTCGGGGGATAAAGAATTTGCTGGATGGTCACACTCAAAGAGTTGTGGTCTGTGTCTCAATGTCCAAGGGGAGACCAGTGACAACTGATGTTCTCAGGGGTCAGTATGGGGACAGGTGATGTTTAACATCTTTGTTGGCGACATGGATATTTGGATTGAGTGCAGCCTTGGCTAATTTGCTGATGACACCAAACAGTATGGAGTGGTTAATAAGCTGGAGGGAATGGATGCCATCCAGAGGGATCCAGACAGGCTTGAGAGGCAAGGCCATGGAAACTTCATGAAATTCAATAAGGCCAAGTGCAATGTCCTGCATGTGGGTTGGGGCAATCCCAAGCACAAATACAGGCTGAGGGGAGAATGACTGGAGACCAGCCCTGAGGAGAAAGACTTGGGAGTGTTGGTTGGTGAGAAGCTCAACATGAGCCTGCAATGTGCACTCACAGCCAAAAAAGCCAACTGTATCCTAGGCTGCATCAAAAGAAGTGTGGCCAGCAGGTTGAGGGAGGTGATTATATCCTTCTGCTCTGCAACCTGGAAACAGGTTGCCCAGAGACGTTGAGGGTGCCCCATCCCTCGAAGTGTTCAAGACCAGGTTGGATGGGGCTTTGAGCAACCTGGTTTAGCGGGAGGTGTCCCTGACCATGGCAGGGGGGGTGAAACTAGGTGATGTTTAAAGTCCCTTCCAACTCTAACCATTCTATGATTCTATTAAATTAGCATTTCTAAGAACAGAACTGTCTCTTTGTGCAACCTCCTGGAGGCTAGTTAAGTAACTACTTGAGGGGGGGCGGGAAATAAAAAAATGATTTGAACACTGACTTGGAAAATCAATCCATGTGAAAGACTGTGACAGCACTGTCTTAAATAGCGCCGTGTTTTAACAAGGAAGTCTGACCTAGGCACTTCAAACAAATTAATGAATAATATTACAGTGGATTTGTAAGGGGATGTACATAATAAAAATATTAACAGTTATGGAAAACCCTTTATTAGAGGAGAGATTGAAAGACTAGAAAAGAGATATAATAGTTAATAAAGTATTCTGGTTTTATTTACCTTAGCATACTAGAAGGTCTAATTGCATGGAAAGGAACACAAGGAAGTATTTGTTTACAAACTGTGTAAATAACCTATGTAAGGAATTGCCACATGATATGTAACAGTATAACAGCATTAAAAGCATGTTTATATGGAGCCACCACAGATAAAATCACTTATAAGCAGAAAGACTGTTGTGCTTCAGGGCATAATCAAACAAGCAAACAATGGGGCTAGGAAGAAAGTTGGTGTTGTGGAAGTAATACTTATGTCTGCTAAGTATATCTGGGCTTCCTGCTTCACACATTCATAAGCTCTTGTGATATAATGTTGTATGTTCTCTCACATCGTAAGCCAAAAACACAGTGTCTGGCTAGGTTTATTGCTTGCTCCGTTCCCAAGTGAAACATATCTTTTTGTAACTCTTTAGTTTCCTACATTACTTTAGCAGCTCAAGTAGGCCCTGGAGATCCTACATCCTGCATCTCAGAACACCATCAGAGCTGTACAAAATCGGTTGCCCTTATAGAAATTATCTGACTTCACAGGATTCTCTTTTTTGTTTTCAATTTTTGTTTTTCTTCTAGTTCAATGTGTCATTGCTTTTATTTGGCACTATAAATCTGTCAGTCATGTAATCTCTAACTTTAATGCATTTTAGCTCCCTGGGCTGCTACAGAGATTTGAGAGTTTGCAGAGGTCTTAGGACAGCTTTCCACATGCCTTCTGCCTGCTGCACAGCCCTGTGCCAGCTGGAGGTTATCATCCCAGTTGGAGGTTATCAACCCAGCTGGCTAGGCCTGCATGTTGCAGTGACGTTGATATCTGAGCATCCCCAGACCCATCTAGAACCACCTAGCTGGGCTTGCTGATGTTGAATGGATTACGTTAGTGTCGTTACAAACTGCAAATGCAAAGAAGAGGGAATCTCTGAATCCTTCCTTATTAGACTGTGTCCAGACTGGAGTCTCATTTCCCTTTTTTCTTCTCCACAAGTATTAGAGATCTTGACATGTAGGCAGTGACAAAAAAGCTTTCTCAGTACTGGTACTGGGCTGCCCTCAGGTTGATTACTTAAGAATGGGCACGTAAGGTGTCTGGAGTCTGGGCAGGCCATAATTAGGGGACTAAAGAAACAGTAAATCAACTGTATCAGAGCTCTTTGGTCTTCTCTTGCTCACAATTACCTAAGAAGTATCTGTCTGGTAACTTCACTTCTGTAAGATCTTTTGTACCAGGAGGTGCTGGTTATTATTGGATCCCAACAAGAAAGACATAGATTTTCAAGAAAGACACCTATTTTATTAACACCCCAGAAAAGATATGCTAAGTTACAAAATCTTACACCCGTTCTGATTCTGGGAATGCTATGATGATGCAGCATCTGATGGACCTCTAGTCAGAGAACGGCACGTGGTACATCTCCTCTCCATGGTGAGGTTTGCCTGCATTGCAGTCTTTACAGTTTTTACTGGGTTTTCCTACAAGTAAACAACTCTATTCATCATTTCTGCTGTTGAGCAGTATGATGTTTATATGAAAACACGCTGCTTCGTTTCAAGATAAAGACAAGGACAAGCCGGTGGCGTCATGACTGGTGATCCTACATCAAGGGATTTGTGCAGTACAGCACGGTCCTGAAGGCCAAATAAGACATGCAGTAAAGCCCACACCTGCACCTACTCAAGTCAGCTGCTGTGTGGATCAATAACTGCTCATCATACAACATTCTTTGGTTAGGATCTCTACAGAAGGAACAGTAACTGGGACTGAAAATCCAAGCAGTCATTTTGCCTTCTTGGAAATCCATTGTAGAATTATAGTCCTCATAGGCCTTGGGCGTTCATTTATTTATTAGTTTTTCTATTTAGGGCTCCTCATCAGAAGGAGGCATGTTGTTTTAAAGTCAGAAGAAGAGCTACATTTTTTGGTGTATTACACAGGTGACACTCTCCTTCCACAGTAAGACATACAGCTTTTCTGTAAATTCACAATTTTTTATAACTTTTCTATCATTTTCAGTATGATAGCTGAAACTGTAAGAATAGCCAGGTGGAATACCATGGCAGTGATACTTCTCTACTGAGGTCCTCTGGGCAATTTTTCCAACAGTGCTGGATATGATGCAGGGCATGGAAGAGTTTAATATAAGTGTGACTTTTTCCTTGTGAGTCTTAGGCCACAACCTAAGTGATGATTGCAAACTTCTGATCAGTTTCACTTTAATCAGGAAACAGGAATGCTAAGCTTTTGCCTCAGTTACTTGGAACTCTTTAAAATCTTTGTAAAGCCATAGGTCTTTGGGGTTAGTTTTCTGTTGTCTATGTACGTTAATCATGTATCATCTTCCTCCTCCAAAGCAAGTAACATGGAAAGAGTATGATAATGCTTTTGCATGCACATACTCTCTCTCTTTTTGCCTGTCATTGCATTAAACTAATGTTATATTTTCTTTTTATTAGGACTGTAGGATAATGGGCTAAATAAGGGTGGGTGGTTTTTAGTTCAACCTCTTGCTTATAGAGGGTCAGCTCTGAGATCAGACCAGGCTGTTCGGGGTTTTATCCAGTCAGGTCTTGAAAAACTTCAAGGACAGAGGCAGCAAGTGCTAAGTAAAGAGGGGTAGCCCCTTCCCTCGGTCTGCAGGATCCACTCCTGCGAATACAGTGCAGGATGCTGTCACTGCTGCCAGGGCTTCACCCCCGGCTCAGGCTCAGCTTGCTGCCCACCAGTACCTCTTGAGCAGAGCTGCCCTCTGGGCAGGCAGGCGCTAGCCAGGATCACTGCAAGAAGATTCATCTGAAGTACCGATCTGAAGAGTTGTTCTTATTGTGGAAAAGGGAAAAAGGGATGATAACAATTTACTGACTCACCATAATAGCACTGTCCATGACACTGAAGCCCACAGAAGTTAATCCATCTCCCCACAAGTCACCAGCCTGAGAATGCTTATCTTAAGAGTTGCCTCAAAGTACATGGTGATAAATAGATTCCTGTTTCAGTCCAACCTTTTCCAAAGGGTTTCAGATCAATTTACTACTGCATCCAGTGTTACTTTAATAGCTAACTTTCTTCAATAAGTCTGGTATGCTACACTGAGATACACATTTTTACCACTCACTGACAGTTAAGACATCTATGTCCTTTAATGTTACACTCTGTCACTGAACGCACAAAATATTTTTTTCCTTTTGGCTTTTTCTTTCACTTGCCATGGAAACTTCTTCAGTCCACCCTTCAGTCAAATTCTGGCACACAGAGTACTGTCAGTGTTACTGTTAATCATAAAGCCTTGCTTAGTGTGAATTAGTAATCTGAAAAATTCTCTTTATAAGTAGCTTTGCTTTGTATCCAGTGCTATACCTGAAGATTCTTGCAGCTGAACATTTGCTAATGATACTCTGAATGTTGCCTCGATTAACACGTCTGCTTGTTTACCAGATCTGTTTTGACGCTCTTGTTTTTACCTGATGACTGCCTACTTGATTACAGCTCTCTCATTTTGTTAGTAATGACTGCCCTTGCACCCAGTGTTCTTTTAACCATTGGGGATTATTAACAAGCATGCAGCAAAGATCACATCTTTCAGCTGAATTTCCCACTGACACTTCTTGAAGAAAATCTGTAAACTCCTTTACAATTCTCATTTATAGTACACAATAATTGGAAATGATTATAAGTATTCCCTAAACCTATTGTTTCTTCAAGAGCAGACCATTTCAATTTTTAGTTATCAATTTGTTTCATTTTTTTGTCCATCCAAGGAGTTAATTTGTTTTGCTTTGGTAATTTATTTTACTTCATGGTGGTAATATCTTGTTTCTTTCTCTTTATAAACAGATTGCATGATGTTTATTCAGAATGGCCTTGAGCATTTTAATTTTTCCTGGTTTTATTTATTTTATTTTTTTACTGTTACTCCATTTTTATGCCACAGGCAAAGTTCAATTTTTCTAAAAAGGGCTCTTTGTATAAACTTAAATATTTTAAGAATGGTTTTAGGTCAGTTCTAATACTGTCATAGAGCATATGAGAAAAAAAGAGAAGTGGAAATGTGTAACAGAAACAACTGAGCCTGATATTTTCGACTTAAATATGGATTCTCTATGCTCTAATGAAAACCTAATCTTTTTAGGGGATCCATTGGATATGCTAGAAAATCTAGCTCAGTTCTTTTGTTTTCTTGAACTCTTTTCTTAAATGGATATGGATGGCTTTATGTTCAAAAGAATAAAAGCTTAGGATTCTTCTAAATTTAAACGATAAGAGATCATGTCTCTACCCAGTTGAGGTGTTCCAACCATGGACTGGTTTCCTGAATCACAGCTATATTTCTGGCTTTCAGTAACCCCACTTGGCTCTGTTTTCATTTAGATATCCTAGCATAATAAAGCTTACTTTGCTTCCTCAAGTAGAATCACCAAGCCACCTGTAATCCTATGATCTTCTAGTCAGGGACTTCCCAGGTTTGAAATTTTCCAAGACTATTTGTCTAGGCCTTCCATTTCCAGTAGGCTGCACCAATTCAGTTTCCATAATCTTCGCTCTATAGTATTCTCCTGTCACTTGTGATAATCCTACCTCTTGTAGACTGAAAAATAACAAAATTCTTCTTGTTAGCAAGACTCCCACTGACTTTCCATTTAGCTTTTTATAAGGTGTGTGGTTTGTGAGAACTAAGTCTGGGTTTGATGATCTGGATAGAGAAAAATGGGCATTCTTTTTTTCAACCTTTGTGAAAACAGGCTTGGACTGTTCCTGATGCAGGTAATATTAAATGAAATTGCTGTAGCTTACAGTTGCTTGATCACACCTTGCGATGTGCAAGGATAGAGTCAGTGCTAGAACAGCCTGCTCTCATCTCAGGCAACCAATTCTCAGTCTACACCATTCTGTGGCTTGTGCAGCTGCATTCCTCTAAATGGCCTGGAACAAATAGTCTCACTGGAGCTTCCAGATTCGTTACACTCTTAATCACAAACTCAGCTATTTAAGGAATACTGTGTTTATACTGGGAATCTTTTTTTTTTTTTTTTTTTTTTTTTATTAACAAGCTTATCAAGTGACTGCCATGGTCCATAGCTACAAGCCAGCCCCCTGCTAGCTGTCAGTCACACCTCCATACTTGACTCAGTACAATCCTTCTTTTCTTAAAGGAACTGCTCCCAGTCCTCACGCTGTATTGTACATATCACTATTAAAAGGGAAATCAATATATTGATTTTTCTTACTAAGAATTAAGACAAGAAGTTTTTTGCAAAGACCTTCTGAGATTGGTCCACTGTGATGTGCTGACATCTTTTTCCCTGAAACTTTTGTCAGTAGGAGATATGTTTGTGGAGATTTTATGAACAATTACCTCTGTAATGTTAACCTCAGGTTTTGTGTGCCAAACAGAAGTAATCATCTCAACTTGTACTATTGCTGATAAAAGAATGGTTGCATCTGTATATGGGTATTTTATCATGTAACAACTACACAATTAAATTTCACTCTGGTGAAGTTGAGGGCAGAGCCATATTTGTTTTCCAAGTACCAGAACTTCAATATGAATACCTCTCTCAGTGCAAGGTAAAGAAGAGTATTCTTGCATTTACCAAGACAGAAATAGTATAAGGATATCCTTTCAGTGCGTGAGTTATTGTGAGTTTGTTATCTAAAAAAATTGTCTCAATGTCATGTGTTCATAACAGCGGAAGATTAATATGTTTGCTGACAAACCTCCTCTAGCAGAGAGCTGATCTATCACGAAGAGTTTCCAACTTTCTGAACACAGGGGTTGAGTCATATGTAGCTCTATACAAGTCCAATAGGTCCAAGTGTGGGGAAAGAAACATCTGCTAAGACTCAGCTATACCCTGTGTTATATCCTTACCAGAAGTGTGGGACGTAATTGCTGCCAACTCACATCTATGAGATACTTTTAAAAACCGTACCAAAATTGCTAGAAACTTTGGAGGTAAATCTTGATGTATTCTCTGTACAAAGCAATGGTGTTTGATGTCCATCTGTCTGTGAACAGTTTGATCAGGGCTATTTTGAGAATACAGTTGATACTGATTTGTGAAGTGCCTGCGCATCCATCCCCCCATCCAGACATCGTCTTTTCTCCAGAGACATTACAGACTGGGTAGGAGACAGAGAAATGAAAAGATCCCCTAACAGTCACAAAGGAAAAAAAATCACAGGTACCTGAAATCCTCTGAGATTTCCTTACATGCTAGTCATTCCAGACAAATAGTACACACAGGATGGGAAAACACCTGGTACACTCTTGGATGTCACTGAGGTTTTGTCGTTCTCAAATATTCCTGCTCTCTGTCATTCCTGTTTCTGTACTGCAACTGTGATTTGCACTTCTACCATCCTCCAAATTATGACTACAAATCAACAGTTAGTAAAATTATTCCAGTTCTTCTCTTAATGATATGCCCACCTTTTCCTTCTCTGTTCTTTGTTTTAACCTAATTCTAACTCTAATCTCTCTGACCCAATGATTTGATTCTAATTCCTGCTATTTTCTCTTCACCTTTACTGTTTCTTTCCTTCACTTAGTCATCCTTACTACAAATGTCTTTGCTTTGCTTTTTCCCTGAGGAAAACTCTGTTCTGTATCCTATGTACTAAGCACAATCTTATCCCCCTTGTATTGTTCAGCAGTGGTGTTGAGCTGGTTCCTGCTGCTTTATAGACATATTTCTGAGGCTGAACTGAGAGAAAAGGAGCTCAGGGGAAGGGGTCAGAAACACAATGAAATATTTTTGTTTGTTTGTTTGTTTCCTCTGTTTGTCTTCAGAAATACAAAATAGAAAGAGTCAAAAGATGGAAATGCATTTCCTAAATTTGAGGTCAGCAATATGCTATAAAAGATATGCATGTGGTATACAGAACATTCTTGTATTTTGATATTGACAATAACTACCTTAAAAATGAGTGGGAAACAAGACAGGTGTTATTACCATCAGTTAATAGTTTAACATGGGGCAAAAAACCCCAACAATTTAAGCTGTAACAAAGTATCCACAATAGACATCAATCTAGGGAGATGTACGTAGTAGAAAAATAAATCTAAATGCAAGGCTGTCAGTGCACCAGTCCCACACAAAGCAGTGTAGGCTTTTCCCAAAACAGAAGTAGAGCTGGACCATTGCAAAGCCAGGACAAAAGCCCCTTCCCCTAAGCAACACTGAGTACCTAGAGCCCAGGGCTCATGTGCTGTTTAACCCTAGTTTGGAAAGAGAAGATACACTGAATATATCTTCTTATTTGTTAGCAGGCTAGAAATGGTATACATTACAGTCCTTGCAGACCTCATTGAACCACACAGAATTGAGGTAGACACCTGTATTTAAAGTTCTTCAGACAGTCATCCTGAAATTGTTTTCCCACGAGTGCTGAGGATGGGGACTGTGGCTCTTAACTTTAGGACTAGCAGCTGGTTTCCTTGGGGGCCAGCTATGCATGGTATCCTCTACCTTGTAAATACCTGAATTTCTTAGTAGATGGGTTCCTTACCTGCAAATACTTTTGCAGTGTATTTGGTTTGGTTTGGTTTTTTTGAGCAGATTTTTTTAAATTTTTGCTCTTATTTTATCTAAACATTTTGTGTTTTTCTGATGACAGAACTGTAAAAACCTCAAATTGATGAATATGACAGTGTATTCTGGCTTGCCCAATTTGAAAAAAAAAAAAAACTAGGAATTTCCAGATTTCAGAGTGAACTTTAATGTGGCAGAATAATCACAGTAAGGAGATGCCTGGGTCTCTCTAACTCCAGGTGCTGGAATGGAAAGATACTTAGTGATGGTAAGAGGTCAGATCTCAGCTATTATGTTAGTTAAATTAAAAAGACATCTATATTACTTGAATGTGTCCGAGAACATTGAGTCCCTCTGTTGCATGGGAACAGAAGTTGCTTAGTTGGGACAGTACATCATGGTGTGGTAGAGCAATCCAGTGGAAAGGGTACAGAAAGAAATTAAGAAGAATGAGGTTCCCTCTCCAAGTGTATACCTTAAGCTACTTGTGTAGTCTTGAGCAAATTTGCTAGCTATTATTGATATAATAGAATGATGTATAAGAAAACTGTGTATAAAGAAGGGACGTGATCTGGAGATTGTAGGTGAGGTTATGGCCCCACCTACACACTGTATAGTGCACATTATTTGTATTAAATATTGAGATAACAGTAAGAAATAAAAGGCACTACATCTGCTTAGCTAACCAAAGGGGAGGTCAAGATGGAGGTTTTATTTTAGAGTTTTGTTTTGGTACTTTGCCACATTCCAACTGAGGGAGACAGAGATTTCAGTGTGGTGGGACAGCAATTCTTAAATTAGTTCTGCCACTAAAGTGTAACTATTTCTTTAGTCAGCAACATGTTTTTGTCCTTAGTTTCTCATTGTCAGGTATTAGTAGTTATGTCTTTTGACAGACAAGCTGTGAAGTGATGCCTGTGGTCTGCCAGGCCAGAGGCAAACCACAGCAATGTTTCATCTCTGGCTGAAGTTGAGGAACAGCTGAAGTGATTCCTCTCCATCTTTGCCTAAGGCATGGGGCTACAGAGTAGTTTATATTTCTGGTGTGTGTATATTATTTTCCTTTAAACAGCAGATGCTACATAAATATCAAAATATTCACATCTGTATAAATAATTTTCTTGGTAAATGAAGATATTACTTTATGTTTAGAAGTTTTTCATAAGGAAAGGAAAAGTAATTTTCTAGAAAAAAAACCCCAAAGTTGTGAGTTTTCCCCCAAGAAAAAATCACTAAGTGTTATAAGCTTTTTATGAAGGCATTGACTTTTCTAAGGGCAAACATCCTCCTATTACTTTTTACTACACATTTTACATGGAAAAGGTCCTGTGGAAAAATATAAATCTGTATTGAAGTTAAAGGTATTCTACTAGAAACTGCAATGATTTTATCAAATGTACTTGTTATAGTCTGTGAAGAACAGAAGCTCACCCCTCATCATCCTTCAACTCCTACAGTAACCCAGGGGTTTTCCCAACCTCAGAGCAGCTGCCCACCCCTCCCATGGAAGCCTCAGGGTGCTGCTTAGTGCATTTTCTCCAAAGAAAACTGCTTAAAAGGTTCTTACTTTTACCTGTCCCTGTGTTGTAATTCCCACAAGACAAACAATTTGCCACCCTTCAGTTGTGCTAAGGCATACAGCATGTTCTTTGTGGCATTGCTGTGTTTGAAAGGCAATGGTATCAGTGCAATTATCCAAATGAAATTGCATCAACACAAATGATGGGGGCAGAAAAAATCTAACTACAGGGCAATTGCAAGATTCTGGAATGAAAAAGCAATGAAAGAGAAACCATAACTTCAAACAATCAGATTGACCAAGTAATGAGAATTAACTTCCTCTTCCATATTTCTATGTCTTTTGTATTGTTACGGGAG
Organism: Gallinago jamesoni; assembly: GCA_025769975.1. NCBI lineage: Eukaryota > Metazoa > Chordata > Aves > Charadriiformes > Scolopacidae > Gallinago > Gallinago jamesoni. The sequence goes on along the minus strand of JAOQGH010000023.1, from coordinate 95,508,893 downwards.
CATATTATTTAGGTCAGCAAACTGAGTCATTGTGAACCACCAACTACTAATTTGGTACCTGCTCTATGGAACGGTTAGGGACATATGGATCATCGCATGCTGTTAACCGGTATTGAAATAGAAGTTGTCTTCTATCACCTTCTGGGCGAGGGACGGGGTTGACAGAGCGATAAGAAGACTCACGCTGTTGAGGCACAAGAGTGTGTGTGCAGCACAGGGCAGTACGGAGCGGTCTGAGGGCTGCAGAACGGTCAATGTGCAGAATACACAGGAGAGCGTGGCTGCCAGTAGAGATTGGATCAAGATGAAGTGATGCTACACAATGCCTCACTGTTTAACGCTGTGCAGCCACTATACACTGCCTGACTGAGAATAATGCTAGAGGGGTTAGACTAACACAGTGCAGTTCTATGGCTGTACTGCCACGGATTGCCGTGGAAATGTCAGCAAGTGACGATTTGGAAGTGGTAAAGAGACTGGCTCTTTTGTTGCAGTTCAGAGCACAGTTGAGCATGTTCAGATTTACTGTACATTGCATGCTGTGCAAGATCAACGTGTACAGTTTTTGTCAGACTCATCTTGTGGAAAGTATAGAAAATCACACCAAAAGTCTTTGAGGGTGCAGTATGCAGATCTCCAGAAAAAAAGAAATTGTGTGTAGCAGACAGAAAAATTAGGGAAACTCTTCACCCTTACTGCAAGCTCTTAAACTTTACTCCTTATAACTTTTATGCCAGTGAAAATAATGACAAGTTACTAGTGTATAATGACTAACAGAATGAAGTCCTGTGAGTTCCCAAATACTTAAAATATTAAGTGTGGGCTTCCCCATAGCTAGGACTTAACAGCAGATTTGGATATTATGATAATTTAATTCTCTCATATGAGAGAAAACTTCTTCCCCACCACCATGTAGAATTCATTACTAGGATATAATCTGATACAAATACAGACATAATCTATATTTGACTGAACATGGAAGACACAATGCATAGGGTTTAGACTTGGCGCTAAGCACAAGACAAAGCATAATAACGTCATTCTCCGTGTCCAGAACTAATATATTTTTTTTCTCCACCATGGTTTCAATTTAAAAACTGCAAGGTTTTCTAGGTTACAAAACACTTTCCAGGCTCACTTCTGGGTTCTGAGCATCAGTTTTGACACCTGTTATTCTTTAGACCAGGCTCTATGTCTGCTCATTGCTCTCCCCTGTGACCTCTCTTGCCAAGACAACTCCAGCCCTTGCTGAGGACAATTAATTTGCTGAGGTGACTTCTCCTCCTCCCTTTTAACTCTCCCTACCCCACCTCACAGTCTGAAGCAGCCTTCCCACGAGGGACACCTGCTACTGTCAGGGGAGAAATTGTCTCCCTCCTTGCAGGCAGTTCCCAGTGCAACCCAGTGTCCAACAAGGAAAGCAAAATAATCACCCAGCCTCTCTACAGCCTGGCCTACTCTTTTTGAAGGAACGTAACGTACAGTAACTGCGAATAAATCCATTAAACAGTCACACAATCCACCACATATCAAAGACCATTTTGTGCTTTTTGATCTTTCTGTCACAGAAGTTTAAGATGCAGAGTCATCCTTGCAGGACTGATTTATAGAACAGGCATCGCTGAATCTCCCACAAACGTATTCCCACTGTGTTTTTAAGAGATTATCTGTTCCCATGTAACTTTGATGAAAATCGTATCACACCCTTAGTCCTTTGCTCTTTTGTGTACCATTGTGACTGCTTTTCCAGGAAATCTGAGCTGGGTAATTTTCGCAAAAGCTTTGTATCAGGCCTGTTCCTTGTGGGGTCCTAAGGTCTTCATAAGCAATCAGCAGCACATCAGACCCATCTATGAGGGTAGCCTTGTTAGAGGCAAACAAAGTGGGATTTTTGGAATACTTAAGGGATTCTGACTTCTACTAAGTTAGAGAAGCCTGTCATACATTACAAGAAAAAGGGCTTTTGTTGTATACTGCTCTTCCAGTTTTGATTTTTTTTCTTTTTCATGCTCTTTGATTCCATTCCCACTTTACCTTTCTTTGGGGCCAGCCTTTTTTCAGTGGTGCCCAGTGACAGGACAAGAGGTAATGGGCACAAATTTGAACACAGGAAGTTCCATCTAAACATGAGGAGAAACTTCCTTATTTTGATGGTGGCAGAGCACTGGAACAGGCTGCCCAGAGAGGTGGTGGAGTCTCCATCTCTGGAGACATTCAAAACCCGCCTGGAAATGTTCCTGTGCAACCTGCTTTAGCAGGTTTAGCAGGTGGACCTGCTTTAGCAGGGTGGTTGGACTAGATGTTCTCCAGAGGTCCCTTCCAACCCCATTTCACTCTGATTCTGTGATGTAATGGTCTTTCAGGTTCCACTTCCTGATTGAAAGGGGAGAAAGGTAAAGACAAAAAGAATTAGAAAATGCAGGCACTAGCCATCTTATAGGTATCCTACAAACACCAGTTAAAACCATCTTGTGAACGTGAGTGTACATGTATATATGGTCCCAGTCAGCCAGTATTACCATCACCACCATGGAAAAGTTGGCATTGTCTTCAGTGGAAAATAGTTTAGGAATTATGTGTGCTTGTAATTGCACATATGTATTGTGGCTCTTAATGACATGGTTTGGTGGTGGACTTGCTGGCATTAGGTTTACAGTTGGACTTGATGATCTTATTGGATGATGACCAACCCTTACCCATGTGCATTTAAACCTTATGCATATGCATTTTCTTAAGATTAGGAACACTGAATTTTCATACACACTGTGTCAGGATACCCAGAGCATCCCACTACTTTCACATTTTGCCATCCTGGAAGCAGGTGTGTCTTAACTCCTTTAGGCATTCAAATACAGCTTTGTGCTTAAAAAAATGGCAGTGTGGACCATTGTGCTTAATGGAATGAAAGTGGAAAAATGCCATATCTGTATGCAGAACATAGAAGGTTACAGTCTTCTGAGGCTTAGAAATCTCCTTAAACATAACTCAATCAAGAATCTAACCTTCAGACAGATGAGACTCCAGACCTTATTCGTTTCTCCTGGTGTGTATTAAAATGACACACCTCTGCAAGCCCCCTGGGGATGCGGAACGGGTCCAGAGTGGAAGTGCTGGGAGTCGCAGGGTAGCCTCTTGATAGTAATAACTTTATTATAACACTCAGTGTTCTTCCAGTTTATACACTGTTGTTGTAAAATGTTTGTCCAGACAAAGTGTTTTTAGAGAAGATTGCTAATGAGAAATAATGAAATGCTGAAATTTCTTCCTTCCTTCCGCAAGTTCTTATTTAAGACACCAAACTCCCAACATTAACTTATTCCCTTCAGAATCATAGGACAGACTCTGGCTTACTAACTTCCTGCCTAATGGATCTTTCTACACAAATCAGGCTCATAGGGGTTTATTTTTCCCTTGAGAGAAGATAGCTGGACTATGGCTTTATTTTGTTCTTCTTTATCTATTATTTACATAGCAAAAATATTCTTTTTTTTTTCTTGCTAAAAATGTGCAGTTATTCCTGGCACCAGTAAAGGGGGTTTTATTAATGTAATAAATCACCAGTTACTGTACTTTTTCTAAATTAATATATTACAGAAGTACATGTTGAATGTACAGCAAGTCCAATTTTGACTGGCGTAATTGATTTAGGAGTTAAGAAATCGCATTCTAAAATATAGAATATTTTTATGGGTGTAGCCAAAGTTTGGAGATAGATACCCATGCATATTTTCTCTGATCCACAAGAACTGTTTCTCCATGATTATCCTTTCTATACTTTTTCAACATTAGGCTGGGCTTTAAAACACAGATAATTTGTAATATTTGTTAACAGCAGTTAAAACATATTCACTAAACCAAATACATTTCAGTTTAGCTAAAAGGAGATTAAATATTACTGTGTTTCAGTATTAAAGAATGGGTGTTTTTATGGACAAAAAATCCATAACATCAGGAATCAGATTTTTTTAGACATTACTGTTCTAAATGCAGGTTCCATTAGGCCCGTGGAATTTTCTCTGCTGACATTTAGCTGTTAGCAAGGGTGACCTCAGTGTCTGACTAATGCGAACGTCATGATTAATGAAGGCATTCAGTCATGTGCCCAAGGAGATGACATCCTTCAGGTAAGGCTGTGTCACAAGAAATGACTAGACACAGAAATCTGTCAATCTGATGGTTAACCAAACACAGAATCTACTAGTCCAGAAAGAGCTATTTAAAGGTAGCAGCTTTGTCTAAAGGAAGTCCAGACTTAACTAGGTGGGTATCACCCATGTGAAAGAGCTAAGAATGCAGTAAGCAAATTAAATGTGAGCAAAGTAAGGTATCAGTCTTTGTTGATTCAATAAGGATTACACAATGAACAAGAGAGAGACTCTGGGAAAAAGTCTGTTCTCACTGAAATCAAATAAAAAATTCCATTGGACTTCAAAGGAGCCAAAGTTTTACCTCTATTACTTGAAAAACAGGAGTTCATTTCTCCTGTATAATATCATTACGTTTCATATCAATAGCTTACCTAACTAGACAGATAGATAGGGAAATATTTCATGTATTTCTAAACACTATATTGTCTACTCTTAAGTTATGAACAAATCTAATACTCAGATTCAAGCATACACATGTTCAGTATGGTCTTTTTAAGTATAGGTTAAATATTCTGAGCAAACTCTACAAAAATGCTCAAGGAATTATTACCATATTTTCTGGTCCAGATTCAGGACAGAATACATGTGTATTTTTGCTAAGGATATACAAAGTCAAAAGTCTGTCTATGATTAGTGACTGCCCAGTAAAAATGTACTGGTTTCCGTAGCTGGTAACAAAACTCATCCTTTGGAACAAGGCGAAGTGTAAGTGTGGAAGTCATTTCAAGACAGCTCATCTGTAATAACTGGTCACCACTTGTGTGTACAAACATGTCTTCAGCGATCCATTTTAGCACTTGTACGCATTAGCTGAAACCATAGGAGCACACATCCATAATTTACATCACTGTTGTTGCTTGACTGCCTGGCCTGGGAAGCTGACATTATAATTTTTATGTTGTACAGAAAGTGCCTTATAGGATATGCTGTTTCAGTTTTTCCAGTATTTTCCTATATTTTTAAGAAATTAAACCTTCAGAGCACAATAGAAGGACTTGGTTTTTGTTGCTCCTCAAAACTACAAATTAATAGTTTTTAGAGGCCTTTATTCTTTTAAAAGTCCAGTGCTTTTTAGGATTTCTTAGAACATTTCCAAGAAAGAGTTTTTCAGGGAAACAGATATTCAATGATCTGACACACCATATTAATTCTTTAAAGTGGCAAAGTCATGCATCGAAGAAAGAAAGAATACAATGCTGCTTCAGAGCAATGCCACAAAACTGTGTACTGAGAACATGCTGACGAAGATCATTAATGCAATTTTCACCAGAGTAATACACGTTGCCAGTACCACAGTATGTATTGCTTCATTCATTTTTTAATCACACGATCCACAGACAAACATTTGACATCCCTTGATATTTTTTGTATTTTTCCTACCTTTACAGATTGATGAGCAGGAGAGTTCTATCAGTTTCACAAAGACGCAGGAAAAGGAGTGACTCTATTCAGAAATGTCATCAGACAGCAACACGCCTATATCACAGACAGCTAGGATGGTGAATATACAGCTGTCGTTGCTAGAAAGACACTCTACCGGTGTGAAGTTAGTTAATGCAGGTATGATCAAATTACTTTGTGTCAAATAAAACTTACACAATTCTTTCCAGTGACAATCCCAAATGCTCAGAAACACAGTAAAATGAAAGGTAAATTCAGTATGGCTCTGGAGAGGATTTCTGGTCTTTCATTTCCATCCACTATCTTGTGATTCTCATTCTCTGCTGTAGATATTTTTATAAAACCTCATATTATTAGCTAAAACTATTTTTAATTAAAAAGAAAAAAACCCACAAAAAATTACAAAAATGAAAAGGCCTTGAATTTTTTTAAACATGAAAAAAAAAAGGAAAAAAAAAGCAACCTCATTGGATTTATTCCAGCATCAGTTTCTCATCTGGATACAACTGTTTTATACAGTTTATATTAGTGTGAAATGTAATATATTTTCCTAGGTTTACCAGTAGTTGTCTAAAATTACTTGACATAGACTTCTCTTTCCCACCACAAGTCTCTGTTTACTCATTTATTACTGGAACCACTCAATGAGTTACACTGATGCATTTCTAACCTGCTACAATTAATTTAAATCCTCTGTGCTACCTACCTGGATGACTGGAATCTTTCTGATTTATATTTTTGAAAGGTGTTCAAAGCTGAGCAATATCTTTACAAAAGTAGTTGCTGCTAGATGGAAAAAACTCCCTGAAAGTATGTGTCAGTTGATTGCAATTTTGTTTCCCTTTTGAATTTCAAAAAAAGTAAATGGCCCAGAAAAATGGAGGCCTTTTTGGGGAGCTGCGACTGTGATTCCTATTTAAAACTAATAAACAGGCCCATTTTCCCAAAAGGAAAATTGTCTCCTGTTATTTACAGGAAAAAGTGTGGATCTGCTGCAGTCCCAATTCATATTAAAGAAAGAAAAAACTTTTTCATTTGAAAAAACTCTAATTTTCTAATTTTTTTTTGTCCCATAAGGAAAATATCCGTATGAACACCTGGTGAACCCTCACTAATGAGGTTTTTTGCCTGCCAAGGCAGTTCCTGCCATTGCTGGCTCTGAAATATGTAATTCCCCTAAAACATAAGGTACATTCATGTTAAACTCCCAGCGATGATGCTCATAAAAATTGCTAAGTGACGAACGTGATATAATCTGATGAGGAAGTGGACTTTATTAAAATGGTAAATATATATATTTATATGCCTGAAGCAACTTTTCTTAAGTAATAAAAAAATTATAGAGGAGTAAGAGGTATTGAAGGTGTATTTACAAAAAAAATCTTGAGTTCTTAATGGAAATTGAAAGAGAAAATCTAAAGCATGTCTATAGCTGAAGGCTATCTAAAACTATCTGCAATTGTAACACTGTACTTTTTTAGTACTTACAGGAAAATTAGGTTTTAGACGGAAGAAATTTCTAAGTGAAGTGACTCAAGGTAATTCCATTAAAAAAAAAAAAACTGAAAGAGCAGGCTGCATTAGAATACACTAGAAAAGCTTGAACTGATTAATTTAAAGCATTGGACCTTAAAATACAGGGATAACATTGACAGAATAAGAAAGAAGAATGATACAGTCAGAGGCAATGAAACCATTTGAAAAAATCATGGGTTCTTGCTTCTGTACATAGCGCTACTGCCAGTGAAGCTGTTCCTGATTTATCTAGCTCATTCATGGATGCAACAAAGAATACAAGGTGATGGACACAGAATGGGAATGTGTTGTGATGTTTGATTTTTGCATTTTTCACTCTGCAAAATTACCTATTTAAGAGCACAAAGGTCGTTTCTTCTAATACCAAAATTTTTTTCAAACTACCAAAAATAATTCTCTGTGTGATGTCTAGCAGAAAGGGCAGGGTGCAGTTCACATACTAGCCTCTATGCTTGCCCTCAAAGCACTCACAACCAGCTAGATTTTTATAAGGGACTAATAATGCATACATTTGCCATTCAAAGTTAATGGGAGTTGTCAACCTAAACCCCCAAGGAATGTTTGGACATCAGAATTTCACAAAACCATTCAGGATGGAAGGGACATCAGGAAATATTTAGTCAAACCCCTCTGCTCAGTGCAGGGTCAGCTCTGAGACCACAGCAGGGTGCTCAGGACTGATCCTTGAGAACACCCCGGGATGAAGACTGCACAGCCTCTCTGGGCAACCTGCTCCACTGCTTGGTTGCTCTTATAGTGAAAATTATTTTCCTTTCACCTAGTGTGAACTTACTCTGTTTTAATTTAAGACCATTTTCTGTAGCTATCCCACCGTGCACTGCAGTATAGACAGCTTAGCTCTTTTCTCAGAAATTTCCTCTTTCATATAGAGCCTTCAGGCACACTGCCCTCATCCCCCCAGCGTGGTCTCTTCTCAGGGATGCATGAGGCCAGCCTATCTTCACAGGACAACTGCCCCATCTGCCTTCCAACTTGGTGGCGTCTGCTGAACTCTCTCCAGTCTTTCTTATACTGGGAGGGCCTAAAGCTGGGTGGATTCTAGTGTGTATTTGGACCGTACCTAATGTGTATTTTTAAAGTGCTGATCAAAGGGTGCACTACATTGCCTACTCCAGGTCATGAATAAAGACGTTAAACAGAACAAGTCCCAGAACAGAACCCCATGGTATTCCAATTGTGACCAGCGTCCAGACAGAAAATGAATGATTACCCAATACTATCTGAACCTGACATCTCACCCATCTAATACACACCCAACCTAGACTGTAACATACTAACTTGGATACAAGCATACTGTGGGACACCGTGTCAAAAGCCTTGCTAAAATCAGAATAGACAGTATCCACCTCTTCCCCTTCATCCTAAGATCAACAGATCAACAAATCATCATACAAGTCAATCAGTTTTACTCTTGATCAATCCATGCTGGTTAATCACTCAACCAGCTAATCATCTTCTCCTTTGTGTGATTATAAATGGTTTTGTGGGGGACACGTTTTGGGATCTTTCCAGAAGAGAAGTGAGGCTGACTATTGAGTAGTTCCCTGTTTCCTTGCCCTTTTTGAAGATGGATGCAACATTCCCCTTTTGCTAGTTTATATCACCTTATCTTCACCTGCTGTCACTAAATGATCCACCTTACTCAGAAATGGCCCCATGTTTTTCTTGTTCACATTTTACTACAATGTAATGGTTCTAATTCTTGTTGCCCTTGTGTCGTGGTTTAGCCTCAGACGGCAACAAAGGACCACGTGGCAGCGACGCGCACCCAGCAGGGCGCCAACCGCCGCTGCGGCCAGAAGGGGAAAATCGAAAGAAAAAGGCAAAACTCGCGGGTTGAGAC
>JAOQGH010000023.1:95486890-95499844 GCA_025769975.1 Gallinago jamesoni | reverse complement strand
TGCCGACCGCACGCGGAACGGACCCGACCGCTCTGCTCCTTCTCCTTCTCCCCGGGGGAACTTCCTCTTCCGGTCCCACTTCCGGTCCCTCCCCCTTTCCCGACTAGCTCCGCCCACCCCCCTGGGTATGGCCCACATGGGATGGAGTGCCTGTGTCCCTGCTAGGTCCTGGGAAGAAATTAACCCTTTCTCCACCAGACCCAGTACACCTTGACAACCCTCACCAGTTTCAAATGCAGAAGAACTTTGTCTTTCCTAACACCATCCTTATATGCCCAGACAGTTTTTTTCTATTCCTTCTTTGTAGCCTGTCTTCACTTCTGTATTGTTAGCTTCCCATTTACCCCAGCTAACGTCTTGGCATGTATCATCATTTTCCTGAGTATTGGGATGGAGCATTCTTTTACTAAAATAAGGTTGGCCTTAAAGATGTTAATATAATGGAGTAAGGAAACATCCCCTTCCTTGAAGAGAAAAAAGGAAAACATTTACAGGTCTAACCAAAATGCCTATTTGGTTTCTTCTGTCTGTCATCCAATAGGAAGTAGGAGTTATATTTGAGGTATCAATGTAATTTACAATTAAATTAATGAATGGTAAGTAATAGATATCAGAAATTTCAGCAATTCCTTTACAGATTACTAAACTGAGCTGTACTTGAAATTAATGGTAAACTGTCACACTGAGCCCTTTAGCTACCCTGTCTCATTATAAAGAAAGAAATCCACCTACCTACTAAAAAAGCAATTCAAATTCAGAAGTGGTGTAGAGCTGAATCTATGAAAAAGTCTATATGACTGAAAACAGGCACTCAGGATATGAGATATAAATGCTAAATCAGATAATTTTAGATGTGAACAATTATTTACATATGAAATATTATAAATTATATGTTGTAGGACACACACAAAATATGAATTTCAAAGAAATAATAGTTCAAGCTAGCTAAATTACAATTAATTGAAAGAAACTGTTGTGAGTCTTTAAACATATTTGAATTCATTTATTCTTACTCTTATTTTTACTTTTGTATTGTATCAAATACCTTCAACCCAAAAATAAAGGATTACATGGAATTAGAACTCAACTAATATGGTCTTTTTAAAAGTAATAAAAGAGGATTATCAAAAACAGTTAAACACCAAAAGTATTCTTTACAGTAGATTACTAAATTCAATAATGGCTGTAGATGAAAACCCCCTACCCACTCCATTGAAGCAGATCTTCCAAGATAGTGTGGAAAATAATACCTGCCCCCCAAATTGCCTAATCAATTTCAAAATAAAGAACAGTAACAGCAAAACCACATTAGCATCAGCTAACATTACCAACATTCATAATTTTAACAATAAATTAGATGTGAGGGAACAAAATTCAGTGAATTATCATAGTAAGATGAATAATTAGAAGAAGAGAAACAGTTTTTCCAATAATGTGTGAGCATCTTTCTTGGAGTTTTGATTTATTTTTTTTATTTACTTTTTCTTTTGGTCAACAATATAAAAAATTATTCAGTATTTACCATGTCACTCTCAAACAAAAATAATTGGATGGTACCAGTATTTTGTGCTAAGCTTCTGTTATGTGAAAGAATGTGGAAATTAGGTATGTTTGGTAGCTTGGATAACCATATTCTCTGAAAAAAAAATGTTTTCTGGTGCCCAGTTTTGTGAAGCCTCACTCTTTTCTCCCCCCCCTGCTCACTCACATGGAGCCCACAAACTCGTTCTCAACTTTCTGAATAAAATCGAGGAAGTGCATTTATAAATGCATTCTGATGCTTTCAATCTCAGCATTTCCTTGCAGGAATATTGGTTTTTCTACTGAAGTGAAAGTGGGGTCTTACAAAAGCTGTTAAAGGTTCTCCATGCAGCAGTTTAATTCAGTTTCACTATTGTTGTTTCTGATAGAAGGGACAAGAGAAAACATTTCTTGCAATTTAACAAGGGATAACATTACTTTTTCTTCTAAAAGTTTTTGTCAAAAAAACCCAAACTTCTAACTTCTCTTAAACTATTTACTTTTCCATTTATAAGGCAACAATATAACAGCAATCTACACAATTCAGATGTCCTTTGCCACTCTGCCACTCTGCTTACAAGTCAGAGCATTAGGCAGAAACCTCACAATCTGAATTTTGTGATCTCTTTGGAAAGACACGCTGAAATTGTGACCCAGCTTCATTAGATAATGCACATGCTGAGATGTTGATCCACCTACTATCTGTAGGAGCTGCTGCTCAGTGACTCTATTTTTTACTGGTAGAATAAAGAGATTTGGGACAAAGACATTTCTTTTTCAGCTCTAATGTTCCTCACTGTGGTGCCATGGGAGGGACAGTACCAAGTTATTTTGATTGTGATTCTTGCAATTGCAATAATACCTACAGAAAGGAGAGCAGGAGCTGAGAGCATAGTACTTATGATTGACATTGGCTGTCATGATCAGTACATAAAGGGATTGTCCTTATGTCGCTCTTAAAACATCATGGTTTGTCTGTGGTTTTCTTAGAAGTGTATGTTTTCTTGAGCAACTGATGTCTTGTAAAGATTTTCAAGATTTAGCCAACTAAATCACCTCAAATGCTATACTGTTAAGATATCACTAAGGTTGTGAGAGTATTCAAGAAAGGTAACAGAGATTAAAAAGTAAAGCAATCTTAGCTCATGCAATTTAATACCATGTTAAAGTAAGGCCACCGTGGCAGCAGATGGACGGGTCAAATTTTCAGCTGGCTTTAAAATTCTCCGGGTTCCAATAGAGCTCTTCTGATTAAAAGCATCTAAGAACCTGGACCAATTATTTCCAGATAAATTATTCATGAATTAATGGACAAAATTACAAATAATTAATTTTATTAACATGGCCTGACCATCTATAGAGTTGGCTGAGTAGGAGAAAACATTTTTGTGAAAACATTACTTGGTAATTAATTGGCAAAAAAAAACCCAAAACCCCAGTTGTCATTACTATTCATCCCATGTGAAAAGAACACAGAATAAAGTGAAAAAGTAATAAAGTGATGATAGTTTCTGCAGGATTGCTTACTGGATAATTACAAAATATAGAAGTGGAATGCATGTGTATAACTTTCTCTGAGATAGAAGCTTTCTTGCTCAAGTATATTACAATTACACGTTTATTAATCAAGCTAATATGAAACTGAGATCAGTTTGACTCCAAACATCCAAATGAAGTATTTCAGAGGAGAATGTGGGGCAAATCTTGACATACTGCAAGTGGTACAACCGCATGGCTGGATTTGAACTCAGGCCTCTGGAAGACTTAGCCTGTTTATATCTGAGAACAGTAAGGGAAAATAAAGTAGAAGTGCACAAGTATCAGAAACATTAGCTATTACTGGGTTCCAAGAACAACACAGTACATTACTCCTAACATCAGGCCGAGTGTCAACAGAGGAAATAAGCTGGAAATTTAAAATTAATTAAACTTGCCATGTTTCTACTGCATCCTGGATAGTCCCAACTAAGTATAAACAAATTTAAATATATCGAATAAACATCTGGACCATTAATATTGTCATATATAATCAAATTAGAAAACAGTTGCTTAGACTCAGTCAACTTTCCCAGGTACTAGCAACACAAGCAACAAAGTCTTAACTGTGCAAGCCAACATATGTTAGACATTACCATATCACAGAATTGCTCTGCATAGCAATTAAAGATTCTTGAGAAAATCACTACGAAAAGCAAAGGGTTTAGTTTTTCACAACTAACTTTGGTTCAGAACCCAGGTAATTAATTTTTGAAATTTCATTAACTTCCGTATGCATCAGTAACCTTGCTAGTCTAGAAGAGCATTAGGCTCAGACGTTTTTGTTCAATATTCAGAGGAAACATTAAAAGTCCCCTAGCTTCTGCTAATATACTTAAAGGGATGGCTGAGACCCAGCGACAACAGCATCCAATATTATATATCCAATAATATGTTGGAACTTCTTCATACCTGGGAGTATTCAAAGTTATTGCTCTGTATGTCACTGGTTTCAGCTCTTCCTCTTCCCCCTGCCCTGTTCTGGCTCCAAGTCTGCTACCATCTTCTCATCTTCTTCCACAGTCAGCACAGGTCAGGCTGTAATTGTTAGCTTGTGCTGCACTTATTTTTTGGGGGGGAACCACAGTTCTAGGACATAAAACATCTAGAAAAAAGGAATTGTATTGCTTCCTTCCACCCCTGGGCCTACATTTATAGCATCCTTTTATGAAATACTCTCTGCAAAATTACTATGAAAAGGAATGCAGAAACATCTCTTTCAATCAAACTACCTGGTAATTTCTTTTCTCCCCTGAATGGCCTTCAAAGGTCTGCATTGACACAGCGAGATGCTAATGGAAGTCCAGGATTCATGTTTCAGTGATAAGTTTGAAAGAAGGGAGAGTAACTTTGTTTTAAATTGCTTGTTGCCGGCAATTCTTCTGTTCGGTTTACAATTTTGCTGTGATTTCTCTTTAAATCTCAGAAAGCATATTTGAAAATATTTTTGTGGTGAGGAAAACATTGCTCTGCCAGATCTCTTTTCTCATTCAGTTCTGCTATGATAAGTGCAGAATTCAATCAGCTAATCCTTACTATGGAAATGGTGAAGGGTAACTATTCTTACTATTTCTCTTACTTTTGTATCCTGTCAAATACTAAATATTAAAACAGTCATTTTCTGGAGGCCACAACAGTTATTCTTTGTGCTTTATGGCAACCAGGATACCTGAGAATAACTCATCTGATTTCAGCAGAATTACATTTTATCTTCATTGGTGCAAATAAGATTGCAATCCAGGGTAGGATTAGAAAGGTGCTTATACACTGAATGCGCTTTCTGTCACTTTAATGTTACATAATTCTAAATCTCTTACAAGTCACATTCAGTTAAATAGGGAAAAAAATATATGCATCACTCTATTTCTGTCCTCGCTCAAACTGAGTAGCAGCTTAGTGTTTTGGCTGCAGTTAAAATCAGAGGAACTAACTGCATATTAATTACACTAAATATAAAACCCCAGATTACAAGCAGAATTCAAGGCACGCGAGGTCAAAGATGAGACCCATAAATTCCTAGTAAGCTCTTAGACACCTGAAAGTCCATAGGGCCTGTGTTTTCCCCAGAAAATTTTAAAAGGCTAAACTTCTCCGCAGATATTGAACTGCCACCTTAAAACTCCATCTGGTAAGCATAAACTAACAATGAGTATCAAATACACACGCAGTTCCTTTTATTTCCAAACAGGTTTGGAAGAGATGACAATGCCAACTTGTGGTATCAGGGCTCAGAGAGTTCAGGTGTTTCTCAGTGGGATCTGCAGATTGCTGGGAGTCCACAGAAGCCAGGAAAAAAAAATAAAAAAAAAGGAAAAAGTATCACATCTCTCTTGCTGAAACTAAGAGTTCTGCACAGAATTCTGCAGAATTTTCACCATGGGGGTGGAGTGGCAAGAAGGAAGCTCTGTGAGCGCACCTGGCTTCCTAGTGCAGCAGCGTGTCGCTGCTCGCTCCAGAAAGGAGACTCTGGGGCACTGCACCCTACAAACTTGTGCGTGTCTTTTGTCACCTTAAAAGAAATTATTATAAAATGTTGTTGAACTAAAACAATGTTAGCAAACCATAGGTGGTTTTTGAAGCGTGAGTGTGTGTGTGTTAACTCCACTACTCAGAGCTGAAGGTAGTAGAGTTGGGGCCTCTGTGAGGAATAGCATTTCTCTGTCACGTACTGTAAACAGCCAGCAGCTCCCGAGCCACAACTCTTTGCTTCCAAAGACCAAATATGATTTCACCAGGGAGACTGTGTTGTATTTTCTCAGCTGTTTTGATTATTTCACACTTCTCTTTAGGGCTAATTCTGCCCAACTGAGGGAGCGGGGAGTCTGGCTCTTAGCCTTTCTTGGTGTGTTCCAGCAAATCAGATTGCTATGACCACTGCTGAAAAAAGAGGCCTTAGGTGGTCAAGAAACTGTGATGACAGAGAAGCAAACATAAGATTCATGTCTTTTCAGTTTGGACTGGAAGTGACATTAGAGAGCTGTTCCCAGGGCTTGTGAAGAAAGCTGGTCATGCAGAAAGGTTGTGTTTATGTTTAATGCGGTCAAAATCTTTAAAACAGCTAATTTTATACCTCCAGAGTTGTCTACATAGGAACTAAATCTGTATTCTTTTAGCATGACTTATACTCCAAAAATATCTATTGTAATATGTTTCTCTTTTTCATGACATGTGATATCATAATACAGTTGTTATCACTGTACTATGATTCTGAGGCTTATAAGGCTCCTGATATTAGTATAGGCTTATATTTGCATTTTCAATGTAAATATAGTCTCATTTGTTGTAATGGAAATTTTCCAATAAGTTTGATTTGCTTTCTAACTCATGCTGTCATTCTTTGTCACCATTTGATATTTCCATATTTGTGAGCAAGTCCCACAAAATATTCTTCTGGTCCTTTTTTATGTATGCAAATGATTAATCAGAAAGCTCAGCCACTCTGTGGGAAGTTGAAAAGATACTGTCAAGGTCATCTGGTCCAAATGACAACCTTCTTTTTTGTCTCTCCTAAGCTAGTTGAAAATGCCTTGCTCATGTTTGTAATAAAATCAAAGCCACTGTTTACATGAGAAAGTAGGAGCTGGATTTGGTGCTGGTTTGCACCTGTTGTTATTCTTTTCCAGTAAGAAAAACTATGTCTGAAATACATTAGTGTATTTGCCTAACTATTTGGAGAAGAATGAGAGTAACAACATGGCTTGAAAATGCCTGGGTTGTTTTTTTTTTTTCTTCTGAGCAAGACTTCTGACATCAGCCTAAAGCCTTTATGGATATAAATCTTTAAGAATGTAAAAAGGTTATGAGGAACCGGAACTATAGAGGGAAAATCCATGAATTTTGTGAAAGCAGGAAAAGAAAGAATGTAAAACATCAGGCTGCAGCAAGTACCAGAGACTGCAGGCTGACTAACGTAGACCCCATACATACATAGTAGGAAATAATACTAAAAGGAAACTGGATGGACTAATTAAATGAAGGTCATACTTGATGAATGTTCCTGATGGCACTGCAATAATGCAGCAGAAATGAAGCAGTACACAACATGGATCTTGATTTTAGAAAGGCTTCCTATACTGTACAAAAAGTACAAACAAATCAGATTCCATAACCTTACTGCTGAGGTAATAGTGTGCAGCTGCTAACAACAGACTGCTAATTATTTTTTCTTAATGGCTCTATTTGGAAAAAAGGAATAATCCAGAAAGGTATATAGGTTATATATAGGCTAGATTAGGTGCATCACTTCAGGAGACTAAGAAATGAGTCATCTAAATGACTCTCTGGATGTTGGCTCCAGGTCTTCCCTTTGCTGGGGCAAAACTCAACACCCGATGGCTGAGGGCCACATGAACATTTCCCATTGTTTCAAACTTGCAAATTTGGATTATAGCTGTTTGATGTTTTAAATTAATCAGATCCTTTTCATACAAAAAAAGAATGTAAAATGTTCCAACAGAAATGTTTTGATAAGATCAACATGGTGTAGATTTGGGTAACCTGATCCATCTATAGACATTTAGCTTAATCTGATAAGCTTTTATTTTAGAAAATCCATTCATCTGTTGATTTATCTAAAACTGTGCCGCGGTGTCTGTACATCCCTTGGCACATGATTTTGACTAAAATAAACATAATGGCATAGTGCTGGGGTCCTAGTCAATAACAATGTGAGAAGAAGCCTCCTACAAAGGTGACCAAGCAAAATAATTTCTAAAACATTACCCTGCTGAAAGCCCACCATCAAGAACAACTCCATATATGACAGAAGAGTCAACCCCACCCCCTGACGAGACAAAGCAGAGACCTATCTCTTTTAACTTGTAATCACAACCTTTGATCATAAGGCCTCTCATGTTCTTCAGTATCCCTTTCAAGGCTCCCTGATGCTGTAAGAAACACCTGTAAGCAATCAGACAGTGCACTGAATAATATGCTTTTACTTACAGGGCTGAAAATCTAATGAAAAGATACATGAACACAATGTGAAGAAATTATCTGAACATTTCATATTGTTGTGGTTTAACCCCAGCCAGCAACTAAGCACCACACAGCAGCTCGCTCACTCCCTGCCTCCAGCAGGATGGGGGAAGAAAATTGGAAGGGGTTAAAGTGAAAAAACTCAGGGGTTGGGATAAAAGCAGTTTGATAATTGAAATAAAATAAAAAAATAATAAGCTGAGCCTGACATCATATGGAACAGAATATCCCTCGGGTCAGTTGGGGTCAGCTGTCTCAGCCTTGTGCCGCCCCAGCTCCTTGAGCACCCCATAGCCTGCCTGCTGGTGGGGTGGGGTGAGAAGCAGGAAAGGCCCTGACTTTCTGTAAGCCCTGCTCAGCAATGACTAAAACACCTCTGTGTTATCAGCACTGTTTCCAGCACAAGCCCAAAACATAGCACCACTCAAGCTACTACGAAGAAAACTAATTCTACCCCAGCCAAAACCAGCACAACATATAGGTGGCTGCTTGCCTCTTCTCCGTTACTCCTTTAGAACCTATGTTGCCAAGTGGAAGTATAGCAGGCAAAGGCCTGGGAGACCAGTATGTGTTTTTCAGTTCTACCAGCTAATTGCTTCATCCAGAAATAAGACACCAGACTCATCTGGATTCTCCTCTCCCGGCAGGTACCAGGTGATCAGCAACACTGGAAGAAAACCTGCTGAAGTTGGACAACCACACATTGGCAAACCTAAAGTCCCCAGGGAAAGAGTGATTCCTAGCTCCGTAAAAGGATGAACATGAAGCTGTCAACAACACTTGTCTCTTGCATTAAGGAATACTTGTAAAAAATGTAGTAGCTGTCAGATCTAGTTCCTAAGAATTTTAATTTTTTTTCAGAGGACTCTCTGGCCACGCTGATATCTGCAGATATACTGACACGCTGATATACCATGTCAGCTTCAGCACAGGGGGAAGGGAGAGTCCTCAAACACTGCAGTCTGGCCTGATACAACCAAGAGATCATCCTCCCACATTGGTTTCAGCCTCAGAGGTTTGAGCCAAAGGTAACCTAGAATCCAGATCTCCAAATTCCCCACATAAAAGAGCACTTTTCCCCAGGATGCTGAATAAACTGGTCACAGCCATGGTGCTGGCATGCCCATCCTTCTGAAATCAATGTTATCAGTGTCTTCTAGGAATCTGTGAGCAGTTGCATCAGAAAAGACCCCTTCTGGGAGAGCCCTGGTGACACCCATTTTGTGACTCCTAAACAGCCCCAATGTCCCTTGTCAGATAAAGTGATGGTGCACATAGTTTACTCATAGTCCTCTATCTCCCATGTTTCTTTAATTTCTCCTTTTATGACATTCATTAGCCAAACTATGTAGTGATTTTGTTCTGCTCCTTATTACTCCAATGCCAAAATCTATGAAGTGAGATAAATAATTTAGTAATCTTGCCCTTTAAACTAAGAGATGTTAAAAGGTCCAATGCAGCCAGGGATTTCTTCAATTATTTAATTCACTCACCTGAAAATATAATACAGCCAAGTAATAGGGCCACCATTCAAATACTCATCTAAATTATATCTTTTTATTTAAAATGTTTTGCCATCAAGCACTATTAAAAGCAGTATGGATCTTATTAAAACAAAAACTTTTATCCTGGCAATCTTCCTCCTCTTCTAACACTCTTTAATTATTTATAGAAGGGTTTCCCTCATCAGGTAAAATAAAAAAATAAATAAAAATAAATAAAAAATAAATATATTTCCTTCTTTCCCATATTGCCATCACCCATACCAAACAATGCAATTGCTGTAAGCATCATATATTGTAAGAATCAATGCTCAGCAGAGACTGCAATCCTAAAGCCAAGACAGTATCCCAGCCCCTAAAGCTGTCCAGCCGCAAGGGAACAGGTTCCCTAGAGGAGGACTTTTGGCTGGTGCACAGCTGTCTGTTTTCATACTGTGATCTTCATGCTCCTACTGCCCTTCACCTAACAGTGGTTGGCACCATAGACATGTCTTTATTGTAACTTAGCGGTTTCATGGATAGTTTTGACAAGCCCTGCCAAGTTAAGTGCTCTTTATGCGAGCTATAAATATAGGAATAAATAAAAGGCCTTAGGTAACCATTTCCCTCTCTCTGGAGCTTATATACTCCTTTGGCATGGATAGGATTCGTATTTATATTTGTGTCATCTTTGTAACGTGGTGCTGTGAGTGTCTTAGGGAGGACAGGTTTATCCTGCTAAAATATATATGGGCATTACAGCGCAGTGTCAGATCCAGCGCAGGGTGGCCAGAAGTTGGTGGAGGTAGTTCATACACATTAACCATTCATTCGCCAGAGCTGAGAGCAAGCCTGTGGCTTGTCACCCTCTATGCATAGTCTACAGGGTTGGATGCCCTGAGGAGGGCAACTTCGAGGCCCAGGAGGAGGGGCAGCTCACCTCCCACCTACTGCTGGCATTTTTGAGGGTCACAAAGGGCACGTCCATCCACCTTTGTGCCTCTCCTTCTGAAACTGGGCCACCCTGAAAAGAAAATTGCCAAGAGTCTCAGTGCCAGAAGATCAAAGGAAGGAGAGTGTGACTCAACAGCCTAATGAAGAAGGCAGCTGGCTAAAGGGTAGGGAGCACGGGTACTGCTCCCTGCTACAAATATCTTTCAGATGATGGTGGTTTTTTTTTACCTGAAATGCAAAAGCAGCCCTGGAACTAGGACCCCAAACTTAGACGTTCTCGTAGTGTTTTCCAGCCGCTAAGCTACAAAATCCTTCCTGTTCGTGTTTGCTGTCATTTGGTCTTTTGTCTCAAAGAAACAGGAGCAACGTCTTTACCATCTGAAAGTTAAAAGATGAAAGCTGTGCCGGCCTCTGCTGGTCTTTGATTATTTATCTAATAAGAGTTTGCCACCTGTCAGGCTCTTCTAATGGAAGTGCAAACAACGCCAGCTGCCAAGACTGCTGAGGAATGTTGTGTTTGCTCCGCACCTGTGGGAATCAAAGGAATTGGTCAGGAAAAAAACAAAGAAAATTTTCAACACTTCAAAGCTGCTTGCATTTCATAGAGGGTTGGGGTTTTTTTAGATTAAAAAATCTTTTAGATATTTTTGTCAAATCTTTTGTTTTCCTTTAACAGAAGCATCAATGACAAACCTTCACCAAATAGTTAACACTATATATTTTTTAAAAAAACACAAGCAAATGATGTGCAGCTCCTCAATACACACATTATTCCTTTCAGAACAAAGAAAGAAAAGACACTGCTTTTTAAAACGTATGAAAATGTTTAACTTCATTGACCTTTTCCACAAATCTGTAATGTCATACTGAATGCTTGCATATGTCAGTATAGAATTTGAGCCTATGACAGCATGATCAGAAACAATAAAGAAATACATGAGAAATCAAGATCAATCTGTAGGATTATCTAGCACAGATAATCCAAATAATAATTGCTTACTTAGAATTACCAATCTAGCATTTTAAAAAGTGGATGTTTGTACATGTGCAACAGCGAAACTGAAGTACATTCTTCCTGATGCTTGGCTACTTTATCAGAATAGCACTTTACATCTTTTAAGAAGCCAGCACGCTATTACACATGACCAATATATAACGTTCCAAAGCAGCTTTTATTCAAAATTTAATAGAGATAATAGTAACATAAAAGCTACCCTCTGGATCTTATAATTAAAAGGACAAGAGCCTGAGAGTCATAAGAAGGGAACATAAAGTTAATTACTTGCTTGTGTGCAGAATAAGAAGTCTATAATCTTAAGTAGTAGCCAATTTATAGGTTTGAATTCCTGAACACTAACATATTAGGAGAATCATTTCACCTTCTTCTGATAATTTCTTCATATAATTATGATCAGACTCTCAGCTATAGTTTAATTTACTATGCCACTTCCCAACATGTCCCTTCTCTATGGTTTTGTTTACCCGAGCAAGATTTCAGGCACTAATATTGTCTGAGAGCTTACAGTAAATCTAAACAATAAAGATGTTTTACAGTCAGTGGCAGCAGAATATCAGAAGTGATAGTACTATTTGTTAGTTGATCTAAAATTCAGTGGGAAAAAATATTCTGAAATATTAGCTTAACTCTGTTTATGGGTAAAAATAAGATTGAATTTAAAAATAAACATTTGCGTTTTCTATGGCAATAATTTTCAGCTAAATTTTGGTGTCTACGTAATTTTCCAAGTTTCCTCTTAATTATCTACTCTCCTGGGAGATTTAAAAAAGTCAAGAGATGTAATTCTGTAGATGCAGAACCCACAGTCTTTTCCAAATTGCTCTTGAGTTTTTAATTTTTTTACCTGCTACCGTACATCATTTACAACTCTGTTTCTTCCTATCACTTCTAAATCACAAGTTAGATAAGGAAAAACTGTCTGCAACTTCCTGAGCACATGGAAAATTGGTGTTACATCTCTCTAGATGGATGAAAATTCATTGGAAAATATATTTTAGGAATAAACCAACAGCACAAAGAGATGGTATGATGGCCAAACTGAAATAGTAAATTAAATGTTTTTATAGTTATAATATGGACAGTTAGATTGAGAGCTGCTAGTGTTTATGCTGACAGGAAGGAAGGAAGGAAGGAAGGAAGGAAGGAAGGAGAGAGAGGGAGAGAGAGAAAGAAAGAGAGAAAGAAAGAGAGAAAGAGAGAAAGAAAAAAGAGAGAAAGAAAGAGAAAGAAAAAAGAAAGAAAGAGAGAAAGAGAGAAAGAAAGAGAGAGAGAGAAAGAGAGAAAGAGAGAAAGAGAGAGAGAAAGAAAGAGAGAGAGAAAGAAAGAGAGAAAGAAAGAGAGAAAGAAAGAAAAAGAGAAAGAAAGAAAGAGAGAAAGAGAGAAAGAAAGAAAAGAAAGAAAGAAAGAAAAAGAAAGAAAGAAAGAAAGAAAGAAAGAAAGAAAGAAAGAAAGAAAGAAAGAAAGAAA
>JAOQGH010000023.1:95467976-95486790 GCA_025769975.1 Gallinago jamesoni | reverse complement strand
GAAAGAAAGAAAGAAAGAAAGAAAGAAAGAAAGGAAGGAAGGAAGGAAGGAAGGAAGGAAGGAAGGAAGGAAGGAAGAAAAAACAGAGAGAGAAAGAGCTTAATGACATAGGCACCAAAGATAGGCAAAGTCCGAAAATGAAGTGAATGCTTTGCTTCTATATTCAAGAAAGATAAGCACATTGTACACAGCAAAGGCTGGGCTGTTAACTGGCAGGGGGTTGTGTAGGTAAAAATTATTACAGCTGAAGTAGGAACAAATTTTAAATCAAACAAATTTTAATTCAATTCTGAAAAGATAGATATTAAATTTGAGAAGGAAGGATGCGGTTTTGCTACTCTGTCACAAAATGGGGAATGTAGTAAACTACCCATATTTCAGAAGATGTGAAGTGGGTTACGAAAAACTGCAGGGCTATGCATTTTATATCACTAAGAGGCAAGAGGTGAGACTTTCCCATCTTTTAATTATACCCTTAAAATTAATTCAGATGGAGAAAATCACCATGCCTTTTACATAGTCCTGAATAATGGCAAAATAGAAACACTTATTTGTGATAAGATGTACTGATATTTCTACTTGAGTAGATACGCTTACTATGTATTGCAGCAAGACTAGCTGAGCTTTCTTTCTATGCCATGTATTCTAAAACTTTCTTTCCTGTGTTTATCATTAGTCAAAAAACTACAGTAAGCATCACTAAATTTGCAGGATAACTTGAATCTAAAATACGTATTTGACCACCATGGTTACATGACTTCAGCAACACACTTGCAAAATTATCATGTTAGCATGAAAGTTACCTTACATTGCCATAGAATAAAAAAAAAATAATGAAAAAGTACCATTATGTTGAAGTCCCACAGATGATCTTAAATTCTGATTTGGTAAATTTGTTTCTCTTCTGTTTTTAATTTTATTCCCCACTAATTTAAGATTTAAAACTAAATAGTCAATATTGGTAAATAAGATATTCCCTGCAGATTTACACTGCTAAGTATTGGGGGTTTAAAACACAATGTATTATCTTATTATATCTATTCATGTAGTAGATCGATCTACACAGCCACCTCCACTTTCACCGCCATTTATTTCTTATTTATAATACTAATTAGATTGTTCTGTGTGCCTTATAAAGTGTTTCCATGGCATATAGTTCAAGCTAAAATGCTGATATGATTAAATCTGTACAATATCTTGGATTACAGTCAAATTAAATAGAATCATTTCCCAGAAGTGACATAATGCCCTGATGGATCTGTGTACAATACTGTTACTGGGACATAACTGGAGAGTGCATGATGCCTAAAATATAGAGAAAATTGACATGATGGTGTGAAAATACTATTACCAAAATAACACTTCGTTTCCACGAAATATACTGGGATATAAAAAATATATTAATGCATGGAAATTATATTTTTATAAATCATTTAAAAAAATAATTTCACTATTCTACAAATGTGTCCACAATTGATGTCATAAGATGACAATAGATATCATAACCAATATCAATGGCATTACCCACTCACACAAAATCAGGCATAAGCAGAAGGGCTTGTAGGGTGGGCATCCCCTTGCACAAGGTAACTATACAGTGAAGAGACCAGAGCCTTATAGGGGATCCCATTTAAATTCAGTAAATCTATTACCTTATAGGACTTCAAAAAATTCTTGATCATGATTTGTAGCTTGCTTATTAATTGATTATAAAGGACTAACAAATAGTTAATGTCACTTTAATAGAGTAAGGTATGGACACCACAGCCATTGTCTTGCACGAGTATGGCTTAACCATACAGAAAGTGGATATTTGTTCTTTTGTTGGCACATATTTGTTATAGGTTTGTAATCTGAACTGGGACCTATTGGATAGAGTCCAGAGAAGGGCCACAAAACTTCTCAGAGGCTTGAGCACCTCTTCTATGAGGACAGGTTGAAAGAGTTGAAGTTGTTCAGCCTGGAGAAGAGAAAGCCCCAGGGAGACCTTCTTGTAGCCTTTCAGTTCTTACATGGGGCTTATGAGAAAGGCACAGACATTTTAGTAGGGCCTGTTACAACAGGACAAAGGGTAATGGTTTTAAATTATAAGACTAGACATAAGGAAAATTTTGTACGATGAGGGTGGTGAAACACTGGCACAGGTTGCCCAGAGAGGTGGTAGATGCCCCATCCCTGGGAAACATTCGAGGGCAGGTTGGACAGTGCTCTGAGCAACCTGATCTAGTGGAAGACGTCCCTGCTCATTGCAGGAGGGTTGGACTCGGAGACTTTTAAATGTCCCTTCCAACCCAAACCATTCCATGATTCTATGATAATAAATTTGTAAGAAATATTGATATAACAATTATTTAGAACTGTTTTCATAACTCAAATCACAGACAGAGGATTGGTTTTATTTTTTCAGAAGAATCACTGCATTTGATAGATAGATTTGTAAAAATGCATCTATTAGATTCACACTAAAAGGTATTTTAGAATTTTAAGTCATAAATTGAAGACCAATTCCCACTTGATTTATATCTCACTTTGGAATAAAGATGGTGTAATGTCCACTTTCTGATATCAGAGAGGAAATACTAGTTTTCTAATAAAAGAAGGTTTTTCATCAGAGAAACATACACAGATACAGAATTGTACTTTTTCTTATATTGTCTGATAAACAATAATAATATAAGGGTGTTTTCTTTTTAAATATATGTATAAAACCTAGCAATTAAAATTCATATACATGTGTATGATTACTCATCACTGTGAGTATCAAAATATCTGGGAATGATTTGCAATAGGATGTTCTTGCAGTGCTGTATCACAAGTGCTGTATCACAAGGTCACATGATCTTCTGAATTACATTTTCATGGATTCTGAAACTGAATTTCTATCATTGTCTGGATTGCTAGGTCTGGATCTGAATACATATTTCTTACAATGTGTAGCCCACTTCTCTTTGGATCGAAGGGTTTGTATCCATCCTTTTTTAAAGTCTTCTTTTATTCAGGTTAAGGTCCAGATCTGGAACATTCTTAAATCTTGTATGTTCAGCTCTAGGATGTTAACCAACCTGTTATATAACCTTCTACAAAGAGATGTGGTGGACAAGAGGAGGATGGCAGAGAAATTCTTGCTCTCTGCAGCCTGGAGAACCGAAGACTCAGGAGGTTGATTTCTTATCAATGTGTATAAACACATGATGGGAGGGAATGAAGAAAAGAGAACCAGGCTCTTCTCTGTAATGCCCACTAGCAGGACAAGAGGCAGCACACACAGACTGAAACATAGGACATGGTGTATGAACATAAGAAATACCTTTTTACAGTGAGGATGATTAAACACTCACGGGTTGCCCAGAGATGTGGTAGAGACTACATCACTGGAGATGTTCAGAGCCAGACTAGACATGGTCCTGGGCATCCTGTCCTAGGTAACCCTGCTCTGAGCAGAAGGCCAGACTTAATGGTCTCCAGACGCCGCTTCTAATCTCAGTGATTCTGCAGTTCTGTGCTTCCATCCTTCTTTGTTGTTTCACTCAATTCTTCGGTTGGCTTGTATTAAAGTCCGTCACAAGCAGATTAATTTTAGGAGACTGCCGCTGTTCTGAGAATCAATTCAATTAAAGTATTACTGGTGAAACCAAATTCTCCAATTTATATGCAAAATACATATGTTGAAAAGGACCGCATGTGTAGTTGAGGGCATAAAGCACCCCAGGTACTGTACATTATTTATGATTGACTTCAATGGCTTTTTGTATTTCATTTCTCCTTCACCATTTTAACCAGAGTGCTGCTACTAAAGACAAATGAAACTATTTACAGTAGAAGATCAGGAGAGGCAGTTTTTTTAGGCTCATGATAAAAAAATAATGCATAGTTTTATGCTTTGGGAATTCATTTCCCATGTCCTGCAAAATATAGTACTGAGATGGGTTATAATGGATCTGGTTTATCTGGTGCAAATACCGTAAGATATGATTTCCCCTTCAGCTAACAAGAATTTGCTAATTATTAGCATGGAAGATTAAGTGTTTTGAAAGAACAGTGAGAAGGAAATTGCAGTGAAAAGAATCATATTACAATCTTGCAGCAACACTTATTATTCCCATTAAATATGAATCATTTATTAAGAAAAGTGACTGTAAGTGATACAGTTGCATTCACAGATAACTCAGTGTGAGGCTTATGAAATTAATGGGAAATAGAGCAATCTTTGTAATGTCCTGTTTAATGGCTAGTCCCTGCTAATATAGCATGGAGCACTTTGAAGGATCACGGCCTTATAACCTTGCCTCACTTCTGGTTATTGTACAGCAAACTTGGTATCGTGAATTGCGCAGAAGTAGCCAGGATGTGTGTCTTTGCCTTGATTAGATACATTCTCTAGAAAAAGCACAGTCAGATCTGGTTAAAAATGAAGGAAGTTAGAAAAAGTAAAAATTAAATCAGTTACCCCTAGAAACAAACACAAATGCTAGTGACTAAGGTCCACATCTCAGCAGACATTTGGGTCCCCTCCTTTTTATTTAAAGAAACCAGTGTGAGGAACTTGCGTCAAGAAAAAGGAATTCATTTATTCAACTCCTATTTTATTACTCTTATTAAAAGAGAGGATCATAGAATCATAGAAGAGTTTAGGCTGGAAGGGACCTTTAAAGGTCATCTAGTCCAACCTCCCCACAATGAGCAGGAACATCTTCAACTGGATCAGGTTGCTCAGAGCCCCATCCAACCTGACTTGGAATGTTTCCATGAATGGGGCATGTACAGATGGATGTACAATGAGATGGTAAACACAGAGATTTTGAAAGGATACAGTGTCAAACTATTCTCTCTGCTTCTAGGAGAGGTTGTCCATACGTCTGAGATATTTAAGTTGTAAATGTTTAAAAGGATTATGCATATGTTAGATGAACTTATAAGGGAGATGTTTTGCGTAAGTTTTCAACCACCACACTGAGGCTCTCTTCTCAAAAAAGGCAGGTGAACATCAAGTTATTTGGTGATTCCTTGGAGGAAAAGACTTTATATGTTGAAACCATTCAACTAGTTCCTTGCCTTGAACCTCCTATTCTCTGTACAGTTCCTGAGTAGACCTAAAGATGACCTGATCTTCTCATGGAATATTTATAGATTTTTATGGAGAAAAAAAGTATGAACAATAAAAGATAAAGTGAAGAATAAAAAAAATAGCAGGATGATCTGATTTGGGCTCATTCTAGTGTTTGTTACGGAAGCTGCAGTTACCTTGTTGAGTGTGTGTGTACATATGTGTGCGTGCAGGGTGAGGGTGCCCATGCACCAGCAGCAGAGAGGCCAGGGCTGCCCCTGGCCAGACAGTGGTTTCCAGTGGCTCCAAGTGACCCACCGTGGGGCATGGCTGAGCCCTGCAGCCATGGTAGGGGAACACACTGAAGAAAGGGGAAAACCACCAGACAGGAAGAGGAGAAGGGGCAAAAAAAAGAGTGAGAAACAACCCTGTGAACCCTGAGGTGAGAGCAGAAGGAGGGGGAGGAGGTGCTGTATGCATCAGAGCAGAGATGCCCCTGCAGTCTGTGAAGAGACCATGGTGGAGCGGGTATCTACCCATGGAGGATCCCATGCTGGAGCAGGGGAATATTCCCTGAAGGAAGACCACACACCAGAGCAGACTTGTCCTGAATGACTACAGCCTGTGAGAAGGACCCACGCTGGTGCAGGGGAAGGGTGCAAGGGGGAAGGAGCAGAGAGAGGAAGGACTCTGTACTGAGCACAGCCCCCTGAGCCTCTCAGGGGGGTGCTAGAGGAGTTGGGAGAGGGGGGATGAAATATGTTGGTTTAATGTATGTTTATATTTTACCTGAATCTATTTTATTTGGCAACATATTACATTATTTTTCCCGAAGTCAAGTCTGTTTTGCCTGTGGTGGTCATTAGTAAATGATCTTCCTGAATTTGTCTCAACCCACGAGAGCTCTCATCCTATTTTCTTCCCTCGTTCCACTGAGGATGGGAAGTGAGTGAGCAGCTGGGTGGGGATTTGGCTGCTGACCAAGGCTAACTCACCATTAAATGTTAATCTTATTCATTTTAAGATTTAGCTGACAGATGAGCAATCATCCAATAAAAAATATTCCCACAAAGATTTCTTTGAGAAATCCTCATTAGAGCATAAATATTTTTCCTTGTGACAAAAAAAAAAAAAAAGGTAGATATTTTATGTCCAACTTAGACCCCTTCCTACAATCCAATTCATTTTAGATTTCATTAGAGCTTTCTGAAAGGCTTTAGTTTAAGAAATAACAGGCTTGAGGTTTTGGTGCCTAAAAAAACATTTCTAGCACTGGTATTTTGTTATTAGTAAAGCTTATCTTTGACTTGTCCTTCATTTTTAAGTCCAGTTATAAAGCCTGCCTTCTTCCCTTCCCTTTCATTTATAATGTCCAGGTTCTTAAAAAAGCAGGAATTATTATGCTATATTTTATATTAGTCAATATTCTGTATTTGACTTCTCAATAGTCTGTTTCTACTGGTTTTCCTCTTAGTGCTTAAGACATTTCTCCAATTTATCAGAATCATTATGAGTCCTCCAATATGTTTGTGATCCCTCCAAGATTTGGTCTATCAGCAAATTTTATCAAGTAATTTGATCACTAATTCACTAAACATAGAGTTTCTATGTAAAAAAAAAAAAGATATAAAATGAGATCTTACAGTTGGGAATTCCTCTATAGTATGCTAAGGAAGAGGCTTCTGTTTCCAGTAAAACCAAACACTCACTTTTATATTTAGAGTCAAAATTTTAATAAAAGTGTAATATAATTTCTTAGAGCTATAAACATAACTGGAAAAGTAGTGAGATATGTCCCATTTTCAAATTTTTAAAAGTCACTTGGAATGAGAGAATTATATGATACCAAATTAGTGGTATCTTCTATTTTCCATCATCTGGTCCTTCATTAGTGCTTCAAGACTGCATTGAATCCTTAAATAGACTTAATCATAGAAAAACAAAAAAAAAAAAAACAACCAACCAAACAAACAAAAACAATAACAAAAACAAAACCCTACTTTCTTATAAATTTTGTTTCTTCAGCAAATGCAAAAAATCTTGGATTCTCCCACCAGGAATTTGGGCAACAGATTACTTTCCATGGCTATTTTTATCAAGCAACATTTCCTCATTCATAAGCTGGATCTTGTAACCATTAGTAAGTAGAAAAACATGGGGACAGAATAAACTCAGGAAACCCATCAATGAATGAATTGTCACACGTCTGTTGTTAGGGAAGCTGCCCGCCCTAGGAATGCCCAAGGTATGGATAAATGCATTTCTTTCAGCAGTAGGGCCAGTGCATGCAGATGACTCACCTCTCTTTCCCTCCCCTCTTATCAGCTGTTCCTCCATACCCCTGTACAGTTTCACAACCAGATCACACAGCTGTTTGTGAGGTTTTGTGATACATCAGTTAAAAAACTGGCACTGATGAAAAATAACCTTTTAAAGATGACTAATTCAGGAAACAATTACTTCTAGCATTATCTTCTGTCTTTCACACACTCTGCTCACAGTTCTGCTCTGCAGAATCCTGGCCACAAGTGAGTCCATCAAAACGTCCAAAGAAAAGCTATCCCAGCTGCAGAAATTGTATTCTTGTATAGAGCAGCTAAGGAAGTCTTCTTTGGGGACATTAAAAACGTGTTTCAGTTCCCAGCAATCAATCTTGCCTCTGTGTGATCCACCACTTCAGAACTCCACAGATCCACCCAACAGAACCTGAGATACTCAGTATTCAACGAAATTAATTTTTCCCATTACACGTACATCAAATTTCTATGCCTTTTCAGCTGCAGGCAATTCAGCTCCATTAGAACAGACAACTCAAGGGCATATACATATATATATGGTGAAGAAGACTGAGGAGAATAGGGAATAGGTTATGTTGTGATTCCAGCTAGGGAATGATACAGAAATTTGAGCAATGTAGGAAAACCAGACAAGGAAATGGGAATAGAAGAGTCTGGTATCATCACCAGGATAAAGGAAATCCGAAGACCTTAGCAAAAAGTGAGAGCAGAAATTGGCAGCATTGCACCTGTGGAAGACTGCTGGTCTTATCTTGCTTAAGAATTACTTTCATGGATGTTTTAAGAAATATCTCGGGAAGCATTTCTGTATGATTCTTAGACATGTGTGCCTATAACCACAGACATGGTGTGTGATACACAATATTTTTTAAAAAATAGTATGCTCTGATATAATGAAAGTATAATGCGATAACCTAAGAAAGTGGAGACAGCATGTTGATTCAGCCTCAGAAAGTATCAGAGATACTTCTATATCATCTAGTCTTTATTTTCATTTATATTGTGGTCTAGTTTTCCACACATATTTCTTACTGGTATGTACTTTAAATTATATTTATGTCTTTTTCTTCTATATGGGTAATTTTAAAAGTAAAAAAGTATACAAAAAGAAATTAGTGTAAAGAAAATTGTACTCAAAGCTTTCACTCTGAAATTCTGGTTCTGAATTATGCTTCAATTAAATGACTTTCACTTTTTTTCATCATTCAATAATCAATACTCTAACAAAAAATATTAGGCACTCAAAATTTTTAGGATGTAATTATTAATGTTTCCTTTGCTTTCATATTGCCCAGTTTTCATGGATGATTTTAGGGGGAGGGTTATTACCTGCTATTCTCCTGAATATGGGGTATTTATTTCCATATCCTCCTCCTTACCTCCCAATATTGCATTTTCTTCCTCTGACTCTAATACTAACCCAATTCTCCAGTTCATTGTACATACAACAGTGCAACTTCTTCTGTTGAAACTCCAAATAACCTGCTTAAAACACATACTTTGCTACAAATGAAATAAAATTACTGAAGCTTCCTCTCTTGATAAAGCAAAGCCAGTGGTCTAATTTGTGTTGTCCCTGTTGGATGCAGGAAGATGGCTGCACTTGTAGTACAATTACTTGCTTCTACTTTCCTTCAGATAAAAGCAGTACTGTTTTTCTTTAAGTCTATGATAAATCTATATTATGAGTCACTCTCTGTAAGGTCACTGTAGGTGCATTACATCACAGGGAGAGGCACAAAACAGCGTTGCGTTTCTGTATTATATCACTGGAACACCTCTGCCAAGTTTTGTCAGCAGCAGCAAGGGTCAAGTTCAAATTCTATGGCTTCTTTGTAAAATTACAAAATAGAACCAGATGAGTATTCCTTCAAGCACCTGGGAAAATGAAACCCTTCCTCTGAAGGCCAGAGGTAGTCAATACTTTCCTGCTCTCAAGGAGTGCATAATTCTGTTCATATAATAAAACAAACAAAAAACCCAACCAAAAACCTTATGCTAAGGTGAGAGAGCACAAGCAACAAGGAATTAGCAAAATGTAAATAATGTATAAAACACATAGCCCAAAATAAATTTTGACAATAGACTTTTTCCTTTGCTTCTTTGTGTGCCGATGGAAGTACCCATTGGATAAATGTCCCTTTGACACAGACACCTGTTGGTTTTAACCTCTAGTTACCTGTATTGTTTTTCCTCTTAGTGAAGGTTCAGACTCAGGAATCTACTTGGATAGGTCCATTTACAGCCCCTCAATAGAAATATTCAGTGACTTCTTCAGACATGCATGCACAGACTAGGGCTCTTCTGCTCTCATTAACAGAGGTTTAATACTGAAGTACCTAATTTATTACCATCCAATGCATGGCTTAGTCAGACAATGGACAGAGGATCACAAATCTTTCTAACCCTTCTTATAAGTGGAGTACACCCATGAAATGACCTCTTGAAGGCACCTTCAAGCATCTTTGCAATAGCCTGGTGAGCGATGAGCATCTACCTGCAGCTTTGTAAATGCTGTGCAGAAAAGCCTTTGTGTTTTTCCTCAGGTCAGCTGCTGTAGACAACAACCTGCAACAACCTGCAGCAAAGAAGTGCGGCCATCTTTCTAATGCCAGGTTCATCTGTAGCATTCTCCAAAGCTATGAGGATTTTAGCTCTGTGGTTGTTTGAGAGAAGAGGGCTATCACGAGACCTAATTCAACCCTTGATATAACCTACAGCTTCAGCACAAAGGTCTCATTACCTTTCAGGAAGATCTTGGACTACACATTTGACCTCTGGACTGCATTATGGATATAGTTAAATGGAACACAAATTCCCTGAACTGATCCTATGCCTTAATGTATATGCTTCTACCAAGGTGGGTCAGACAAAGATGGGCTTGTAAAGGCTGGGGCAGGTGGAGCCATACCTACCTCAATATTCCCTCATAAATCTTCAAGGTGTCTGAGTGTTACTATGTGGAGGCACATTTTGTGCCTGTGGCATTCAGTGCATACTACGGAGAATTCACTTCTGTCTCAGTTGAATTTTAACCTCTGTGTTAACAAAATATTTGGACTGACAATGAGGAGGCTGTTCATTGCGAGTTATGTCTTCCATGTCATTCCTCCTCCTGGTTCAGCTGTGAATTGAAGAGTATTCATGCATTTTTGACCCATGGAAATGAAGGGAGCAATATAATCCTTAAGCACCACACATTTATTCTTTCTTATTTATTTTAGTCGTGTCTAAAAGCTAGAGGACAGTGAATCTAGTTTCTATGTTTAATGTGGGAGAATGTCTAATGAAAGTTGAAACAGGACCAGACTTTCAGCCCTTTAAATTGGAAATGCAGAATCAGTTCTAATGTTTTGTGTTTGTACTTGTTCGTTTATATCCTGGTTGAGGATCTGGACCAGAATAAATTAAACAAATGCGATGCTATCATCTGATAGGTGTCACAAAAGAATAAGAAACTGAAACATTATTAGTTCAAGTATCCACTGAGTCATAACTCATATAAAATCTGTTACTGGAACTTTACACAACAGCTTTCCACCACAGAAGGTTGTTTGTCCAAGTCAAAAACAGAACTGCAGTTGGTTTGAGTGGTAGAAGACCAAACCATAGATATTTAAATCTTAAGAGTAAAGTTCTGTTTCTTTTTGGCCTTCTAGGTGACCTAAGTTTACAGATGATTTGAAACAGATGATGCAGAAAGAAAAACAATGATACCACCAACAGTTAAAGTTTGAGAATGAGTTGAGATGTTTGTCCATATGTTCTTTGGAGGGTAAAGGAAAGGTTCTTGGACAGAATAATTATCAAATTTGTTCTAATTGGTGGACAGTTTAATTCTTCATATGTTATTTGCCTTCATTTGGTGGCTCATTGTTTCTAGTGTGATAATTCTTTTTTGGTTTGTGAATAAAATTAAATAGGGAGAGGCAAAAGAATTTAAGGAAATTTTAAGGAAATTATTTCCTTAAAAAAGTTCACAATTTATACTTTTTGCCATTTTGTGACACTCAAATTTAATGCCTATTCTCCTAACAGACCTCATGAACTTGTACATAGAAATGAGAAATAAAGAAATAACTTTAAAATCTTGAGAAAGATTCCACTCCTGAAAAAATAATGTATCACTACCTGAAAGTAGGAGCATGAAAAACAAAGCTAAAATGAATTAAACATTATGCATTTATTTTGGGTTAAAATATGTTAACAAAACATTAGTTTAAAATCAGAAAAGACAGGAAATGCTAACAGTGTTCATAAAGTTTCATTCAATTTCAAAAAGTCAAAGGAGATGTTTGAAAAATAAAAGCCATTTTGCTTGAAATCTGTCCAGCAAGTAGAATAAAACAGATTCAGCCCTGCCTGCATCTGTCAGTACTCAGCGAAGGGCATAACATACAAGTCATATGTCTTAAGGAGCTATGTCTGACTTCAATTCATTAGAAACATAGTTCTGTGTCCATTCTGGCTGAAAATTGCCAATGCAGAAGGACAAGAGAGATGAGCATGTCCATGCCATCCAAGACAAGATCTTGCATAAGGATTGTGTTCATAAAATGATCCAAAGTTGAATATTCTGTTTTTAATTAATAAAAGGGAGGTTTCTGCTAGACAGCAAACAGTATCTGTTCCCTCATTGCAGATAATTGCAAAAAGCCTGCCTGATGTGCTGTTGCTTTTTTTCTGCAGGGTACCAATGTGTCACATTTCCTAGGATTTTAATCTATTTCCCTCTTTACTAAATAAGCATAAAGAGCTGTCAGGAAGATTAATAGGGAGACATGGGCTACAAAGGATCTTTAGCATTGTATCATCTCTTCTACCAGATCTATCCAGAACTTCTGAGAATATGGATGAGACTGGAAATTTATGAAACCTGTGTAAAAAGGCATTAGAAAGCTAAAAGAATTGACAGAAACAATTGTTCTTGTCACACGAACCACTTTGCATGTAAGTCTGTGAGTATCTTCAAGTCTTCTTAGGCTGGAGCACACTGACTCTTCAGCTCCTGGTAGACAATGGCTTTTGCGTAAAATGACATTTAAAAAAAAATAAAAACCCAAACCCTTTAATCCACTTTTAAACATTTAAATTCAGTTTCATATTTATGGCTAATAACATTTTATATGGTTAGCAGATTGAATAGGACAGTAAGGATGGTTTCATGCCCTTCAACTTTAGCCATCGGAAAGCTAGGTGTGCAGTTTAATCAGGTCAGGAGGGACTGGAGTATCACCCATACGAGGAAAGGCTGGAAGAGCTAGGACTGTTTAGCCTACAGAAGAGAAGGCTCAGGGAGGACCTCATCAATGTCTAGAAATACCTGAAGGTATAAAAGGTATAAAGAAGATGTAGCCAGGCTCTTTTCAGTGATGACTTGTGACAAAGCAAGAGGCAATGGGCACAAACTGATACACAGGAGGTGTCATCTGAACTTCAGGAAACGCTTTTTGACTGTAGGGTGACTGAACACTGGCACAGGTTGTCCAGAGAGGTTGTGGTGTCTCCATCCTTAGAGACAGTGAAAAGTCACCTAGGCAGAGTCCTGGGCAGCCTACTCTAAGAGGCCCTGCTTGAGCAGATGGGTTGGATGAGATGACCTCCAGAAGTTCCTTCCAACTGAAAACGTTCCATGTTTCTGTGACACTGTGAAGTCCTGAAGGTAATCAAGTATTTGGCAGAAGGAGAGAGACAGGCAGCTACAGAAGATGATCTATCCAACCCCTGTTAGGCACCAGTCTCAGTAACTGGACCTTTGAGGCACCATTTTATCTCTACTAATCACACTGAGAACTTAGATGACTGGTTTAGTTTTTATGTCTGAGTAAGGGGTGGCGAGTCACACTTAGCAAACCTGCTTGGCCATTTCTCAGAGCTTATCTGCATCTTTAAGCACCTCTGAAAGGCTATTGAGTTGATAAAAACACATGGCTATCCATATAGTACTGTAAAAGCACTTCTCATTCAGGAGAAGTTTGCCTATGTCCATTCACACATGCTAACATAGCGCTTTCTCTCAAGAAATCTGCTGGGTAAGATTTAAGTGTATCAGAGTCTAACGAGCACTTAAAATTCTGATTTACTCAGCTTTGAACAAATATTGCTTTTCCTCTACAAGAAACTTGAGGACATTTTTAATATACACTTTCATATACCACAGTAGCAAGTCTGACAATTGTCATCCCCAGAGAGGTTTGAAGGAATACTAAAGATACGGTTTTCTTTTGGATTCCTAACTCTTGTCACTGGGGATAAATCTTATCATGGGCAAGTGAGTCCCACAGAGAAAGAGCAATATCTGCTATCAGGATCAGCAATGGCCCTGATGGATTTTTTTCTGTTTCAGTCATCATGTAGTTTCTGGGTCTAGAGTCCAAGATTGAAAAGGCCACTGCTCAATCTTCTGCTCCTATCTCTTGCATATCAGGAGCCTCCAGATTTTCCTGAATTTTCTTGTTTACTTTATCTAAAGTTTTTCTAGCAACTACTTCACTCATTACTTAAATCATAATCCAAATTTTACTTACCTCAGGCAGCTCTAATATTTAGATTTTGTTATAACCTTGCCTACTAGATGTGGAGAGCTTTCTATTAGCAGATTTCTGTTGCTTATGTAGGTCCTTTAGATAAAATTCAAGTCCCTCTTTTGCCTTTTGTTTGGGTAAATCATTGAGGCACAGATCAGAAACAGCTGAGCAGGCTTTATGTTAGTTGCTTTGAGCTCATTCTTCCACACTGATATGGAATCATGGCCTAATTTTCCTGTACAGACTTACATTGCTAAAGTGTAGATATGCATTGTCCATGATTTTTTTCAAAATCTCTTGTTGACAGCACAATATCAAACATGGAAGCATTAACATTTTAGAAGAAACAAAGATTTTACTTTCTACTCTAGAAATATGAAATTTAGGACTGAAAACCCAATTTCTGTATAAATACATTTTACTTTCAGTGTTTCCTTTTTCCATTTACAAATAATTTTCCTTTCTCAATATTTTATTCTTTTTTCCCCAAGTTATCCATATACAATTGATTCAACAGTTATTAAAATAATTTTTAAAATTAAGCTGATCTTTAGAAGGTTTTGGACCAAAAAATAAAAGACAACATACATTTACACTATGATGCTAAGCTACAGTGACAACAGAAGTGACAAGCTGAGACAACAGAAAAAATTCATTTCACCTAACAACCATGTCTAAAAAGTTAGATGTCTAACTCAGTCACTCCCTTATATGCAATGGAGTATAAGAGGCATCTTCACCAAATGATTCAGAGCATCATAAATAGGTGTCCAAGATGACTTAAGTTACCTGAGTCACCCTCTGTAAGTATATTCTTCTCTCCACTGACTATAAAAAGGATAATTATCCTAGATTTAGAAGGACAGCTTTTAGATATCAGGAATGATTCAGGTACCTATACAGAGATGGTGAAAATTATCTGAAGTATCCTCATGGAGCCAACAGAGACGACACAGAAGTTAAGAGACCCACACCTGCCGCAGTGGCTGGAAGCCAAGCAGAATACGTCAAGAATACAATATATCTAATATACCAGCAAATGCTTAGGCAACTGAATTTCAGCTCTAAATTCAGGTGAGGTAAAATTCCCAGGATTACCTAATTAAGTACTGTAGTCAGCATAGGCTTTTACCCAGTTATTTTAAATATTTCCCAAACCAAAATTCTGAATGATACACCAACATAATTGCTAGTGTGCATTGAAACATTATACTGTCAAAGACTTCATACTTCTACCAACAAATGCAGTTACATGGATAAACACATACTTCAATAAACGGTTTACTCATACTTTTTCTGTCCAATGAATTTCTCTGTAGAAATGTAACTCAGTTCTATAACCTCACTAAAGTTGCAAGATATGAATAAAAATAAAACTTTTACGTGCCTGTTAGAGGGTCAGTGAAGTTTTCTGCACAATGGGACTGAATTTTGAAAACTGTTCATTGGTAAAAATTCAAATTGACTTATTTGATGGCATGTTCTACTAGGGTTCCTGAGAAGCCATAAAGATCCCTGTGAAGGAGATACAGATGCTAAAGGAGAGATGATCCTGCTGAAAGGCAGGGCTTATACAGTGGATTTGAATAACTCAGAACAGCAGCTCCCAAGAGGCACCATAGCAGTTATTCTTTCTTCCCTAATGAGTCATGTCAATTAGTTAAATAGACATTGAATTGATCTGCTGTCTTAGTCTTCCTAATGTGGGCATTTAGACATCCTACTTATGGAGCCCTTGGAAGAAGACAGGTGCCCAGGTTTCCAGACAACTCAAAAGGTGGAATCCTGGGATGGTGATAATAGCAAAACTTGAGACATATAAGCCAACAAATTTTAAAAGTTTAGGCCTTAACAGGCTTCTTAATTGTGTAAGCACTAGGTGTGAGCTTTATTAATTCACTTTGCTAAACTTTGATGCCTCTGTTCCCTTTGGGAATGTCTTTCACCCAAATTCATAACCTCATTGTCTTCCACATCAATTTTTCAACTTGGTTTCTCTCATTTACTCATGTAAACAGTAAGATGTGCATCCAAAAATGGCCATAAAACAAATACTAAAGCAATAGCATAATCTGAAAAATATCCTTTAAAAGAGGAATTTATGACTATAAATTCATGCAAACTTTTCCCCTGAGCTGATACTGAGAAAACTGTGCAAAGCTACTCAAAACAGATGTGGCCATGGAACCTAATGTGGCACTGGAGGGAGCCCGGAGGTGGTACTGAGGACAGTTTAGGTAGCTGCAGAAGAACAAGAGATGCTTTCTGGTCAAGATAAAACTAATTTCTTGTCTTATACAATAGGTTCGTACCAATTTATTGTTTCCACGCTTTTTATTTTTTGATTCTTGTATTAAGAGTACCCATGCTTTAAAACAGCATGCTACAACTAAGCCTCACAATTATTTCTTTTTCTACAACTAAAAGTTTTACATTATAAATGTTTGCATTGAGATCTAGAAAGGAAATACAGTTCTCCATTTTCATCTATGAAATGAGAGTTTAAAAAGGGCTGATGAAACTAATTCTTCTTTAAAGCATATGTATTCTTTGCATCTTTTTAACATGCATACAGAGCCTAGTAAATTCAAAGTTTCCACGAGTTCAAGTGATTTTTCCAGATAAACAGAAGAAACATTTGTCTAATGTAATTAGTCAGAAATTACCTTTTTTTTAAAAAAAGCAGGGTATAGTACATATTTGCCCTTAAAAACATCTCTAGCAATGCATGCATAAAGTATATGAGTTGTTCTCAGATTTTTAGTTCTTACACATTCAGGTTCTCTCTTTGCTAACTTGGGAAAATAATTTTTCTAAAAACAAAACAGGGGCAGATCATACAATGCAAGGACCGTTCCCATGTATCTGCTGTTATACATCCAATCTACAGAGATATAGCTCTATTCTTAAGTAAAAACAAACAGTATCCCCAAGTCCTTCTTGGCAGGGCTGCTCTCAATCCCTTCACTCACCAGTTTGTATTGATACCTGGAGTTGCCCCAACCCAGGTGCAGGACCCTGCCCTTGGCCCTGTTGAACTTCATGAGGTCAATGCAGGCCCAGTCCTCAAGCCTGTCAAGGTCCTTCTAGATAGCATAACGTTAATAATGTTAATATTAAATATAATACTTATTTGTAATATTTGCATTTAATTTTATATTTTGCGCTTTTAGCTAATCTAATGTTAGCATTTATATAATTACAAATATAATTTATATTTATATATATTAAGTATATATAATGTATTTAATAGTTATAGTTTTGATATTTGTAGGATACATTTCAAGATGACCATTCTGATGCTTCTGGAAAAAAGTATTAGGTTATTTACCTCCATGACATATTTTGAAATTTCAGTCTTTTCTTAAAACTTATCTTCTGGTGAGCTTGATATGCTGTCCTCTCCTGCTAAACAAAAAACAAAAAACAAAAAACCTCTTTCAATAATTTCTTTAATACTTATGTATTTTTAAAAGGCCAAAGTAAAAGAGAGGATATTAGCTTGTCTACAGATGGATCCTTCAAATCACCTTCTAGATAAGTTTCCCTTCTGAATCTCCATAGACTGTATTTATTGATGATAGGCATTAAAGTTAAGGGAAACTGTCTTGAAGTTAGCTCCTGCGACTACCTCCTTTTGGAACTATATTATTATACTTTGCTTTTTGATATTTCTTTTGTTGCTTTGTCCCCTTTCTTTTCCTGCCGTGTTTCTTATTTGCCCCTAGTAAAAGATAAATTTAATGGAATACTTTTCAGCTTGGCTTTAAAGTCCTGAAATGTGTAAATCTGCAGTGTTTATCACATTCCTAGTGTATTGGAACAACAGCTTAGCCTAGAAATGTTGAAGGTGATGACAGAACTCAATCTCAATCTCAACATGATTCTTTCCACCACTAATGAGATGGTAGTAAAATAGGAAAAAACAAGGTTTTTTTTAAAGTAAACAAGCACAATCCAAACATAATACAGCTATCATGAATCCCCTAATAGAGTATTCAGTTACAGTGGCATTCATATACTTCCTAAATCAAACATCTGGTAAAGTTTTTAGTCTTTTATATCATCATGCTGTTATCATCCAAGAATCATTTTGTTTTTTACAGCTTGACCTGAAGTGAAACAAAAAAGGGACATCTCAAAAGTGATTCTAAGTTTTTGGGAGAGTCATTTAACCAGATTCATGAAGGCCATGAGCATGCTTGGTGCATTCAGAGACAGGCTGCTGTGGCCAACCCGCTATTGAGCCTGGAAGTGGAAAGGTGTGAAAGTTAAAGCAGCTTTATTAAGTGGATGAGAGTAAGGGCATATTTCCTCAAGTTTACAGTTGTCCACAAACACAGTTCTCCTTTATCTGAGTAGTGATAATCCACTGTGCTGTGCTGTGCAGGTTTATCAGTCTCTTAGACTATGCACTATGTATTAGCTCAACTTTAGGCACATGTATTCAAACATTAGAACCTCAAAAGCTCTGCCTTATCTAGCTGATGAAACTCTTGAGGCACCTTTCTTTTAATCAGCCTTTCTTGGATTAAATCTTCAGAACAGTGAAGCAAGGACTAAAATAAATTCCCTCATAGTTCAGATAAATTGTCTAATTGCTGGGATAATGAATCAGTTTTTCCTTTTCCTCCTTCCTTTCTGTTCAAAAAATAGTAATTATATAATGCAAAGTCGAAGAGCTTTGCATTTCCTCCTGTAACACTCCTGGCAACAAGAATGAGCTTAAATGGACACATTTCTGTCTCTTCTCACTCAGGGTGGACCTTTTCTGGTTTAGGCACTTAAATCAGGGGACCAATGAATAAAAACCAGCACTTGACCATGTGACCCGCTTTCTCGATGAGGGGAAGGCTGTGGATGTTGTCAACCTGGACTTTGGTAAGGCCTTCGACACCGTCCCCCACAGCATTCTCCTGGAGAAACTGGAAAATCATGGCGTAGAC
>JAOQGH010000023.1:95227237-95466778 GCA_025769975.1 Gallinago jamesoni | reverse complement strand
GGTTTAGTTCTAGCTGAGCTTTGGCCTTTCTAATCTTTTCCCTGCATAACTTTGCTACTTCTTTGTAATCATCCTGAGTAGCCTGTCCCTTTTTCCAAAGGGCATAAACTTTCCTTTTTTCCCTGAGCTGCGTCCTTATTTCTTTGTTCAGCCTGTTCTTCTAAAGCATGTATTTATGATTGCTCAAGACAGTAAGATTAGGGAAAAAAAAATATCTTTGATTTAAGATTAGGGAAAAAAAAATATCTTTGAAAGCAAAATGACTTCTAATGATAAATCACAGCTGAGGAGACTATTCTGAACCATCTTCTTGGCTGTATTGATTACAGTGTACACAGCTCAATCTCTGATGTAATGGGAAGCACTGTCCATGGCACTTCCCCAAGGACTAAGAGGCTTTATGTTATTACATGAGTGTCTCATAAATGAGGATGAAGATTAATTTTCAGAACCCTGAAACAAAAGCTAAAAATAAGTTTTGCTCTCTCACATTGTTGGATTTACTACATAGTAACTCCTACCATTTTATTTTCCAAATTGCAGCAAATTGGCCTTGATTTTTTTGAGGGTTGACTTATCTCATGCAACCCCCAGATAAACTTCTATTTTATTTTGTATAGTTTTTCTAAATTAAAATAACAAATTATACAAATTAATGTCCCTTCAAATTGTTCTGTTGAAATATTCACCCAGACATGCTGAGTTGGGAAAAATATGAACTCTTGATCCTTTTCTCAAAATGTGACATAGAGACCTGAAGTCAACAAATTTTATTTTCAAGTGATATGGGGTTGTGTCTTTACTGTTGGAAAGTGATTGATTAAATTAAATACAGTGCAACCTGATGTCTAGCCAAATATGAACAACCACA
This sequence comes from Gallinago jamesoni, assembly GCA_025769975.1. Classification (NCBI taxonomy): domain Eukaryota; kingdom Metazoa; phylum Chordata; class Aves; order Charadriiformes; family Scolopacidae; genus Gallinago; species Gallinago jamesoni. The sequence continues at coordinate 95,465,907 of JAOQGH010000023.1, read as the reverse complement.
AATCTTTTCCACAAAGAAATTCTGAGGGTTAACGATATCCTTAATGAGGTTAGTGTTCAAATATATATATACAATGTATAGTACCTTCATGCTGACATTCACAATATCCATTTCCTCTCCTTGTCTTTCTTCTTAATTTGTATATAGTTCAGGGGGTGCATTATATTATGACCTGTTGAGAGCATTGATTCTCCTAGCAAAATGCTTCAAGCAGTGTCATTTTTTATTATCTTATCAGTAATAACATCTAACAGATATCCTGTTAAATTACAGGTAATGGGCACAAACTTGAACATAGTAAGTTGTATCTAAACATAAGGAGGAACTTCTTTACTTTGAGGATGACGGAGCACCAGAACAGGCTGCCCAGAGAGGTGGTGGAGTCTCCTTCTCTGGAGACATTCAAAACCCAGCTGGATGCCATCCTGTGCAACCTGCTCTAGGTGAACCTGATTTGGCAGGGTGCTTGGACTAGATGATCTCCAGAGGTCCCTTCCATCCCCAACAATACCGTGATTCTGTTATTTAATACAGTTAATGGAAATATATTATTATGCATGTACACATACGGACCAATGGAACCCAAAATAAAACAAAAGGAGAGGGATACTTAAATTAAGCATTTATCTGAGTTAAAATCATTCTATTATCCTGAATTTTGATCATATTTCTTTCCACAGAAACATGGAATTTTTGCTCCTTGTTGAATGCTTTTTTAGGTGTCTTGCTAAAGAGACTGACAAAGCATTCTCAAACATAGTAAATTAAAAAATGCAGAGTAGTTACCATTTTAATAGTCACAGATAATGTTAAAATAAGATCTCATCAGAGCTATGTTACTGTGAGTCTTTCAGGAATAGAGTGTGTGAGTTCTATTTCGGCATTACTGTAAACACAGCTCAAATTTATTCAACAAGCAAGAGCCTGATATTTCTATTACCCCACAGGGAATCATGATAAAGTTTCAGAATTGCATATAGCTTTATATATTTATCTTATAAAATTATTCCTTTAAGATGGGAGTTTAATCTTCATAGGCATCTTCCTGTTTAATCAGGCTTGCAAACTAAAATGAATGCTCTTTGGAAAACAGATCAAGAATACACTAAGAAATCCCAGAGGGACTTCTGATCATGCATGAGATACTGCATGAGTGACAGGTTTGTTCTTTCTTCATGCATGATGCATATAAAAGATCATGTCAGGTGACTCCAAGCAGTATCTAAAATTGTTTCAGAAATTGAGATACATATTTGTATGAGTTTCTGTACTTATGGCAGCATAATGACACCGGGCTTAGCTGTGCTTGGTGTGGGTATGGAATTAGTATTCTCATCAGAAATCTTTCATATTAAAACCTTACAACTAGGAAAATACACCATATTAATATTATGGAACAGGCCAACACCTGACAGTTACCACTTAATCCTTAAAATAGTATCCGCACTGCCACTTTGCATGTATACCATACAGGATGGAGAGAAAGCGACATTCCTGTCTGACTAGTGTTTAAAAATCTTCTAACACAATCCATCCTGAATCTAGCATACAAAACTACACATATTTACAGCAGCATGAGACCTTTTCTCCCCACATTGGGTGTACTGTGTACTCATACTCTAAGATAGTCAAAAGCGCACTTGCAAGGAAGCTGCCCCTTACATAGTTTTTCTTAAAGATAGCTGCGGGAAAGGAAGGGATTCTACAGTGATCAGTTTTAATTAATTTCACATTCAATGCCACAGTAAGACAATATTGCTAGGTAGATTGATTAGTCTCTTAGGAATTTTGTCTTTTGTAACATCACAAAGACTCAGACTGAATAAAGGAACCCTGGAAGAAAAGACTCTTTCTTGTGGCGTTTCTGCTACAAACGGTCATACTAGTACAATATTTTGGCCTTTCTTATTCACTTACTTCGGTTCTTCAATATTTTAACTACTATGTTCTTTCCTACTCAGATCCCTAAAATTTTTATTTCCAGTCCTTGGTGTAGAAAGCAGGTAATAATTGTAATAGTTTCCCTAAACTTCTGTTAAATATTCAGTTTTTGCATCTCACAAAACACCCAAATCAGAAAGAAAGAAACCAGTGTTTTAAATTTTCCAAGAAATAACTTCCACATTTCCACATGGGCTGTGTTGAACTTTTGTCTGCCATTTATTCTGGTTACCTCATCGTATTAATGAGGAAATTAAAATATTTCAGCTTCCAGAACTGGCTTGGCCTGGCTGTAGGACATAAGAGGATGACCTAAGACTGTAGAAGAGAAAGGGGGAAAGACCAAGCCTGACAAGGGCTTTTTATGGAACTCCAGATTCAGATATTATGCCATTGGACAGGTAGAGAAACTCATGAGATATGACAGTAACACACACTATCAGACAGAAGTGATCCATAACAAATCAATAATAGTTCGAGTGGTCAGGGGAGTGGCACAGATACAGAAAGTGAGCAAGACTTGGAAGAGGGAATAGGCAGGTAGGTCCAGGTCAGAAGAGGCTGGAGTAAAGTAGCTAAACCATACTATAATGTTTTTGTCAGTGCCCAGTGTCTTTGCACACAGATTTGAGAGCTGACTGAACAGCATGGGATGCCGCCATCCCAACACCAAATCCCAGAACTTTTCCAGATGTCTTGGACTCATCAAAGAGGCTTATATTCCCAGCTTCTCCCTTATATCTTTCAAAATGTTTCTGAGCACCACTGTGAATATCCTAATTAGTTCCTATTAGTGCATCCCTAGACTGCCTCTGGGGCTGGCGTAAGAGCTACAACTCTACATATGGGTCAATATTGCTGGGTCTAGACATCCTGACATGATGTACTCTAAGTCCAGCCTTAGCTACCTTCTTGATCCTGATAACGAGCTGCCTTACCAGGGAGCTCACCCAACATTCTGTCCTCCAGGCTATGTATCTCTTTCCCTTATGTGGACATTGGGACTGTCTTTCATTCTCAAATGAAATATTATCCTTTAACAAGGAGCCAACAAAGGTCTCGCTGTACAATGCATCGGAAATGTTCAGTGCAATTTGGTGCCAAATTAGAGAGGTAGGGAAAGATCTGTGCCAAGTTATAACACTGCATTCCTCTAGACTGTACAGAAATGCCCAGAACACCACCAGATTGTGTGACTGCCTATCTAGGGAGATGCTCATTTGCTATTAATGAAAAGGATTTCAAAAGACCATGAAATAAGCATCTAAATTAGGGGCTGCATACTTATGAACAGAACTAAGAAACCCTAAGAAATGGTCTTATTATAGAAGTTCTGCTTGAAACAGATATGTTCAAAGTTTTACCCAGAAATCATCTGAGATAAATGAATGAAATTATATTTATTCTTTAATCAAACTAAACATCCTGATAAAACCACATGCACTGCCAAAAGAGACTGTATACACCTACAACATATCTGCACCAGTTTCTCCATATGAAAATAGAAATATGTGGGCAGCATTACATAATTAATTCTGTAGTTACTTCTCAAATTTCACTAGTAATCTACAAAGATCTATGAAGATTAGCTGATCTCCGTATGCGTTAACATGTACAATAACATTCTTCATTTTATATAACCTTTTCTCCAAATGTTGTAAACCTACAAAATCCATATGCATATCATCAGTTTGGCAGACTGAGGATGGGATAGAGAGTCATTGTTTTCAGAGAATCATCTTCTCAAGAATAATGATGTTCTCTCAATCAGTAGGGCATACCATTTACTTTAACACTGTAATTTTATATTTTAATCATGTGCTAAAGAGGATAAAAATACTCAGGGTGGAATTAGAATCAGGAAATTACACCATGGATGACATTGAAAGGTACCTATGGACTCTTTAGCCCAACAGCCAGCTCAACTAGTGCAACTACTACAACTAGTACTGGACTATGTCCAGATTGGCTTCGAATATCTCCAAGGATGAAGCCTCCATCACCTCTCTGGACAACCCGTGCCAGTGTTTGACCACTCTCACTATAAAAACTTTTTTTCTTATTTTCAAACAGCTTTGTCTGTGTTTCAATTTCTGCCCATTGCCTCTTGTCCTGTCAGTAGGCACAAATGAGAACAGTCTACCTCCTCTTCTTCGTTCCCTCCCAGCTATTCATATACATTGATAAGATCCTCATGAGCCTACTTTTCTCCAATCCGAGGAGTCCCAGCTCTCTCAAGTCTTGTCTTCATCTGACAAATGTTTCAAGTCCTTAATTATCTTTGTGATGCTTCACTGGACTTGCTCCAGTAAGTTAAAGTCTCTCTTGTACTGGGGAGCCCAGAACTGGACACAGAACTCCAGGTGTGATCTCACCAGTACTGAGCAGAGGGGAAAGATTGCCACTCTCAGCATGCCAGCAGTGCCCTTCCCAATGCAGCCCTGGATGCTTTTGGCCTTTGCCACAAATGTTCATACTGGTTCATGATGAGCTTCTTGTCCAACAAGAGCCCCAGTCATGACACTTGGATAGGCCCACCTCTCAAGCCTGCTGAGGTCCATCTGAAGGGCAGCACAGACACCTGGTGAACCAACCACTCTTCTCAGTTCTGAACTGTCTGCAAACCCACAGAGGGTGAGTCTGTTACACCATTTACATAATTAATGAAAATATTAAACAGTAGCGGACCTAATATTGACCCATGGGGTACACCACTAGTGACTGACTTCCAGCCCAACTTCATGTTGCTGATTGCAAGGTCTTTGAACCCAGCAGCACAGACACTTTTTCACTGAAATAATCCATTGACTGAAGAGCTTTGATCATCTGGCCTTCGTGGCAGCATTTTTAATTGTATAATTTTTGACATCATAAGTAAATCCAGGGATCAGACAAAAAATAGTCTCTAGTTTAAAAAAAAAGAAGCTTTTGAAAATTAATATTGAAACTGAAACTGGTACAAACAAGATTATTTAATTTCTTCAGAAAATCTCTTCCAAAAAAAAGTAGTTCAGAAAATATATTTTAATTCACAAAAAGTCCTTGATAGAATTGGGTTGAACTACTATTGGTTAAAATAGTCTTGTTCAGTATTTCCACATTGCAAATTTAAGTTCACAGGCTTTGTTTGCCATCAGATTTTCTTCTACTCTGTCTGCCATTTTGATCACTAGACTGTCATTGTCTGGCCGTACAAGGCATCTGTTACTCACAGATTTATACATAGTAGCACTGATATAATGAAAGCTATTTCTGAATATCATAATCCATCAAAAAATAACAAGATTTCAAATTCCAAATACTTCCGCAATTACAATTGATAGGTTCTTGCACTGTTATGAGATCAGAAATGCTTACAGAAAGAGTTGATTTTCCATTTAGTTTTCCACTTAATGCTTTAGTGAAAAGTTTAGTGAAAAGATAGTTCAGTTTTTCAGTGTTCAAGTACTCTTGAATACTTTTCATATTTTTTTCATATGGAATAAAACTTGCCATCATTCCTTGACCTTGAAATTTCATATTAAATTTTTTTAAATTACAACAAAAAAAAATTCATTTCACTGTTGCAAGTCTATTAGTTAGTTCTATAGTGGATTAGTCATTCATGATTGAAGAATGGCATGATTTCAAAATCTAAAGGCAGACATGCAGGAAAACTCACTGTATAACCAAAATTCCCTTTGCTCAGTGCTCCTTTCTCGTTTTTCCCCTAACTACCTGCTACATAGATAAAAATCATTCTGGATCAAGCAGGAATCACATTCCTGCTATTAAAGACAGTGAAATCAGTAACATCTTTTCTTCTTCCTTAAATTGGTTTTACCTTTCCTTCTCTCATCATATTGGTGTCTTCCCTTTCTCCTAGAATTGTTCAAATAACTTTTCCTGGATTTACTTATTCCCTGACCTTTATGTATTTCCTAGCACACTGTTATCAGCACCAGGTCTCACAATTGACATTGCCACCTGCCGTTGAAAGCCCAGACACCTGTCCTTTTCATTATTGCAATTATGCATATTGTCCTTTGACTATTTGTCAATAGAATTTCTAGAAATTTCTTCCTCCAAAAGATATTAGTATTATATTTACAACACCCTGACGAAACTTGAGAAAATAAACAATGCTATCTGGTTACTCAATAACTAACAATATTTCCTCCCCACTTAGGAAAAGAAAGAAAAAAAAACAGGCTTTTTTGTGTTTCAATGGACAAAATAATCACTATATTTATCACTGTTAGACTATTCCCCACTTCTCCTTTGTAGTCTATGAAAGAGGAGTCCAAGTGCTGGAAAGGTCTACGTCTTGCCCCAGTCATGATGTTACCTTCATCACTACCTGTCTTTACTGCTGCACTTACTACCCTTCTCCTCTGCCCACCTTTTCCAACAAACCCAGCAGGGTTTCATCTCTTGCAGAGGAACTTGAGGGTCCTGAAAAATTCTTAACATAACAGGGAAAAGAAACTGGTGTCTCCTTCCCATTTTCTCAATCTGACTCTTTTTAAACTTGGTCCTGTCACAGGCTGAAGCATGGTTATGTGTTCATCCAGGTACACTGACCTGAGATATCCCGTCACAGGTTTTCAGTTCTGAATAAAATCTCAACCTTCAAAACATATTGAAACACTAACAATGCCTCAAATCCTTACATAACTGATCGCAAACGAGGATTAGCCTGCCCTGGCAGCTACCTTCACTTGCCAGCAGATGCTGGCAGAACACTTTTTCCCTGGGGACGTTTCTTTCCATCTGCAGTTTTAAATAGCTTTGGATTCCTCTTTTGATCCATTTACCAACAAAGGTGAAAAGCAAATTTTTTGTTTGAGGTTTCAAGCCAGTGTGCTAGTAGGCAAAAGTGGAAATTATCAAGACTCCTCCTCCAAGCAGAGGGACCTTGTCACTGGGCAGTAGAAAAGTGCTCACATATCCTTCTATTCTCACATCTTCTCAGTTTTATAGCCTGGTAATGAGGATATTCTACTAGGAAAGTGAATTAAGACATTCAAAACGCTGGGAAGGACAGAGAATCAGTTATTCCTATTCTAAAGGTATGCACATACCTCTAAACCTAGCAGAAACCCTTAGCCTGGGCACTCTTGTGCCAGGCTCTATCCATCCATGGACAAATCTTTTCACCTCCTCACCTATCAACCCCCTGAAGGACAAACACTAGCACTGTGAGTTTTGCGTTGGACTCTGGGCTGGGATTACATCCTAAATGTGGATTTTTCCTATTGTGGAGCTAAAGACAGCCAACCCTAGCAGATGGTTCAGTTGAGTCAAGACAGGACAAGTAAGAAAATTACTGTGAAATTGCTCTTCCTTATACCTTTTACCTCTTTACTACTTCCTCATTTAGAGGCATTATGAATTTCAGGGTGAGCTGTTTCTTCTCCTTCCAGGTAAACTTCAATGTAAATTTACAGCTCTGGCATCAGCTATATCATTTACATGTATATACTACAATATCAGCTGTGTTGTGACTGTGATCACTGATTCTGTGTTTATAACATTCTAGCTGACAGATAATACAATTGAACAGATTGGAAAGATATTGTACCCTTAACAGTCTGGCTTCTGCAAAAAAATGGTACACTAGATAAGCTACATGATATGTTTCACACTGATGTCTCTGTACATATTTTATATTTTCAATATTATCGTTAGCTAAGCAGCCTTTACAGTATGTCATTATTTACACTCATGCAATATCTTCAAGAGTAGCATCCAAGAGCATATATCAGACATTCTAGCCTTGTAACAAAAGCCTCTAGCTTATGATAAATATATAGAAGGAAATATTCTTAAGAAGGCTGTCAGGTCCTTGCCCTTTTGAAGCCTGAGCACCACATGGAACCCAGTGGAGTCAATGGAATTCTTTTCATTAACTTCAGTGAGCTTTGCATTAATACTTCAAGTTTCTGTAGTAGTTGTGATCAGGCACTGTACAAATATTAATGAGATGAGTTGAACAATATCCTTAGAAGCTAGAAAGACAGAAGATATTGTCTCATCCACCCATTTCTGACAAGGGTGAAGGGCCACAACAGAGGAATGTAAATGTAAAGAGATACCACACAGTGTCTCAAAATGGGAAATGAAAATGCTCATTATACTCTTTAAAAATCCAGAGGGATTTAGATGGGCGAGTTTCTATTGGCTCTCTAATAATTCTTCTTAAGGAGAAGAAATCCATAAGATGTATTAGAAGGGAGATAATGACTGAGGTTGATACACATTTGCTGAAACGTCTCTCCTGTCTGTCAGCCTATAGGCTTTTAAGCATTTCAGTGCCATTCCTTAAGTGGAAAACCACCAATGAATGCTGAAAAGTAGCTTCAATGTAAATCACAGCTAATCACTTTAAAGTCTAAAAGAAATTTATTTTCTCACAATGCCAACTCATTGCCACAGCAACTTCTGGACAATAAAGATATAAAAATGGGTTCAAAAATAATTAGTCATATTTCTGGAAGAAATGTTCATCTAGCAGTATTAAAAATAATGGTGTGGATACAACTGAGTCTCGTGAAGTTTCTATGAAAAACATTTGTGGGAGGACATACTTAGGAATACTGTTTCCTAAGTGCGCACTCTTAGCCTTTATCATAGATAGTGGCTTAGATAAGTTAAATGTCTTAGTTTTAAGTGTGAATCCAAACCTGTCTGTGTCTAGGCCAAACAGCTATTTTAAAGATTGTGATTGCCAAGTAGGGAGGCAGAAAATAAGGAAGAAAGAACAAAGACATATAAAGACATAAACAGATCGGTTGTGCATTAGATGGAGGTGTCTCCCAGAGGTACACATAGTTCATGTTACACATTTGAAAAAAAAAAAAACAACAAACTAAAAAATAAAACAAAACAAAACAAAAAATCAACCTACTGCATGTAATAAAACTTAACTAGAATTAACATTAGGTTTAAAGTAAATAGTCTCATATGTCTAGATTTGGTAAGGTTTTGCCCATTACATTGTCATTTGCCAAAATCATATATCTTGGAGTATATATATTGTTTATATCTTGGAAAAATCACAAATTTCCATGTCTCTTGTCCAAGCAGGAAAGCCTTCATGGAAGAAATTTCTCACTGTTCTCATATTAGAATTGTCTGTGTAAAAATAGAAAAAAGTCATGACACCTATTAACTTTGTGAACCCTCAAATAATTTCCTAACAAAAAAAGAAAGGACATTTGAAAAAATACAAAAACCTTCAGACTATTAGAACAAGTATTGCTGATAATGAAATCTTTCATGTTTGTTTTATCTCTACACTCTCAGATTTTTTTCCAATATAGTGTATATTTTACAGTATATTATACAAACAATAAGCAACTGGAACAATCTGACAAAATTTTGAGAAAGTGAAAACCTACATTGTATTTTTGAGCAAGATATGATCAAGAAGTCTTAATTTAACACAAGAATAACTGGAAGAAATTCTGATATTATTACACTTAATAGTAGACTGGATTAATCCTTTCATTCTTTTTTGCTATAAAATTTATTAACTGATTAAATTCATAATTCATTTTTAATTGAAATATGATAGATTTCAACAAGAAAATAAACTTGGAAATTTAAACATATGGAGTCTGACATACTCTACTGAAAATCAATTAAGCTACATGAAGAATTTAAAAGAACTGGTTTAGTTCCAAGTAGTCATTTGATTCCTCCACAACTATCAAGAAATGCAATTCCTAAAAAAGGGAAAACTATCGCTTACTTCAAAGCAGCCAGAGTGTCCAAAGGGTTCTTTATCTGTAATCCTGCTGGTGAGAGGGAAGACATCAAGGAAGAGTGGATGGGTCTTGTGGGTAAACAACTGGTTTCACAGCTGGTATCGACAACAGGCATTAAGCTGTTGTGCACCATGCAGTGATGGGGGCAGGAAAGCTGGAGTCCATCTGGAGTTGAATCTGATCAATGCTATTGTAAGGCTACTTTCAATTATCTTTAAAAGGTCTTGGTGACTATGGGAGGTTCCTGAGGACTGAAGGAGAGCAAATGTCATTCTTTCCTTCAAGAAGGACAAAAGGGAGGATCCACAGAATTGCCAGTCAGTCACTCTCACTTCAATACCTTAGAAGGAGATGGAGAAAACCTTTCTGGAAACCATTTGCAAACATATAAAGGACAGAAAGGTGATTGGGCATGGATTTGCAAAGGGAAATGATGCATAGCCAACCTTATAGCCTTCCACAATGAGATGACTGGCTCAGTACATAAGGGGAGGGCAGTGACTGTTGCTTATCTTGAATTTAGAAATGCTATTGGCAATCTCCATGTCATCCTCAAAGGCTAACTGAGGAGGTATGGGCTAGATAAATGGACAGTGAAGTAGACAGAAAAATGGCTGAACTGCTGGGCTCACTGGCTTGTGATGAGAAGTACAAAGTCCAGTTGAAGTGATCTACCTATGGGTTGATTCTGGGTCCATTACTGTTTAACATCTTCATTGATGACATAAATGACATAGCAGACTACACCCCCTGCAAGTCTGCAGATAACTCAAAACCGGGAAGAGTGGTTGGTTCACCAGGTGGCTGTGGCTTCCCTTCAGAAGGACCTTGACAGGCCGGAGAAACAAGCCTACTGGAATGTCATGAAGTTTTATAAAGGGAAATGAAGAAGCCCAGGCACCTAAATCCCAGGCACCAGGACAGACTGGCGGTCACCTAGCTGCAAAGTAGCTTTGCAGAGAACATCCTGGGTGTTCTGGTTGCATCAAGATGTCCACAAGCCAGCAATGCACACTTGCAGAAAAGAAGACAAACAGCATCGTGGGCTGCATCAGCAAATGTTGCCAGCAGGTGGAGGGACATGATCCTTTCCATCTGCTCAGCACTGGTGAGGCAGCGTCTGGAGTGCTGTGTCCAGTTCGGGGCTCCCCAGTGCCAGAGAGACATGGATATACTTGGGCCTTCATTTCCATGGACCATTACTGCTACAAGTTGCCTTCTCTAAAAACAATAAAAACCCTCTTTTTCTCACTAACCTGTATTTTGCTACATGGTTATATTCCAATAGAAACTTAGCTTGATAACCTTTCTCAGGCTTCTCTAGCCCTTTTCTTTCTTATTCCTACTTTTGCGACTATGGTTAACAGATTTTGCCATTAAATTTACAGCTCCATTGTGCTTTTCTAGTAGCACATGATTTCTAAGTTTAACTGCATCATACATGCTTGTTATACCAGACATCCTGACTGCTGGCACACTTACCTGAGCACAGAAATTCCTAACACTGAATTACAGTCTTCCACAAATCATACATTGTAAGAAAGCTTAAGGTTTTATAGATTTTGTCAATTCTATAACACTAGCATGTTCCTAACTTATGATAGAAGCTATACATGAAAGCTTTCAACACGTTATTAGTAAAAGGACACATACAGAACAAGGATTCTATCTCCAGTTGTTACAAGGTTTCCTGTATCACACTAGTACAAAATAAAGAGTGGTATGATTAAATTTGCTATGGGCAAATCATGTCAATTCAGGCTTGATGTAACAAATTTATAAATGGCAAATGTATGTGATCTTAACAAAGTGTTAACCCAGATAAAGTACTGAAATCCTTTACTCAGAAGACAGCATTCAAGCAGCAGTCTTAAGAAAGGCAAACTAATGAACATTAATTTTGATTAAACCTCATTATTTGTCTCTACTTAACATAAGTTTAGCACGTCTTCTTTTCAAAACCATTACATTTTGGCCTCTACACTGCCTATTAAAAGAAAACACTCATTCTAATGATTCAGATGTACTTTATAACTTTGTCTCATCCATGATGCTGTTGCTTTGAAGATATCTCAATGCTGAAGTGGTGCTAAACTGAACAGTTACAGCTTCTTACACTATGATCTGGCTTCTTTTGTTCTCTGATTTTCTGAGTTACTTGTCCATGACTACTACTAAGAATGAGCTGTATAAGTGTTGTTGAGTAGAAAAAAGATACAATGGAAAAGAACAGATGTCCTTAGAGACAGCATCCTTTAAAAACGAAGAGGACTATAGTTGATATAATCGAAAAAAGTGTAAGTGACAAGAACCTTTCTTCAGATTTAAACTAGAATCCTTAAACAAAACAATGTCATCCCATTTACACAGTCAAATATATCTAAAGATACACAAAGTTCAGTTTTACAGAGAGAGATCACATCTATAAAAAAATAGGGTTTTCACAGATTAGGTCTAGATTTTGAGGCAGCACTTTTATAATGAGGTTCATTCTTTATCAGATAGATCCTACACTTCTATATGTTTTTACCTAATTACAGCCTCGGTTTCCACACTTTAATTCAATATTGCACACAATAGTATGAATTCCAGTACCTCATTCTTGCATTTGGTTTCCAAAACAGCCTGAAGAAAACCTTGGGAAAGTTAAAACAAGGCAGAAATTTTAAAAGCTGTCCTTTGCCTTTTTAAATGTTACCTTTCAAGTTCTCTATAGATACTTCTATGTATTTCATAACAAAAGTTATTGTTACCTTTGACAACTGAGGTTTTTCATTTATTACTCTGAATAACTCATTTAACAATAAAAACCAATTAAATATTTGAGCAAATACTAGTATATTCAACAAAGACATATGGCAATAATAGTCACGTTTCTTCATGTGCCACGTAAAATAAGCTGAAATTAACTTAATAGTCAATAAAGATTCAAAGAATTATATAATGATGTAAAACTGTGAATATAAATTCAAGTATTTTTTTGAGTAGGCTATTTCAAACCAGTACAGTGAAACTTCATCCAACAATGTATGAGGTCAAAGATTGTTTTCATCCATATTTGCACCCTGCCATATTCCAAAGCTGAGTACCCAGTCATCACGTAGTTTGTATCAGCCACTTTCTCCTAATTGCAAGACACTGACATTAATTGTAACTGTCCTAATGAAACCACAACATCAAATATGCCCTCTATATGGCTGTAATACAGCTGTCTCCCTTCTCCACCCATGCTGAGTCTTTTGAAAGCAGTGAGGTCTCTAAACCGAATCTCAAAACCCCTTTTTATCAGAGATTGACTCAAGTCTGAGTACATCACATCAGAACATTTAAATTGCCCTGTTAAACCTTTTTTTTTTTTTTTTAAGCCAGGTAAGTATCTATTTTTAGTAATTTGAAAAACTTCTTTCACAACAGCTAAGTTTGGTCAAATTAGTTCTCATTAGATATAGCAGAATAGATTATTTACAAAGTTGCTATGGTTTAGCTATATCGCTAAACCCTTAATAACAGATTTATAATCTCTTCATGATTAATTTGCTTTCAAAGGAGTGATTTTCCAGAATTCAGTAGCTTCACTAGCACACAAATAATGCAGTAGACACCTGTGCCCTGTGGTGTGCCACTAGAGTTCAAGAGATGGAGCAGGAAAGGCAGCATTAGAGAGTTCTCATCACTTCCCCTTGTTCCCTGAGATATGCATTACAGTGCAGGATTTCCCTGTTGCCTTCTTTGATGGCTCTGGTTTAGTGATTGCCTGCTTGATTCTGAAAGTAGTTAAATAAAACTGAAGAGATGATTTTTCAGACTCTATGACCCAAAATAAAGCCAATTATCTGAGAGGGAGAAATGAGTTTTGCACAAGACTAGTCATCTGGCAATACAGGGTTACCCTACTATTTTTACCATGTAACCCAAAATAGCAGAGGTCCTTGGAATATTTTGGGAGCATAGGTAATCAAATTGCAGATAGAAAAATCTTGAGGCTTTAAAGTATGGTTCTTACATCTACATTGTATCTCTTTCCTCCCATTAAAAAGTGTACAGTGAAATAACAGTTTATTTAAATAAAGAACAGCTAAAACCCATTACTTCCCAGAGAAAATTAGATCATAAACAGTGTGGGATTTGGAGAAAACAGTCCAAATATATTCTTGTGTTTTGAATTTCCAACGGGCTTCTGCCATACTTTTTCCTACTGAATAAAGAAAAACTCTTGTTAGTCTTAGAGAGTCCTGCTCCTGTAACATATTCAACAGATGTCTTCTGTTAGGAAGAGAATGCTGTAGGGTGTAAGTAAGTCCTGTTCTAGTTAGACTTTAAACATGGACATATAAGGGATGCAGCTAGTTTGCCAGGATTATCTTTCTATTTTTTTTTACGATGGAACTTCAGTGAGAATTTACACAGGAATGAGGGAAACAAACCTGAAAAAATAATTCTTTCAGAAGACATAAAATATTGAAGGAAGTAAATATATCCATCAGTAAGGATCCCTTTGTGATACTGACAAAGTAACTTGAAAAAATACATTAATCTGAAAACATAACTCTTGGTTGATTATTTACACTTAGATAAACAAAAGCACTTTTCTTACAGTCAAGCTTAGGTTAGGTCCAATAAAGCTACATGTTGCAGCTAACTTTTAGACCCCTGAAACTCAGATCTAGTTTCTCAGCAGTATTTGTGGATGCAGGGTACTTCAGAATAGGACTCAAAACATGTATCACCAAAGAAGCCAGCTCAAAGCAGTTATTAGAAAAACTGTAAGGAGGAATACGTGTCTTTGAAGGTCTCTATTGCCTAAATTGTTCCTGCTTATTTCTGTGACATCAAAGAGGTAAGAAGGTTTTAACATCTTGTTCCAAAGAAATAGTACGAATACGATCTTCCTGTCTCTTCCTGATTATGCACACACGTGTGTCCACACTCAAACACTCCTTGTGATGTGCGGGAAGACTTCACTTTGGTTTTCAGTCTGAAGGGGCCCCACATGCACACACAGACACACATGCCTTAGAGAGACTCGGGTAGTTCTCTAAGAATTGTCACTTTTCAAGAAGAAAGGATATCTCCTTCATAATGCCTGTAGACTCCTTCTACATTGAGGGATTTCAAAATCATCCACAATTTTAAATTTATGGGGAAAAAATTCATCAAAGAAGCAAAGACATAATATTGTTACCAGGTGGACAATCTTCTGTAAAAGAGGAGGGATTTTTATCAAACTAGTAACTGTTTATTATAAAATGTAGAAAGTGAACAAGGAGCAGGATTAAAACAGAGCTACCTTCTCATCAGAGATGCCTGGTAATGAGGCTGTGGAGTCATAGCCCATCCTCTGGGCTCGCTCTCTGTCTCTCTCTTACTCTTTGAACCTTGAAGTCTTTCTAGAATAGCAACAGAACTTCTGAAGACATGTAAAATGCCTGGTCAACACCACTCAAAGCAACCTTAAAATAATATTTTCATGGAGATATATTCTCCTGGAGTGCGTGATTCCCCTTGGGCTGCACATGGCACATAATTCAGGTTTTCTGCTTTCTTGATGGAGGCTGTAACTATACGCTACTCTACAGAGGGGAAGAAGCATTGGACTGAGCTTTGTTGAGCTTCACACAAAACCGTGTCAATGTTTGCAAAGGCTTCTGTTTATACAGGGCACCTTGTGCCAGCCCAACACCAATCCCAGCCATATGTTGGAACAGAAATAAAAGATTTGTGCTCAGAGTTCTCCACGCTTCATCTAAATGCTTTAAGCATATATAAAATGGGCAAAGTCAGGAAAAGGGAGGCTGATGGTTAATTCTGCATTTAGACCATTAAATTCTGTCTCTCCTATATGAGGAAATACAATAACATGGAAAAAGCTTATATGAAAAAGCAGGTTTGGTATGATGCTACGGACTGCAAAACTGGGGGCAACTGTGAATTTAAATGCAAAGAAGTTGGTAAGGTCCATGTGGGGAGTGAAATTGGCTATATAGAGGTAGGGCTGTTGGTAAAGCTAATACAGTCATTTTACAAGTGAGGAAAAACTATAATAGTTGTTACTGTTCTTAGTAGAGGACTTGCACATTTAGACTGTAACAATGTTAATAACTTCATCTCATTTGAACACAACTAGAAAAGCTCAAATATTTATTGAAATAAGTGGGGGGAAAATATTAAAAAGCTACATTTCTGTGTTTTTTATTTTTAAAGAACTCTCAAGTCTAAGGGTTTTTTGAAGGTTGGAAGAAAATTTTTAATAGGCTTTGATAGGAAAAGGGTATTTTTATTAAGTTTCAGAGGACTATATGTCTTACTAATGCTCTCAAGACCAGAGACTGTTTGTAGGCAAGTGACAGTTAAAAAACACCAACTGTAATTGAACTTTGTCATTCTCAGAGGCAAAGAGATATAAAGAAGCATCTGCTGTGTCTTAGGGGGTCTAAAGTAAATGTAAAAACTGCACTCGGATCTCCCCAAGATGAATCCTCCTGTTGTAGAAAAAAAAATGGTTCTACTTAAAGATTCAGGGAGATCTAATATAAATAAATTATTTATTTTCAAGTATCTAAAAAGAGCTCCAGAAAAAAGAACCTTTTTTTTTTGTTTCAAAGTAATATAATCAAAAATTTGGAAATATCTATGTTAATGTTTCCTGTGTTATCTCAGTTTGACTTTTTTAAGTTTATTAAATTATCATTTGTGTTTTTCTTAAAATTTAGTTGTGTGCAAAGCATGCAATGATACATCCAATTATTATTAAGTACAGAATCAATGGATATTTGTAGTAACTTTGTTTTACTTGTTTATTTACATTGAAATTGTGGGTAGAGTATCAGTTTTGGGATTATTTTCTTTTCAAGAACTGTTAATATGCTTCATCTATTTCTAGGCTAAGTTTGAATGCAGATGTGAATTGCTCATTTAAAAAAAGGTGTAAAATCAGGACCTGGAGGGACAAAGGAGCATAGCGTTACTGAGAGCACTCGAAAAGCACAAAGGTCTGTGAAAGACCTGGCACTGGAGGAGCAAATTGGCTTTGGTTAGTTTTCTAGATGTCACAGGTTTCTGGTTATATCTACAAATAGGGATAAAGTTTGGTCCTGAGAATATAAACAGAATTTTCCACCATCTGAGGGGTTTACCAGCAATGCTACCTACAAGTATGAATTAGGGTATACCTGAAAAAAGCTGTGATTTAACTTTGAGAACATGAAGAAGCGATGAACAACATTAATTTTCAGGTTCCTGTATCCCTGCACCCCAGAATGCACGGTACCCGACGCCTGAAGTGGGTCACATACATGGCATGGTATAGTCCACAACCATAGAGTACAAATAAAATTTCCGTTTTAGGTGGGAGTTTAACTTTGTGAAGCAAAAACTGAATTTTTCAGGTCATTATGTATGATTTGCAGGCCTAAGGTAGTGCAATGAGCAGGGTCAAATACAATAGAATGAGATGGACCTTGCCAGCAAGTCTATTGCTAAAGTTTGCTTTATATTTCATTTCAGTTTGAAGACTAAGATTAAGAAGTACTAAAGATGGGGGCTACATGTAACCCATAAGACTCACAGAGTCAGGGACAGAAAGTGTTAAATGGCTGAGACTATTTTTGGAAGCAACAAAAAAGACAGAAAACAAGATCTGGAAACTGTAGAAACAAATATCTTATAGCTGATCTCCCATCTTTATAAAAAACCTAACTGTAATAAATAACCTCTTTTTATCAGCAATCAATGCCCACATCAATATTAGACATTAGGCTTTCCAGACCATCCCTCATCTTGGCTCAGAAGATCCTGAACTATATTGTAACCAGTTTAGCTCTGGAGGCTTTGCTTTACACCACCTAATCTTTAAAAAAAGCTTTAAATAAGGCATGCAATCTAAACCTGCCTCAAACCTACTGAAACCCCACTTGCTTCTATTGCTAAACCCTTATCCCAGCTCTATGAGACTTTAGTTTCAGTTCCAGTATAAACATAGATTTTTGAGTATCTTCTGGACCTGTCCCTAACCAAGACATCACCCCCTACTCTGGTCTTAACCACAGTTTTCCTTTAAACATCAGTCTTTGTTTCAGTCTACACAGGCTGCAAAAATTAACTTTTTTTACTTGCTCATGAACTGTGATATTCCCTTACAGCACCTGTTCCAGGTTTTTGTGAAGCATATTTGAACCAGAAATAAAACTATTTACCCAGGCCAGTTGTGGGTTCATCCTAATTCTTCAGGCATTATAAAATACAAAATTCTCAAAACCTTTCAGCACCTCTTGTACAGAATACACATTTAACCCTGCCCTCACCTCAATTCTAACCCTTCCCTCAGCTATGCTTTAAGGGCCCGTAAATTCTTTAACAGAACTTCTTGGTCCTGTATGCCCTGCTAAGTCTAGCAATAAACTCAATTTCTTCACCTGATTCTCTCACACTTATTTCTATTCCTAAAGCTCATTAAAACAGTAAATCCTCCAACACAATCACCATATCTAAAGACTCAAAAGAAGTATTTTCTTCTAACATTCAACATCATTCTGCCTCTGCAAAATACATCTTAAAAAACTTCAGTCCCTGCTTTTCTTAGTATTACTCCATACCATAAAATTAGCCACAGACTTTACATTTTCCTTAGAACTATGATCCCTTCCCCTAGAACTAACCTTAATTTCTCACCCAGACCAAAATCAAGTATATTTCTTGTTCTATGGATCTTGCAAGAAAGATAAAGCCATTATCCCAACTCTCTGGTTCCCATTATCATAATACTGCTTCTTATTTTGAAACTTTTTAACAGTAGCCTCATCCATAGGAAGAAGTCTCTAATGAGAGTCACCTAGGAGATGATAATTCTGTGGGTAATCCAGCCTGCAAGTGTGGAGTTAAGATAAAGAAAAGGTTGAGGTTAGGGCAAAATGAAGAGCTTTCTTCATTATATTGTCAAGACATGCTACTTGGCAAACTGGGTTTGACCTGGCAAGATCTAGTATCTCACAGTAAACTCCTAGGTTATTTTAGGCTGATAATTAGCCTGAAAGTAAGATTTGAGTTTGGTGTTGGTAATGCTGCTGGAGAGAGATTATAGAAATTTGTGGATAGAGCTGTATTTTGGATGGTGCTTTTACCCCCCTTCCTCGCATCCTCACCCCCTGACACCACAACCCCACCCCTAGTTTTGTGATTAAGCTTAAGAATGGTAGTTATTAATATTTTAAGGTTATTGCTGGATCTTGCTAGACATGCAGGAACTGGATGAAGACTGGGTCTGGAATGCCTGTATCCTTTTTTCCCTTAACCTGAACCTGGTATCAAAGCATACAACTACCTTTAGCCAGAAACAAAAATAAAGTGTTTGCCGTACTGGTTTCGACACTCATTCTAGCTCTGCACGGCTTGCAAGATGCCTGCAAGATCAAGTCCTTCAGTATCTATCCTGCCAGCATTAACTGCATCACTGTTCCTAATCTTTGCTCTCAATTTGCATCTATTAGTCATAACTGTCACAGAATGAACCATGACTCCCCCACTCCTATTGGCACCAGGTTTTATTCCAATACCATGACCCTTTATTCCAATACTGTATCACCAGCTATTTGGTCTCACTTTATAACACTTTATAATGTTATGAAACTGGTGGGCACTACTATCTTACCTAAGGATTCAGGTAGGAATGAAATCTCCTGGCTGCAGTTAAGCACCTAGGCTTCTGAAAAAGGTGTGAGGTTCTCATATAAATATAACACAGTAAAAACTTAACTTTTTCTCAGTTCTCAAAGGCCAGCAAAAGCAAAACTTGAACTGACAGAGGTAGACAGGTTCATTATAGTAATTTTCAGTCTATGATTCCCACCTATTGAATTGTCAGGATTATTGATTTATTGGAAGTTATAAGTTTAGTTTTAGTAAAGGTTCCACTTTGGAGCATAACAGACATAATTCAAAATGAGATGGGTGCTGCATGTGGTACAGGTAAATGTTTTATAGCTCTTTCTCTAGCCAGGTACCCTATAGTATGGTACCCTATAGTATGGTAAAGATGGGTTTGGGGTGAATGTAAAGGTTTGATAAGGACCAGGACAAAGGGCCTGAACAGAAATTCAGCTCCTGAGCCCACTGAGGCCTCCAACACAGCTTCTCACTGGTCTTTCATGGCAGGCTACACAACTCCATTGTATCAGAGCTGGCTTTGACCACAGGTGGTCAACACCTCAGAGAGGGTCTGTGTCCTGGTTTGGGGTGGAGCAAAACCAACTTTCTGTTCAGTGAGAGAGAGGCTCTTGCTCTTACTTGTTGGTGTGGCAACCGGGGTCTACTGATTCTTTTGTGTACCCTGTGGAGGGGTCCCATCTGTGGGGAAGAGTGGACAGGTCAGGTGACCCAAAGTGACCAACAGGGTATTCCATCCCGTCTGCCATGCTCAGTATAAAAGCTGAGGGATCAAAGAGGTCAGACTGGCTCCTCTTCAATTGGCTCTTCTTCAATGGCTCTATTTCTTTGATGACTGATATCTGTGGAAGACCCTGTGAGTTTGTCAACCTTTGATCCCCATCAGTGAGTTCTGGAACCCACTTCCTATTTGTCACTGAGTCCAGTCTGGAACTTTCCCAGTGCCTGCCAGTGACATCTTCTGGGAATATGATATGGTTTTGTATATATTTGTATATATTGTATCTATTTCTTTATTTCCCTTTTTATTTTTTATTACTATTTCATTAAATTACTTTTGTTTTTTCTAAACTCATAAATCTCTTTAGCTCTCTTCTTCTTCTCCTTGGAGCAAGAGGTAGGGGAGAGCATCTGTTGTCTTGTCATTGGCAAACTTGACCAAAACCATGACAGGCTGTTTGTGGTGTACTCAGAGCCCTGTCAGCAAGGGTTGGGTGGGAAATACCCACCCAATAAAATCCTACCATGTTTCCCAGATAACAAGCAATAAGACAAGAGGAAATGGCCTCAAGTTGCTCCAGGAAGGTTTAGATTGGATATTAGGAACAATTTCTTCACCAAAAGGGTTATCAAGCATTGGAACAGGCTGCCCAGGGAAGTGGTTGAGTCACCACCCCTGGAGGTATTTAAAAGAGGGGTAGATGTGGTGCTGAGGGACATGGCTTAGTGGTAACTTGGGAGTGCTGGGTTAATGGTTGGACTCGATCTTAAAGGTCTTTTCCAAACTATGATTCTATGATTGTACTTGTTCTATGTGCTGCTTTTCTTTTTATCAGAGCAACAGCTTTTAATTATTTTCCTTATTTCTGAAGCCTCTTGCTTTCAGTGTTGTTCTGTAGCTGCAGCTCTTACTATGCCGTAAGTTCCCAGAACTCCTCACAGGTTCTTGTTGAAGCTTCTTTCAGGACTGCTGCTGTTGCCTTTGTAACTGTGGCTATGGGTACATTTGCTGCACCTGTTGCCAGTGGTGTGTTGCTAGCTCTTTTTGTCTTTCTAAGGAACTCCAAATCTGTGTTTGCTACTGGCAACAGCCTTGCTGCACACATTCTCCACCTCAGGTGGACTAGCTTTGCCTATGGTCATTGCAGGACGTCTGCTAGTATGACTCCACTGGGCAGCTCTCGATCAGCGTTTCAACATAAAGCAAATGTAGCAATTCTTCCCAGGGATCAAAAACAGCAAAACTCTTCTTCCTCAAGAAAACAAGACTTTTCAATTATTGCAGAAGAATCAGGACACACACAAGGCAGCCCCACTCTTTTAAAACCCATAAATACTTGAAAAATTGGTATTCAAGCTGTCCTGGACCTTAATTCACTGAGGCAGGAATTAACCTCCTGGGTTTACTGCAAGCACGTGTGTATCATTTTATCACGGAACAGGAACAGTTGATTTGCTAAGATTCAAAAAAAGACACATGAACTCTATTTGAGGGAGCTAACAAAATTAGTTCTTGTGAGTCATCACTGCATTGCTGGTAAACTGAAAGTATTCAGAACAGGAAGAATAGATTAATTAGCTTTAAACTTGAACCCTGCAAAGTTCACATGGCTAGGATAAAACCAGGAACCAGCGGGCATATAATGACTTTTATTTTATTTTCCTAGCAAGTATTGATAGGTGGTTTATAAGGGTAACAGAGCTGAAGAGCAAAGCATAGTCATCTAGAGGATTATAACGAGGGTCAGAGATCATAACTGGCATGGGTCCTTGGCCTACAGTAGACTTAATTATGCTTCCAATTAAGGTTTCTCAACAGAAACTGCTGAAAATATAGTTTTGTTTGATTTGGGGTTTTTTTTAATACAGACTTTACAAGATCTTCAGGAACAACTGGAGGTCCGGGGCCATCAAATTGATGTCTATTCCTGAAGCAAGAATAATCATCATATCATACGTGGAATACAGTTGGTTTGCAGCAACTCAAAATAGGTTATGGTGCACGTGATGGGATCTTGGGCTATCATTAAGCAAATGATTTGGTCTGGAGATGGGGTAGGGTCCAGAACCACAAAAAACTAGGACAAGTGCTATATAATTCAAATCTTCAGTTGAATAGGGTGAAGGCTGGAGTTAACAGGCATAGTTTATGGTTAACGTTTTCTGAACTGACTTCTAAATATTATGTAGCTTGTTGCTGTCATGAGCAACAGTTAGTATGAATAACCTGTCACTGCATTTCTCCCCTTCCCCTCATGAATGAGTAGAGTAGCTGCCATTATGGTGAACTGGTGAACATTTTGAACTTAAAGGAACTGAAAAGGGCAATGAAGCTGGTGAGGAATCTGGAGAATAAGTCTTATGAGGAGCAGCTGAGGGAGTTGTGGTTGTTCAGCCTGGAGGAAAGGAGGTTGAGGGTAGACCTTATCACTCTTTACATCTACCTGAAAGGAGGTTGTAGAGAGGCGGGGGTTGGTCTCCTCTACCAAGTCACAGGAGATAAGACAAGAGGAAATTGTCTCAAGCTGCACCAGGGGAGGTTCAGCTTGCATATTATGAAAAATTTTTATATGGAAAGGGTTATTAAGCATTGGAAAGAGCTGCCCAGGGAAGTGGTTGAGGCACCATCCTCGGAGGTATTCAAAAGATGAGTTGATATAATGCTTAGTAACATGATTTAGTAATGGTTTTATCAGAGTAAGGTTGATGGTTGGACTAGATGATCTTAAAGGTCCATTCCAACCTAGACAATTCTATGATTCTATGATTCTTTTAATATACACAGACCTCTGAGGTATCTCTTCTTCAGGTTGCAGAGGGTTTCCCAAAACAACTGTCATATAGATCGCAAACAGATCTTGTTAATGGTGGCTATATAGTACTGCCTAGACTTTTGCAGCAAATATATCCATTAAGACTCATGTGTTGGAAGACAAAATACCTAATTTCCATTGCAGACATCCTCAGCTAGCTGTCCTCTAGTCAGGTCTATCACTTTGGCATATCTATTGCTTTGTAGGCTGGTAACTAAGATTTAGATGAAAGGTGGGATTAGAATGACAGGTTAGGGCAGCGCTAGTAAGAAGCTAAAGCCTGAGAGCCAGGAAGTGGGGTGGTGCTGGTAGGACCAAAATATTTATGATTGCGGGTTCACATTCTGTTGTGTTATGGCTTGGTTGCACAGGGATTTCAGGTTGTCAGGACCCCTCAAAATCTTAATTAAGGTCATCTTATAAATAATGACAGAAAGCTGATTTATTATTAAATTATATGAAATTTGCAGGGCGAGGATGTTGGACACCTGCAAGGGTTAATTAATTAAATTCTGCAGTTGATATAAATCAAAATGATTAAAAACTGTGGTTAGGTTTGAAATGTGAATATAGTTATAAAAATAGGTACTGAAGATGCTAATTAATTGCTATGTTTTATGATGACATTTCTTCAGAGCTAGAAGAAAAGTTAGAGACAGTGACACAATTTGTAGTTGATTTTGAGGTAATTGAAGGCAACCTGGCTCTGGACAGGCTTAAAATGTAGCACCAAATGACTGTCAAAACCACTAATTTTGATTCTGAGAGATCTGGACTGCAATGTGTTTAAATTTCTTAATGCCCTACATGGAATTATTTGCTTTTGCCCATAGCACTCCTTAGGAGTGGCCATACCTGTTGAAAACAAGATTCCCCTTAGAACAGCATCCAGACTCCTCTGACAAGAGGATGCGTAGGGAATAGCATAGAAGTGCATGCATTTAATGATAAGTTTATCAGAAAAGACTACTCTTGGAATCCCTAGGAGTTCGTTCACAAACTTCAGAAGACAGAGTTGTCAGTTTTATAAATGCAGTAGCCTTTTTTTTTAGGATTTTTTTCCATAAATTCTTATGGTCACCTCTGAATACATTTAAACTCTCACCATTTGGAGCATCCTGTGTCAGAGTGTTTTGCAGGTAAACCACACGTTATGTTAAGAACCAATTGCTATCCTCATTTGAATCTAAGGCCTCAAACCTTACATTGGAAAGCACAATCATTCCCCATTTACTATTCTACCCACAGCACTCTTGATTTCGTAGACCTCCACCACATACCCCTTCACTCATATAATTTCCATGTTGAAAGTCCTAATCCACTTAGCTGTAACCTGTCTAGAAGATATTTCATGTACTTGATCACCTTTCCTAAACTTTTCAGAACCTCCTCCAGTACTAGTATATATTTCTGCAGTGAGGGAGGAGGGAACACAGCTGCAGACAGATCACCCCCTTCCGTGGAGGAGTGATTTCCACTGTGTTGTCTGGTCTTTTTTAAATTGTTCTTGATATCAAGTTGATTTAGAGCACCAGGATGACATTTTTAACAGAACTATCTACTATAATTCCAAGACATCATTTCAGAATAATAATAATCAGATCAGAGATAAATCTACTTTCTCTGTAAAATTCAGATTATTCTCCATGTGTTTTGCTTAACATTGGATGTGTCTATACTGAGTTTCATTTGCCATTACAGCAACCATTCAGCCTTATAAAGCTCTTTTATGATTTTTCATCGTCAGGCTTTTCTGAATAACTTGATATCAGTAAACACTATCATGTTTGCCAAGGAATGCCTCATTTTTTAATATGCTGGAAATTATTCATCTTTGCACAGATCCCTGAAAGGCTCTGCTGATAAACTTCTTGCACTGTGAAAGTTTGCTCCTTACTCCAATCTCCTTTTTCTGTATTCTAGGCAATTATTTACGTACGTAAGGACTTTGGTTCTTATTCAGTGGATGCTTTATTTATGTAGGAGCCTTTTGAGAGAGCTTGTTGACAGCACCAGCAAGTTTTCCCTAATGCAGGATGATTCCTCCAAGAAAGCACAATAGGTTTGTAAGGTATGACTTTCCTTTACAAAACTCGTGTTAATAATACTGAAACACAATGTTAGGTAGCTAACACCATCTGAACTATAGGAAAACTAACAACAATGAAAAAAAAATCCATTTGAAGCACAGCTAAGAGCGAGGAATTCTAATGCACTGAAAAAGAAATGAATCATAGCAATGAAACAGGCCTTTTAACTAGACATGAATTGTTAAATTATTAATAGTGCCGAAAAGGAACACTTATTCAATTAATACTGTCTTCAGAAGGAAGCCAGATGAGATACATGGATCACATAGGAATAAAGGAAAGATTCTTAATTCACTAGCAACTGAGGAAGATATTAGACAATATCAAAGGCGTATGTTTCCAGTAACACTTAATTGTTTGCTGAGGAAATATCTGGCCTCCTGATTTTAATTTTATTTATTTATTACAGTGACAATGAAACTGTAGAAGACTGAAAACACTGATTTTTATTTTTTTTCACCACCATTCAGGATGAGGAAACGGAGTGATACAGATGATAATTGAATTCTGATTCCAGTCAGAGGTAAATTAATAGAAAATTATTTAAAAATCAATAAATAAAGAATTAAAAGATGGGCTTCTAGTTAATCTCAGTCAACAATGATTTTACAAAAGAAAATAGGTTTTTTCAAACAAGATGTGGTGGATTTTTTCTTAGACATTTGATTTTTGTTGACAAAAGTAACTGCACAGATATATTGTTAAGGAATTAAATATGTGCTACTAATACAATAACCTAATGCCATCCTGTAGCAAAATGATGGAATGACCCTTAAGTTTACTAATAAAAGATATACAACTGTAAATCCAGATACAGGACTGGGGACACTTACGTTACTGGCATGCTATGAACTCTTTTGATGTTTCCTTTTAAAAAAGGATGTTGGGAAAAAAAGTGGAAGGACCACAAAAAAGAACATAAAAATGCCTTAATGGCTATAGAAAGCATCAAAAGAAACAATTCAATATAAACTGGAGAAGACTGGCAGTCAGGTGTTCTTGACTTGAATAACATGAAAATCTGTTAAAATGGGCAAGTACACACCACAATTTACCTCTTTTGTCGTTCATTAAACTATGATTAATCCACTGATGTCTGAATAGTTAATTGGGGCTGGCTTCATTAAGACCTTTTTTAGACACAAAAATATGTGGATATTTCATCAGTTGAGACAGCTAGGATCAAGGTTAATGTGGTTCTACTGAGCTAAATATCTCCTGAGTTTGATCTTCTGTATGTATTCCTTTGGGTAACATAAGAAAAAATCATGCAATTTCCCTTTCACTGCAAAAAAAAAAAAAAAAGCCATTTTCCACATTATCTGGAGCAACGAATCAGACCATCCATTTGTGCTGCATGTATATATGATCAATATCAGAATAAAATTTATTTTCCAAAGTATGCTACAGAAAACTGTCAGATCCATTTGACTTTCTCCAGGGATACACTGCCAACAGATAACTGTTCTGCTGTCAGTGCCATCTAGCCTTGAATATAGATTAAGATCAATGAGATGAAAATACTTAATCTTGCCATGAACGTTAAAAACTTACTTTTTTTTCTGATGTTTGTTCCTGCCTAACTGTTTGGTAGGTAATGGCTTCCCTACACAAGCACTTGCTCATTGAACACAGAGAGTTTTACCTTCTCTGTAGGAAAAAAAAAAAAAAGCAGTAATATTTAGTATTTTGCTACTAAGAACTACCCTAAATAGATCATGCTCCTTTAATTTCCATTCCTTCACCCAGTTTCTCAGACTGCAAACTTCCTCTTACATGGAGAAAGCTAGCAAGATGTTTTCAAACATGGCAATATTTCATCAGAGAAGCACTCCTTTGTTCAAAACAAAGTTCTGCAGAAATATTTTACTTTCAGGCAAGCTCTGGCAAATCACAAATGCAGCCCCTTAGTAGGCTGCACCAAACAGACTGCTTCAGAGGCAGGCAACTGGGGATTTAACAGACTGAACAGTCAATATCAAGATTAAGTTTCTTGGCACGGTCAGGAGCTACAGGACCGCATGGAGCCAAGAACATAGTAGCCTTGGGAAATCTAGTTAGATCCAAGCTATAAAGATGTTGGAAGTCCCTTCAAGACTTGTTAGACATCCTGTTGCACATGTTCCCTTGTGCTAGTCCTCATTCTGGGTAACTCCCAAGAGTGTTCACACTTCTGTATTAGCTGGGAGCACCATTTAATTTTGGAAAAATCATAGGATATTCTGTGTTTTCCTGAAATTCTTTTAATATTTATTTTCTAGTGTCAATATTTTTGAAGGTTTTTTTCATTTTTTGTGATATTGTCTTAAATCAAAAGAAAGATGTTTTGAAATGTTGGATTTATACAGAGAATGGAAGTTCCAGATTTCATCTAGCTCTTAATCACCATTACTACAGTCAAAGCCTTTTTCCTTTGAGTATTGTTCTCTTGCTCCTCTAACAAGTGAGGAATGGACAAAGAAAAGGAGACAAATAGTTTTGAATACTGTATTTTCAAATAGAATAACTGCAGATATCACAGCTGCATTGGGCAACACCGACCAGGGAACATTCTCACTCTATGTCAGCCTCTAACAGAAAATGTGGACTGCAATTTCTGACTTAACTGAAACTACCAAAGCAGTATTTCCACTAAACTAGCACTGCAAAATAAGTAAGAAGTTGGGCGTAAGTAGCTGGATCTATGTGCCGTACTTGATGGCAGTGATAGAAGTTCATCCACATTCCTTTAATTACAGAGACAAATTCTTTGGTATATCAGAACATCTTACAAAATTTGCATACAAGAGAAATAACCTCTCAGTTGTGTATTTTAATTAAAAATTAACATTTTAAGACAGAAACCTTTCCATTGTGGTATTTGTCACTAAATTGTTATAAAAATGCATGAAGGCTTCCTCAGATGACTATGCCAACTGGAAAAGGTGAAAACAATTACACTGTTTCTATTATCCAGGCTTAGCTCAATGTAAAATCTAAATGAATAACATAAATAGTGATCGACAATTAGATTTTTATCTTTTATGATAACAAACATATTCAGCAACATAAAGTCTTCTCACAGCTATACCTGTTTGGGTTTTTTCATTTAGCTGTTTCCTAAACAGAAACAAGTTAGAGTGAAAATTGTAGAAAATACTTTTACAATGTGATTTTTTGAATGACACTTCAACACCAACAATAAAAAAAAACATAAAAATTGAAGATTGGTTCCACTTTGTAATGAAGGTCAAATCCAAGTCAGTTTTCAGTTTCAGAATCACCTGGCATTAAAGTTCTGTGAGATAAACTTAGACAAACCTGACATTTTAGCTTAGAATGAGACAAAAAAGTGGGGAAAAATAAAATAAAATAACAACAATAATAATAAAAACAACAATGCCTCAAGTAAATAGAACGTTTTCACCAGTCTCAAAACAGTATTATTCTGTTACGTGTGAAAATTTCTCCATTAAAAAATGGACTAGTAATTTTTGAGGGAAAATCAGGTCAGAGAAGAGGCTGAAAAGAGCAATTGCAGTACCAAAATATTCAATAAGTATGTTATAGCTTGTTAAAAATAATGTAATGTGAGGCAAAGTAATTTTCTGTCTTAGGAGAAAGACCAGCTTGTAAAGGTCATATAAAATTATTTTTTAACCTTTTCTTTTCCTTTGGGCTAACTAAAGATATTGACAATTTTGGCCACATCATAGAATAGATCATAGATCATGGAGTTCCAACTCCCCTGCCACAGGCAGGGACACCTCCCACTAGCATTTATGCAGATAATGCACATTAGGGGAAAAAAAGAAAAAAAAATCTTTTTATTCCATTCTGTAACTAAGTTGACTTCATTTTGACTCTGCCCAATTAACATTGATTCTTTGCTGCCTCCAGTAGAGGCTGCGTACGGCTGCCTGACCATAAAGACATGGAACTATTTTTAAACTGATTTCAAGTGTTTGAAGCTGCTGCAGTTCCCAGATTCCGATGCTTGCTTTATTCCAGTTTAGGCCATGATGCCAAAAAGCTCCTGTCATTTCTACCAACTGGTAAGACACTCCAAAGGGATAGCTGGTTTGCAGCTGCCTCTACCCTTCGCAACACAGGTGGGACCCAGAGGTGATGGTGGTGCCTATACTAGAAGACAAAACTGAACATTGCCAGGGAGGATTCCTGGCACTGGAACCCAGCCATCAATACTATTAAATTGTTAGAGCAGTCCCTGGCACATAGTCTGTGACAACTCTCCCGATCGATTCCTGGGTACTGTTGGGAAGCCAGGCAGCCCAGGAAGTGTTCCTAATGAGTAGTTTGCGTAAGGCTGTCCTCTCACAGGCAGTAAGAAGGATGGAAAGATCGGATATGGCCTATCTTGTGCCAGCTGGCTTAAGTGCCACAGATTTTTATCAATGGTTTTGACCACATTATATTTACTCCTGTGGATGTAGCCTGTGTATGCCCGGACCTGGACTTCCCGCAGTTTGGCTGACTCAGGACGTTTTCTCTCCTCTAAAGGACAGCAGACCTCCATACAAGAAGAGACAACATTCACAACCCTGGGCTAGTGAATGATTTCTTTAGATGACTTCAAGTGCAGAATCAAGAAAGGCTAGGAGTTGAAATCCTAAACCTATAGACTGCTCCTTATAGTCTTCTGCTGCTGTTGAATAAACTTTTTGCCTTTACCCTGGAAGGCAGCTTATTTCATTGTGAAGTTGATCATGAAGAGGCTGCCCCGGTACAGTCGGGACTGCAGTGCTGGTTTCTGTAAGGAGAATAGCCACTGGTTGTTTTGCAGGTACATGATGCTCCAAAGAGTATGCTTGCTTACAAGCAGTCTCTGGACCATGACCTTGCCCACAGGCCTGCTCTACATCTGAGCCTTAAAAAGTCACCCAGCTGTCCACCAGATAGTCATGGGGCCTGGTCACTGAATGAGCAGCATGCCTGCTTACTGATGACCTGCAGAAGGAAAAAAGTACCTCTGCTTTTTAAAGTTCTCGATGCTTGTGCTTAGCATTCAGATGCTGATAGTGAGTCATATGGGATAGCCTTATGTTGCCTAAGATGGCATTTGTTTTTCAGCATACATTTTTTAAGAAGTGGTGCAAACGCACTGTGAGATAACATTCTCAAATTCAGGCTATATTATCAAAACATGTTATCATTTATAAGCAATGGCTCTAAAAAACACGTTACCCACTTGTCTCCTCGAGATAAGAACCATAGCTGACAATGAGAGAGGAAGCTACTCTGCCTCTAAAACTACTGAGTTGTTATGTACACTGAAGCCATCCTCTTTCCTTTGGCACACAGAGATCAGAGTAGGCCAGAAAATGTAATGCGCTCTATCAGCTAATGAGACATCAGCTAGGGCTTTTACTTGTAATCTTAATTTGATGTGGAAAGGCAGTTCCTGCAGCTGCAGCTATCTAAGTGAACAGATAGGAGTTAAGAGTGAGCACACGCTCACTGCTACACAGTGACTATAGAAGTGTTTGTGGCCTGAAAGACAGTTTCTTAGAATGGGATTCAGCCCTCACCCTCCCTTAGCTACTTAAAAGTTAGTGGTCTGGTCTATGTTAATGTCCTCCTGTGGACAATAGCCTACAGTGAAGAGGCTTGACTTGCTTCTCTGGGGCATTTATCTTTACTGTGCAAAATAAAGTATCTCTGAAAACCTAAATACGGAATAATTCAGAGCGGTGGTCTCTGAGATTTCAAGGGATAGTTTGAAGACTATGAAAGGCACCTAAAAAAAAGTGAGAGTATTCTCATAAGACTTACCTTTCCTCCTGCTGATTCAGTAGGATTTCCACAGTAGCTTTGCATTGGTGCAGGACCAACGAAACTGGCTCAATAACTGATGCGTTGGCCAACTCAGAGCTGTCTTTAGCCTTGAATTTACATGCAGACAAAAGTTTTAGCCAGAAATCTGGTTTGAGAGGGTTTTTGTGTGGTTTGGGTTTTTTAAACTGTCTACCAAACATCAAGCTGGCCCCGTCTGTAATACTGATAAAATGTTTGGGCACTGTATCAAAGTTCTTCAGTGTTGGTTGCAGCAATGATTGATGGGATTTTAATCCTGTTGGCACTTCCATCAGGTAGGAAGTGGGGAAAGCCCTTAAAATGCTCACTTGGCTTTAATACCCCTAACATCTGTTGAAGTTTTTGTTCTAGTTATATATGTTATCTGGCTGATTTCAGTGCTACAGGAATTCTTAAAGCCTCATCTTTAGTCTTCCCAGCAGCTGTCATTGGGCATTGCCTCTGAGAGTTGGAGGCTCACAGAGATGACTGAGCCAGGTGCATAAATATTATTTTATACTTATGTACAATACATTATATTGAAAACATATTCTGCATTTTCGTAACTTGGAGCAGAGATTTTGGAAAGTATCATCTGTTGGATGTCATGTATATATTTTTCTATATAGATTTTAAAAGTAATTGTCATACATGTAGATGCCGTGTGTGTGTGTGTGTGTGTGTGTGTGTTCAATATTTTGGAAGCCCAGTTGCCAGGTCAACCAACTGATACCCACTCAATTAACCCAACAGAATTACCAGCCCCATCTCATTCCATCATATTTATCTCTAGCAGGATTGACGTATAACCTAAAATTAAATACTGCTTTTCTCCTGAGAGGTGTGAAGTCTGCTTTTTAAGCCAACAGAACAACTTGTCTTTTTAAGATTTTTGTAAGTTAATGTTATGTTTAAAGAAAAAATATATTTCGAAATATTGTGTTGAGGTTCTGAGGTCAATAAAGAGCAACACAAGAAGCACCTTTATAGTCCAGTCTTACAAATGTCCATTGGAGTTTTCTCCTAAGCATACACTCAGTTCATGTATTGGTTATGAGCCTCATTTAGACAATCAGCTCTGCTCTGCAATCACTTCAGAAAATGTTGCACTTGCTTTTATTAAATATAGATAGGAACCCTTATGTCTGTTATAATCAGCTGAAACAAGAGCATGCTTGAAACTGTAGGGCTCTTAGCATGAAAATTTCACCAGTCTTAGAAGACAGAACCAAAGAGAACACATTTTCTTGTTTTCGCGTACACCATTTAAGTAAAAAAAGTCAAGATGTCTTAGCATGGCATAACAGAATGGAATTGGTGAAAACAGTGAATAATACGCATTATTTAACAAAGCTAGAAATTCTGCCTGGCATTTGTTCCAAATCCTAAATGTAGTGCCTTTGCTTCATAACCACCAAGGGAACATGGAACAGTACACCAGGTAAAACTATCCACCAAATACTGAATTTTATCTTCTCATTCATGTATTTAACAAGGTTCTTATTCTGAGAATCATGATGTTTACTTTAAAGATAGTGCATTTTTAATAGCATTGTAGATTGATCTATTCATAGATTTTGATTCCAGAATGACAGAATTACAAATTGAGAGACCTTCAGAGACCATCTAGTCCAACTCCCTCTGCCAAAGCAGGTTCACCTAGTGCAGGCTGGACAGAAATGCATGCAGGAGGGTTTTGGATACCTCCAGAGAAGACTCCACAACCTCTCTGGGCAGCCTGTTCCAGTGCTCTGCACCCTCAAAGTAAAGAAGTTTTTCCTTATGTTCAGACGGAACTCCCTCTGTTCCAGTTTGTGCCCATTGGCCCTTCCTGTCACAGCCCACCACTGAAAAGAGTCTAGCCCCATCCTCTCGACACCCACTCTTTAGATATTTATAAGCATTGATGAGGTATCATCTCATCTTCTCCAGGTTAAACAGACCCAGGTCTCTCAGCCTTTCCTCATAACAGAGGTGCCCCATTCCCTTCATCATCTTCATAGCCCTCCACTGGACTCTTTCCAGTAGTTCCCCTTCCTTCTTGAACTGGAGAGCCCAGAACTGGGCCCAGTACTCCAGATGTGGCCTCACCAGGGCAGAGCAGAGGGGGTGGATGACCTCCCTCGACCTGCTGGTCACACTCTTTTTGATGCACCCCAGGAGATCATTTGCCTTCTTGGCCACAAGGACACATTCTTGATCAAGTTCACTAACTTGACATCCTCTAAAAATAAACCAAAAATTCACTAAATGAAATCTACCCCTCCAGGACAAGACAAAAATAATTATTGCATATCATTACCTCTATGATCTGCCATCCCAGGTTCATGTTGCTTTCTGAGACTTGGTTTCATATCTCCCTCTCCGACTTACTTCAAGGAAAGCAAGCAGGTTTTTGTCCTGGCTGGGAATGTGTGTTCATCTTTCATCTCCGCCTGAAGGGATTAAAATTTACATCTTGTAAATCCCAGAAAAAAAAACCCACTTTCTTCATCATCCTGGCTGCCTAGTGTTGACAAGAGTCAGGCGCTTCCCAGCATCTAGGGAACAAGCCCAAGAACCTGTGAACAGTCATGGTAAACAGTGAACCTACTACTCCAGAAGCCTGAGGAGTCAGACTGAGGGTGCGTGGAAGTCTCGAGGATTGCAGTTTTGGCAATAAATATGCAGAGTAGGAGCTTGGTAACATTTAGGTGGTTAGCATCCGGGCAGTTAGCTTAGACAGAGCCCTAAAAAAAAATACGTCAGAAAATGTAACCTGTTGGAACATTAAATTATCATCCTAAATCTGTACGAATTTCAATTAACTCCACTGAAGTCATGGGAGCTATTACATATCTTTGTGTAACTCAGTGTACACAAATCAGAATAGGCCCATGCCTCAGATTCTGTATGCATAAAAAGGAAACAGACTGTTTATTTATCTACCTCATATCTCTGTTGAATCTAGGCCTATAATTTAAAGGGAATATTCCTGACCATTGGAATGAAATTGTCTATGATGTTAATTTGTCCTTGGTGTGTCTTTGGCCCATGCCAGCTATCCCATTCCCAGACTCATAGAAGAGTTACATCACAAAGGAGTGGAGTTTTTGATAATGTCCACTGTCTCTTCAAAAGGAAGAGAGCTACATAAACGATATTATTCGACAACTCACAGATCATTCCATGCCAGCTGGTCTCCATGCCAGACATGACATGTCTGGGTACACCTAACTTACTAGGAAAGACACAGCCTGACGTTCCTGAGTTGTGCTGGTGTGTACTCAAAACAGAGGCTGCTCCTTCCTCAGGGGACGGTGACTGAAAATGACACGGAAATGGAGGTTGTCAGCTAGGGCAGAATCCACCCAGCTGTTTAGCTGACTTCCCAAACACCTCCTTCAGTTCGGCAGCTGCACCCACCTTTTCCAAAGAGATTACTTTGGGTGAAGGACTACTTGAAATGTAATCGTAGAAACAGAACATCAAGCTCTATACTACCTGGCTCATTTTCCATCAGGTGACCCTGACATGTCAATATTTAGTGACTAAATAGTAAATATCACCATACCAAGTTATATCATGCCAAGGTATGTTGTTCTTTTTCACTGTTGAATGGCTCCTTCCATTTATTTTTTTTTGCCCTGGATCTTAAGGTGACTGGAAACAAGCCATGAAGCCAAAGAGGAGGAAGGATTCGAGTTCTGGCCTCCTGACAAAGCGTTCTTGCTCAGTCTTGCCTCTGGGTGTCTTTCTTCACCATGTTGTGTATTTTCTCCTTTTTCTTTTCCTTTCTTTTCTTTTTTTTTTAATAACTTCATGGTGACAGGCTGGGCTAAGATCCTGGTAGCAACAGACATACATGCCACTGACGTCTTGTTTTAAAAGGAAAGATAAATCCGATAATATGGGTAAAAATGACACAGGAGTAGAAAGGGAACATAGGCGCGTCGAGTACGGGGCCTAGAGGGAGCGCTGAGAAACGGAAAATCGCCCTTTTTTTCCTGCCTCCTGGCGGTAGCCCTCCCCGCACGGCCCCTCCGCGAGGGCGGCGGGGGCGACCGTTAACGGCCGCTAACGGCCCCAACGGCCGCGCCCCTCAGCGCCGCCTAGCGGCGGGCGGGCGGGCAGCCCCGCGCCCAGGCCGGGCCGCCCCGCGCCCAGGCCGGGCCGCCGCCGCCGGGGGCCGCTGTCGCCGCTGCCGGAGGCGCCAGCGCTACCTGTCCGCGCCCGGCCGCCGACCCGCCGCACAGCCCCCGGCCCCTCCCGCTCCCACCCCGCCGCCGCTCGGGGGGCTGGGGAAAAGGCGGCCGGCGGGCCATCCCCATCCAGCGCCGCCTCTGCCCGCTGCGGCTGCCAAGGGGAGAGGTTTATCCACACACAGAGAGTCAAAGTAAACAGGAAAGTTCAGCCGGATCGTGTTTCATCCGAGGGGCTCGGCGGGGAAGGCAGCGGGGCGGTTTGGGGCTGATAAGGGTTTATTCCGGGGAGCGGGTCTGTGTGCGCGGCGGCCGTAGGGGTCACGCTTTCACAGGGAAGCGCGAGGCGGCTGTCGTGCCCCCCGCACACCGCCAGCAGCTCCCCATCGCTCGGGCTGCCACCTCTTCTGAGGGAGCCGGTGGCGGTGCGTTCGCCCTCTTCCTCCTCCTCCTCCTCCTCCCCAGCCCCGCTGGCAGCACTTCCAGGCAGCGCCGCGACCAGAGCCCAGGAAGCCGCCTCACGCACACACACATCACCCGCCTCGCACCCCCCCGCACCTTCCACCTTCCCCCCGGGACTGCCCTTGCCAAGAACCGGCGAAAGAGGCGACACGCCCGCTTCTCCCAACCCAGACCCCGCACCAGCCACCTCTCTCCGCCGGCTTCCCGGTCGGGCGGGAGGAGAAAATAGCCTTCCCCTTCCCCGGCGGCTCGCCCCCGCCCCAACACCTCCCCTTCCCCGCCGCAGCCGGGCACGGAGTTCCCGGTAAACAGGCGGCTTCCCCGCCCGCCCTCGCCAGCCGAGCCCCCCGCGGGGGGCGGCGGGGAGCGGCGGCTGCGGCCGCGGGGCCGGGGACCCGCCTGACGGGGAGCCGCGCCAAGACCATGAATATTTCAGAGGCTCCTCAGCGCGTTTCTAATTAAAGGCTCGGGAGAGGCGCGTCGTTCCCCCCCCCCCGCCCAGTCCCCATCATCCCGCCGCCGCCCCCTCCCACTCCACACACACACACTTGGGACCGTCTCCTTACGTCGGAGAGAGGCGATAGGAGTGACTGAGCCCTGCCCGGGAGAGCCGAACGAGGGGGAGGAACGGGGAAGGGGGGGGGGGGGGGGAACCGGGGCGGGAGGGAAGTAAGGGAGGGCGGGAAGGGGGGGGCTTGTGCAAGCAGCGACGTTTCCGAGGTTGCCAAGTGGACTTTTATTGTTTTCCACCCACTTCCAAGTCGATACTATCTGCCGTCTCATGTCCATCCTATAGCCTATATAAGCGGCTGCGCTGGGGCTGGCGGCGATGGAGTAGTTTGTGGATACGACGGGAGCGCAGGGACGGGAGGGGGGCGGGCGGGCCAGCCGCGGAAAACTGGGACTCCCCGCCGCTCGCGGGCCGCCGCCGTCGGGGAGAGCCGGGGAGCTGGTCCCGAGGGGGGGAAGACACCTCGGCTGCTGGGACGGAGAGACAGGTAAAAGCGGCCGGGAAGGGCCGGCAACCTTCCTTCCTCCCCCGGCTCCCTCCCCACGCCCCCACCCCCTCCTGCCCCGGGCCACGCCGGTGACAGCTCGCCGAAGTTGACGGGGGAAGAGTGCCCGGGCGTGGGGCGGCCGCCCCCCGGCAGCCGGCGGAGGGGACAGCCCGCCGTCCGAAGGCGAGCGGCTCCGGGGATGGGGCAGCGTCCCCAGCCGCTCCGGGCAGGGAGGGGAGGAGGGCAGCGAAGAAGGGAAAGGCTGGCCCCCGGACGGCTGCCCCCCGAGCGCGCACCGCCCGTACCCCTGCTCCTGCCCCGCAGCGCGGCGGAGTGGGGGGGGGGGAACACTCTGGGTGCGCAGCCGCCGCGGTTCTCCGGCAAAAAAAAACCCCAAACTTTAGGGAAAGTTGTCGCCCCTCGCCCGCGCTCCGCTCCGCAGCCGCGCGGGGCAAGGCGGGGCGGCTACGCGCCGCTGGCCCCTGGCGAGCGAGGCTGCGCTCCGGCAGCGCGCAGGGCGAGGAGGTCCCGCCGGGGACGGGCGCGGTGGCTGAGCGAGGCGTAGCGGGGCTCCCCCGGCAGCCATCCCTCTCTCCTCCCCCAGAGGAGCGGGCTGGGCTCCCCCTCCCCGCGTTGTGTAACCTGCCAAGCGCTCTCCCCGCATCCCTCCGGTGTTGTACTCCGTCTCCCCCCCCCCCCCCCCCCCCGAATCCCCCCCACCTTCCGACCCACCCCCCCTTTTCCTCTTCCAGTGAAATACTCTCACAGCAGCGGACCCTTCCTTTCCGTCTGCTCGTGCACCCTTCAGGTCAGACTGCAATGAGTGGACTGAGGTCTCCTGGGCTGCTGGGGCTGGTGCTCTTGATGCTCTCGGCAGGATATTGCAAGGAGAAAACTGACTCCGCAGATTTGAAGGACAGGCAAAGTCTCTTAAATCTGATCATGGAGATCATTCAGGAACTGAAAAGGTACCACCTAGAGAAGGACAGTGGGGTGCAGTACTTCTCCAAGCACGACTATAACTTAGATCGAAGGGAAGTGGTCGACTACGGAGGATACCAGGATGAGCAGAGAGTTGGTAAGTCACAGACCATGACTTAGGAGATCTTTTCATTTCTGTAGGGTGCCTTGGTGAATCAGACATCACATCAGGTTACTAATTTTGTATCAAGAATTCACTGCTCAAAATACCTGCAGATTTCCTTTGGCATCAGAAACTGACACAGACGGCAAATTTGGAATAGAAAAACTCCATTCACATCTCAGGGACTCTTACTCTCTGGATAATGTACTTGACTGGAAGTCTGACTTGCTGTGTGTTGGCTTTGTACAAAACCTATTAATAAGTGAAGAGTGAAGTAGGCTGAGATCAAAGAAATAAGGGATGAAAATGCTCTTTTCCCTGGAAGTTTACCACTTTCTGAAATGTGCTTTGTTTAACTGTTGCTTGGAAATGCCCCTAGGAAGAATTCCCCTGCAGGCTTTCAGTATGTCCCTATAGATGTCACCTCTAGAAGTTTTGGCTGTAGCTCAGCTTTACTAAACTTTTCTCCCTGCCTGTGAGTCCCTTTTGTACTCCAGCGGCAGCACCTCTGAAATACCAGGGAACTGAAACGGAGTACTCCTCTGTCACTGTACAAGCCGTGACAACTTTGAGACAAGCCTTGTGGTCCTCCTCCTGCTGGTGTGAATGGCTCTGCTCTGACCCGTGGTGAGAGCCCGGGTTGGTTTGCCGGAGGTGCAGGGCTGTGTTGAGCCGTGCAGAAGCAGTCGTACCGAGTCACACAGTGATGGACAGCTACTGCTCAGTTTCCCGATGTATTTCTGTGCGTCCAGTTGAAAGTTGATTTAGCTTCTCCTCCTGCCGTGTCTCATTTGCTGTTCACTGTCGCTCCCAACCCCCTTATGGCGTTACTACTGCTTATCTTACCCCTCCTACTGGAGGTGACTTTCTGAATATTTTCCAGCAGATGTCAACATTCACCTTTTTCCAATCTGGCTTTCATTTTGCTTATATGCTATTAATTTTGCCTTTATTGATCTCGTAAAGCTTTATTGTACCTTTTCTTCATTCTCATTCATATTCAAATACACTCATGATTTGCATTTGTTGGTGGTTGTCATGAAAATGTTACTGGCTAATTAATGAATATACAAAGGAAGACAGTTTTGTTCCACTTAGGATCAGCAGAGTGGGGACATTTTGTTTTATAAATGGTTAAAAGTTAAGAAGGGCAGACTAAGCACAACACGAAATCTCCACGTGGAACACGGGCATAGTTTTTGGCCACCCTGCATCAGCCTATTGGTGCAAAATGTCTGGTTTGTGCTGAACAGTTATCTATATAAATAATAAACCTACTTCAGATCAGACTAGTTGGTTGTGGTGCCATCGACTTCTAATCAGGACTTTTCATTCTGTTATTCTAATGGATTTATTCCCAGCAACCCTGAAAAGGAACTACTGCTTAGAGTCTTTCATTTCAGTTTTGGCATCGCTTTCCCAGTGAACCTGTCCCACGGGAAATTTCTGAGTGAAGCATGTGTGTTTTTAATGCTCTTCGTGACATAATTAGGTCAAATATGATAAGGTCAATTTTACTTACACTGACTAAAGTTAGAAGTAAATGAAGAATGACTTTCGAGAAGTGTCTAACTTCACAAGTGAATCAGATGTGGATTGAAATGCTCTTTGCTTTATATCTGATAAGAGGTGCCAGGGGAATGAAAAAGGCTGCTCAGGCATTTATGGTCAAATAAATAAAGCACCATGTAGGGTATCATACACAATCAGCACTAAGCTATCAGCATAGAGTTCGTAACGGAAAGCAATCAAAGATGGCTGTAAATCAGGAAGACAAACAAGGGTTAGGGCTAAAATGGATTTCAGTAAACCAGTTTCATTTTGCCATCTGCTGAACACAAAACGCAAGGCGGTAAACCACAAACGCAGGGAGCCAGGAGAGAGCAATTTTCTTGGGATCATTTCCTGTGAATTTTATTTACTGCTAGAGGAGGTGGGGGGGGAAGATTCCTGTAAGGAGATCTATCCACTTTCAGGATTACAGCAGGACAGGGCTTGTGCAAATATACCTGTGACAAAAGAATGCATACATTTGCATAAGAAAATTAGAAGACACAAAGCCAAACTTGAATATGTCTTGGGGTCTTTACCGTAAGGGGAATATGCCATTTCTGAGCAACCATGAATGAAAATTTCTGGAAGAATTTAAATCTAAGTTAACTTGATAATGCAATTTGCAGAGCACTAAAATCTGACTCTTAGTTAATTGTCAAAATCGTTAATGACTACACACCTAACAGACATTACTTGTTTCATCATCACAGTGTGTTTTACAGTGCGTTTCACAGTGGTTTGTCATGTAAAACAAATGCTTCCAATTTGACCTACTGTATGCAAAGGACTTTTGGCCTCTGTGCATCTGTCAAGATGTAGCGGTGATGTTTGCTGGACAGAGTTTATTCCCTTTCCTCATACTGTGCATGGCAGCCATAGCTCCAGTGCAGCAGAGTGACCGTTCCTTTTTCTGTCCAACAGAAATAGTTCCCAGAGATCTGAGGATGAAAGACAAGTTCCTAAAGCATTTAACAGGTATGTTTTAATTTTGCATGGTTATCTCTCATTTCACATACATACCATAAGCTGCACTACACTTCCTGTGAGCTGTGCTGATTCATAACTTTTCTTTTTTTTTTTAAATATTTTAGGTCCACTCTACTTTAGCCCAAAATGTAGTAAACACTTTCATCGGCTTTATCACAATACAAGGGACTGCACCATCCCAGCATGTAAGTGCCAAAACCAGAGACTTTCATAAAACAACAGAAAACTCCAAAATGTAATAGCTGTGTGAGGTACATGTTAGAATACGTAGAATGTTAGAATACAGTCCTTGCAGTGAAGAATTTGGAGTGCTCTATGATGTTCTAAGTACGCTTTGCAGCGTTGCTAGAACAGCGTCAGTGTTACAGCAAAGACAAAACACCACTTTTTCACTGCAAATACACTGTGTAGAACAGCTGTAAGCACTGCTCCCTTAGGTACTGATGAACTCTGGTTCCAAACCAAAGGTGTTTGCTGTTCATACGAACACACAACTCCTGTCACACGCCTCTCATATATTTCATTTCTAGTGCTGCAAATCCAAGGTAGGATCAGAAAGCCAAGTGAGGCTATTTCCTTTTCATTGATTTTTATGCAGAACATATTTTGACTGGTCAGCTCCCAGTCTACCAGGGATGTTGTCAGTGAATCTTTGTGCCCCTTGTTTTCAGAGAATTACAAGAGTGTGACTTCCTAAGGGTTAGTAAAAAAAAAAAAAAAAGTGCCAATGGAAACAAGCAAATTCAGTTTACCATAGCTCATCAGTGTTAGCAGCACAGAGAACTAAGGAAAAATAAAATCAAACATTGACACTGATCAGTCAGTAGATGTTACCCCAGATTCCTACTGAGGTGGGCATGTTGAGTAGTAGCTAGATGCTATTTTAGTGCAGCCTCTTCAGAATGGAAGCACACTTTATTTTACTTGTCTGAGGTCAACCAGTTGGGTCAGTAGCAGAGCTGGGAATAGAAACAAGAGTTACAGATTCCAAGTTTCAAGTATTAATAAATATTTCAGTCCAATATATTTTAAAGGCATATTTGGTAAGAATCACAGACTTTTTCCCTGTTTGTAAGGCTTCAGATTAGGAATGCCTTCAAAAGACAAGGATTTCTACATAACAGCTAACCAGATCATGTTCCGTTTACGTGGATGGAGGTGGAAGTTGTTCATAACTAGTCTGTTTTGAAGATGCAAA
Source organism: Gallinago jamesoni (assembly GCA_025769975.1). Lineage (NCBI taxonomy): Eukaryota > Metazoa > Chordata > Aves > Charadriiformes > Scolopacidae > Gallinago > Gallinago jamesoni. The sequence goes on along the minus strand of JAOQGH010000023.1, from coordinate 95,424,678 downwards.
TTAACTTCTTCGTAAGAATCACAACACAAACATCATTTGACTCAGCACTAATGAGTGCGCCAAGCTGTGAAGCTAAAAACTATTTGGTTTTAAAGTCTGAATTAGCTTTTTCCTCCTGACAGGTGACATACCCACCAGCATAATGTCTGGATAATGGAGGGTAATTTGTATGAATGGCAATTATAGCATCTCTATGCTGTGAGTTAGGGATTGGTAACATTGCATCTCTAGGAAATATTAGGTGTAGTGTCTCATTAATGAAATAGTGCCTAACGAAAATCAACATCAGTCACTGGACTGGACTGACTAGCATGTCCCTGAAGTAACTTTCTTCTAGAAAATTGAGGTAAACAACCTGCTTTAATTTTTCATGCACAGTATGATGTGACCGTTTGATAATATCCTGATTTCAACTAATACTGTTCATTCTATGTAGAAGTTCAAAGGCCAAACAGCAAAGAAATTAAAAGCATCTGTGATGCTGCGACATGGGGGTAGGCAGTATGAACGCATTTAGTTGGCATACCCACTAGGGCTTTGTATAGCATAGCAGCATTCCCACCTAAAAAGTCATTTACTCTGCTGGCTGTCCATAACCAGCTTTCACAAAATTATTTTTGTAGTTTTGCATTGGTTCTGCCCATTATTATGAATGCACCAAAAAGTAGAAGGTGCCTAAAATAAGAACTACTAACAATAGGACTGCTGTAGAAAAAGCCCAAAATTTACTAGTTTTAAGATGAAACTGCTTACAGTTATGAATGAATTTTGATGATATGGTCACCTGCTCTGGCTGGACTCAACATTCCTATGACTAGGAGCTGTTACTTGTCTAATTTCACAGTTTTTCCAGGAAGCAAATGTATTGCAGAGTTGTGTTACTTAAAATATTAAGTTGATAGACTTGCTCACTGAGGCCTGGATTTCAGCAATGGCCAAGAGCTACTTACTCTTCCTCTAGTATGGAAACACTACAACAACACGTTTTGATCCCACACTTAAGCACAGACGGAGATGTATACACACTTGGAGAGCCTCCCAGCACATTCATGCTATTTGATTAGATAGTAGGTGTGCAGAAATCAGTCACGTGGAGTTTTATGTGCCATTAGACAAGACTCTTGGTTACAGATTTTTCATATGCTCCATTTCTAAGTCTAAGGAGCTGATTTCTATACTGTTGCAAACTATGGTTTCATTGAACTTCATTACGACAATAATTTGCACACCGTTATCAGTTTTTATTTTTAAAAGCAAAATTGGTTGCTTTAGTAATCTATTTATGCTCTTTTTTCATGACAGACTATAAAAGATGTGCCAGGCTTCTTACTCGGTTGGCAGTAAGCCCAATGTGCATGGAAGGATAAAGGTAAGCTTTTTCATAGCAGCAATGGCATTCTCCTGCGTAGCAAAGCAGTGGATTTTGTGTTTCGTCCATGAAAATTCATGGGAGTCTATTAACAGTTGTCCTTTTGCTAAGGTATTCCCCTTTCAAAGCAACTTATTCCCCTTAAAGTCCCCTGAAGTAAGCTTAATCTGGCAAATATTGGTGACAAATAAAGGGTATCCCCTAGTGGAAGTCATTATATAAAAGTCCACATGCATCAGCTGTGAATTATTCATAGCAGCATACAGTTAGCAGATAGTGAATTTGTTGCTACAGAAAAAAACCCACAACAGCTGTAGCTTATTTTTCGAGAGTTGACTCAGTACACAATTGCCTGTATTGGCAGCAGCAGCCTTTTGATGTGTGCAGCTGTGGATCTGTAGTGTACATTTTAGTATGAGTTAATATATACATAGCTATACACATGAAAGCTTTATAAATGCAGATAGGTTGCAGGTGCTTTTGTAGTAATTAAATTAAAATGTATTATTAATGGCACTGATAAACTTAACTTTAAGCTACTCGGATTTCCTGGGATTTTTGTTGTGCTCACCTCTCATGTCTATGGGTTTATTCCCTCCCTTTGTGCCTAGATGGACCTCTGATTCCCACAAATAATTTGGGAATTTCATCGTGCACCAAAATAAAAACAAAACCCACAACCAACCAAAAAAAAAGTACTTCCAAACTATCTGTATTTCTAGAAAACTGACCCATAAGAATACAAAAGGACTAATTTATGTTCTGTATTCAACTCTTCCCTGAGACCAATAATGTGACCTCTGACAAAGGGATAAATAATAACCCGCAGGGATTTGTCAGTAACAAATGCTGTCAAACCATGATATTTTAATTCAGTGATAAAATACACATCTTGTGGAGAGAATCAGTGAGAAAAAGTGATAAATGTTAAGCATCATAGTTTATTTTTTAAAGCACTGCTGCTGTTTTGCATGGCATTCTCACAAGCACAGTAGGGAAACATGATCAAGATACATGTAAAAATGGCTGGAAAAAATATAAAAGCAAGTCATTAGTTCTTCAGTGTCAAACTGGAAAAATGTATTGAGAGTCACACAGCTTAATTCTGAGTATGGTATTGCTCAGTATTTTCATTAACAACTTGGGTCATAGGAGACAGTGTATTTATGGATGACAGTAGTGTAGGAGAAGCAACTGTGATAGAAATGGAAAATAGTTTTGGTAGTCTTGAGTAGTCTAAAACTAGGATAAAATTTAAAGAAAAGAGCAGAATTATGAAGTCGGGCAGGAATAATCAAATGCAGGAATACATGGGAAGTTAAGAACAACTATTCAGATAGTTCTGTGGACAACATAGGGGTTGTAGTGGACGACAAACTGAGTGTGTCAACCATGTTACACTTGAAAAAAGACAATGTACTGGAATTTATAAATAGAAACATTGTTTATAAAACACCTGAAATAATCACTGTTGCTGGACTACTGTATTTAATTAAGGACACCACAAAGACATATGGGTGCTTCTTTTAAGAGTCCAAAGAAGATGACCAGCATGGATGACCAAAAACCTAGAAAACCCAGGTTAAAAGAACAGCTAAAAGAAATTGGGATTATTTAATCTAAAGAAAAGACAGCTGCAGAAAAACATGATGGAGCTATTCAATTTCACAAAAAGTGGCTATAAGCCATTCTCTCTATCCAGTGTGGATAAATATAACATAATTTGTTTAACTTTGCAACACGAGAGGATTCCAGCTAGACATTAAAAAAAAAAAGACTTCTCTAATAACAAGGGCAGAAGCAATATATTAAATCATTAGATGTAATTCAGCAGCCTGACTTTACGCTAAATTCCTCAATGTTTCTTTCTTAAGCATTTTCCATTTGGCTTCCTAAAATAAACCTAAACCAGGCTGGCTTCAACACAGAATGTTTCTAATGCCCAGTAACTGTTACATTTCTTGTTGTCTTAATTTGAAACACGCAAACATGGACAGGAATCTTACCTGTTCATCAGGTGTTCAGGGATGGAGTCATGAAAACAATTGCATATAATATTAGGACTAATAAAAGTTGGCAAATAGGTAAATCTTTTGATCTAATTCGGAGGAATGCCAAGGATTCAACCTGTCAATTGTAAAATCCAGAAAGCAAGGAATAAATTATGTGATAGCCATCTGTGATGGACAGGTGAATAATATTATTACCACTACTAATAAGCAGATACATCAGAGAATTCTTTTCTCCCTTTCCTTAGAAAGTTTTATCTGTACCTTTAAGCCCAATCATGTAAACACTAACTTATCATATGGAGGAACAGTCACTAAAGTAGTTCACATGTCAAGCTGGGAGTCTATTTAAAAAAAGTCCATCTCATTTTGCCAAACAGCTCCTTTGCTCAACTAGGAAGCATTTTTCAATGTGACAAGCCTCCAATTCTGTTATTTTGCACACACACAAATCACGAAGAGTATCAGCAGTCTTAAGGAGACTCTACAAGTAGAAAGGAAGACTATTCTCTACCATACATGCCCTGAGATCCACAGGTGTCTCCATAAAACTAAGCATCCTTCCTCCTCAAGGCTCTTCCACTGCATCATTTGAGTTTGTGTGGGTAAGACATTCCCTCTCACAGAAAAGTGTAATGTAGGCTTTGTTTTCATCATTTCATAGACTGAGCCATAGAAAAAAAATGTGTTTTTATATTTTTCCACCTATCAAACTATCTTTTTTTCTGCACCAAGTGTATGGTTATCATTAGTCCAAGGTGTTTTCAAGAAGTTGCAAAGTTTTGAACATAGTACCACTAATACTTAGACAAAACAAGAATTCAAAGCCATTTCTTACTTAAGATGGCTCTCTAGCGTACGAAGAGTTTATTTTAGGCAAAAGGTAAACACTTTTGGTTTCTGCCATATGGTTGCTAGTTAATATCCACTAGTTAGTCTGAACCTCAGACTAACTCCTGAATACTAGGTAACAAAAATTTCTTAGATACTACTCTGCAAAGGTCTACATTCAGAAGCAGAATTTGACCGTTTATATTAACTGCAATGAAAAATACATTTAAAAAAATCTTTTAAACACCTATATTATAAATGAGTAGAAGAAGCCATTCTTAATTATCAACACATACTTTTATTTTCCCCCAAAAATTAATTTTCTGTTTTTCTCGGTAACTGATTTTTGTTTCACTGAAGGCTTATGAGTGGGCTGGGCTATAGCTGAATTACTGTTTTTTGCTACTTTGGCAAACTAGTGGTTTTGGTGCATTGTTCAGATCCACAGGCATCTGTCTATATTTAAAGATCAATTTGGGGCAAATTAAAAAAAAGGATAGATTTACCTTTTCTTTGTACTTAAAATGCATTGTGGACTATCATAGCTTTAAAGCACAAAAGACCCTGAAGCTCAGTGCTAAGAACAAAAAAATAAGCCATGAAAAATGGAAAAAGGCATGTGTGACTATCACAGGAAATAACTAAGGGCGTGTGTGTGCGATATGTGTTTTATGGAGCCTTCACTTTTACTCATTTATCCTATACACTTATAACTGGGCTCCATCTTCTCTTTTTTTAGTGCATGTTCACATTTTGCCTGTCCCACAGGTAAAAGCAGTGCAGGAGCCCAGTAGCAGCTCTCCTACTTGTTCAGATTGCGTGACTGAAGCCAGAGCAATGTATTTGTATTACCTCATCTCTCAGTGGTTCCCTTTTTATTGCCCCATCAGCAACCCAGGCAATGTCCCCTGGTTGCCATCAGCACCAGTTTTATTCCTTAACACCACCTCCTTCTGGTGTTCAACAGAGCTGTGTTACAGTCCTGTCCTGTCCTTCAGCCTCTCTTTCTCTCCAGTTTCCCAATAGTTCCCATACTCCATGCTTGTTTTGCTCCTCTCCGTGCATACATCCCGCAACTGTTACGTTGTCCATATCTGCAGCAGGTAAGGAATGCCAGGAACAAGATTCCTCAAGTCTTTACCTAAAGTTCCCGATTCAGAATTTGTGGATTTCCTGTGACAAACAGTAGTGAATCTGAGAAAGAAAACCTGGCCTCTTTGATAGCATTTGTCACAATCACTGTGGCTACAGTCAAAGAGATTTTAACTGCTTGTGTTTGGGAACTGCAGATGCTACTTTTGGTGCCCTTCCTTTTCCATTACCTGCTCTTTAAGCGTTTGCTGGAGACCAACACTGATCTCATAACGTATGCTCAAAACCTCCTTGTACCATAAGGAGTAGGTCAAGGACTAAGGACTGCATGATTACAGTCTTCTATTTTCAAGATTTAATTACTGTACAGGCAATTACTTACGGATTTTTAAGTTTCTACGGTTATTTCAAATGAACAAAAATAAAACTTATGACAGTTTTATACTAATAAATACAAGACATGGGCAAGTAGTAGCCATCTTGGGCTAAGAACAGAAAATGAGCTTTATATATTATAAGGAGTCTATTAAAAATAATCTACCAGTTCCTTGTTTCCTAGAGAAGCAGATATAATTAAAAATATTTAAAGGAAAAGCAATAGAAACAGTATTTCTTGCTTGAAGCATATGATAGGGCAAGAATAAGTATGTATACATACAAAGGTCAAAGTTTCTTTATAAAAATCCTAATCAGCTAAGGACACTGATAAATGGAATTTCCTTTGGAACTCAGAAAAAAACGTGTAAACTTAAGATGTATTGACCATACTAGTCATATGTGTTAAAAAAGCTGAAAATAGAAGATAAACTTGGAAACTTTAAATATATAAAGGGAAAACTGACATACCATAGTAAATACCCTATTCCTGTACACCATGTTATATATTCACTCTATAGAAAAAACTGTTCTTAAACCAAAGTAGTATTTGGCCTTTTAAGTTTTGCTTCAACCTCTTTGTAACAATAAACCTTAACTGCTTTCTGTCTTTCACAGTTGCTTATTCAGACTAACATCCAGCGCACTCAAGAAATGTCAGAGGCTTTAATTTCATAAAAGAAGCAAAGGTGGAATTAAGATATGGGTTTTGCATATTATTCAGTGAAGGCAGACCCTTTTTTTCATAGAAAGTAGAAAGTATAGCTTGATCCATCATACACAACTTCCCATGACAGGTTCAATCCCCTCTGCTTGGTGACAGGAAATAGTTCCCAAGGCAACTAATTTAAGAAGTTTATCAGAACCATTGCTTTAAATTAAACAGGCAACCAACGTACATGGTTACTACTGTGGCATGGTACAATTTCCTTAAGAGGCAGTTCTGAGATTTATTGCGGAGCAATTCTGATCCCATAATCCCACAGAATATGGGATGTCTGTGGCCAGCACCAGGTGTAACACTTACAGCTTCACCATCTTCAATCCGTGGATCACTGTCACCTGATGCTCACATTAGGGCAGGCTTCCCCCTGGCTGTTCGCACGAGGGGAAGGAATTTTTTCATGTCAGCACATGTTCTGCTACAAAATCCTACTGGCACAGTATTTTAAAGGTTAAATTGGTATTTAGAACACTAAATTCTTCTCATACATGTATTAGCTTTGATTTGTCACTATCATCACGTGCAGATAACAACTAGAACCAAATTTGAAAAGCGGTGATACGCTTTTACATTAGATTTCATTTTTGCTTTTTAAAATTGGAAAAATTGAGTGGTTTCATTCATTTCAGCTAATTTTGCTGGTTGAGTTTGTGTTTTGTTCTATTCTTTTTTTTTTTCCTAAGAATCAAATGAAAGTAGAGAAAGGAGCTGTATAGATACCTATGTTCTCAACAAACTGTAGTCAAATAGTATTCAGTATCTCCACTAAGACTACCTGCCAGCCTTCTGCTGGATCCCAGTCTAATTTTCCTAGACTGATGCGTATAACGTAAATTATGTGAAATAAAAAAAAGGGCAACAACAGATTGATCAATGCTAAAAATCTGAGGCCCTTTCAAGGGTTTCTGAAAATGCCAGGGGTCTAGAAAACTACAATTTAGCTGAGAACAGGGAATCTAAGACCCTCAGCTTTTGATCAGATATCCACACAAAAGCAGGTCAAGGAGACAAATGAGCATCCTAGCCACTTCCAGTTTTTCACCCTCAGTGAGCTGCATGTTCCAATTAGCATTAGCAGTGAAAAAATTAGTTATTAAATTCTCAATGTTTAACTGGTCAGTCGTACCACATACTGATCAAACCTAAAGTGTGTTGTTTTTAAACATCACAGCTTCAATAGGCTACAGTAGGGGCACACATACAGAAAATAAGCTAGATGAAAACGCAAGACAAGGAAAAAATGCATCAGTTTCCCCTCTAAGGACAGATATTTGAGAAGGAAAAAAAAAAAAGTATTTGTCCTATCTGCAAAGCCAGAAAAAACCTAAATTACATTAAGCTCTTCTGTAACATCATTACATTTCCTAATAGCTTTTAAAAAATTGCAAAACTAAATAAGTTTAACTATTACTAACAAGTATTTCTGTATGCACCAATGGCTTGATTTCCAATGGATTATGTCAAGTCTGACTGACTTTGCATTCAAATGATTCTATTACAAATTATACTCAAGCAGTAGAAAATGTAGAGAAACTCAAAATATCAGAGCATTCACACTGCTCATGGGGAAAACAGTTACATGTGTTCAGAATCTGTCTGTGGTTAGACAATATGAAGTTTTAACTGTGAAAAATGACATTGGCAGAACTCTAGTATCAGAGAACCACTGGTTTTATCTGCCTCATGGACTTTTGGAGTTTGAGACACACAAGCTTCAGCTGAATCCGTTTGCATGGAAAAGCAGTTTTTCACCCGTGCAGTCCCTGTTGACTAATCACAGTGCATTTTTAAATTCAAAATAAGGGCATTAGCAGGTTTTCTTAGAAACACACAAAATTGGGTAGACAGACTTGCAGCATTCAATGGTCACCTCTCCAGAAAACGTGGTTGCAGAAAACAAACCCAGAAGTTACTGGAGAGAGGATAGATTTTCTCAGAAGGCTTAAAGGTGCAGGGGAAAAGGGTCATAGAAACCTTCACTGTTCAACCTTTGAATTAACATGTCTAGAGTACAGACAATATACTAACATAAGCAGTGGGGAAACTTATATTTTCTTATCAGTGGTTTTGACACCAGCATCATAGAAATGGTTGATTTCATTCCAACTACTCTGGGAAGAGTTACTAGAACAGGCAGCAAATCGAACCACGGCAGCTCCCAGTCGGTCATTGTTGCCTCAGTGTTTGCAGGTCCCAGGGGCTATATTTATAATGACCAAATCTCAGAAAGTTACTTCTATTTGTTTCTTGTTTATATGAATCCAGATTTCCTCACTGATGGGCCCTATGAAGCACCAAATCCTTCTTGGATTCTTTGAACCCTACTGTGACAGATTTGTATTACCGGACATTGTATCAACAGCTTCCTGACATCAAGACAGAAATTTGCAATCCATTAATAGCATCCTTGAGGTTTAGTCACTTTTTGACTTCACAGCTGCACTCAGGGGAACAGGCTAAACACAACCACGAGCACATTTTAGAACTGTATTTTCCACATCTGTCTACCTAAAACAAACCAGCACAGAAAGAGATGCTTTCCAAAATTTCAGCCTTCATTAACAAACAAAACAGTAATTTAGCAGTCAGGCTGATAAGAACTAAACTGAGCTAAATAAGAAACACACTATTAGATCTTTCCAAAGTTATTACTGAATTCTCCAGTTTTATTTACTATTTTCAATATGATAAATACATTCTTGAACACATGTATGTGAGTATAAAAATGATGAAAGGCAATTTTCTTCTTTCTTTCAATCCGCCAGATGTTATTACCATGAAAAGAAACACCAAGAACCAAGAGAAGTGCCTTGGAAACCAACAGGGAAATAGAACTTATTACCTTTATAACATATTCCATTGTGAACAAGAGATTTATTTTTGCAGATTGACAGATTACTTCCCATAATTCTTTTAACATGCATTTTGTATGTCGTCAACAGTTTGCAAATTGACATTCTTTACAGTAGCATAACTGCCAGTAGTACTTAATGCTCCATACTTAAAAACACACTTTACAACTGATGTGTAATGCTGCCAAAAATTACGTAAACACAAATATTTCACCAAGAGAATTGATGTTCTGTTGCTTAACTCTACAATTTTAAGGAATGTTTGTTTGTATATCTAGAACTACTAAAGATCTGCTCCACAGTAGTTGTGGTCACTTGATATCTTTCATGCTTATGCAATTTTTTAAAAGTTTGGTTAAAACAGACTTGCATTGGGGTCACATTGTACCCTAGGAGTACAAATTGCATGACAAACAGGAACGTAATTCCAAGTAGACATATTTTTTGGGACAGCGGAGCATGGATTTTGTACACAAACACAAGCTGCCATTAATTTACTTTATATAATAAATGTATAAAACATTCCTGCAAACGTGCAATATGTAAATACTGTAAATAACAAGTGTAAGTAATAAAGTGTTTGGTATTAAGTTGTTCTCAGTTTGCTTTCTGTTCCCTGAATCCGTATAAATGAGCTATCTTCCAGTAGTTACTATCGTTTACCCACACTTAAACATCTCTCCAATAGAAGTTCAATGGAGTAAGAAAGCAAGTTACACCCACCCCAGAAAAGTCCAATAATTTGGGCACTCTCTATGGATTTGTGAGGATGGACAGATCTGTGTGTTCTAATTCCAAAATGCCCAGACTACAAGGCTGCTCTAATTCTCTACAGCATTATAAATTTGATTCTTTTTTTATGACAAACAGTTGGTTTTCCTTGTTTGGGTTTTATTTTTTTTCCCCAAAAGATCTGCAGTCTATTCATGATACTGCAAGGCTATATAATCAGTAAATGTCCAATTAATCATTTTAGTATTGTAAAATTTTTAAGGAGTCACTGAACACTTGCTCAAGAAGCCTTGATACAGGTTTCCCTTTCTTTCTTAAATCAGATATTAAATCCAGTTGTCATAATAAAATGGCTCAAAACATGAAGAAAATTTTTATGTGTGATCTGTAGATGAAGCTCAGGTACTTTTATCTTAATACTGGCATTTAGCTTCCATTTTATCCTCAATTCAAATAATAAAATATAAAAACAAGAATAAACACACCCCTCCCCACCCTGAGAAATAGCTAGGAGCTGGGATTCCTGAAATTCACACTTAAAGAGCCTTCAATATCTAGCTCTGTAGAAGGAAAAAAAAAAAAAAAAAAAAGAAAAGGAAAAATGGCAGAAGCACAAAATCCCATCCTAGAATATGGCTGTATTTAGTAAGAGAGAAGTTCATATTTTGTATTTCCTTTCAGGGATCCCTACATGCTAAAGTATCATATCTCAATGGAAGTAGTACATGTATACCGAAAAACTGGTAGTTGAAGGAATCTACTACTCCAGGATTCACTGAACTGCTTAATCTTCACTTAATCTGCAGTAAACGTGGGTGAAACTCTGTGCTTTCCTGTGGTTCCACTGACTGAAATCAGATCACAGAACTAATTAACACTGGAGTTTCAATCAGTATAAATCTGGTGTAGGACACCTGAAATCTGGTTAGATAAAAACTTTCTACAAAATTTCCTTGTAAATGGAAAATAGGAATTTATTTAATGACGTAATAAATGAATATATAACCCCATGGAAGTTTTCTTTAGATTTAGCACAAGCTAGCATGCTTCCAGAGGTGATACAACTAGACTATAGCAGATTATTATTATTTTTTAATTTAATCTTATATATAAGCTTACTACCTGAACTAAAACAAGCAGTGGCACGGGAGAGGGAAGGAGGAGTCAGGTCTGTATTTTTTCATTCCATTTTTCATGAGTGGTATTTTAAACCTGTAAGAGCTGTCATCTGTGTGACACATGACTTGTGTATTAATCCTATGTTCACTCTCTTGGAGCCCAAAGAATGGTACCGTGCAATGGCCCTCCCTGAAGGCAACTCCTGTTCTGTACTCTTCTATTCTACAAATTCCTTTAAAGTGCCACGGTGCTCTCCTTCCCCTCCTCCAAAAGAAACCCGGTAATTAATCAATCTGCTTTTTCCTCCTAGTAGAGCTGATTAATTATTTAGACGATAGATTACTCACTGAAAATATACCTCAAGACTGAAACTTTTGAAACTTAAAACTCTTAAATCCAAACTTAATTTAACACAAATAGTTTTGACTCAGTATCACTTTAGAGGAAGATGCCTAAGCCTAGTGAAGGTAAACAAAGATGAAGATTTAAAGACTTTTACATCTGAGTATGTAGGAAACTATAGATTCAATTCCTACTCAGCCGTGAACGGGAAAGCACAAACCATCACATTCTCAATCTTCTGAGTTATTTTACTTTCACTGCAATATTTTAAATGGTCATTCTGGCATAGAATAACATTAGATTATGCCTAAATACTTACACTTCTGAGGTTAGTGCATAAAACCACATTTAAGATTCTTTGTCCCTAACTGCCCCTCATTTTCCCTTATTTATTTTGTCAAAGGATTCATAAAAGAAATGGAACATAATTTTTTTCCAGAATCAGTGCTTGATCTGACCCAAAATATATGTGAAGTGAAACAGCTATTAACTTGCAAATTCCCAGCTTGCTCTTTAAAGTCAAAACTATTGGTAAAGTCATAATGCACAAAGATCCTGATTTCTCTATTTAAGTGTTCCATCTACCACTTGCCTTTTTGTAAGCAGGTTCTTAAGTTTTATGTCTGATTGAACTTCAGCACAAACCAGAAACCTCACTAACAGTTAACACAGCTGTCCTACAGCAAGAGTCCCAGAAAACTTAATTCCTGTTGCGCAGCCTGCAGCATGCGCAGAGTGACACCAGGATTCCTCCCTTCCCAGGAAAAATGGGATCCTCTATCAAAACGCGTCCCTCTCTCAGAAGGGAGAGTGGGTAACAAATACAGAGACTACTCTACTAGTTTGGAAGGCAGAGGCAAAATCAAGACTAAATAAAGAAGAAAGCAAGTTCTATAGATAACGTGGTAATGCTAGTTCATACCAATGCCAGTATTACTCAAAATGGGAAAATTATCATGGTATCACTTCCACTGACGTTACCTAAGGCAGAAATGAAAGGATGTTCAGAAAAAACAGGCACAGTTTTTTACAAAGCATTAAATTTTTGTCCAAGAGCAGAACTTTTACTGGCCTTCTGTTAACTTTGTATCATATTACAGATGGACTGACTTCAGGTTGAACTATACTCTCAGAGAACGCTTTTGACAGGCTATCCATTCTCCTGAGTAAATCTGAAAATATTGCCTGAAATCCACACAACAATGGGCATTATAGAAAATTTCTCATTGATTATATTGCACGAATTTGAGTATGTTACTACTATGAAATACAAAACGTACGTTTCACAATTAGACTTTTAAGATGACCTGTTTTGTCCTCAAAGTGCTGTATTACATGGACTTGAATCCGTGTGCTAGGAACTGACCACAAGACCACAGGAAGACCAACCAGAGTAGTCCTACTAACATCAATCACTATTTCTGAATCAAGTCCATCTTAAGTATAAAAAAACTACTAGGAAAAAAATGGTGCTTCTTTGAATAACTGAGCATTTAAAGTGAAATAAAAACACATTTTCATGGGATCTTGATGACACACGTTTTGCCTGTTTAAGCTTTGAAATAGCACTAAAAGCAATGCCTATCAGGGGGCCCAGCAGCTCAACAGGAAACAGCTTCAGACCAAAGGCTGTCTAATGACACCAGGATGACATGCCCAAGTTATCATACATGAACTATTATCTCACAGACTCCCACTGAAAATTGATTTAAGTCAACTCACTAAGGGCACAATGAGAAGACTTCAGTTTAGTCAGTGTAGCACATAAAGGAGCAAGATACTGCTTTTTCCAGTGCTTGTAAGAAAGCACTGGAAGAGTTCACAAATAAATTTATTCTGAATGATGTACTTTATTATTACATGGATGTGTGACAAAGTGGTTGATCATCTAATCCATAGATCAGATTTCTATATATTTTAATTAGATGACAGAAAAACTAAAACATAAAATTAAACTGAAAAAGTTTTGAACCTATTAAGTTTACAATTTAAATACTTGAATCAAGTAAGCCTTACGTATTTCAGGAGAAGCTAATTATTTTCTTTTAGAAATAAAATGATGAAGCATTAATGAGGCTTCTCCAAAAATGCTTTACAGCATCTAACACACTGCTCGTAAACAGTTTCAAAGTCTTTTTCATTCCCCTAGAAAAGAACAGAGGAAAAAGAATGTAAGAATAGCAATATTGGTTCAAACAAAACATTTTTGCAAAGTAATTTCCTGCTGTAAGTAATGGCAAATGACTGACATTAGGGAAAAGTAAGAACAGTACAAATATTTGGTGATAGTTTTTGCATGTTTCTCCCTAATTTGGACTACCTGCAGCTCAGGAATTTCCACAGCCAAAAACTGTGACTTTGTACTCAAGTGTCCTAGATGAACTTTCCTTCACATACTTCTTCCACGCACTTTTTGAGCCCTTCCAAGTATTTACATTCACAGTAACCTGTCATGTTGAGTTTCACAGTTTAATGAAGCACTGTGTGGGAAAAAAAAAGTACGTTTTTTTTTTCCTACCCACTTCCCACTAATGCCATTTGATATTCTCAACTTTTTGGGTAAGGAACAGTAATTCTTTTTCTACCTTTTCCCATGATATCAAGATTTTATAGAACCCCACTGTATCTTCATCCACTTCGCCTTCCTAAACTGAAGAATCTTAATCTAACTGACTGCTCTCAGCTGACATTACTCAACTTCTTTGACCATCTCTGTCCACGTCTTGGTCTCTATCTTTCCTGATTACATCCTCTTTGCAAGGCGAATGACCAACCAGGGCTTTACCCAATATTGAAAATACAGCTGCATCGCATAATTTAAATTTAAATAATTCTTATAAGCATAAAGACATATTTTTTTCTTCCCTATCCCAATAATTTATGTTGTTTTGTTAAGTCATTTTCAAAAAAATATGTTTGCACTTGGCTTTGTATAACATTAGCTTATATGTCACGTCAACTGTGGGGACTGGAAAGATTCTATACTATACATGCACAATTTTTAATCAAGCAACCCAAAGAATTTCTTACACATACATAGTATGGATCTTCAATTATAAGTTGTTTCTGTGGATCATAACTTCCAAGTAGTTCAATTTTGGCCTTGCAGTCTTTAACTTGGTTGCCTTTCCTTTTCAGATCTCTGTAAAAGAGAAAATAAAAGTTTTCCCATTAATTTTTCTTCAGAACGTTTTTGGCATCAGCATGAGCTGATGACACCCATGACTGTTTCTAGAGAACACGAAAATAATACGCACGTGGACTCAATTAATTCTGTGGAGTCTCTACACTACTGCTTGTTTTAATTAGTTTCTTATTGTGTGTGGTTTTTAATTTGAGTATGGAGGACATATACGTAAACTTAATTCAGCAGGACTTTGTAAACAGTTGGTTCATCAACTTCTTCCTCGAATTAACCACTAGTACTTTCAATATCCATATTTAACTTGCATTGAACAATAATAAAGTCAGTTATCTAGATATTTTCCCAGAAATACAAGTACCCTTCTCCCATCTGTTCAAAACTGGTGTTTTAAATTGGTATGCTGCAAGTTGTCTCAATCCTGCCTCTAACTTGTGTGAAGTCCTACTACATTAAGTTAACAGAAAATGGTAAATTGGTGAGCAAGACCTGTCCTCCCTTTGACATACTACAACATTTCATCAGTTGTCAGATTCTTCTACATTGCCTCCCACTGATAAACCTATTGGGTTTTGAGATGGCATTTTCTCTATCTACTTACAAATGGCTATCCATTATCCGAAAAGCAGTTAAAATGTACCTCTCATTGTCTTCAGATTTAAAAGCAGCCCAGTATCATGATTTTCAGTGCTGAACAGCCAGAACATATTAAATTCTTTTAATATTACACACCTCTATACCAAATCATCATTTTACTTGAGCAGCATTTAAAAAAAAAGGCAAACCCCCCTGTAAATACAGTCATAAGCATAATCAGTTTTAAGAAATTAAATTCTAATTATTTATTAATTCTGATTAAGAAATTAATTTCAGATAGCTTAGAAATAGCAGTGAGACCACAACACTGTTTTTCCTTGAAGAAAAATCAGGACTCCTCTTTCAACTAACAAGTTATTGCTTAAATTCACAGATTTGCAATAAATTCTCTAGCCTTTAATTACTAACGAAAGTCTAACCATTTCCTTCAAGGCTTCTGGCATAGCAGTTAAGGAGCAGGAGGGGACCAGGGGGCTCTAGTACTAAGGAAAAGGAATGTCCCAAATCTTCCTTTTCCAATATGACAGGCACGCCATCACCACCTAGAATCAGCTTGCCCTCCTAGTGCTACAAATAGGTGTCCCCAGGGGAAATGGCTGAATTGGGTGCAAGTTTCATCTTAAACTTAAGTATAGCAGTAGCGATATCCCTATTATGGTTGTGACGATTCTTCTGCTTTGCAGCTCATATCATATATAATGCTAATACATAAGTAAGTTTCTATTTTCACTTCAATTCTTAAACGGAAGTAAGCTTAGTCATGTCTTTGCCCGACACACTGCAATCAAGCCAAGTGTTATATACCCTTCGTTCATGCAGGCTGTGTAAGAGATGTCATTCAACACATTCCAGAAAATACAACAAAATGATACTTATTTCAGTTAAGTAATGCTGCTTCTAAAAGTCTTTACTTTTGATACTAACAGTTGGGTTTTGTTGGTGGTTGGAGCATTCTGAGATTTTTTTAAAAAACAAAACAAACCAACAAAAAACAACTTTACAATAGTCCTTACAAGCACTTTGATATTTGCAGTTTATTAAAACTCAGCCCCTTAATCCCAATCATCAATATGTATGCAATTAAATATAAATTTTGCTAGTGATATCCAAATTTTCACACCAAGCAGATACTTCACTAAAGCTGTCTAAAGCATAAATTGTCTCAAAGACACTATTACTTAGAACATGGCTAACAGTAACAAACAAGATTTCCCCCAGCTAAAAACTTTACCTATTTCAGAGCTCAGTCCATTTGTATTAAAAAAGAAAAAAAACTCCACACCATAGTTAATCTTCCAAGTTTCCACAGTGTCTTTTAGATCCTGTGCAATTAGAAAAACAGATCACTTCGATAAAGACAGTACATCCTTGTTCTTAACTATACCAGCACTGGCTGCACATCTATAGCACAAAGCATACTAAATTGAAATATCTTTAATCCTGGTGTGGCACATATTCCACAAATAAGCCATTGAGTTCTAGCTCATTAAACTCAGAAGTGAAGAATGCATCTATTAGGATATCATTCACACACACATACAAAAAACCCTGAAACAATAAAACCCAAGACAAGCTAAACAGTAAACCATGGTATCTGTCTTCAAAGTGACTTGTGAGACATCACTACAAGTAATCTGTATGAATTCGTTCCATTTCTTCATACATTACCTTAGATTGCTCTCATCCATACAAAGTATATAATCAAAGGTCTGGAAATCCTCCTTAGTAACCTAGAATTAAAAATATGTGCTTTAGCCTATAAACTATGTTTGACTTATAAAAAGAGGAAAAAAAGTATTTTCATATTTTGTAGTTCTGATTTATTAAAACAGGTAGAAAGAATAAAACTGCGTACCTTCATCAACTTTTACAATAACTTAAGGCATTTTATATGTATTATGCTGTGATTATTTATAAATTTCTGCAAGTTTTCGACAAAAAAAAACCCCACCAAAGTTAGCTATTTTACCAATACCTTTTTTTTTTTTTAAACTTTTCATGCATCAACTTAGAACATCTTTACAAAATTCTAATGCTTTCCAGTTACTGAAATTAAGGCAGGTTTCCAGTCATGGAAACCATGCAGTAAAAATGTAGACAAATTGACAAATTACTTTATTGATAGGAAAACAAATATGTAGGTAACCTGGAATCAGTTGCAATGCTTCCAGTCTAGAAAACTGTCACTACACAGAAAAAGATACCAAATAAAACTCAAAGCCTAAGTATGATGGTATGAGTTATAACCTCTTAAACGACGAATGCATGCACAGTGTTTTAGACCATGTAAGTTCACAAAATTTATGGTATGATGTGGAAAAAAAACCCTGGGATCTATTATACATTTTCCTACCATCATACCATCTCTTCCTCTTCTTTCCTGTTGTTTACTGACTCCTAAGCACAAATATTAACTAAATTCAGAGATCTGAATTCAGTCAGGTAGGCAAACATTGCACATAAACCACTAACTTCAGCACTAATGTTAACTGTATTGGAATAAGGATGGCTGCAGATTTTTAACAGCATAATTCCATTTTAGTTTAAATTTAAGCCTTATCTTCAGGTAAAATCTTCCCAGACCATGCCCTCAATGCACAGTATGCAAGTATAAAATAGCTGAACCAAGTGTTCATAATGAGGATGAAAAAATGGAATAAAATGTATAGTGAGTTCATATTAAGACAACATTTCACGCATAGTCTTAGATGTAGTATCATAACCAAGAAACTTGGGAAGTTCATTCAGAACAGGTTTTTCTGGCAGGAATCTCTGGGAAGTATGGGCTAGAGAAACAAGTAAGCAAGTGAACAGACAAAACAGCAAAACGCATTATCCTATAAGTCAGAGTTGTAACTCGTAAAAATAATTTACATATCAAAAATAGTTTTAGATAGAAAAAAACCACTTATTTTTTTTGTGCAAACAGCAATTAGATGCTGATTAAGTTCCCATAACAGGAGTAAGACCTACAGAAATTATCAAGAGACTAAAGCCATAAATGAAACATTCTACACAAGGAGAACTGAAAGAAGGTGGGGAAAGCATTTGAAAAGAAAGGGTTAATGGTGAAAACAAATGCAGACTTGTTTATTTTCACTGTAAAAATATTTGCTGTATTCATGCAATGCCTTTGACCTATGAAAATATTTTTGCAATAGAAATAACTCTGTTTTCCTGGCAACTCTAAGCAGTACCTCCACAAGCTGCTTCTCATTGCTCTACACAGTGAAACGCTGGCCCCTATGAAAAGACGTGGGCATAGATTTCTTTGTAGTACAGACATATGCAAGAATAAAATAAAAAACAGTGAAAAGTAAAACACACCTGTCACACTTCCCACTCTCTCTGTATACTTGACAACTTGACAGTTATTACCCTATGAACTAGCACTAAAACAGTTGGAAATGCAGCCCTAAAAAACAAGATTGCTGGTTGGCTTCTGCTCTTAAGCACTACAGTAATATCAGATACAAGAAGCCTAACTGAGCAAACTCCAGTGAACAGAAGATATTCCTCAAAACTATAAAAACTAGTATTTTGGGGGGAAGAAATTGACAACATAAAAGTAATGGAGAGCTCAAGTAGTCAGCTTTGGATGGAACTACACAGACAAAAATAACTTTACATTAAAATGCATATAATCATTATTAAAGACATGGAGATGTCTTTATTAAAAATGGAGAAAACACATCATCATCATTCCAATTTATTTGTTAAACATTTCCTTTTGTTGACAGAAGGGAAATCTCCTTTTCTCTGTCTAAAAATGAAAAAGAAAAAGTAGACCTCAAATTTATCCAGCTGTGAAACAGTGTTTAATACAACCTTCCTCTCATCTCAATTTCATATTTAAGGCAAATGCACAGTATGAGTCATACAGAAATTCTGGCCTCAGCATGAATAAAAGTGAAACTGATTAATAGCTATCTGTTTTGTGCATGAAGACTAAGAGCGTACGGAATTTCAATGGATGCATAAACATACAGCAACCTATCATCAACTAAAATGTTAACGTTTTTTATATAAATACATACATTTATTTTTATACTTCACTCTTCACTTAAAATTCACTTAAACAATCACTGAATATGATGGTAGGATGTAACCAATTTAACATTCTCTTTTACATAAATCATTCCTGTAGCATTTATGTCAGTTTTGAATAAAAAAAATGCAATCCATGATTATCATAATTATGCACGAAATTACATGAAAGAAAGTGCTTTTCACTGGGTGGGTAACAGTTTTCCACAGGAGAGAAGAGTATAATTGCATGAGGTAGTCATCTTATGACAGTATTTCAAAGGCAACAGAAGACAAATCCCTCCTCTCTATTTCTGTAGCTTCTGTATTAAATCTTTCCTAATCTGCTCTGAAACAAGCCATACACAAAATTCTATCCTTGAGTTTGTCCCTAGTAATGAAACAAATACACTTCCACTTGTACTAACCTGACCACTCTGAAAAATCCTATTCTACACTACTGAATCCCTCTCTTTCCAAAAGTACCATGAGCCCGCATCAGGTCAACAGTACTGGGATATTTTAGACAAATTTTCATCCTGTGAGACTTTAATTTTATTCTCTCCTTTTTGTTAATTTTCTCTTCCTGTATATGTAACATTTTAGGGTCTTCTGCTTTAAAAATCTCTTCATTTGCCAGAACACATAAGCATATGCCTTCATTGAAGTGTTTTCATTCCCTCTCTGCCAAAGGAGGATACATAGATTTGTTTCAAGAGAGAGGATCAAGTGGATTTAGATGTTTTGCTTTATTTTAACTGCTCATAAACCACTCTGGTAATAACCAAGCACAGTTCTCAAGTTTCCAAGGCTTGGCTTTTCAGAATACAGACATGTTACACTACTGTGACCGAAACACTGACTGATTAGTTTCAGTACCATTTAGGTTGCATAATGATAAGTAACGCTGCTTGTAAGCACTAATAAATCCAGAACTTGTAACCAGAAAAGATAACACGCTTTTCCTAGTAATTATTCTACTAGTAAAACACTGAAAATCTGAAACAATGTTGTGCTCAATCCTGTTTGTCTTATTATGTAACAGACATTAGCATCAGGAGAGGTCAGCAGAGGGCAATTGAGTAATTGAGGGAATTTATTTTAAAAAGTTAAAAAACTAAATATGCAGTCTTTGAAAGTGAAGAAAGTAAGTATGACCTCAGTAAGGTCTAGTAAAATTCTGAAGGGAACAGAAATGGAAGATAAAAACAAGACTACTTGATCTTTTTGTCAGTACAAGAACTAGTGGCATAAACTCTGGCTAAGTAGAGGTCAAGCCCTAAAGGAATATCTTGTATCCAGAGAATAGTTAACTGAAGTAAGTTATGTGCATTTATTTGAGTGTCTGAATGATTTAAATAGATGCAGATGCATTTATTTCTGATCTCTCTGGAATACAGCATGGAAATACATTTCCTTTTGTTACTGAAAAACCGATATGGGTTTTGGTAAAACTTAAAGAGGATTTTACTAAGTGACAAACCTGTCTTTGACTTAAGAATGCTCTAAGGTTACATTTTTCTATGAAGTTGCCACCAACAATGCTACTAATCTTAGGTTTGAGTGCCTCTGTTCTTATTTAGCATTCTAAATTTTTTTTTAAAGATCTTCATGTGAGATCAGAAGCTCTTTGTGATGGGTGAACAGGTATTACAGTTCCTTGCAGAAAGAAGCACCACCAATTACTAGAGTAAGTCCATTTTTAGAAAGTATTTAAAAAAAATCTTTCAAATGTTTAGTATTTGGGGCATTTTTCTGAAGGCAGGATTTTCTATAACACAGAAATTGCTCCAATGCTTCCTAGTTATACTTCTAATGAAGCTTAGTAACAAGAAACTCACTAACCTCAATTAGAAGTGTCAGGCCACTTTGGAGCCCTTTGAAAAACTGCACATAGTATTTATTACTTGATGCTTAACCATGCATTTGTCAATTTACTTCTGTGATTGCAGTGGCTGGGGCTAAACAAAGTATGGGTATGAATAAGAAAGAAAATATACTCTCTTCTACCTGCCGTGCTTTATGTGCTGTCTCAATGCCATGATTTCTTAGACAGCTTAAAGCCCTTGCATCTGGGGAGCGCCCCACGTTCCAGTCTGAAACAGCAGCGCTGTCTGTCATCCACTGTAACAACAAAACAAATACATACACACATTTAAAGAAAATTGAAGTACAGTACCTGCCTGGCAATATGATTCATGGTAATGCCATGCTTCTTCATGCAATTCTGTCCTCGATAGTCAGGAGGGCTTCCTATTTCATAGGTAGATGTCGCTGCACTGTCTATCCTCCACTACAGAAAAACAAATTTATATTTTTATGTTTCCTTTCTCACTGCCTGTATTTCTACAAACTGGCCATGAAACAGTTATATCCTAGGCAGGAACAGAAATAAATAGCTTACCTTATTTTCAAGTTTTTCATCAGTTACAAGTTTTCTAAAAACTGCTTCAGCTATTGGAGAGCGACAAATGTTTCCTATAGAAACAGGAGATTAAAGTGAAATTTCAGATGATTAAAAACAAACAAATCAATAATTCTGTGGATTTGTCAGCACAGATCAAAGATTTTTATTTACTTAGGTAAAAAGCAGATTGCTTATGTTATTATAACCCAAGAGATTCTGCAAGGATGGAAATCCAGAGTCCTCCACCTGTGTTGGGACAATCTCCAGTATCAATACAGGCTGGGGGGCGAAGGGTCAAAGAGCAGCCCTGCCAAGGTCTTGGGGATATCAGTGGGTAAAAAAAATGGATATGAGCGTGCGCTTGCAGCCCAGAAAGACAACTGTATCCTGGGCTGCATCAAAAGAAGTGTGGCCAGCAGGTCAAGGGAGGTGATTCTGCCCCTCTCTCAAGACTGGAGTACTGTGTCCAGACCTGGGACCCCTAGCACAAGAAAGACAGACCTCTGGAGCATGTCAAAGGAGGGCCAGGAAGATGATCAGAAGCATGGAACACCTCTGAATGAGAACCGTCATTGTGCAGCCTGGAGAAAAGGACCAGGGGCATCTTATTGCAGCCTTTCTATACATAAAGGGTGCTGCAGTGACAAGGGGCAACAGTTTGAAACTAAAAGAGAGTAGATTTATATTGGGCATAAGGAAGAATTTATTTTTTTTTTTTTTTATGATGAGGGTGATGAGACACTTGAACAGGTTGCTCAGGGAAGTTGTCCCCAACACTAGGAGTGTTCAAGGTCAGGTTGGAATGACCCTGCCCATAGCAGGAGGGGTGGACTAGATGACCTTTGAAGGTCCCTTCCCACCTAAATCATTCTATACTATCTATCAGTCTCTTGAAATGCATATCATTATATGATAAGTTATAATTTATTAAAATTAATAGGAGGAATATTGTGTAAGCACATCACTCTTTTCTTCTCCTGCACAAACAATCTGTGATCACCGAAGACCAGGAAAAATTGCAGAATCTAAATGGCAGCAAATAATCTATATCTTCAAATCTTCGTACACACTGGCAATTTTCAACTAATGCTTCACTGGAGAATCATGAATATTTGCCTGAAGCATTTACATTACTACCTACCTGTTAACAAAAATTTTTGGACACTTCTAAAACACAGACACCACTACTATAGAACCAAGGAAGTGAAATGGCTGAACAACCTGTAGCAGAACTGTTTTTGACCACTGAAGTAAAGTCACTGCAGGTCAAACTGAACCCTCATCAAGAACAGGTTCCAGATAACAATTCTAAAACCCCCAAAATCAAATCAATTACACAAGCTCAAAAAACACTCCAGGAAAATAAATTGTTCCAAATTTCTTGAAAACTTTGTTTGAACAAGTTTATTCCAAGCAGAGACAGTAAATCAGTCTTGGAATAAAAATAAAACAGGAAAAAGTTAGTTTTATTTATAAAGTAAGTGAGAAAACAGGTTAGGTCTTATTCATTATAGGAATGTCATAGAATATGGTAATAAATTAGAAAGTTAATCTCACCTTTAATTGAGTGAGTTAAACATTAAACAATATAACTTAAATAGGAAACAGATCATGGTAACATACAGCTAAGAGAGAAAAGAACCTTTATAATCAACCTTTGATATTGCAGGCATACACAGCATCACTTCTCTGACAAACATATCAAGCTCTCTTTAAAAAAAGCACAATCTGTATTAAAAGGCTACTCAGATACTTATTTCCTTCAGTAGACTACAGCCTTCCAATTCCCACTTAATATTTACTCTTGGAAGTCTATGCTCCTCTGATCTTCGTTAACATCACTTTCTATCTTAAAAACCTTTCTTTCCTTCAACAGAACCCTTGTCAAGCATAGCTGTGCTAAACCAAACAAATCAAGCTCTCAGTCTCCTCACAAAATTACCTGAACCTTAATCACTCCAGTTAAGCCGACTCTGCACTTGTTGTAATTTGAATTTATTTTTCTGCAGCAAAAGATTTTACCAATTTGTTTTAATAAAAGAAAAAAAACAAGTCTGAAATATTTACTTAGCCCTTTTGAAAATAACCTTAAATAACTTCCACAATCACATTTCACTTCTTCATGAGTATCAAATTTGTGATCATAATCCCTTGCTTCTAATTTTTCCATTCCCCTCTCTTTCTCTGTTGTTTCACACAGGTGACCTTTAAGTCTTCTTTCTGAACTATTAAATTCTGTTTCCATTACATCAGCTGTTGAGGCCATTCGCTTCTTCCTCTCCAGTACTCTTCCTCCATATGAATGATTCCATGGCATTGTGCATGAACAGTAAGTTTCATTACTAGACTCAAAATTTCAGTAGTAACCAATGATTAATACTTTTGGTCCTACTAGCTCCCAGAATTTCAAAATGGTACTTTTGAAATAAATCCTTCATGGCTTCTTCTATTTAACCTTCTGTTTTACCTGGATTGAATTACTTTTTCCAAGTTTTCACTCTTCTATAACCTGCTCAGTACTTAAAATAAAAGTCATAAATATAATCTTTGATTAAATGTATTAATTACTGCTTCTAGCGATAACTAGAAATTGCAGTTATATTATTTTTGAAACAAACTGTAACCTAGCTTGTGACTTAAAAATTAATGTCTTCCATGATGACACATCCCAGATATTACCGGAGGCATTAACACTATTACAGAACTGCAATCACCAGTCAAATCTATTCTTGGGGGACTACGGACAGAATCCCAGAACTGACTTAATAGAAGCTCTTTTCTCCACATACTCCGCAATATTATTTTCACCCTAACCAATTCTGTGTAGCCATGCTGCTGCTTGCGATTGTTACCATAACGTAAAGCCCCTCATCTCACTGACACATGCAAACTTCAGTCCTTGTGTTCTGGTCATCATCCCTTTCCCACTAAAATTTCTATCCATTTCATATCCAGTTGTACATCCCATATCTATCCTTCCAGGCTTCATTGACCTTCCTCTCAGATGCACAGCATTTCCTAAGTTATGGACTGACAGCCATAACTGGGGAACGAAGGGGGAAATATGAGAAAAAGATTCATAGGGAGGTCACCTTCATTCATTGACTTGAACCATATTTTCCTAAAATGTTATCTACACCTTATCTTTGTTACCTATCCTCCCCTAAGATTCCTTTCTCCTTTGTTGTGTATCTGACTGATCTGATCATGCTCCTTTTATGTAGACAATAACAATACTAAGTTCTCTGAATCTCCACCTTCTCCCTTTATTTGTCACATTTCAAGCTCTTTAAGCTGAAGTGACATTTTCAGTTAACAGAAAACTAGACAGAGTCTGCTCATTGAAATAAATCCTACAAACATCTCCAAATATGATGATTCAAGGGTAAGAGACTTAAATTTCAATCACAGAATCAGTACTGGAATGATTTGTTGATCACTTCCATGGAGTCATGCTTTCTCACTCATTTCCAGGGACAAGGACTGATGATTATCCAAAAAATGCTTAATTTTTGCAGTTTTTCATCCAGTCTGTGCAGTAATCTTTTGACCCATTCCCATACAGAAATGGGAACGTTGCTTCTAATGACAGAAAAGGCAACTTGAATCTATTTCATGCTCAGGTCCATAGCTCATCTCTAATTACTGCTGATCTAGTCATCTATTGTCTCCATTGTTTTTATATCTTCGTTGTTCCTTATTCATCTCTCTAACTCCTTCAGACCTTCCCAAATGCAAACAGATGCCCTTCTCTTCGTTTTTCTGTCTGCTGTCTGTAACACAAATTTTACAAGCTTTCACCCTCTCACATTGAAAAGCTACTTTTAACTCTACTTATGTTTCCATGCATAGTCAGTTCATTGGAGTAACTGTAATACTGCTTCCAAGTATCATTTGCATCATGCATCAGGTCCCCTTCATAAGCAAATGTTTAAAACCTACTAGTCACCCTATTCCATTCTGTACTCAAATTCCTGTCTGTCTGAATGTCATCGTGATTCCTAGTTCTGCCCAGTTAAGGCTATCTTGTCAACATTCAATTAGCTTTCTAAGGGCTCTGATTTTAGTTCAAATTCCTTGGCCCTTTCACTCACAATCAATTTCACTGAATACTTATACTCTTTCAGATAAACACCTAAGTATACAGCTACCTAAGTGACATCATCTTTCTTCCATACATTCCCCCTACTACCAACACTCAGTGGGAATTCTTGCAGAAACTGAATTATTAGCATATGTGTGCATGTGTATAAATACACACTTCTAAGCAGAACTCAAATTTGGCTCAAGATATCTAAATGGGTGATGTCTACACAAGGACTGCATACATCTTAATCTTGTTTTCCAATTCCAAGATTGCTTTTACAACCGTGCTTTGAACTCTCCAGCACTTCTGCATCATTCTGAAACAGTTTAAATAAAGCATTGTATTTTTACAGCTATCTTACCAATGCTGCACAAAAGAAAAGTATTTTCCTTACATTTATTTAACATGCTCTTCTTTATAAAAAAAAAAAAAGCATTATTTCTTTTCATCAGCTTTTTAAGAACCCTCATTATAGCAGCTGTTTTCCATGACTTCGTCAATGTCCCATCCAACCTACTGCTTTTCCATTCTGCAGCACTTTGTCTCACAAAACTTTGTATCTGGCTGTATCTAAACGCATATAATGGATTGTGACAACTGAAACTCAAATCCCTCTGTAACCTAACTTCTTCATACCCAATAAGTTGTCATTTTAGAAATTATTTTATGCAGTCTAGAACTCTGACAGCAATACTCATACTCTGTGGTTGGCAACAAGCATTAGTTTTCAGAGGACCTAGCCAAAACCTTTTTGCTTACTGTTCACCTGCCTTACAACTGTTCCTCCACACATGGAGGAGCTCAGTAGGCCAGTGCCTGATCCAAGATGCCTATGCAGCTTGTTATGTTACAGTGGACAAGGCATCAGAGAGAAAGAGGCTAATTTATGTAATGCAGCTTCATAAGCAGCTCATTTCTGGAGCTCTACCATTAATTAGATGAGCTACGTAAGTGCAAAAAGGCAAACTGCATTTTGGTTCACCTCCAGTTTTAATTATTTCTTTGCCTTAAAAAAAAAATTGTAATTGCATATGTTCTCGTGTTCTTCATTTAGTTCTCAGTGATGAGAAACCCTTCTCATTAACGTAGTGATGCACATTAACTAGATTGTATTTTGTTGTGTGATGAGTATCTCCTTATCACAACCAAAGAACAGAGTCAACACATACTTCAGTAATAGGTTTCTTTCAAAATAATGTAGAAAGAAAATGTAATTTTTCAGGAAGGCTTGTCTTTCCGGGGATCAGCTCTCACCAAATGTAGCAAACTTCAGAATTAACGTGCATCATTAACCAGCACAGAATACTACAGACAAATGTTCTAGAAATCTGTTTAGTACCCTTTTCAGCAATAACCATAGGTACTATTTCTAATAAAATTTAGGAGGAAAAGATCTAAGGCATAAGTATCACTCTTCAAGACTAACAAAAAAAAAAATTGCAAACTTTAATCAGGAAGAAGAAACAAGTTGCCTTTAAAACTTAACTGAAAACAGTATATATTTGACTGGAAACGAGAAGTGCTTGTCCTGTCAATTAGAATCATAGAATCACCTAGGCTGGAAGGGACCTTTAAGATCATCGAATCCAACCATCAACCTAACACTAAAAACACTATAAACCATCACTAAACCATATCTGTAAGCACTATGTCTACCTGTCTTTTAAATACCTCCAGGGATGGTGACTCAAACACTTCCCTGGGCAGCTTGTTCCAATGCTTAATAACCCTTTCAGTGTAAAAAATTTTCCTAATATCCAATCTGAACCTCCCCTGGTGCAACTTGAGGCATTCTTGTCCTATTGCTTGCTACCTGGGAAAAAAGATTGATACCCACCTCACACTACAACCTCCTTTAAGGCAGTTGTAGAGAGCAGTAAGGTCTCCCCTCAGCCTCCTTTTATCCAGGCTAAACAACCCCAGCTCCCTCAGCTGCTCCTCATGAGACTTGTGCTCCAGACCAGCTTCCTTGCCCTTCTCTGGACATGCTCCAGCATCTCAACATCTTTCTTGCACTGAGGGGCCCAGAACTGGACACAGTACTCAAGGTGCAGCCTCATCAGTGCCAAGTACAGAGTGATGATCACTTCCCTTGTCCTGCTCACCACACTTTTCCTGATGCAGGCCAGGATGCTGTTGGCCTTCTTGGCCACCTAGGCACAACTGCTGGCTCATGTTCAGCCAATTGTTGACAAACACCCCCAGGTCCTTTTCTGCTGGGCAGCTCTCCAGCCACTCTTCTCCAAGCCTGTAGCGCTGCAGGGGTTACTGTGACCCAAGTACGGGACTGGGTACTTGGCCTTGTTGAACCCCATACCACTGGCCTCGGCCTATGTCACATACCATTATGATTACTTTTTCATAACCCAATAGCATAGGAGAAAGTTAAAAGGTATTTAAAACATTTTAAAGAATCCATCCTATTAATATTGGTCCTGACTTGTTCACCCTTTCCTCAAGCTTAGTATTAATAATGTCACTTCATACCTAAATGATTATATTGTCTTCCACTACCAGTTCCTTGGAGATTCAACTTGATTGGGAACTTACTACAGTGCAAATCACCATCATGGGCTTCAAACCTGTGTATACGAATCATTTTGTAAAGATTGCTAATGCCTTTAGAATACTGTGTTTGGAAAGAAGGATGCATATTAGCTTTTTGTTTAGGCTACTGGCTCCCAAACATATGCCAACTGATAATCCCTTACTAAAGGGTGTTTTCCCTACATTAGTATTAGGGGCTGATTTTACTCTAAGGTAAACATCAGAGCATATTTCACAGAAATAAACTCTCGTTTTGCTATTCAATTAATCTGCATTTCTCCTGTTACAACAGAAAAGCAGATAGCAAAAAAAACAATAAACCAACAATGTATTAACCAATGGTTTTGTAACAAAACTAGCAAAAGGCCAGGGATTCACAGGGATCAACTCTGAGCACATAGGTAAGATTATAAAGGCTAGGAAGCAGATAACGTTAAAAGCCCTCCTAGATCAAAGAGCCATCTAGCTTGTTATTCCCAAAAGGGAGCAGAAGCAGATGTTTAAAGAAAGCATGTACAAAATGGGGCACAGCCCTGTAATCCATGTAGTCAGGTTAGGTTAGCAATATGTTGGTTGTGAACATGCAGAAGATTATCTTGCTTATCAGTAACAAATTGTCTTGGATACTTCAGGACAGCATCCAAACCCTTTCTAATCCCATTTACACATCGGTTTTCCATAACTTCTCATGGTGTAAGATTCACAACTTAAACACACAGAATATCTTTTCTTTAAAAAAAAAAAATTAAAGTGTTTCCTAGCTCTTCATTTAGGTACCCTTTCAAAAAAAGTCTTATTCTTTTCATTCATTTCCACGATAGCCATAATTTCATAGATCAAAATCATCTCCACCTTCCACCAGGTTCCCTTCCTTACTTAAAAGCCTTAATATCTTTCCCTTCTTCTTACAGAGGCCGCTCCATTGACGCCAGTCGGTCCTGTCACGGTTTCCCCGCCCCTGTTCCTGCCGGAAGCTCAGACCGGCAGCGGCCTCCAGGAGGCACCGGCGGCGGCCAAAACAGGCAAGAACCTCGGCTGGCAGGTCCCCCTCCCCCTTTTGCTGCTCTGGAAGATCAGGACCGGGCAGCCCGTTTCAGAAAGCTACTGACAACCACCCCTCAGGCCTGCCCTTAAGAGGTTTATGCCCGTGAGTGGTTTATGCGTACTGAGGAGCCGCTCTCCCCCACAGACAACTTCCGTCTATATTAATACTAGATTTCAGGTGTTGTTTCGTATTGATTACTCCGACTTAGCACAAAGACAGGGAGAGACATAGATACATGGATTTCTGCCTCCCTTCTCGGCCACCACTCCGGCCCTCCCAGGGAAGGCAGAGCCACCCTCGGCCTGCGGCCACCGGGGCGGGCTTACCCGCAGCCCCGCCGGCCGGCAGCGGCCCCCGCCCCGCCGCGCTCCTCACACGTTCACCCAGTGCCCCTGACCGAAGAGCGGCAGGAGGAGGGCGGAAGAAGACCCGCCTCTCCTCTCCCCTCGCCTCGCTCACCCAGGCACACGAACAGCACCGACTTTGCCTCCCCCGCCGCCATCTTCGCTCGGCGCTACCGAGGGGGCCTTCCCAAGTGTCGCACCGCCCGCGCCTCGCTTTACGGCACCGGCCGTTACAGCCGCCTACAATTTTTGCCTGATTTGAGGGGGGGAAAAAAAACAAAACAAAAAAAAAAAAAACAAGGGGGAAATTGGGAAACTCTGTGAAGTGCGAGTATATACGCTATGGGGGAAGGGAGAAGAGGAGGAAGCACGGCATGGGACCGGGGCAGGCAGGCAGGCAGGCAGGCGGTTGGCGGCCGTCTTGGCCCCGCCCGCCTCACCTGAGGCAGGTGTGGGGCTCGGCGGGGCCGGCCGGGCCCGGCCCAGAGCGGCAGTGGCGGTGAGGAGAAGGGAGGCGAGGCGAGGCTAGGCGGGGGAGCCCCGGCTCGGGCAGGAGTGAGTATCCCCACAAAGGGCAGGTGGGCTCTGCGGCGGGGGGCTTCCCTCACTGAGGGGGGGGACGCCGCTTTGTCCTGCCCGCCGCCTCCTCCTCCAGGATGGGCGGCCGGCCGGCTGGCTGGCTGTCCGGGGAGCCGCTGGGGCAGGCATGGCCGGGAGGGGAGGGAGCCTCCTGCCTCCGCTGTCGCTGCATAAGCCACCCAGGAGGGCGCAGAGCGCTAGGTCAGCCCTCGACGGCCGCGGGGGTTGCTGCCCCAGGGGGTCTCCACCACAAACTGAGCTTATGGTGCTCTTACACTGCGAACCACGCGTGGCTTTCCCATTAATTTCCCTTCTCGCTTAATGTTGTGGCATGTGGTGCCATCGGTACATCCTCCGAGTAGAAATTTAAGAAGCATCAAATACAGCCTTGGCATAGTGAGGCTGCTGCTGGGGTTGAGCACACGTGCTCTGTGTTTTTCAGAAGAGCTTGAGTATTTTATTATTTATTTATTTATTTATTTATTTCGGTTTTGTATCTGGCTTCATCTGCTGATGTATCCTGGTGTAAAGAACCTGGCTGGGTTTTGTCAGGCTGGCTGTGGGCCCTGTGGTGGCAGGGTGTGGCTGGGGCTGGATTCCTCCGCTGCTTTCAAGACTTGTTTACCTTGTTATTCCATCAAAAATTGGCGCTTTGGAAGTTAAAATAGAAATTCCAGATTATAAATTTTATGCCAAATCTGTGTCTTTGAAATGGAAGGGGTGACTAGTCAATCGTTATAACCTAAAAAGCTAATTTGTAGCATATTTTCTATGGAATGGAACACATTTGCTTTTCATGTGCTGGCCTGCGTACATCAGATTTGTTGTAAATGCAGTTGTACAACTGCATTTTTTTTATATTTAGTTATTTTACTTTGCAGCAGAAATGACTGGGAATCGGAATCGGTGATTCTCTATCCAGCACACCCCTCCTCATGGGCTGCAGCACTCGGCTGTCTCACAGGTCTGCTTGTAGCTGTCAGGAGTGAAAAGTAGTGGAGCCAGAAGGGGGGCGTGGCTCTGCTCAGTCACCAGATGTGGCCTCGGTGAAGGAAAGAAGGGCAAGATGGGTCAGTTGTATAATTGTCACATGTAGCTCTGCCATGTTACATCACCTGAATAGTGCTTTTGTTCCTGCTTTCTACCAAGTGGAGTGCCTTGAGGTGTCAATATAGGAAATGAATTCACCACCACCACTGCTTTTCTGTGCATTTGTGTGTCAGGGGAAAGCGAGGCCACATATAGAACTGAGCAGAGTTCCTATAAAACTCAGTGTTTGTTTTTGTGTATGTAACATGTAGGTGTGCCTCACTCTGACATTGAGATCAAGTATTTCATGTTTCCATGTCTTGGGGAGAGGAGTGGGGAGGATGGTTATCTTGAACGTAGTTCTGCATTCTCAGCCCTCAGCAGTAGAAGAAAATCACAGTCTGTACCTTCATCAGTTAATGTCAATTTCATACCTTTGAGATGAACAGAATTCGCTGCTGTTCTTTGTCTTGTGTCATGGTTTATCGCCACTAAGAATTACTCTTTCTGATGTGATGAGGTTTTTTTTTTTTAAAAACATCCATTACACTGCTGTAAAAGAGCTTGCAATGCAAGGCTGCTGTGAAGAATAGGAATAGGATTTATGACTTGGAGGGTGAGAAATGCTATTGTGACGAAGACAATCTAAGCATTTAGGAAGAACTAGGGCTCTTCAAAATCTCAGTTAATAAATATCAAGCACTTTTTAGTGTTAATTCCTTTCACTTCGAAGAAACATTTCTTGTATGAGTCATTGTAGAGATTAATTCATTGTGGGAATTAGTAACTTCTTAGATTTGATGCATGCACATAGGGAATTGGGACATGTATGAAACGGGGAAATGAGAGGGTCAGAATGTTGGAGACATTTTGACTGATAGAAGTGTTAAATATTTTCTACAGGAAGTAGATGGAGTCTGTGTTTTGTTAAGGTACCCAAATATTTTTTTTCATGTAGGTTATTATTGTAGCATATGAGGATATTGGGTAGCGCACACTGGGGCTGTAGTCTCTCACATTTTTTTCTTTCTATGTTTGTGTTCCTGGTGAGAAAATAAGATATTTTTTTTTAAGATTTTTTTCCTGAAGAGCACAGCTTTGTTTTATTTAAAGCTTTCTCGTGTGAAGGTTAATGTATTTGTTTATCTGCTTGGATTGCCTTGAAGTGTATTCTTATGATTAAAATAGAGTTAACAAGCCAACGCTGGGATTTTTTCCCTTTAGGATTTTTTCCCATACTCCCGTGTCTAAATTTCACATATCACACCAACTCTTGTATTAACATGAGGAGAGACAGACAGAACTGAATTTCTAGCTCTGACTTAGCTTCGGTCATGTTACTTACCTGGTTTGGTGGGCAGCACCCAGCCCCTTTGGTACCAACTGTTTGCACATCAAACATATTACAATAAGTGTATATGAAAGACTTGCTAAAAGAGATTCAGGTAGACAGCTTCCCAAGGCTTGGGTGGTGGAGTGGATAGGTGTGGTGGTGTGTTTTGAGCAAAACCCTGCAATTCTTGTACAAATTCTTGGAAGAGTTCATTTGTTAGTCTCAGACAACCCCCAGGGTAACTCTGCCTTTGGTGCTTGTTATAGAGCCTACCACTGTCTCTGTATTTTTGGAAATGCTAGTTTCTGACTATCTTTGTACAAACTGAGTGATTTCTTCCCCATACCCGTTGTGTTTATCCTCTCTCCTAGTGCGAAGGTTACAACTCAGTTACAGAATTGCGGATTTGGGATTTTATCATTTTTGTAATTGCTAAAAGTTACAAGGATTTTTGAAGACTTTCAGCTCCAGGTATTTCACTGCTCTGCCTCCTGTGCAGCTAAGCAGATGTTTGACGTGCTTTTTGGAACAAATCCTCTGATTCAACTGTGCCTCAGGCAGTTAGTGACTATCTTCACATGTCACAGTTCCTTAGAAATAAGAAGACATCCCCTAGTTGAAACATCTTGCATGTACAAAGGGAACACTTTTTTCTTTAAAGTGCCTTGCTAGCGAAGTCGGTATCATTTGACCCTCATGTATTCCAGCTCTCACCAGAAAGTTCATCATTCTAGGAGATGAGAAGAAATTCAACATCTCTAATTAGAATTTCTAAGCTGACTTGCTTACAAAAATTGCTGGGAACCCAAGTCGTGAAATGCTTTTGGTAATGTGTGTTACTGGTTTGTTTTGGGGTTTGTTCTTTGGTTTTGGTTGCTTTTTTGGTTTTGCCTTTTTAATTCTTTTACTTTTCTTAAGGAAGTTAATTCAAAGTGGGATTGAGGACTGATATCGCGTGAAGTTACCAAGTGGTACTCTTTGTCCTTTCCTCTTTGTTGAGAAAAGTAATAAAAAATATGCACACAATGAAACTGTAGACATGGGGTTTTTTGCATGTTGGTGGGGGGTTTTAGCATTAACAAAATTGATATTCCATATGAAAAATGTTGAGATTCCATTGTCTACAAAGGCATACATAATTGATAGCAAAATCTGAAAAAGCATCTTAAGAACACTAACAGCTCACCAAAAACTTTGTGTGCTTTTGGACTCTATATGTGACAGTATTCACACTGACATAGTTAACAGGCTTTTATCACATTTCATACAATTTAATTTATTCAGATAGTCTTTCCAGAGGCTAAGCTTATTTTTGGATGTGTTATTTTATGTAATTACTGCATTTCAAATAAATTTTGCTTTGCTTTCAGAAAGGTCATCACTTAGCATCTCAGTTCATATCCCTCTAAGCTTGAGTTTACAAAATCCCTACGCTTAGAGGACAACAGCCTAAGAACTTGAGCAGGCAGGATAAGTTTTCTCCTTTAAAAAATGTTATAGCAGAAAGCCCTGCACCAAAGTCAGGTGCTTATAAACTCTGCAAAGAGCAATTTGCCTTAGAACTCCGGCTAATGGTAATAGTACAAGTGCAGGTTGAAGGTGGGGTAGTTTCCTTCTCTGGGTTCAGAGTTACTGATTTCCTTCGCGTTATCTTCAGACATATTGCAATTTCCATAACTCAAAGTAATAAAAAAAAAAAAAAAAAAACAGCAACCCACAAACAGAAAACACAGGCTTGAAACAAGAAGGAATAAAAATGTTCTTTGTCTCCATTAGTTCATTTCTATCAATGGAAAGGCTTCTGTGTTTGAAGTGGTTCTTTGAATAAAGACTTGTGATTCTGCTGTAGGTTTTGGGTTGACTCCATACTGTGTATTTGCATACCAAAGTCCAAATGGGGATGACTGGGTTTCTCATTGTTGTTGTCTGACTTCTTAGCTGTTTTTGAAATAAGCATATAGATGCAATGCAAGATTCCGTACAGGTTTTCAGAAGTACTAATCTTTAAGATGGCATTTGTCATTTCCCTTCCCCGCTAAGCCCTCAAATTACTGAGATTTCCAAAACTACATATATATATATATTTATATATTTAAATGTAAGCTTCATAAATTCAAGAATGATTTCTTATTATAGCTGTCTCCCCGATTCAATAAAAAAAAAATCTTCAAGATACTGTAAATATCTTAGCTTTATGTAGAGATAGAAATGTCTATCAAATTCTGTTGTATATGGAATAATTGCTGGGCTATTTTTCTTTCAGAGAAGGTGCTATCTTCTGTTATGACATTCCTGTTTCATATTTGTGCTCTTGAAGGCTAAATTTAGTTGTAAATTTAGTATGCTCGTGAGGTTTTTCCTGTGTACAGGCCAACAGCTAACTTTAGAAGGTTATTACAGGTGAAATAAGATAAAACAGGGTGGTTTTAACATGGATAAAAGTGGGGGGTTTTAATTTTTGGCTTTACTTCTAAGCATTATTTCACTTCTTTCCAATGTGGTGTTTGGGAAGAAAAATCTGATTGTTCTTATATTTCCGTCTATTTTAAGTAAACCTTAAAATACTTCCAATTCCTTGTTTTCTGCAGGTTCTGTGGACCTTTCTCCTCTGTTCTCCTTCTGCCATCAGTACCAGCACAGTCTTAATCCAGTAAACTTCTTGTCACCCAGGGTGGGGATGGAGGAAAGAGTAGTTACCATTAATTTACAGTACAAAAACCTGTAAGGTTGTGGAAGCACATGTTAGTGCAGCTCAGCTGCCACTCTGCAAGGCCATGTAGTTCTTGCTGTAGTACTTGTACCCTGCCGTAACTCTTACTGTTTCTGACATAGCACTAACTACTCACACCAAGCTTGTTGAGAAGCAGTACTGCATGAAAATTACTAAAATTTCAGGAATCCAAGTGATGAGAAGCATGGTAGAAATATAGGAGTGTAAGTCTTCACTGTGCAGAGAGACCCTGTTTTCTCCTTTTTGACTTTGCTTCCCATGGCTTACGTCGGTATCTTTTCTGTTGTCTTCTGTCTCCCATGCTGTTTTCAAGGTGCCTGTGGCAGAATTGTACAACATAGACAATTGGCACAAACCTGTGGCAATAATTTTTACTTTCTCATTCCCTGCTACTGCTTTCCTAGACTTTTTTGCCATGTTAGTGCACGTTCTGAGGCTTTTCTCTTTCATGTTTCTTGGAGTCTCAAAGAAACAATCTGCTTGTTGCTGTTGGCTCCAAAACCAGGTGCAAGGAACTCAGCCTCTGACAACAGAAGTCTTCTGGGTTTCAACTAAAACGGGTGGTTATTGCCTTTATATTATTAAATCCTTTCCCTCCAGGTTCCTTTTCAACTTCTGCCACTTTCCTTGGACCCCACAGATCTTTTCTTGACGTTTCATTGACCTGGCTGCTTTGCTGTCTGCCGTTGACTTCAAGTGTTGGAAGTAGTAAATGGTGGGACACTAATGGGGATGTGTTTAACATAGTCTGGTACTTGTTATCCATTGCTGTATATTGCTTTGCTTTTTCTTGTGGTTAGACAAAATGCTTATGATGCACGTCTTGCACGCTGTTCTAGGAACAGAAGTGCCGGAGGACTGGAGGAAAGCCAGTATCACTCCAATCTTCAAAAAGGGCAAGAAGGAGGACCCAGGAAACTACAGGCCAGTCAGCCTCATCTCTGTTCCTGGAAAGGTGATGGAACAGCTCGTTCTGGATGTCAGCTTTAAGTATGTGGAGTAAAAGAAGGTTGTTGGGAGTGGTCAACATGGGGGAATTATGCTTGACCAATCTGATAGCCTTCTATGATGGCATGCCTTCTATGACTGGCATGTGGGCAGTGAGATAGATTGAGAACTGGCTTAGTGGTAGAGCTCAGAGAGTTGTGATCAGCAGCGCAGAGTCCAGTCTTGTTCAACATATTCATCAGTGACCTGGGTGAGGGGACAGAGTGTATCCTCAGTAAGTTTGCTGATGATACGAAACTGGGAGGAGCAGCTGACACACCAGAATGCTGTGCTGCCAAACAGCGAGACGTGGACAGGCTGGAGAGTTGGGTGGAGAGGAACCTAATGAAGTTCAACAAAGGCAAGTGTAGGGTCCTGCACCTGGGGAGGAATAACTCCATGTACCAGTACAGGTTAGGGGCTGACCTGCTGGAAGGCAGTTCTGTAGAGAGAAACCTGGGAATACTGGTGGACAACAAGCTAACCATGAGGCAGGAGTGTGCCCTTGTGGCCCAGAAGGCAAATGATCTCTGGGGTGCATCAAAAAGAGTGTGACCAGCAGGTCAAGGGAGGTCATCCACCCCCTCTGCTCTGCCCTGGTGAGGCCACATCTGGAGTACTGGGCCCAGTTCTGGGCTCTCCAGTTCAAGAAGGAAGGGGAACTACTGGAAAGAGTCCAGTGGAGGGCTATGAAGATGATCAAGGGGCTGGAGCACCTCTTTTATGAGGAAAGGCTGAGAGACCTGAGTCTCTTTAGCATGGAGAAGACTGAGATGGGACCTCATCAATGCTTATCAATATCTAAAGAGTGGGTGTCAAGAGGATGGGGCCAGATGACAGGTGGTGCCTGGTGACAGGACAAAGGGCTATGGGCACAAACTGGAACAGAGGAAGTTCCATCTGAACATGAGAAAAAACTTCTTTACTTTGAAGATGCCAGAGCACTGGAACAGGCTGTCCAGAGAGGTTGTGGAATCTCCTTCTCTGGAGATTCTCAAAATCCTCCTGGATGTGTTCCTGTCCAGCCTGCTCTAAGTAAACCTGTTTTTCCAGGGGGTTTGGACTAGATGATCTCTGAAGGTTCCTTCCAGCCCCTACAATTCTGTGAATTCCAGGTACCAGATGAATCCCAAGGCTGGAGCTGGCTACCACAGTACCACGATGTTACACATTTGTGAAACCAAAATGACACTCATCTCTTCAGTTGTAATGCTGAATTGAAATCTCTTGTTCAGGCTCTTTACCCAATACTCCACTGTCTTGCTTTTCAGGTTTCTCTTTCCCATTAGATGTTACTTTTTAACCTTTCTTGACTACAGTAATTCTCATGTTTATGAATGTTCTTAATCATAACTTTGAATGTTCTCTGTTCATACAAGCTCTTTAGCATTAATGTTGATGCTATAGCCACGAGTATTTGCAAATCAGCTATGCTTTAAGGTTTTCTTGTGCTGTTTCTGAACTTTTTTTTAAAGTGAAAGTGAAGACTGAATTACTGTCTGAGGCTCATAGAAGGTATTTGTTATTGTCTTTTCTTCTTTTTGGTAATCAAAAAACCCCCAAACCACCTTCCACCAGTATACTTCAAAGCTTATACATGCATGGCCAACATATATATGAAATATGTACGTAAGGCTTTGTCTCCACTTTATCATCAATCTCCTTTGAAACTGTACTTTTGATGTTCAGGTTCTCATAATGCCACTGTGCTTTATTTAATCTG
Organism: Gallinago jamesoni; assembly: GCA_025769975.1. Lineage (NCBI taxonomy): Eukaryota > Metazoa > Chordata > Aves > Charadriiformes > Scolopacidae > Gallinago > Gallinago jamesoni. Next base: position 95,386,656 of record JAOQGH010000023.1, on the reverse strand, counting down.
TTCATATTCAGCAGAATTTTGATTATATCAGAATTAGTTATAACTTTTAAGTAAAAAGCTTTATTTATTCTTTATTACACCTTGCTCAGATAATTTCGCCAAATGTTCAGCCAACACATTATTACAGTTAGTCAGAATGTAAATTAGAGGCTGACGCACTTGCCTCATCAGCTTACAAATTAAGCAGTTAATCAATTTTGGTGTGATATTCCCCCATGGGGTTTGTCTTGCTGACTCACATATGCTCAATATCTTCTCCTTTCAACAACAAGCAGGAGTGCAAATGATGCTTGCTCCCAGCTGAGCATTCACTGGTCATGGCATTCCAAATCCATCAGTCAGTATATCCTCCTGATAGATATTATTGTCTTATTGCTCCTGGTTACCTCTTTCCTGAGCATTACTTGAATACAAAACAGACAATTATATATGCATACTTAACAGCTAATAGCGAAGACAGTCCTACAGGATTATTTCTTATGTTATTGAAGGGGTAAACTGAACAGGGAACTTCTGCTTATTTCTAAAGATTTCATACAGTGTTTTTATTAAAAAGCAGATATTTCTGTAACATCTGTTCAATAGACTTGCAATATTAAATCAGTTTTTAAGACAATGATTCTATAGTTCAAATCCTAAGGTAAGCTTGAGGCAGAGGAGGACAATTAGATAGGTGAACAGAAGTTTAAGCCATTTTTGATGGCACACAAATTCCACTTTTGGTTTTGTTTGTGTATACAGTGATTAAAGTGAAACAAGATTTTTGTCTCTAACATTCACAATCTTTATGAATTGTATTTTGGGACAGACACCACCATTTCATAGTGCAAATTTCCATGTACTTCTGTGGAGTTTTTTTTAAATAAAAAAAGAGTAAATAACTGGTTTTGAATTGTCTTTGACAGTTGTGCAATTTTCTACTATATTTTTTTTTTAGTGGAAAAGCATTATGTTCTTTGCCTTTGGACAAAGTTTTATGAAACTTATTTAAATAAAATTTAACAGTAAGAGTGAAGCCTCACCCTTGCTATATAACTAACCGTTAGATATTTTAGTGTTCATTTTTGTCTGTGTCCTTATTTAATCTTGAATTCTGTCAAAAAATCTTGAGTGTGGCATAGCCGAAGAGGGAGAGTCAAACCTTCCCCTTTCTGCAGTGATAAAAATAGTAGATTTATTTTTCTATGGCTCTGGCAATCTTAGCAAAATGGGAGTCCAGCCAGGCTTTATCAAGCATCATTTTATACATAATTAAGGTCAAGGTGTGGGCTTGTTGTTTGTTGGTGTTGTGTTATATTTTTTTTAATAAGTCATCAGTTCCTGAAGATCCTGGAAGTGTTCCAGCCCAGGCTGGCTGGGGCTTTGAGCAACCTGCCCATGGCAGGGGGGGTGGAACTCAATGATTTTTAAGGTTCCCTTCCAACTCTAACCATTCTATGATTCTGTCCCTGTAGGCATCCTGCCAGTCCCATAGTATCTCCATAACATTATAGAAGTAAATAAAGGAACTCAAAATGGGCCACTATGGAAGGAATCATACAGTAGCAACTTTGAGTAACTGTGTTGGTTTTCAGCAATGAAAGTGTTTAATCAGCTCTCTTGTTAATCCCGTCCTTTGTTATCAAAACGTTTCTGTGTCGTGCCAATTCAAGTAACTTCAATTTTTACCTGCTGCTGTCTAAATTAAAATCTGGGTGTAAGTCATCTTAGTTGCAACCCTTTGCTATAGGATGTAGCTTTGAGTTCTTTGGTTGTCAGTGTGTTCCACCTCTTCCTTTTTTTTCCTTCCCACCTCCTCCCTCTGTAGCTCTACTGTGCTTTAGAGATATCACCCATTTCTTAGTCTGCTTCTGAAAGTGCACAAATCTGGCTCCATGCAAAACAACTGGCAGAATGTTGTCAAATCTTCCTGCTGTTTCTTAGTCCAGAAAAATAATCCTGCATTGCTTCAGTCTGTGGCAGGAAGGGAAAAAGCAAGGGACAATGGAGGTGTGAATTCCTGTAGATACCTAGGGGATGCAGAAGAATATTGATGTAGGAAACAAATAATACAGGGAGAAAGTGAAGTTTCTGCTGTTATTTTGAAGACGGGAAGTTAGGTTGTTCTCATGCTTAGTGCTGCAGTGTACAGTTACATGAGCAATCTCTGTATCTCTTCTATCCCTTGGTAATAAAGGAACACCACAACATGTGCACAAAAAAATACCCTTCCAGAGGGATTGGAGTCAAAATATATAATCTTCAGTTTGCTCAAGTAATTCTATTTTTCTGTGTAACATTTGCATTTGGAAATACAATGTTTAGAATCATAGTGCAGATAAATCATAGCAGAGGCATCTTCAACTAGATCAGGTTGCTCAAGCCCAGTCCAAACCTTGAATGTTTCCAGAAATGGGGTATCTACCACCTTCCTCTCTGGGCAACCTGTTTGCAAAAACACTGTTGTTGTCATAAAATATTTCTTCCTAATTTGTTTCTAAATAATAACAGGATAAAAATAAGCCAGGTGGGAAAATCATGGAGTCAGCCTAGGTGTCCTGTGAAACTTTGAAAGTAAACACTGAGAAGGGTTATTTTGACATCCTCCCTCCTGCGCCAAGGTGAGACCAAAACCTGATTTTGAAACCAATTACATTGAGAATTGAAGAGACAGTGAGGTAGTAACTGTTACTTTTGGTAGCTCATAAAGTTCAGCTTTGAATTGTCTTCAATTAAATAGTAACTACTACCTGCAGGTGAACTTTCACATACTTTTTTCTGGTAACAATCAAATCTTTCAGAAGCAATTCTTTATCTGAAAATGCATATGAAAACTGTAAAGTAATTTATTTTTTTTAAACTCATTTTTTCTTGTTTGCAGACACTTAGGTCTGAAAACATCTCGTCCTTTCTCAGTGGATTTAGCTACTGTTTCTGAAAGATGAGCTGCTTTTTTTTCCTTTTTAATAGCAAGAAGAATGAATTGGAGATGGTCCTCCAAATTCTGCAGTTGGCCAAAGAGAAGCAAAGGGGAGGAAGGAATGTGTGCAAAGATAAGGAAGAGGGGAGTGAGAGGAGCACAGAAGTTTATTTTACTTCTGTGTAATCTAGAAGCTGGATAATACTTGGGTTTGCTCCGTAATGTGTTTTTATCTCTAATGTTTTTTATCTCCACATGTCTTATTTTCATTGTCTTGATCACTTTGCTGGGAGTCCTGCCTGGTCAGGTGTGTAACTGTCCATTTTACTGTGGTTAAAATGGAGCATACCTTCCACTTTAATCTTATTAAGCCATAGGAATAATTAAGTATCAGGGAATGTGTAGATTGGGTAGGTGACCCTCTCCAAAATCAAGACTTCAAGCTTATAAAATATCGTAAGTGAAAATTACATACAAAAGTGTTCACCTGGTTATGCAAATGGATATGCACTATGTGTTACAATATTAATTGTGAATTATAAGTTATAATACAGTAAACCTGTATTATTCATGCCTTCTTGAGAAGAATAGTGTTGCAATATGCTTTTTTGTAACTGCCTTAATGTATCTCCATATGAAAGCAAAAATTTTCCTATTTTTCTCTTGCGACACGCTGGCAACGTTTTCCCTCTGACCTTGAAGATGCAATGTCAAGTACAAACAACAGAAGTAATGGGGACGTTTGCTCCAGCCCAGTTTGTTACTCTGCCTGTTCATGTCTAGTATGGGCTGTGCTGGCCTCTCTTCGTGCTGTGTCCCCGTGGCTGAGTTCCAGCCTGGTGAACCAAGGAAGAAAGGCACGTTCAAAACTCCTGCAAACTGACTCTGCTGTTTTGGCTGGGGCAGAATTAATATGCTGCGTAGTAGGTAGTATGGGGCTGTGTTTTACATTTGTGCTGGAAACAGTGCTGGTAACACAGAGACCTTTCAGATATTCCTGCGGAGTACTTACAGAGTCGAGGCCTTTTCTGTTTCTCATCCCACCCCACCAGCGAGTTGGCTGGGAGTGCACAAGGAGCTGCGAGGGGACACAGCTGGGATAGCTGACCCCAACTGACCCGAGGGATATCCCACACCATATGATGTTGTGCTCAGCCATAAATCAGGGAGGAGATTGTCCAGGGGGCTGCTGCTCGGGGACTGGCTGGGCATCGGTTGGTGGTGAGCAGTTGTTTTCATTTGAATCACTTGTTTTCCTTGGGTTTTATTTTGGCTCTTTCATTACGGTTTGTTATTGTTGTTGTTATTACTTTATTTCAATTATTGCACTGTTCTTACCTTAAACCCATGAGTTTTCTCACTGTTACATTTCCACTTCTCTTCCCCCCCTCCTGCTGTGGTGGGAGTGAGCGAGCAACTTTATGCTGCTTAGTTGCCAGCTGGGGTTAAACCACAGCACTGACTTACAGTTTTAGTGCTGTAATACTCGGAGACAATTGCATGTGCCAGTAGCTATTTCTGAAGGTCCTGGGCTCTTAGAGTTTAGAGCTTCACCTTCCTGTGTCCTTTCACACACTGGGGACTTGGCCATCATCTTAGCTTTCTGAAAACAGATGGGATGATTAGGATAGAATTAGCACGTCTTTTCTCTGTTACTGGGGTGCAGTTTATAATTTGTTGCATTTTATGCATTTATTTCTTTCTGTTCCCGGAGAGGCTTGTATTTCTGCATTTCTGATGTCCGTTGTCACTTCAGACTCTCTGGTGCTATACCTCCTGCGCTTTCACCAAAGCCAAATGTTGCTTCAAGCTTTCTCAGGGGAAGCTAGTTCAGAGACTCAGCTGTGAAAATCTCTCTTGTTCTAGTAATCTTTCATCTTGCTTGGAAAACATACCGGAGGAATATACTTCACTGTGAAAAGTGGAGGTGTAATTCTTATTCTAGTCAATGGAGCCTGGACAGAAACTTGGCTGACTTGCTGCTAAATGTTTCACTTAGTCTGAGCTGAATTGCTCTCCAAGTTTCATTGATTTAATCTCAAAATGTATTTAGTCCTCACCTTCATGGCTGTTGGTGGGAACGTTGCCCAGAGTGAAGAGGTGAATGAATGTTCAAGGAACACCAATTAAAAAACTAGGGCACTTTTGACAGAAAGTTGTTTCTTTATGCACAGTTTTTTCTATGCTTTTGTGAATTTAAGAGCAATGGAATTGTATGGAAATACTGTTGCTAGTTGTTTTCAGAAACGAGACGTGAGGTTAGATGCATCTTTAGTCTGACAATATATTCATGTATTAGTGGGACAATCTGTTGCTGTGATAAACTTGGAAATGGTGGCTGTAGATGTGTCCAGACAGGAAAACAAGAAAAAAGTTAAATGATAACTTTGAAGGGGTTTTAGTCGATGTAAGAATCAAGACTAACATATCTTTTTATCTGCACTAAGGCCTCTCTTTGCAAATTTACAGGTGAAACATAATTATTCATCTGTAAAGTGATATTTATATCTCTGCTTTGAGGAGAGAGTAAGAAGGCTGAGACTCCTGAAGGAGAGGAGGAGGCTGGAGGGCTGTGGCTATTTATAAAAGCATGAAGATAGTGGATAAGTTGAATAATGTAGTTGTTCACTAGATTTCATGAGACTTGAACTAGCAGACATTCACTGTAACTGGTAGATTAGTTTAAAATAGATCAAGTATTTTTGAGCTGCTGCTGCATGAATTCTGGAGGCGAAGATTATCAGCAGGTTTGAAAAATTCACATGCAAGAAGCCCATAAATAAATAGTGGTAGGAACAACTGAGGAGGTATCTCCATCATCCTTGCTGTTACCAATGTGGACTCTGAGGAAGTAGAAGGGGAGCAGGTTGTAGAAAAGAAACCGGGCTTATGTGCTTTTCCTAAGCAGCATCTTCCATTACAGCCATCAGAGACCAACTGTGGGTCTGATGCAGATCATTTCTATTTGCTGTTTCCCCATTTGGTGGTTTACTCTTTATTTGTGAAGAATCACTTTACCCATACAAATTACAGTATTTTATTTTTAGATGAGCTATCCTAAACTGACCATAGATATAATTTCTTACTTCTTTCATGTTTTACAGTGAATAACCCTATACCTTCCAACCTGAAGTCAGAAGCTAAAAAGGCAGCTAAAATATTACGAGAATTCACAGAAATAACTTCCAGAAATGGACCTGACAAAATCATACCTCGTGAGTAAAGAGAATGTTTTGATTCAGCTAAAACCTCCAACATTCCCCTGTGTTGCACTCATGCTCTCGTTACCAACTCCCTCCATTTTGACTGATCATAACTTAGGAAGGAATGAAGATCTGGAGTGCCATAACCTTTGTGAAAACCTTTTGGAAGTTCAGGGATTTATTTGGCTGTTTTCTAGGCAGACATTACTCACTGGGAGAAATCTTTTGCATGTTCACAACCACAGGATATCTGCAGAGGAAGACTTCCCTCTGGGCTGGATGGACTGTCTAATGCTCACCCTGTGAATGTCTGTTCTTAAGGGAGAACCTGGAATATTACCTTTATCTGTGTTTATTAGAATTATTTAGATGAAAATAAGTTGAAGGAAAGAAATCAGAGTGTGTTTCTCCTTTGATACTGATTAAGCACTCTTATTTGCTGCTGTCCTCTTTATTTTTGCAATTGTTATTTTGTGTTTCTCCTAGTTCCTTCCATTAATCTGGTGTTGCTGGTTGTGGCTTTGAATTTATAACTACAGTGTTCCAGAAGGTCTGTAATAAGAATTGCAGGATGATGACACTTTATTTGCCACAAACACTGTCTAATAATACAAGCTAATTAGGCTGCTGTGTGTCACTGTGATTTAAATTCAGATTCCTGTCCTTCAGAAATCTGTAGAGATGTGGATGTCAACTATTCGCTGTCTCTTGCTAAGGGTACTCACTCAAAGGCACTCAGTGTTCGTGGCGGTATGCAGGCTAATTCTGTATGAGCTAATCAGGATGGGTGAAGCAGTTGTGGCAGCGTAGAAATCGGCAGAGGCTGATGTGACCCATGACTCGCTTTGGTTGATGATATAGTGGAGGCGTCATTATCAGTTCAGTGATTTTTGCAGTTTTCTTTAAACTTTGGCTTTGATTATTCAATCCTGTGTGTTCAAAATTGTTAAATGTAGAGATTTATTTTTCTCTTCTCTTAGAACTTCTCTTACAAATCTTAAATAAATGATTTTGCCGTTTCAGCTCATGTAATAGCTAAAGCCAAAGGCCTTGCAGTTTTGTCTGTTATCAAAGCTGGATTTTTGGTGACTGCTCGAGGCGGAAGTGGAATTGTATTGGCTCGTCTTCCTAATGGAAGTAAGTGGATATTTTACCTTTGTACTTCATGGGAGAATTAAAAAAAATATATTTTCTTTGTTATTTCTTTTTGTACATAAAGCACAAGATGTGTGAGGAGTCAAGGCAGTAGATGACAATGTTTAGTTTGAAAGCTGTTTTCAAAATTTTGTACCTACTTTTGACCAGATGTAAATGCTTTAAGTATCTTTGTACAAAAGGATGAAATATAAAAGTGTATAGTTTAAAACTCATTAAAAGAATGAATTATATGCAATTATAGATAACTGTGTGATAAACAATTTGTAACAAAGATTTGTTTAGATCACGAGGGTTTGTGTTTCTTAAATTCCTTCCTGGGAGCTAAACCAGTATAAATCCATTGGTGGTTTTGAACATGGTTTTAAGTAGAGAATTAGTTAGTGTTTTTTAACTCTAATAATAAAATGAGTATTTCCTATAACATGTGATAAAAATCTGTAAATTTGTCTTGTTTTGCATGACAGCCTGGTCTGCTCCTTCTGCGATAGGAATTGCTGGCCTTGGTGGTGGATTTGAAATTGGAATTGAGGTATAATTTTGCATTTCAAATATTGATGGTAACTTTTTTTGCAAGAAATTAAAATGCATTGACAAAGATCTGAATGTTAGTGAGATACTAGAATCTATTTTTCCGTGTAAAAAAGCAATTATAAAATTCATTTATACAAGACAAACAAAATAGGGGATTTGGTCCTGTCAATCTAATTGCTTGGAGAGATTTAAATGAAAATAAGTGACATAAAAGCTATTTCCTTGATTTCTCACTTCTAGCAGACTGAATTTTTCCCTTATGGAAAGCTTCCTGTCAGTGTTCACATATAAGCCAATTGGAGTTAATTAAAAGAATCCCATACTTAATACTGTATCAAATGCTTTGTTGAAGAGCACAAGGACTCCATCTGATCAGAAACAGTGAAAAGAATAGAATGTAGAGTGAAATGGAGTCTGACTGATGTTACCATAGTTCATGAATTTCCCACTTCACCCTTCAGTTTGGAAGCAGCAAAACTGATGGTGCTCCTCTGAAGGGACGCTACAGAAAATGAGCCAGTTTCCAGCCAGCAGAAAGGGTTAAGTAAGGGACTCTCAGCATGTTCAGAGAAGTCACGTTGATCTGAGTCCTGACAACTCTCTGCCGCTGCTTCCCCGTCTCTTATTCCTCACAGCTCTTTCACTCTTGCTTGTTTCTGTCTTTCCTCCTTTTCCCCACCCCAGCCTCTAGTCCTGCCCTCGTTTCTTTCTGTTTAGCTTCTGTTCTGCTGATTCCCAAAGAAAATCAAAGTAACAGTATGCTGCCAACAAGATCTATTACTATGGGTGTTGTCCTCTTCTGAAGAGGCCAGGCACAGCTGATCTGGGTGGTCCAGTCCAGCCCCCAGTGTATCTCCTACAGGTACCCAGCTTATCCCTGTCCTGACAGCCAGTCAGCCAGCACTCTTGTAATGAGCAACAGATCAATATTTTATTGTATCCTCATTGTTCACTATCCGATCTCAGACATTATTAGTGTGTACTTTTTAAAGGACACTGTGGATACAAAATCATTAATTTTTTGTAAGGGTTTTCTTTTGGTTTTCATGACAACAGGATCTAAATGCATTACAGAACATTGAGTTTGAGCCTCTGTGTTTGCGTTTTGGTTTTGGGGCTTGGGTGGTTTTTTTGCTCTTATGACAATGAAATAAACTTCTCACATGTTTTGATTAATCTATGAAACTTTTCCCTTAATTATCTCCATATGATATTTTAGATAATGTAATCATTTCCTATCAATACTTACTCAAATAATTCAATACAGAAGCTACTTGTGAGAGGATGTTTTGTCTGAAAAATATTGTGCCCTTCATTTGAAATTTTAGTCAGCCTACAAAATACCGTTTCCCCTACTGGCATTGTTGTAACAAGTTCTTAATTCTAGAGATGCTATTCAGAAATACGTAAGTGTCTTAGGACCCCACAGTCCAATTTCAGCATTCTTTTAGTCATATATAAACTTGAACCTTGTAGAAATTGGTTGAATTTTATTCCTATAGGAGATATTATAGTTGGCACAGTTGTAGTGGTGCTTATGGGTGGTTTTAAACAATAAGAAGGAAATTGCAAACTTCAGAAGTCATAGTATTTGCATGTTTTTCCAAGTGAAACAACTTGGCACCTCAAATTAAAGACCGATTTTAAAATTCATTTAGATACTTTCCTTGAAGGTTTTCTCGGTATGGATTCCTCTAGCATTAGATGTGGATTCGTCCTCTTAATGGGTAAGAGGATGTAGCAGCAGCCTGAATGATGATGTTCTCTCTCCATCCCTGGATGATTCAGAAACTACTGATATCAGCCATCTTTCGTTTGGGATGGGGTGGAGGTTACCAGAGGGCTAAGAACAAAGGCCTCTCTTACGCTGTGTGTGATACTTCTGGGCCAACCTTGTTTTGCAAATAATCTGGTATTTCCTCTTGTATTCCCTGCTGTCACTGTTTGGAATTTGGGGTAAGTTGCAAGTTTTTTCTGAACCTGGCTTTCAGTCAAGTCCATCAGATGAAATATCAGGCACGATAGTCCTTGAGTAGTCAGGATACCTGTTGGAAAGATAATCCATCGCAGCAAGCTACAAAAGTATCATCTACTCTGTTGGACAGGCCTGGTACTGCTTCAGTATTGTTTTTTTAAATACATGTAGTATATTTACTGAGCTTTCAGGTAAGATAGAGTGATCTTTATAGGATCATGCTTGCGTTTGGATGACTTTTTCCTTCTTTAATATACTTCCTAGTATGGGAAATGAGGTATAGGAGACTTTCATTGAAATTTGTTAAATTGAAGAGGGTTGTAGTTTTACAGTACTGGTGGTAAAAGGCATCAATTTAAATAGTAGTAGAAGTTCTTTAATAAGTGCATTTTGTATCACCATCCAGACAAATAAAGTCTTTTAAAAATAGTGATTTTCTTTTTTTTCCATCTTGTATTTGAAGCTTTCAAAAATACTTTGTTAGCTCTTCAGTTATTTAGATTAATAGTTTCTTGAAGAAAATGCCTACATCTCATATATTCAAGTGTTAAAAAAATTGGATATTAATTCATATTAAAACCTTAATTTTCTATCAAGAAAATAAAATTTTGTCAATAACAGGAAAACGTATATATTTTTTGCTGTTTATTTGCACAGTAATTTTGTTTGCTAATTTCTGTCTTGCTGTTATTAATTCAATTATGGAAGGATCAAAATTATTTTCTTGATCTCATCTCTTTTCACATCTCAAAATGCCTTCATAATTGTTTGCAAAAGCCATAGAAAAATACAATTTGCTAATTAGGAATTTTTTAATTAAACTAGGGTTTCTGTTACACCTGGTGTTTATCACATACTGACCATATCAGCACTTGGGAAAAAATCAGTCAAATTTGATTAAAACAGTAGATGGGAGGATTTTCAGTTTCAAAATACCTTGCAGAAAAAGAATCAAATTTGAAAATTAGTTCAAAAGAATCCCTTACAAGAAAGGAAATAATTCTGAGAGAAAAATTGACACGAATTAAAACCTTGATAAATCTGGAGCTAGTTTTCATTTGTGAAAGGGACTATCTTCAATACTCCTACCTGTTTTCCTGCAGAATGGGAAATACTTCTCCCATGCTGTTCTTTCTTCTTAAAAAGCATAGTCCTTTTATTTGCTATGTTGTAGGTTTCAGACTTAGTGATAATTTTGAATCATGAAAGAGCAGTGGAAGCTTTTGCCAAAGGAGGGAATCTTACACTTGGAGGAAATCTTACTGTGGCAATCGGACCTCTGGGGAGGTGAGTAAAATGGCTTCCTTATAGGGGGTAGATTTAAACATAGGGTAGAATTAAATATTGCAGCTAGCTGTAAAAACTATATATAAATGTTGACATAGCTTTTTTTGATATGTTACATAATAACCTGGGCAACCTGTATTTTGACTGCACCTTATTGTTCTTGTAGTGTTAGGAATTTTTAGTAACTTGATGCTTTTTTTTTTTTGCTTTGCTTTTTTTTTTTTTCCTCCCTTTCCTGATAAAGGCATTTATTGTTAGAAGGAAAGGGTTCTGAGATTTATTCTCTTTTCTCAGAAGTCTGCTTGGCTCAATAAAGAGCACAGGTGCTACTGTGCCTGACTGAACTATTATTTTAATTAACCTATGGGTCTGTGCTTTCTGTCACCACAGGTCTGCCTGACAGTAAATAGAAAATACACCAAATAATTACTTTTAAACCTTAAGTGGCTAAGCCAGTTTACTTTGAAGGATGAGATGATACAATCACAGAATAACTTAACTTGTAAGATCTCTGATTCAACCTCCTACTCAAAGTAAGGTCTGTTAAGACTTCAGATCTTTATTTCAGTTGGGTCTTGAAAAAAATCCAAAGATGGAGACTGCTTAAGCTCTATGGGCAACCTGCTCTACTGTTCAGCTGTCCTCATGGTGACAGGTTTTGCATTCCAATCACAACATTTCTTGTTTTTATTTATGTCAATAACTTTTTATCCTTCTGCCATACACTGCTATAAAGAGGCTGGCTTCATGTTCTTGATTGCCTCTTCAGAGGTATTTGAAGGCTGCTGTTAGGCTCTCTTCTCCAGGCTTACCAAGCCCAGTTGCCTCAGACTGTGCTCATGGGATATTTGCCTCACTATGCCTTTTTTTTTTATGATGAAGTTTTAACTGACTTTTTTTTTGTCTTTTCTGACAAAATAAAAAGGATAAGATGATACCTATCCCACAGATGAGAAAGATCTGTGAATGAGGGGAGGGCAGTGAATGTCATCTGCCTTGCAGAAGCATTCAACGTGCTGTCCTGCAAAATCTCTGCGTCCAAGCTGGGACATTATGGCCTAGGTGTCAGGGCAGGACAGGATAGCAAATAGGTGAAAAACCAGATCATCAGGCTTGAAGAACAGTGGTAAATGATTCATGTTATCCTCAGAAATTAGGTTTCTGTGGAATTCCTCATGAGACTATTCTGGGACCTCTCCTGCTTGATATTTTTATCAGTGACCTGGAGGAGCAGATGCAAAATATCCTCGTCAAGTTTGTGGATGACACCAAATCATGGGGTGCAGCCAGTACACTTCAGGGTAGGGCTGCCATTCAGAGTGATGGACCTAGAGAGCGAAAAGATCCAACAGGAAAACTCATGAAATTAAACAAGGAAAAATGCTAGATTCTACACCCTTGGTTGGATGAACCCACTGCAGTTATGGAGGCAGGAGAAGGTGCTGGGGTCCTGATGGACAATAATATTTGGATATATTGAATAGATTCTAAGTCACCACAAACATAATCAGATCATTTTAAAACATGATTCAAACATCGTTAATAATTTTCAGACTTTGGAATGCAAGAGGAGGTCTAAAGTGTAGCATTCAGATGAGACAACATTGTTCTGTGATTCAGAGGATACTCTATCAAGCGATGTAATTACTTTGTACTTGGTCCTGCCTGAAGTAAGAACTGAAAATGGATTTCAATTCTGACCCTTTTGAATATATTCAGTAAAGTTTGTAAGAACAGAGGGAAGTGAAGTTCTTGCTGACTTTTGGTGGGATTAAAATAGAAAGACAGTTGCTGTTCATGTTGCAAAGCCATATTGAAGAATGTCAACCAAAATTTTTTTCCTTCTAGAAACTTAGAAGGGGATGTTGCCCTGAGAAGCTCTGCTGCTGTCTACACATACTGCAAATCTAGAGGACTGTTTGCAGGTGTATCTCTGGAAGGAACCTGTTTAATTGAAAGAAAAGAAACAAATCGCAAGTAAGTTCTCCTCAAATCTAGAAGATTTGGTGAAGGCATAGTGACAAAATGAACTAGGACACATTCAATTTGGAAAAAGAGTTTGTTGTGAAAACGTACGTTACTGAATTTAGAGTTGCTTGAGGACCAAGGGTTTTTTCAATTTAAACATCTTGCAATGGGTATTGAGATGATGCTGAATATTTGGAGATTCTATATCTGTGGCAGGTTGACCTTGAATAGCCACCAGATGCCAGCCAAGCTACTCTGTCACTCCTCCTCAGCAGGATGGGAGGAGAAAAAATATGATGACAAGCTTATGGGTTGAGATAAAGGCAGGAAGATCACTTACCAGTTACTGTCTAAGGCAAAAAAAAACCCCTCAATTTGGGAATATTAATTTGATTTATTGCTAGTTAATAACAGAGTAGGATACTGAGAAATAAGAACTGATAAAAAATAAATAACCACCTTCACCCCAACCCTCCCATCTTTGTGGGCTTAACTTCATTCCCAGCTACTCCACCTCCTTCCCCTGAGCAGTGCAGGCAGATGGGGAGTGGGGGTTGTGGTCAGTTCATCACACCTTGTCTCTGTCACTCTTTCTTCCTCACACTCTTCCATTGCTTCAGCGTGGGATCCCTCCCACTGAGAAGACACAGACTTCTCCTACACGAGCCCTTCCCAAAGCCTGCAGTTCTTCACAAACTGTTTCAGCGAGGGTCCTTTCCATGAGGTGCAGTCCTTCAGGAATGGGCTGCTCCATCATGAGTCCCTCACTGGATTATAGGTCCTGCCAGCAAACCTGCTCCAACATGGTCTCGTCTCTCCACGGGTCCACAGGTCCTGCCCAGCAGTCTGCTCCAGCACAGCCTCTCCATGGGGTCACAGCCTCTTTCAGGCATGTCCACCTGGTCCAGTGTGGGGTCCACCATGGGCTGCAGGTGGATATCTGCTCCACCACACACCTCCATGGGCTGCAGGGGTCTAGCCTGCCTCAACATGGTCTTCACCATGGGCTGCAGGGGAATCTCTGCTCTGGTGCCTGGAGCACTTCCTCCCCTTCCTTCTCCACTGACATTGGTGTCTGCAGAGTTGTTTCTCTCACATACTGTCATTCCTCTCTTCCAATTGATGTTGGGCAACTATTTTTACCCTTAAGTATGTTGTCAGAGAGGCTCTACCAGCATTGCTGATGGGGTTGGCCTTGGCCAGCAGCGGGTCCATCTTGGAGCCAGCTGGAACTGCCTCTGACATGGGGGTAGCTTCTTGCATCTTCTCACAGAAGCCACCCTTGCAGTCCCACCCCTTACCAAAACCCAGCATGATGGGTTGTAGAAGATAGATATTGAGATATTTACTGTGTAATGAGAAATATTATCTGGTTTGGAGTGTCACTGACTTAAAGAAAATACCCAACTTATAGAATGCTGCTTCCTTTGTGCAGCCTGTTAAGTTTAAAATCCAGGGTACCTCTGAGTGGCTTACACTTGCATGTTCTGTGTTTATCAAAAATCTGATTCTGCTAATGTCAGCAGAGACTAATACTGATTCTAATGACAGAATGCCAGTAACTTTAGCAATCTTCATTCATAAAATTGAGGTTCCAATGCATTAAGGAGTTTTACTACATCATTAAGAAATCTATTACAATGTTTTGTGAAAGTGATGTGTGTTCCTTCGTTTTGCTGTGTCAGTGGCTTTCAAATGATCTAGCTGATGCGTACCATGTGACCAGGAACAGAATATTACTCGTGAAGATCATTTTGAAATAAGGTGATAGGTAGGCATTCAGGTTTGGTACAATTACTTATCATTCCAAGTTTACAGTGTTGAACTAGTTTCTGTCATTGCTCAACAGATGATCAGTAGGAGAAATACAAGGACAGGGAGGAAGGGGAGAACGTTTGCACAAGATGAATTTGTCTAGACATTGAAATGTAACAGTGATCAAATACCTGGCATCTTTTCTTTTGTATCAGGTTTTATGGGCAGGATATTCGTGCTAGTGCCATCTTGCTTGGTGATGTGCCTTTTCCTACTCAAGCAGATGATCTTTATGAAATTCTAACATCCTTCACTGAAGTATATGAAAATGAAGAACAAAGAAATAACGCAGGAAAAGCTGTAAGGGAACAGAGAAGGGTTTGTGCACCTCTTTTTCACAATGGTTGTTTCTGTTCCTAAACTGTTCCTAGTCACTGGTAATGTTGATATTCGTGTGGCATTCGTAACTTGTCTACTGGATGCTTAAACATATTGCAGATGTTGCATGTAACACGTTCATTCAAGTATTGCCCTGGTAGGCTCTTCTGGGCAAGAATGTTGCTAGTTTTGCTTTGCATCCTCCAGAATAAGAAAGTATATCCTTGTTTTTATAATACTACATAATCAAACCTGAGGTGATGATTAGAAATGTTTGTTCAACTATTCCTAATCAAGTTAATCTGCAAATAATGCACATACTGAGTTTGATATGGATATTCTTCATTTTTCTACTTTTTTTTACTTTCATTTGAACAATCACATTTACAATATGATACTAAGACTGTAGAAGATATTTTCTTGTAGATGTTGATGTTACCTATAGGGGTACTTTATAGTTGTGTATATAAACCTAGTTTTTTAATTCATACAATTTCAGTGTAACTTGACATACCTCTAGGTTCTGAAGTTACAATCTTCTTCCAGGTGTGATGCAACTTTCTATAAAAATTTATGCATTTTAGGTAAATGACCCACCTGCTAGACCATCATCAAGACCAGAGCCACCTAAGCCTACTGTTAGACCAACACCACCAGGTTAAAAACATTTTGATAATGATTATTCTTGATATAAAATTAGAGCATTAAAGCTAATGACTGTTATGCAATTATTATAGTAGTAACTGTCTCTATAAAAATATTTTGTTAATGTTCCTCCTTGGGCAAACACTGAACGCGTGTTGGGATAGTGCCATGACCGATGAAGGGTAAAGGGTTTGTTTGTTTTATATTAACAATCCTTTTCCATCTGACAGATTTGCTATAGAAATAGTGTTTGTATAGTTGCAGAGGCATGAAACTGTTCAAAGGGAGCATTCATGTTTATTGGATATGTAGAAGACCCATGGTACAATGAAAATTCTTAGTAAAAAGAACAGTCCAACTAGAAACTGCTAGTCATACTTCTAGAAACTTCTGGTTTCTAGAAAACTCAGTTTCTCTTACAGATCATCATTATCTTTTAATAGGTAGAGGTATTATAGTAGAGCAGAGGAGGCAGAGTTTTGTTTCTATGACAGTTTATCTACCAAAGTGCTCTCATGGAAAGTGAGGCTTTACTATGCAGCTCCTGTTGTTAACGTGATTTATTTCTCTGGAAATAAAGGATGTAAGATGAAGTCCTTATTTCTTTCTTCAGTACTGCTCCTTAGATAACTGCAGTCATTTTATAACTATTGAACGTGTACTAGAAAAGCAGTATATTAAGTATAACAATATATGTTAGTATATCACATAACTTGCTACTTTATTATCTCTTTCAGCTAAAAAGAATACAAACAAACTTTATCCTGAACTTCCAAATGATTATTCCTCTGTGGGTAAGTACTAAGCTTACACATATTTTATTAATGCAGTGTGGAATCTGAGAAGTCCTAAAAGTACTTTGGAAGACTTCTAACAGTATCTGGCCATATGTATTTTTCTTTATTGTCCATGTGTTAAAATGAGATTCAGGTCTTGTATGCTCTCCTGAAAAATATTCCATAAATGTGAATCTTTTCCCTGACTTTAGATTCCAACTGTGATGTTCTTTTTCTGAACAGCTCTTTTGCTTTATTCAATGAGCTTGAAAAATGCACTGAAAGTAATAAAACTGTTTTACATTACCACCTAATGGAAGTGAAAAAGAAAGCTGATATAACAAGACTTGCATTCAAGTCCTTATGCAAGGTATTATAATTCCTGTTTTAATTAAAAAGTGCTTCCATGGGTCATATCTGATTTTGCTGGTGTAAACGGATTTCCATTGCAGTTACAGTCCTTGAGATTTTTGTATTGAGTTGTGATAACTACAAAGATACTACTTGTTCATTGTTCTATTCCGATTCTCTTAAGTTTAAAGCAGTTTCAGCTCTAATGGAAGAATCTTACTCTGTAGTATTCTCCATGTAACTCTTGGACTGTGGGGGTTGTAATCTTGAAACTTGTGATTTGTTAGGAAAAAAAATTATTACAAAAGTTCATTTGGCTGCTTCTTTAGTGTTTGCTCCCACCAGGAGTCCCATCTTTCACAGGTAAAAAAAAACTGTTAGCTGTTTCAAAGTCACTGAAATAAACTATTTCTCCTATGAAATATATTGTCCATTTTATAAATAAATGTTTTGGTGGTCTCTGCTAGATCAAAACCAAGATGAAACCTTTCTATATTACATATATACATGTTTATATATGTGACTATGTACACAGATTTTCACATACTGCGTGCACCACATGGAAATAAAATGAAACAAAAGATTTTTTTTTTACTTTTGAAAATGGTGCTAAAATCAAGCTTGATAATAGATCACAGTGAAAAGTCTATTTTGGGGAGAGTACTGTGATTTGACAGAGTATCTAAACTCTGTCTGAAGGCCAAATCATTATTTTATTTTTAATTTCTTGGTTCATATTATTACACATTTTCACTAAAAATTAAGATAAATTATATGTGTCATTGTCTTTACATTCTCCTTCATATGTTCTTTCCATGCATGCTGTTGACGCATGTTGTCTGTTGAGGAGAGCAACATAGGAGGATCTTAAGCTGAGCCATTGATGTGACTCCTGCATATCAGAGACTTTCTGACAATCAAAATTCGCTGTTCTACTGTAGGACTTTCACCAGAAAAAGAATGATGACTCTAGAGATCTGTTCTCAGTAGCTGTCATCCAAAAAGAAAGAAAAATCTGTCTTCTGTCCATTAAAACTATATTTTCCATCTTCAAAAAACCCCATGTCAATTGAGAAGAGGTTTCTAAAGCAGTAGGAAAAGCTTGCACACACATTTGCTACATTGAAGGGGGTGTTACAGAATCACAGAATGATATGGGGTTGGAAGGGACTTCTGGAGTCGAACCCCCTGCCAAAGCAGGTCCACCCAGAGTAGGTTGCACAGGAACGTGTCCAGGTGGGTTTTGAATGTCTTCAGAGACAGAGACTCCATCACCTCCCTGGGCAGCCTGTTCCAGTGCTCTGCCAGCCTCAAAGTAAAGAAGTTTCTCCTCTTATGTCAAGTTTGTGCCTCTTTTCCTGTCATTGGGCACCACTGAAAAAAGACTGGCCCCGTCCTCTAGACATCCACCCTTTAAGTATTTATAGGTGTTGATCAGATCACCCCTAAGTCTTCTCCAGACTAAAAAGACCCAAGTCCCTCAGCCTTTCATCGTAAGAGAGATGCTCCAGGCCCCTAATCACGTTTGTAGCGCTGCTGTACCCTCTCTAGCAGTTCCCTGTCCTTCCTGAACTGTTCTTCCGTTCAGGTACAAGTGACAAGGTAGAAATCTTCCAGAGCTGTCTGTTGGTGGCTTTCAAGATTCTTTGAAATCAAAATGTAGACTCAATTAGTCTACTACTGAGGATTCCTAATGATTTCTAGAACCACGCAAGCTTATCTTTGAGGTGTGCAAGAGGCAGTAGGATCTTCTGTAAATGACACATCCTGCAAGAAACATTGTCTCGCAGTAAATACTTGTTTACTGAACAAGCTTGGCATGCTTTCTATTGCAGATTGTATTTCTATAGGTAACAGTTCAGATGCTATCTGAATCCACAGAAGTACTATGTGTTTCTAAAAGCTAAAGAATTGTTACTATCACAGGCAAAAACCAAGGTTGAAGTCAGTTCCCCTGAGTGTCTCAATACTGTAGCCTACATGCATGTTGATGGGAAGCTGGGAAAGAGTTGCGGTCCCTTTCGCATCATTAACAAGGGGTGTATTGATGCTGGGTGATGGAATAGAAGGAACCTTAAGGCCATGCCTCCTGACAGTAACCTCTTTCTGCCTGTTTATAGCCCAGATGATTTCAGCAGAGCTGCCTAGTGGCCACGGCTTGGACCTTTATTGCAGGATTGGTTGCTGTAATGGATGTTCTGCAGTGATCTGAAAAAAAATGTTGAACATTTTTTCCATTTTTCTATCTTAAAAAAAAACCCAAACAAGGTGTTTTTAGATAACTAATCGAAGAGAGAATGAAACAAATCTTTAGGAAGTTACATTTTAGGTGTAATGGCTGGTGCAGGGGTAGGTTTTGATGCTGAGCAACAAGCTTGTCTGGGTTGCCAGTTGCTTTTGGGAGGGGAGGGGAGAGGTTGGCATTGTGTTATGAGACTTTGGTTTTGCAACACTTACAAAAGTAGTAGAAAGGTTGAAACATTAATTCTTATTAGATGGAAGAAGAGCTACTCTTGTGGATAAACATTTTTAATTATTTTATATGGACCTGAATTATCTAGATAGGTAATGTAATATAACCAATTTCAAATGCAAGAAGAATGTTAAATGAAAAACATGTTTTCCTAAACTGATAATGTGATACTTGAACTCAGATGCAAGTAGACTGTTTTTATGTAACTGAATAATACTTAAAGTAATGTATTTAGTTGTAAAATGAGGTTCAGTAATGCTTTAAAATGTTTCCTGAAACATGGAAATATGACAAATTTTATTTTAAAAAAATAATAATTTGCAGACATCTTTTACAATTCTGGAAAAAAACCTCACCCTAATAGCTGATAAAGTTATTGTGATTCAATGAAGTGTGATGTTTCTACAGTAGTAGAGGTTTTTCTTGAGAGTGTTCAGATAAATTATATTTTCTTATGAGTGTGAAAGCCCTTGCCTTCTCACTTACTAGAATTTTTCTACTTCATTTTTCTACTTTTCTCCTCTATGTCTTACAATCTAATAAAAGTGCTGACTGGTCCTTCCAAGCTCTGTTACCACGATCTAGCTTTACTTTATCTTGATAGAAGGTTTCTGCAGAGTTCTGTACCACATCTGTAACGTAAATGATGTGTGGGTCTTTAGTGGACTACTTGGGCATTGTAGACTCAGGAGAAGTTTATTTTATTAGGATAATTTTTTTAGATACATTAGGTTGATATTGTCACTCTATCTAATCCTAGATACTAGTTTTTCGTTAGTTTTATGATTTGTAGTTATTTCTGCTTGGGGTTCTGCCATGGAGCAGTAAGTAGTCAAAACTGTAGATATGTGGTTACTTGATTTATCCATCTGTCCTCCAAAGCGTTTGCTGAATACAATACAATTCTGAAAACATTGCAGTGATGTGGTTTCCCAACTGAACTGGTAGCAGCAGGAGTAGCGATCTGCTAGTAAAAGCAGGAGCTGGGTTAAAGTGAATGTTGGTGAGAACTGAATCATTAACAGCCAATTTGTTCAGAATCAGAAGTTAGCTAGTTTTTTTTCTCTTTTTCTTTAACTCAGCTAATCAGAAAAGGGTTGGTTCACATGTTTGGGAAAGAATCACTTAAAATTGCCAAGATGCTGAAACAATCAGCAAACAGATTGGAGGCAGGAATGAGGATGAAAATACAAAAAACTTTTTCCTTCCAAATGCTGTTCTTTCACAATTATCAGAAATCATCATGGACTTGAGTTCTCTGGCCTTGAAAATGTGTAGTGCTAAGTGTTTCATTCTGCCTCTCCTCAGTAATGTGTTCCCTTTCAGGAATTTTTCTGAAGGGGGTGGGTCTATGGCTATAATATTATAAGACAAAATTCTCACTGAAAACACAAAAGCAGTTCTTTTTGTAACAGTGCAAGTGTTTTGTCATAATTAGGAGAAAGTAATGATGCTGTTTGCATCTTTTAAACAGTCATATGATTTGCTTAAAAAACTCATAACGTGCTTGTAAAGGGTTTTTAAGATTTCTCTCAGAAACACTGGCTTTCTTACCTTCCACAAGTACTTGAACTAACTATTTTTAAATCTGATTTTATCTTGGGGAAAATGTGTGCTGTTGTCTTTTGATTTTTGAACTGAATAAATTATCTATCTGCAGACATTGAACTCTTAAAACTTACGTGGTGCATAAAATCACCACACCCAAGCTTGATTACAGTAAAACTTTAAAAAAACCCAAACCATAAAATATGAATTGTAACTAGTTATTTCAGCAGAAACCTTTCACTTTGAAAAAAAAAAAAATGAAAGTATTAACAGATTGTTACTGCTCCATTATGCATATACTTGTATTCTTACGTACTGAAAGAAGTGCTATATCAAGCCTACTGATGAAGACACAGAAGCAGATGAGAAATTTGTCACTGTTTTTAAAAAGCTAAGAAAGCCTCCTTCCTTCAATGATGGTCTGAGCGATTTGTCAATCTCGTTATTAAAAATTCATGCCTTCCCATCTGAATTTGTCTGCAGCTTTTAGACAATGATGTTTTTTGTGGCTTTCTTCACTATATTAAAGAGTCCTTTCCTACCCAAAGGGTTCATACCCTCTTGTTCCCTTTGAAACACTTGTGCTGTAATCAAATCACTTTTTGATCTTCCTTGATCTTTCTTTTGGTTGCTAAACAGATTGATGAGCTCTTTGTCATAAGTCGTTATCTCTTTCCTCTCAAATTTTAAATAGGGCTACAAATAACAAGTCCTGAGATCAATAAGATTTGGGCTTCAAAAAGGAATAATGAATGTGGACTAAACACCAGTTCTTACCTTTATTATTATTTATTTATTATAACCTTCTTACATATTGCTATTCTGTCTTAAAACAGTTGAGGCAATATCAACGCTTTTTTGATCAGGTGGTACCATGAGGTTGTGGTAAACTTTGTTTGTCAAAACTAAATCCCTCTTGGAGGTGCTGCTTTTTGTGGTTACAGGAATCAGATCTTTTCCAGTTCCGTATAATTTTCAGGGGTGATCTCAATTTTTCAATCAATAATCTATGAATGGCAGATGGCTCAGTAGATCTATGAAAATTTGTTTGCTGTGAGAATTCCAGGACAGATTTTCATGCCTCCTGAAATGTATTTTGTCAAGGAAACTTGAAGGTCTGTATGTGAATTTCTTTTTGTTGGTACATTATGGGGTTTTTTGTGGCCAGTTAAAAACATGTTAGCTCTGCCCACGCAATTACAGGGAGTAAGAATCCATAGACTGCTTCTCATGAAAAAAGCTTAAATAAAATAATCTGTTTTGCAGCTCTCTGAAGGCAATGGCATAATTTTTACTTGTGACTTCACCTCCTGTTTCACTTGTTTTACTTGCCTGCCTACTCTGCAGTTTATTTTCCATCTGACTTATGATCTTGTTATTTTTTGAGCAACTACCCTGTAGGATAATATTGATCAAACTTGGGGAAAAGACAAAATGTAATCTGGAACATGAACACCATTCTAGCTGTCTTTGCGTTAATTAGTGCCTTTAATTACATGTACTTCTGAGCTTGTTTAAACACAGTGTAGTGAAACAGTGGAATTTTTCGTTAGAGCTGCTGAAAGACAGCATCACTCTCTGTGCTTGCAACTTTAAAATAGGCTTGCTTTGCTAAATGTGTATTGAAGGAATTGCTTTATTTCTCTGCTATGCTTCTCTTAGTTTTAACAAAACTAGTACTATTTTGGAAGAACTCAAATTTAACTGGAAGTCTAAAATGCAGCTATTTATAACAGCTGTGCAGTTCCACATTTAGAAATACCCACTGACAAAAAAATTCTGACAACTACACTGTAAGAAAAATCTAAGTGTGTCCAAATCTCCTTTCCATGAGCAACTTTCGACTTGGGGCATTTTTATTGTAATTAAGACTAAGCACCACAAATAGTAAAGTAGTAAAAGTATTTCACCAGTTTTAAGCCAATAAAATTCAGATCTCTGTGGTTTAAGGCTAACTTTTCCTAGTGTAATACTTGAATTTTTGCTTTTCCTTTGGTGTCAGAAACCAAATACTTAAAGTCTATCTTTCTAGAATATTGACAGTATTGCAATTTTTGCTACTTTCTCTGTTCTGGATCAAGATGATTTAAAATGGTGTCATCATTCTGAAGATTCATTTGTGCACTTGCATTGCAGTGAAAATGAATGAAAAGCTTTTAACTTTTAGTTAAGTAAGATTATAAAATGGTTTTTGTACCATGCTATTTGCATAGACCTGGAAGGGAGAAGAAGTCCAGGGGATTTTTTTAAGGATGGAGGAAGATTCTATGGTTCACAATGAGGGGAAAAATGCATTTTTCTTTTGAACTGGAAATGAAATCATCCCTGGAAACAGGATTTATTTCCGTCACTGAGGCTGGCTGATATTTTAGAAATGTTGGCCCTGAGTCATTTTCATAGGCATTAGATGGTACACTTTTAAAAGTCTGTTCATTAACGGGGGCATGAGAACTCTGAGATAAATAGAAAAATCCACCTCATGGAGAGCTGATAAAGGAAGCCATTCTTTCAGTTTAATTCCCCATATTTTCCTGTGATATTTCTGTGCTGTTATTCACTCCTTGTAGATAAGGAAGTTAACTGGTTAATGAAATTGTTCTCCCATTGTATGTCTTCATCGGGAAAGGGAGTATACATTTTTTTATGGTGAATAAAAGATACTGATTTCAATAATTAAATGGAAACTGGATAAAATAATTTAAAAAACCCAAACTCAGATAAAAATCAGATATGTGCGTATTCCTTTAGCCGTTGTGGATGTGTGCTGTATATTTGGAACTGAAAAGAAGCCACTTTTCATTCTTCAGTTCATGAATTACTCCTTTTCCAAAAAAGGCAGAGATTTGCTGTAGGATCAAGTAGAACTATTTCACATTGTAAGCAAGAACGCTCATCAAGCTGTGCAGTAATCTGTTCTTTCTATACTATAATTTGAGGAAGTGCTCTAGCAGATTATAAACTGTAAAATCAAATAGCTCAATGTGACTCATAGACATTTATTTTAGAAATTTTTTACAAAGTGAGATACATGATGTGTCTGTCACAATCTTTCATGACATTGTCTACTAATTTAGTAAACATGAAGAAGTTAACCACCTGGAAAGAAACTAAAGTACCTTTTTTTGTTTGTTTGTTTGTTTTTAAGAGTTTTAGCTCAGCTTGGTCTATTTTTGTAGTTTTCGTGGCAAGGCTTGTGACATCTTTATATTTAGTTACCGGAAAAATAAAACATCCATCTGGTGATCCCCCACAGTATTAATTTTCTTGCTATTATGAGCTCTTTCTTAATACTAACCAAACCCAGGAAATCCCAGGAAATTATTTTTGAGACTATTTTTATCCCTGATTCAGTTTTACTAGGATCGTACCATTACTGTCATGAATGTAATAAGTCAGATAATCAAGCTGCTTACAGCTTATGTTGTAGCAAGCTGAGGGGAAAATATGTAGCATGCAGGACTTCACTGGTCATACTGAAACAAATAACTTACTGCCTATAATCAGCTAACTCAAAATACAACAAGGCACAGAGAGATTGAGGTCAGATGTGTCAGGATGAAATTGGGGTCGTTCTCATGTTCACATGCATTGGCAGAGAGCTGTTATGCTAAATAGGAACCAGACATACTGGCATAGGGAACAATATTTTTTCTTGGCATTTTTTAATGACTTAAAATAAAAATTAGGAAACTAGACCTAAATCTTTGCAAAATCTCAGTGCAATCTATGCTTAATTTTTAAGGGTAAAGCACAATTAAATTGATAATTCTGATTCACAACAGCTAAAATGTGAAATTGTTCATGTGAACATGAAAACGCCAAAAGGTATAGGCTAAAATCTTTTGTCTGAGGCCCTTGTAAAGCATGCAGCTTAATGTTTTAGCTTATTTATGAAATACATGCTTAAAAAGTTGTTTCAGAGCTGTGTACTGCATTAGATATTTTCTTTCTGTATTGTTCAAGTAGTACAACAAAGGCAAATTTAAATTGCTTTCCTATTTATTTATCTAGAAAAGCCTATGGGAGTGTGGGAGCTTCTGCTTCATTAATACTAATAGAAGCCAAACAGGACTTTTAAGAACCTCAAGGAAATGACAGATACACAGGATTTCTATCCAGACTGCGGCAAAATGCACTGTGCTTGATTGACTTGAGACGAAAGCTAACACCAGTTTGACAAATGGAGATCATTTTGCAGTAACGGTAGGGTGATGCTTTACAGATCCATCTTGATAGCAGGGACAACAAACTTTACTACATCTGAAAACTGCATGTTTGAGAACATCCTGTCTTCCGCATAGTCCCCAAGACTCCCCTTATCTCTGGTGAGAGGCAGGAAGGAGATGGGAGGAAATGCTGCATATCTGTTCCTAGAAGCATGCTGAACACCTACTTTCTACTAAGTGCCAAGGGAAGGCTGTGATAATACTTTCCTTTTTCATGTACCCCTCTTCCCTCTTTCCTCACAGTGGTGCATGTTTGTGTTCTTAGCAGATCCTTTGGTATTTAACGAGCAGAGTGTCAAAAGAAGATGAAAAATAAGAAAATAGAAAACTGCTGGCAGAAAAATCTGCCTTGATGTTTGTTGCATGTTGGACAAATTTGAGTTAGTGGCTGAATCCCGTCTGCAAGACAGAATTTCATCACACTTGAACTAAGGAGATACTTTTTTTGCAAATGTGGTTACTATATGCTTTTTCTTTTGAAGGAGCATCTACACATCCAATATTTCACTTGACCTAAAAGTATATGTAGCATTGCATCATTTCATAAAAGTATGAAGAATACTGTCAATAACATTCTTAAATTTTAGCTGAAAATTGCAGAACTGTTTTCATTGCTTCATTTCATGAACTTTGTCATAACTGAGTACTTTTTGCTGGACTGATGTAATGAGTATTCAGCGAAGGTTGGCTGTGCCAGTCTGGGAAGCATAATGTGAACACAGGTTGGGTCATGGTGGCAGTCCAAGATGCTTCATCCTCCTCATGAGGGTGGATGTTGTAAGTTGCAACAAGTAATGCCTCTACGCAAGGTTGAAAAAATTTTCAATCGGTATTTCACAAGACATTACCCTAAGAAACTGGCAGAAACTGCAATAGAATTAAATTGGGTTTTGAATCTGACAGTACACAGAATGGAGAAGCAAAATGCAAAGACCGTGTATTCAGGTTGAGATGTTAATTCTGTACGATTAGAGGAAAGTATGGAGAAACTTGTAAACATCATAAAAGATCTGCAAATCATACCTAAACCATCAGTTTGACCTGCATAAAACGGTTCTCAGTTCTCATTACTGTGTTTTTCGTAATATGAAGGTTATGCTTAGCATTGCGTCTCAGCTTTTGCAGTATGATTTCAGCACAGGCATTATTTGCATTAATGTAGTCTTGAACATAATAAAGCCCTTGACATTGATATAGTTTATTTGATCATTTCAGTTTGAATGAAAATGTAAATGTTTTTTGAAAAGGCAGAAAAATCCAAAAAGTAATCAGCAAAAGTACTGTTATGGAATTGACTCTTGCAAGCAGGAGGTGGGTTTTTTTTATATCCTAAATATCAAATACATCCACAGATGCTTGACAAAAAAGGCACTTCTTTAATGCAAAAGCTGAGTGTGCTGAAACAAAGATAGAAAGCATTCCATCAGCAGATGAAGATGATGAGCCAGCATGTTCCCTAGTAGGCCAGAAACTCAAAACCAGTGAAATATGTTTCATACTGAATGAGCTTAATTTGCACAGTAACTTAAACTTTAAATATAGTCAGGTCTGTTTCAATAGTAATGAAACCACCAGTTTTGTTTGCTAGATGTGACACTGTTCAGTAGTGATACAAGTTAGTGACATGGAAGCTGCTTTGGAATGGCCCATTTCCAGTTTATGTAGAAGAGGTCAAAGATATGTGAGCCTTTTTCAGGGTTTTGTGAGTCTATTATAAAAGTGTGTATAATACCTCCATTCCATGCATATGGATTCCAGCTGATGATGAATCTCTTGAGGCTCTGGAGCAAAATTGAGGGTAATGTACCTTATATGGAATATCTATGGCTCACTTGGCTTTACCTTTAACAACAAGAATTAAACATGGAGTAGTTTTTTCCAGCCCCCATTTCTTTAGTAATAGAGAAGGTAGTTATTAAGTTATTCTGGAAATCAACTGGAGGGCTTTGCAACACTGGAAACCTGGGCAAAGTACCTAGGTGAGGTACTGCATAATGTCTAGCTCTGCAGCAGATTCAGAAAATAGCATTTGCTGAGACAGTTCCCGTAAGAGTGGAAGAGGGCTTAACGTTTGGGTTTGCACTCCTTTCCAGGACTGGGGTGTGCATTTAGTACCGAGAGCTATTAAAGAGTGTAGTTCTTCTTGATACAGGCCTTCCTTGGTATTATCCAAGGTACCTTGCACGTTTTGAAATTGCCTTAAATCTACAGCTGCTATAACAAAACAGACATGAGGTCTCCCGGATATAAGGCACTTCTTGGCCTGTAGGTTATTGTAGACTAGAACAGAGCAACTGGTGCCTGCCCTCACTCTGCAGACCAGGTTTGTGTAACTGATACCAAAAATAGGCATTTGAAAGGTACTGCTTTACTGCACTGTGAGTTACCCCAAAAAGTCTATCCTTGTTTTCTTAGTTACAAAGATGGAATTGTTTTCACATTTCACTGTTAAACTTAATTACTTTGAGTATCTTAAGAAGCTTTTTTTTCAGAAAGTGGAGAAAGACAAGTGTTTTTGTTTACTTACCCAAAATGAGCCATAGTTAGTGGCAAAACACAGCTAAAGCAAGAGATTATTTATTCTGAGCATGATTTGCTGAATATCATGTGTCCTGACCTTTGATCAGATGAGCATTATTGGAGATTAATTGGATCAATGGTGGCATATGACATACTTCAAGTATCTGTACAGAAAGATTTATGCTTATATCTGATTATAGCAGATTAGTACCTGTAGATATAAAATGTCAAATCTACCGTGCATATTTAGGCCTTCCCAAACATCTGTTCAGTGAGATCTGAGGTTGTTGTTTTGTGCATGCTGAGGGTTTTTTGAGGTGAGTCTACATTTAAAAAACAAAATTAAAAAGGCCATTAAGGAAATTAGTAGTTTAATATGGATAGGACATTTGAGATTTCACTTGTAAGATTGAACAACCATTTGGTTTGTAACTTGCTCAGAAACAACTAAAATGAAATTTGTGAGTAGGTATATGTCTGTTCTGCTCTAGAAGTGAGATAAAACCCTTTCTTCTTAGTTTAAAGGCTGAGAGGTGTGGGCTAAGAATATGGAAAATGAAGCACATCAGGTTGAAAAAGGAACAGATCTGTGAACTGGTGTGATTCAAGAACTGAAATTATTTTCATGACTTCTAGCATTTAGAATACAGTTGGGCTACTATTTTTCTTTCTGAATATTACTTTTCTTCTAAATAGGCATTAGCAGATGTAATATTTTGTTGCCATATAGGACCTGAAAAGTTAATTTCTTCAGTGTCCCAACATACTACAATATGCTTCTGTTTTACTCTCTTTTTTCCATCCCTCACTGGCTGATATTTCATCCTGTCTTGAGAGAAGAAAGCCATGACATTTTTTAGTTTACGGTCTCCTTTTTCTTTGTGTAGTAACTCAAATAGCAC
The DNA here is from genome assembly GCA_025769975.1 of Gallinago jamesoni. Classification (NCBI taxonomy): domain Eukaryota; kingdom Metazoa; phylum Chordata; class Aves; order Charadriiformes; family Scolopacidae; genus Gallinago; species Gallinago jamesoni. Next base: position 95,358,061 of record JAOQGH010000023.1, on the reverse strand, counting down.
TTCCTTTTATCCTTTCTCTGACTTTCCTTGCTTCACTTCCATCTTAAGTCTTTAAAGACAGACCAGTTGTCACTTTCCAAAAAAAAAAAAAAAATTACTGCACCTTCAGCTGGAAGAGCGGCTCCACTACATCACTAATACCTCTTTCATTCTTATACCTCAGCTTTCTTCATTCATGGCTGTCTCCTCATCAAAAAATCTGTTCCGACAGTCTCTTGTGTGGATTCATTCAAAACTTTGGGGTTTGGTGGTTTTTTTTGTTTGTTTTGGTTTGTGGTTTTTTTGCATGCAGAAATAAATCTATGACCTCCAAAAAATGAGTTCTCTGTTCCTTCAGTTCTGTAACCCTTCTATTGAAACAGCCCTGCCCTTAATGGTAGCATGCAAGAAGTCAGTTACCTACAGCCCTCTTACTTGATGGTAATATTCTGTTTAGTCATTTTCAAGAAAGATTAGATTAAATTGAATCGATGTGGAGAAGAATAAGTACAAGGAGTATTGCAAGGAGTCACTGATATGAGATGGCTACATTATTTTTAGTATAACAGTCTGAAGGTTTGAAAAAATGTTTTTTGACTAAAAAGGCATAGGGAAGTTAAATGCCAAAAGGAAAGGTTTCAGCTAAAGGCCAATGTCAACAAGCAAAGAAATAGATGGAAACTAATAGTGAATTACTTGAAGCTGGACATTAAGAAATGTATCTTACCGACTGGGGGAGTACAGCTCTGAAATAGCATCCCCAGATGACTAATAGGTGCAAAAAGAGGAGTGGCCAAAAAGGTGGTTTAATGTCTGGCGACACACCAGACTCCAACTTAAGTCTCAGAGAACATGTTTTATTTAGTTACACACCCCAGTCTCACCTTTATGGAGGCCTTGCATTAATGGATCATTCTATAGATCCTAACCAGTGTCTGTCCCATCTCACCACTCCATACTGGGTTCAGGAGGATGCTGATACAAATGTGATGGTGCTACTCAACCTCAGCTCGTACCTTCTCTGAACTTTACAGATTTCATAGATGCAGATGATTCTCATTGTTTTATCCCCTCTACCTGTATGTCCCAGGTATCCATCCAATCTTGTCACTTCTTTTTGACCCTTAAACTCTCAATCTCATCCAGCACTATCTCTTCCCAGTGTTAGCATCTCATTCTCTTTCATCTTATTAAGCTCATAGTTGATCGTATTGCTGCTATCTAATCCTCTTTTATCTTGTTGTTTTGTTGGACCTTCTTTAAGGCAGTTTCTCTTGCACCCAGTTCAAGCCATTGAGTCTATCTATCTTGATAGATTAAACATTGCCAGGGAATGTGCTTGGGCACTGAAACTTTATCATTTATTCCATTAAATTGTTAGCAGAATCCCGGTATGATTTTGATCTGGGAAAGGTAGTGGGCTGTCTAGTAATTTGGAAGTTAGCATGTGCTAGAGACTGTCCCCAGTAGTCAATATAAATGAAGATACTCTCATTTGGAGACGTGGAGTTTAATGGCATGGACAGGATCAGACTGGCAGTTGGTCTCGGTACTGCTCCATTCACTGATGTAAATGTAACTGTTACTTCCAAAATGCTTTACCACTTTATAGCCACATATTTGAAATTGCATTCCATCCTCCTTTAATCTGATAGATAGATAGATTGTCATCTTTTGTTTTCTTTGATAATATTTGTGCTCACTGAATTACATTGCTGGGCTATGTCTATAATTTCCTTCACATCTATATATCCAGTGTGTCACTGAGAAGGCGCCCTTATCAGCTATTTTTCTGTTAAGATTTCCTAGCTAGCTAGTCTTTGTCCCTTTTCATTTGCTAGATAACATTTTCTGCAGACAAGTCATAACTATTTTTGTTCCAGATCCATCTCTTCCTGTCTTACTCTGATACTCCTTTGTTAACTAATCATGAATTCAAGCTAAAAATGATCGAACAGAATCTGAAACTGCCTGTTGCTGACCACTGCAGAGCATGTGTGATCTCCAAATTGAATTTCTCCAAGTTGAAGTTCTCACTTTCTAAGCAATGAGTCCTATAAATTGTTCTCTGAATACCGTTTCAAAGATGCAGCCTTTGAGTCTCCACTTCTGTTCAGGCTTTTGTCCTGTTATGATTCAATTGTTGCAACATCCTTCTCTCTGACCTTTGCAAATTCAATATTCCTTTACTCTCATCTAGATTCAGTTCTTGCTTCAGAGTTTATTTCCTGCCCTATCACTTTGCCCATCTGTTACATTCCTCCACTGACTCTTAGGTTACGTATGTCTGAGCTCAAATATGACCAAAAGCACTCCCTACCAGATCCAGCTTTCATCCCGTTCTTGTGAGTATTACAGGTTGAAAATAGTGGTTCATCTACCTACTTCAAAGTTAAATCATTTTTCTGCCAGCCTGTAGGCATCATTGTGGCCCAATGCTGCTGCATTCCTCAAATTTTGGGCCTTTAGTTGCTACTATCATGAAGCCCTAGCACTAATTTGGAAGCTATCCCTGTCATTAGTAGTTACCCTGATGCCTTCAGAATTTACTACATGCTATTTCTTTTGCCCACCTTCCACATTCTATTGCACAGTGTGCTGGATCCAGCAGAAAACGTATCTCTCCAGTGCTTGCATTTCCTAACCAAATCCTACCCAAAATATAGCTCAATAAGCTTCAAGTCTGAAAATATGAAGGAAGAGGGGCAGTAGTAAGCACTGGAAGAACTGGACCAGTTAAAACTTCTATTAACAGTGAGTGCAGAAGCTGAATAACTGTTGCTGACTGAATTACTCAAATACTAGTTCCACCCTTGAAGTTGATGTTGACTGTAATGCAACTCATATCCACCTCAGGATGAACGATAAGACATTTGTTGCTCCTATTCTATCCTTCACCTGTCCTGCAAGGGTCCAATGCTATCTTTTAGTTTCCAGATCTACCTCTATCGGTTGATGAGCGCAGCAAATCCAGAAACATCTGTAAGGTATTTACTTTTGCCATTGAATGCCTCATCTCATTCCTAATATTGCTTGTCACTAACGAATCTTTCCCTTCAGCCCCTTACTTTATTAAACTCTGATCCTAGTCTTAACGCTAACAGTAGCCCAGTTGCTCTGTCAGTCCTAGTCTAAACTGATTTGTTTTTGCAAAAAGGAACAGCCATCCTAGCTTCTCATGGGACTGGTCATGAGCTTAGCTTTTTATTATGTATTTGAATTCCTGCTTTCAGCCTACCTTTATCATCACAACGCATACTGGCCTTCATTAGGAGACCAGCAGTTAACTAAGTTCTTTGATTAAAATTATTCATTAAAGCTAAGCAATGGGTATGAGCCATTCAGCCTGAACCCTAATCTTTGCTGTGGAAGAAGACACTTTTGCAAGAACTGCCACGGGGAAAGATTGCTTAGTTCATGTAGCTTAAACCAAAATCAGGACCAAAGCGCTTTATGAATTCACTAATGACAGATGATTCGCTACTAATCTGTGAAATATACATTCAGGATCAATGTCAGCATTGCAACAAATGAATATTAGACAACTAGAAGAAGTTAAGAAACACCTGAGGTTTTTAAATGCCACCCCAGACAGTTTCAGTTGCACTTCCAGGCATGCTTGCTTACCACGGATTGTGTGTTCGATATATGCACATCGATTGATGCACATCCCCTCTCACTGGCAGTGCGGGTTATGAGCACACACAGTCTGTTCTGGCAGTGGCAGATCTCCTTGCACAAGCCTATTGCTGGAGATGTGGCTACTGGAGATCTCTGCATGCTCCTGTGCTGCCCTGGGCAGAGCTTTTTGGAAGGGCCCCCTAGAGATCATCTGGTCTAACCTCCATACTTAAGTAGGGCTACCAAGAGCCAGTTGCCCACCTCCACGTCCAGACAGCTTTTGAATACCTCCAAGGATGGAAACTCCACAACCTCTGTGGGCAGCCTATGCCAGTGCTCACCCTCACAGTAAAAAAGTGTTTTGTGATGTCCAGACAGCACCTTCTGTGTTTCGATTTGTCCCTATCTCCTCTGCTTTGGTCACTGGGCACTACTGAAAAGAGCCTGGCTCCATCCTCTTTCCACCCTCCCTTCAGGTATTTGTAGACACTGATGGGCCTTCTCTTCCCTTGGCCGAACAGACCCGGCTCCCTCAGCCTTTCCTTATAGGAGAGATGCTCCAGTCCCTTCCTGATCCCCATGGCCCTTTGCTGGACTCTCTTCAGCATGTCCACGTCTGTCCTGTACTAAGGAGCTGAGAGCTGGACGCAGCATTTCAGGTGGAAGGATCACCTCTCTTGCCCTCCTGGCAATACTTTGCCTAGTGCAGCCCAAATACTGTTTGTTACCTTCACTGCAACGGCATGTTGCTGGCTCAGGTAGAGCTGTTGAATCAAGTTAATGGTTCTCTTCCTCTTTAACATGTCCAGTTGGGGCCTGATAATAGTCTTCCTTTTTAATATCATAATTTGGGGCAAACATCCTTCAGGCAGTTTAGCATAACCAATGTATGTATACACACACAGTATTTACTCTCAGGACAGTACCTTGTCAGGTGGTGTTGTCCAGACCATGTGCTAAGGGTGGCTGTTAAAATCTCCTGTAAACACTTCCTTGTTGCTGACGCCAATTATCATTTTTTACTCAGAAATTTGCAGGACCCAGTAATTAACCTAGTGCTTCAGCCTACTTTAGATTCTTTCCTGAACTCTAATTGTAAACTCAATACTAATTCTTTCCAAACAAAAACCCAGTGTCCCATAATGGGTAAAGAACTAAGATTTCTGTCTGCTCATTGTTAGTTACAGCTCTCATCCTAAACCTCTGAGCAATACCAGAGGCTGTTAATGCCTCTGAACACTGTACTAGTGATAGTAAATCTTTTTTGATACTTGATATATTTGTTTTTAAAAGCATTGATGTTTGCATCTGCCTAAATCCATTAGTTGTTTTCCATCATTTCATCTGTTTGTTGGTTTTCTCTTATTTCTGCTGCACAAACAGGGCTCATGTGGTTGCTTAGTTTTCTAGGTCTCCATTTAATCAATGAGAATTCTATTACAGCTTTTCTGTAAGCTGACACTTTTTGGTGGAGCTTTTCTGCCGGCGCTGTACAACTTTTTGTCCTCTCTGATGCTGGAGATTCATCTGACTTTTAACATTCAGTGTGGCAGTTCCACTCATTTCTCTCTACAAAAGTAGAAGTTACTATGTGGAATGTGTTTTCTCATTCAGACTGATTTTTAAATAGTGAAAAGTATAACCATGCATTCTAAAGGTCGCACACAAAAAATTAAGATAGGAAGACTATTCAGCTTCGAGGAAAACTGTATCTACCCAATCACATTTTGATATGGTGGCATCCCAATGGAAATGATGTTGTAACCTTTCAACTTCAGAAGAAATCAGATCCACAGCCCACTTACCAACATAGAGACTTAGCAGAAAGTGCGTAATATATGGACAGTCAACAACAGGATTACCATGTCTGTCACCAGTAACCTTGATCAGATGGCTTGTTGGTGGTGACAGCTGAGTCACAAGGCTCCTTCTTTGCAAGTTCTTTAATATGGTTTAGATGAACCCCAAACCAGCAGTAATAGTTTGTGTTAGTTCACTTATAGTTTCTAGCATATAGGTGCAGACATGACCCACAAAATCATGCTAGCTCTTTAACTGCTGACAATTAGTGAATTTTTGCAAAATGGATGTTTAGCAATCTCATCAATAACCTCAAGCAAATGAAACTCATTTCGGTTTTATTACTGTGTCAATGGCCAAAAGCAGCACTTTGCAGTTTTTGTATAATTCTTCTGCAAGCTCTTCAGCATCATTCAATAGCTAGGGAATATGTATCAGTAAAATTAAATACGGAACTCACAGCTGGAATGTACTATTCTGTCTTTCAACTCAGATTAAGTTTTTGAAATCAAAATAAGCTGCATCTAATATGATGTAAAGTGCTTGTTTTTCCTTAAAACCCAGTCTTAGAATCAGCCTATGGGTTTGCTAATATTTCATAGGATCGCATTAGAATGTGAAACTAGTGGCAACATCCACTAGTAAATTAAACAGTGTGAAGGCATGGTCCCAAGCTGTAACTCAGTTACCCGTATGGTTGTGTTGTTAGAAAGTTCCTTGGCGTTATTCTCACCTAGCATTTTCCCACTTAATTCACAGATGTGGTTTAGGAGTTACTCCAGTATGGAAACCAGTATGTAGTTTGGACGTGGCTCTCCTTTCTGGATGGTGAACGTTTACTAGTATGTATGTGGCCAGTCAATGCCAGTTGGCCTCAAAATCAAAGAAAGGCTCTGTCGCTCTTCATCTGACTGATATAACTCCACCCAGTGTATCTGCTCCATAGCAACTTTCTAGAGAAGGATTTCCTTTTGCGGTAGATGTGCTGTAATTAAAGATAACTTTAGTGCTCTTTCATTCGCTCTGGGGCTGGTACTGCAGCGCGCCCAAGAGTCCATAACGCTAGTTTATACATCATCAAGTCCTTAATCCGTAGCAGTAGTCCTTAGCAAAAAAGTTCAAATCATTCTGGTATGTAAAGACAAAAAAAAAAAAAAGAAAGGATATTGTGGTCAGAGCAGTTTGTTATCAAGCATACGCCATACCCATGTATGCTAGAGCATTGAATATGTATGCTGGCTGCTGCACTAATTGATCTTCAGCCAAAATGTCTCTCTTGCTGTTTTGACCACTGTGGTTGTAGAAGTGTGCTGTGTATATTCAGATACCATTAATTAAGGATTTTCCGCGATGTAATTTGTTTTTCTTCCACTGTGCACACTCATAAATCTCAATGATTTCGGTATGATATGCTGTATATAGCACTGTAGCACCATCTTGTGTGAGCTGCAAATGTGGTTTCAGTATACGCATTCAGCAATCTATCAGACTATAACAATTTTATGTAAAACCCTTCCATATAAAACTGAAGTTGGGAAACGAGAACATGAAATAGCTCCCCCTTATAATATATGAGGAAGATTTCATAACAGTGCATTCATGTAAGATAGCTGTTTGTTAGGATGATCCATATAAATATGAGGTATGGGATGCTGCAATCTGCAGACAATAAATATGTATTTTATTTGTTTTATGCTACAAAAATGCAGAATTAAAGCACAGGGATTAGAATCTTTGTGAGAAATAAAATGAAACTATAGTATGGGAAACACCTGCTAGGGAAAATGAAGTCGAAATTCTTATGAAATAGCTGATGGACCTTGGTGTTCATAATCAAGTGCTTTAAGGTTTCTGTGCATTTGGAAAGATACACCTGCACAGGGGCAAAAAGTGGGAAGGGAAATGCATAAAACATTGTGCATGTGATCATGTGACAGAGCAAACAATAATTGGAGGCATGATTGTGGTGCATCAATGGTGCTCCTACGCTTTATATCTCACATGCATTTCTTTTGTTCCAGTTTGTCATGCTTTAATTTGTGTCTAGTTTTCCTTCATTTTTCTTCCTACTTTTATTCAGCCAATTTTAGCATATTTAGTAGTTTGTATAAGAGGAATTACAGTCTTACTCTTAATTCATGGCTGCATCATGCCATGGATGACGTAATTATTACTTGTGGCTGTTGCTACAAGTTCAGCACATTTAAGTGGTAATGACAGTTCTTCTGTTGCATGTAATGAAAAGAAGTTCTCACCATCACTTTTAGCACTTTCAGTCTCTTCTTTTGTACCATCAATTATCTATTTTTTTTAAGTATATTGCCATAGTTTGGGCAGTTATATAGTAACTCTAATTTTTCTTGAGTGATTGTTCATTTGAACATTTAGGTGGATGGAAACACACATGGTTAAGAATGCAAAGTATAAGCATTTGTATCCTTCACTGTAACTTAAAAAATGTGCTTTTACCCATGGGTGCTGCCTGAATGGGCACAGGAGCCAAACACACCCCCTCTTCGTTTTTGTATGCAACTGGGTCATAACCATTTTCATGCCTGAACACCTAAAGTGTCCTGAGCCTCCATATTCTCTTACTGTTCTTCAGTTAAAACTAGGAGTAAAAAGTCAAAACATCTTTTCCATTTTTGTTTTTTTGCTATGATTTCCCCAATCAAAATATCTAGCTTCAAACCACACTTTGCATGGGAAGACATCATCTCACCCTGACTGCATCGAATGCTTGAATTCTTGGAGGAAGATCATGTAATTGCTGAATACTCAGTCTGTCAGGGTTTCAAGTGTGAAAGTAAAAAAGATATTTAGAAAAGCTGCCTTTTGTTTGTTTGTTTGGTTGGTTGGTTGGTTGGTTTTTTGCTAGGAGTACCTGGTAGAACACATGGGTATTCTCATCTGGTTTTGTTTTCACATCAAAGAAATAGTGGTGTGTGATCAGGTGAATACAGTGTCAGGAGAGAGAGACTGTGTGATCAAGGAAGACAGTATTTGACTTCTTTGCAACCAACACTCCTCCAGCACATGGCCAAATAATTTTTTATTAATCTTTGATGATTAATACAAATGCAGATCATGAAGGGGAAAAACTGGACTATGGAATGAACATATATATTGACAGATGCTGGGGCAAAAAAATCTATGCTGTTTATGCATACATTTGTAATCCATTATCTTCTGTCTGTCCTGTTTTGGCTACAATTTGTATTTGGGAGGCTTGGGGGTAAGGATTTTTCCTCTTTCTTTTGAAGTGATGAACACAACTAGAAGAAAAGTTCTGTGGGTATCAGTTGTTAACCACAGACTGCCAAAAAAAAGTTCTATCAGTGCTTCTCTCAGCATCCTTTCCAGCCCTGTACTTGCAATGTGTAGACTAAGAAGAGGTTGGGTTTTTCATTTTGCAACACAGTTCTGGCAGCAAGCAGATGCAGCTAATGCTAAAAGCCTTTCATCTCGCATGTTTGAGCATTTTGGCAGCAATACATCCTGAAATCTCTCCACCTGACTGTGTAAATGTCTTCATTATTTCCTCTTAACTAGTCTTCCATTGCACCTTCAACTTTTCACTTCTAGATCCATTAATGAGAGAGATTTAACTGTTTTCTAAATCAACATTAAACAAATGCAACTACCTTGTATAGTTCAGACAGTTAAAGGAATTGAGAGTAAACATAATTATTAGCAAATTGAAGATAGTCACTTAGATTAAAACTTCAATAATAATAAACATTGAGATATTGGCTAAAAAAGTGTCAACAGGAATGGAACCTGGAGTATTCAAGACTTTAGGTGATTTTAGAATTAGATCAGAAGACTCGTGACATGATTCCAACCTCAGCTAAGGACTGAAAATTTAAGAGACCGGTGGAAAGAGAATAAAAGCTGGTCTAAATATAGAATAAAAGGGGTCTAAAATACTACTGTGCAAGCCAAGTCACTTCCAGTTCACCAAAGCATAATCAGTTCTTTGTACTAGTACACCAAAATTCTAGACACAGCAAACCCTATGGAAAGAGAAGAGCTGTGGACATTTTGTATTTTACCATCCTATATCCTGAGTATTGATTAAAAAAATCAAATCTGCGCTTCAAGTTTTGCAGTTTCTATGAAGAAACTCCACAGAGAACACATACCAAAATTACAACCTGAAATTGGTTCTGTTCAGCAACCTTTCACTTTGTTCAACACACCGATTTTGTTCCTACTCTCTCTGTGTGGCTGTATGAGGTACAGAGAAAAAATTGCTGATCTTTTTTTTCCTATAGAGTATTAAATAGACTGTGCTGATAGAATGGAATCCAAATTTCACTTTCCTATGAATGTAATGGAAATGGAGGACTTTTTCATCAGCAGTTTATATGCTCAGATAAATTATTTTGGTATCTTTGTCAATGGTTTCTGCTGTCATTTAAGAATATTGTATTTAAGGACATGTGCAGTTTAGTAATTTCCTTTTTATTTAATTTCTTTCACTTCAGGTAACTCTTGGAGTAATCCAGTAGAAGTGACTGCACTTTACTCATTTGAAGGACAACAGCCAGGTGACTTGACTTTCAAAGCTGGAGACAAAATCACAGTCACAACCAAAACAGATTCCCAGTTTGATTGGTGGGAAGGAAGTATAGGAGGAAAAACTGGCATCTTTCCAGCCAATTATGTTGCCATAAGTAACAATTAAATTTGTATAGAAGAAAATGTTGAAGCAGTAATATATTTACATTGAAAAATATATTTTAACTTTTCAGATCTTATTAAAATGAGATTATTGATCAAGACTATTCTAACACAGAATTGAAATGCACTAACGTTTCCTAAACTTATTTCTTAAATAAATAGTATGTGATAGTCAATTTATGATGAAATTTTATTTTTGAGCAAGGCGCTATATAAAAAGTACTCCAGTTTGTGTCTAGTTTCAGTTCTGTCTTGCTATCTGGATTATTTTTTTTTTTTGCATGAGGGAAAAATTACAAACAATTTAAAACTAGGCATGCTGAAAAATATTGGTTTCTATTAAATTATATTTTATGGTCTCTTTCTACAATAAATGGTCTCAAATTTGCTTCAAACCATCTCTGAGTTGGAGTTCTTTACTTTTACTAAACACAGATATTTTTTCACAGGTATGGCAGAAGAAATTACCTTCATACTTGGCTTTAAAAATCACTTTAGACATTGTAATCTTTTTTATTATCTACTTTAGGTCTGGTCCCCAATGTTTGCCCTTGTTAGGCATACAAAGACCTTTTTAAACAACTCTAGCAGTTAAACAGTTCACCTTCTCTGATAGCTTATCTTATATTGCCCTCATCATTGAAGAATTTAAGCAATTCTGAAATTTTGTTTAATAAAATACATGAATAGTGCCTCCCAGAAAATATATAGGCTTATGATGTCCCTTGATTCCCGCAGGAACTTGTTCCACAGATGGAAAACAAGATAGAGAAATCTCTGCCTAGTTCACAAGTGAGCTTGCACAACTCTTCCTGCTTCTTCCCATTTAAGATTTTTTTTTAACGTTTAATTTTTAAGGAAAGAGCAATGTAGAGTAAGTTACAGAGTAAATAGACTAAATTATTAACAGTGAGATAGGGAAGATATTTGTGTAGAATGTGTGTAGTAGTAATGTATAGTACTGTCGTTCTCAGATTTCAACTTAATTTTGAGTATTTTCGCAAATCAACTTCACTTTACAGATGCTGATATTGACTTGATGTGATAAATCAGAGCAGAGGTGAGAATGACACTTGGAGTTTATCTTGTTCACCCTTTCAGAAACTGAGATGCTTGTGTAAATGTCACAGTTGAAAGGAAAAAAAAAGAATAAAAACTTAGGTCTTTTTCACCCTCAGCAGGAGTTTGGATCTTGGTTGGTTTCTAGTGGACTAAAAGATATTCCTTGTAATAGTTTAAAGGACTAAACAAGTTTTTTTAAGGTAAATCTGAGATTAAAGCTTTGCCATCTATATCCATTTGTGATAGCTTTCATTGCTTACAACTGGAGAGGTATAAAGGGAAGTCAATCTTGTTCCTCTTAGTTTCCATAGTCTCCTTAAGCTGTATTTTCCCCCTTCCCGTGTTTTCAAACCTGAGTTTGAATTCATTCCTGAGCTCCATCACCTCTAGGAAGGCACTTCTGGAGCCTTAGACGTGTTAAAATGATTTAGCTTCTCCCCTGATCTGCGTTTGTTCCATGAGTGCAAGTTTTTCCTTGTGAGGCTATTCACTGTCCAGCTCACGCTCCAATCCACTGTCATCAAGGAAATTATATTTTTCCCCAGTAAAAGCTTACCAGAGATTGTATGTCAATAGTAACAAGACTATATTCCATATAGACCATATATCCAGCAAGAGTTCAACTCACAGGAAGATCCTAGTGCATTCAATTTCCTCACCAGCTTTTGGATCAAAATTCATTCTCCTTCTCTGTTTTATGTGGTTTCAAGTCAAATGACAGCTTAGTTTCTTCAAATCCACCTTTTCCAGAGAATCAAGCTTCAGAAGAATAGATATCTGATTTATCTTGGTATTTAAGAAAATTTACATTAGCTGACTACAGGGTGTGTTAGTTTTGCAAGGTGCATCCATTGAAAAGACTCAGAAAAAATAAACCAAAACCATAATTATTAAATATACCATTTTACATAATGTTTGTAATAGTGAAACAATAATATCTGACACTTCCATGCTTCCAAAATTTTCAATATTCGGAGTATTTAGGTAACCATCAATCAACAAATTATGTAAATAAGAAAATTATTCAGCTTCTGGTAATGGGACAGGATGCTACATTTTAAAGTTTATCTTTAAACCACTGAGATTAGCTTAAAAACCAAAATAGTCATTTTATCCTGATACCAGCCAAAGATACAAAATGCAGGGGGATAATCAAAAAGGTTTCTTTCTTTCTTACAGGCATTTCATCAGGTAGTTGTTCAGACAGAAACATTATGTAACTGTTATCAACAGATATTTCTTCCACATCCATTTTAATTAATATATCCACTTTAATTAACTATTTAAAATGGTATCTCTGCTTTCAGAAATTTAAAAAAAAAAATGTAAACCTTTTTCAGTTTATTCCTAATGCTTCTTTGACAGTTAACATCGTTTTGTCAATTTATGTTCATTTGTGATACTTTTAAGTACATGAACAAAACCATAACTGGAGTGTGTTCAGATGCTATTCTTTGTAACATCTGTATTGCAAAAATCTGTTGATTTGCTAGTAATTTAACTTTAACTCATAGTTTTAAATATAAGTTTGGTAATAAGTATAACTGCAAAACTTTTGCTCTGACATTTTCTTCCATTCCTTTTTTTTCCTTGCATACCATTGCTGATCAAAAAAAAGATTAAAAACTTCTGTTAGCTCTAGGTGTAAATTTCCTGTAAATGGCTAATATCTCTAGTTCTTTAGCAACAAGTAAACATGTAATCACACCGTCCCTTCTCATATCAGGTCAAACATTTCCATTTGTTGACCCCTCCACAAAAACATCTCAGGCTGGTCTTTCCTGATTAACTCTTTCTGTATATGCGCACACACACACACACGCATGCACTGGGTGGTTGTTTTGGCTCCATGTTTGGATAAGGACCAGCTCACTCTGATGGAATGTCTTCCTCAGTGATGTTCTGATCTGTTTGCCTTTTAATAAATTGGGAATAGGCCAATATAAATTAATAAATAGGAATAGGCCTAAACCAAGACAGGGTTGCAGGCAAAAACTCCTCAGGATTGAATACTGGCATCTCCTTGAGAAATGACTGAATTTCTCATTTAAAAGTTCAATAAATTTCAGCAGGATGTCTAATCATGCTTGCAGAAATTTTGAAACCAAGTTTTTACAACTTGTGTCAAACTTTACAGTCTTAAATCCATATTGCATACATTTCTACCAAATCTATACACAGCTTATGCCTATAGGATCATAATGAATTAAAAATAGTCGTTTATGTAGCCTTTTCAGTAGATCTTTAAAAGAATTGTCTGATCTAAAGGGAGCTGAACTGCAGCTGTTTAAGTTGATTTATTGCGGATACTTAGATGCACAGAGATTTTGAATTGTAGAGCTTTCTTCTATGTTACCTAAATATAAGCACAACATCCTACCTATAGGCATCTATTTCTAAAAAACTTGGCCAGAACGTTTTGAAACCAAATTAGGTTGTATTAAGAATCTAAATTTACCCAACACTTCAGTCTAAAAATTCATGGGAAACCATTTTTGAGTTTTTAATTGGTTCTTGCTCTTAATTGAATTAGAAATACTGCAAAGAAAACCTTTTGGGCTTTTCCCATGCCATAACTAATGTAAGAAAAATAAATAACAAGAAATAGCAAGCTTCATTCTTTGGAAAAGGTTTTAGTTAATTTCATCTAAAATTACGTGCAAATAGTTCCTTAAATGCCAGGAGTGTGTGAACTAATGTATGTTAACCCTAACACTAGATTGATATTCACATGTTCTTCTATATCTGTGACTCATCCTGTGATTCCGTTCCTGCATCTTTTTTTTAACAGCTGAAACAAAATTCCGGTAAGTGTAGACCACAGAGGAATTCTGCCATCAGCATCACTGAGTCTTTGCATCTGCCTTTATAAAGCTTCTGGGTCATCCTGCCTTCGGGGTTCTCTTCAATGGTTCTTAAACCTTATACCTGGCAAAGTCCACATCCCATTTAATGGTATGGAAAAGGCAAATACTCCTAGCACACTTACGCGTATTTCTAGCTTTCACCTTGAGAATTTGTCTTATACAAAAGTTTATACGAGAGGCAGAGAAAGCAAGCTGGGAAGTGCCTAGAGGAGCTAAACATGATTGTCTACCACATGGAAGATTTGCCTGCCTGAAGAACCAGGAGGTGCTTGCTTGTTGAACCTGAGGATGTTATCTGGTGGTAATAAGAGTCTGAAGGTCATTTTAAGTATATAGAATCATAGAATCATTCAGGTTGGAAAAGACCCTTGGGATCATCGAGTCCATCAACCCTACTCTACAAAGTTCTCCCCTACACCATATCCCCCAACACCACATCTAAACGACTCTTAAACACGTTTAGGGATGGTGATTCAACCACCTTCCTGGGCAGCCTGTTCCAGTGTCTGACCACTCTCTCTGTGAAGAATTTCTTCCTAATGATCAGTCTAAACCTACGCTGTTGTAGCTTGAAGCCATTCCCTCTCGTTCTGTAGCTTATTACCTGTGAGAAGTAGTTGTAGAGAGTGATGAGGTCTCCCCTCAGCCTCCTCCTCAAACTAAACAGTCCCAGCTCCTTCAATCACTCTTCGTATGTGAAATGTTTTCTTAAATGACTTGAATATAATTAGTTCCATTCACAAAAGCAATAATCATAGTAAAAGCAATTTTATTGTTTAAGGCATTTTGAAGCAAAGAATTTTCCCTCCTCTCTTCTCTTCCGTTTGTGTATCCTTCTCCAATCTTGTACTATTCCTGTGCTATTCATGGCCGCTTAGCATCTGACGTGCTGAATGCTGGAGGACTATGTGTGACAGTGTGGAGGGCAGCAAAACCTAACCTTCTTGTGGCCTTCTAGACATTGAAAGGCCACAAAGATGATCGGAGGGCTGGAGCATCTCTCCTGTGAGGACAGGCTGAGAGCTGGGGTTTTTCAGCCTGGAGAAGAGAAGGCTCCAGTGGGACCAAATAGCCCCTTCCAGTATCTGAAGGGGACCTACAGGAGAGATGGGGAGGGACTCTTTATCAGGGAGTGTAGTGATCAGAGGAGGGGGAACAGTGTTAAACTGAAAGAGGGTAAATTTAGATTAGATATTAGGAAGAAATTCTTTTCTGTGAGGGTGGTGAGGCACTGGAACAGGTTGCCCAGGGAAGTCATGGATGCTCCATCCCTGGAGGTGTTCCAGCCCAGGCTGGATGGGGCTTTGAGCAACCTGATCTGGTGGGAGGTGTCCCTGTCCGTGGCAGGGGGGTTGGAACTCGATGATCTTTAAGGTCCCTTCTAACCCAAACCATGTATGATATGAGTAATGCTAACCAATGTACCAAATAGTTAGTTGGGGGAGACAACACAGGACGATGACTAGTTAACTGGCCTTGGGTGCCTAAATTCTCCCATCATTACTGTAAATGAAAGTTGTTGTTCTGTCAAATCAGATGTCTGGTCTCACAACAAACACGATTAGAATTCTGAGTTTCTGAACATCCTGTTTTCACAATATTTGCAGTGCCGTTTATGCTTTCAGACATTTGAATTTTATTTTCCAAATGTAAATACTAGTCAAATCCTTTTCTCCAGGGGTTTTAAATCATTTTAGACTCTAATTTTCATACAATTAAATGTGAGTTATGCCTCACGATAAATTGAAATAACGCTGTTGAGGGAAATAAATAAAGCACCTGGATGCAAAAGTATTGTAACAGATTGACACTTCCAGCTGCTTGGGAGACATTTTTGATTACTAAAGCATCAAGTCACTTAAATAGGTGCCATTCTGTAAGATTTTATCAACTGCAGAAATTTGGGCCAAAACGAACTTTTTAAAGTAGAAGCGATGTCTGTTAAAATACTGGTTTTAATTTGAGTTATACATTTTGTGGTGGTCATTTCTTGTGGAAACTGGATCTGCCCATTACCATTTAAAACCTGTCTCAGGATATTACTTGCTCTCAGCCCAGTATTCCCTTTAGTGTGTCTTGTATTTTAATGTTCCCAATTTCCTTCTGTCATATTTGATGTCAAAATTAAGGCCACAGTTAAGCCAGAAATTCAAAACATCAGTCTCTTATTCTAATTGGTTTCTTGTCATCCATCAGATTCTTACAAATGTGAACCGGGACAAGCTGCTTTAAGATTTAGAGCTGAAGATTGTATTTGATGTGTTTTGGATTACTTCTTTTGCATATCTGATTTCATGCTTTTCAGACTAACCCCTTGTTTCCTTCTGGCAACGCTGAAAATACTTGGGCCTGTTCCAGTTGATTTTACATCAGTGGGATTCTTTTGGTAGCTTTGAGGTAGACTTTAAACTTTAAATCGTGCTAGATTTACTTAAAATCTCTGTTACTCAGCTGACTTTACTAGAAGCCAGGCTGCTGCTCAAATTACAGTGTAAAACAAAGATTACCCATGTATTTATATGCCTCTGAAAACAATCCAATCCGTGTTTTCTCCATGGCCATCACACACTCAAGCAACACATATCCTTAATGAGGCTTCCCAGTGGCTGACATTCCTAGCAGAAAGGATAATGAGTTTGCACCAGTCCACGCTAACTATTTTTTCCCTTATATTGCTATCTGTGTGTTCTTCTGGTCAGTCCTTTCTGTCATTTAAAAAGCCATCCCACACTTTGTCTCGCATGTTTGAAGCCAATTGCAACTGAAGCTGTGAGGCAGCCTTGACCTGCTTTGCAGATTCCCGTGCGGTTGGCCAGCATCTTTTCCCATGGATCCCTTGGAGTCTGGTCTTAACGTGGCAGCCAAAGGAGACAGACTTTCTTTTTGAAAATTCCTAATCACAACTGCTTACTGGATAACATAAAAAAAGAACCTGCTATATAAAAGGTAAAATCCTGTAGCTATTTCCTTGTTTTGCCTTCTCAAGGTTTGGAACGTTACCTTAGCTTAAGTTAGAGTATTTCATGATGCCAAGAATTTTCCTCGGGGAGCAAGGCTTTTTCTTCTGATACACAGAGGTCCCCTCCTGTAGAGTAGCCCTCATTGCCACGCTGCTGATGCATGTTAAAAAACAAAAGAGGGGCTGGATATCCAGCACCAACCAACATATCATCCAAAGAGCATTTTTATTTTTGAAAATATACCTAGATTTGTGCTTTCATGTAAGAGTCCTCCTGAGTTAGCTGTTTTTCCAAAGCAGTCAGTCAAGAGAGGGAGGTTCCATGAGATGCCTTCTAGAGTGCCTTCTGGAGTCTGTAGTAGAGAAGATTAACTTCTTCCTTGAAACTGTCATCCTAATGTCATTTTGTTTGCAATCCTTCAGGATGATCTCTGTATATAGGTACTTTATTTTTGCATTTTAGAAATAAGTACCATTTTTTTTCTCCATGACCTATGAAATTATGTAAGGAGACATAATTTCAAATCCTATTAACAAAAGTTTCCAAACTGGAACATGAACTGAAGCTATGGATCACTGCCACTGTGAATGAAGAATGGAAAATCTAAGAAAGGGAAAGATATAATTAACAGCAGTATAAGCTCATATCTACTTTGGTAATAGGAATTAATATGGGATGTTAATCTTAGTTGTTAGTTTTGACACACTTAAGCTATCTGTTTATTTCATCGTTGCCTTTTTTGGTATTAAGACAAATGCTGGATAAAAATATGTGTCTATCTAACTTGATACTCAGAAAATTGTTTTTAGATTAATATAAAGCCCTTTGAGTTATTCTTCTTTTGATCAGTTTAGAAATATTCTTGCCAAAACAAAGAGATGGAAAATAGTGATCTGAAGAGAGAACTTCCCGGACTGAAGAAAATACAGATCTCATGAAAAATTGTTATTTCTGAAAATTGTTCAAATCATACATTGTTAATTGGATTATCTTAATCTAGGGCTGTTAATTTAACCATATTAATTGCTGATGATATACCAAGCCTAAGGGAACTCAGGTAGCCTGTAGTATCTTTCTTTTACATGTTATAATATTAAAAAATAGTATATTTATATTTTTCTCCTGAGGTTGATGTCATAATAAAAAGCCTAAATGTTATTCACTTACATTTTAAAAAAGCCAGCTTCCTTAAACATGAAGAGTTTTCTGTTAACAACTGGTGTCCAAAATCCAAATGAACAAAATGTTTAACATGAAACTCAGCAGTTTCACGTTAGTAGATCCTGGCTGACAGTAGGAAACTTGGACATTATTGATTACAGTTCCAATGAGATGTACTAACTTTAATACAGCGTACAAGCAACATGTGCAGGCAAGCCAGATGCAAAACTGAAACATTATCTAAACAGAGTTGATTTCAAATGTTTCAAATGTAAATAACCCACCCGGTGGTCCTTGAGACTGTCAGCAGTCATTATTTTCTGTAGCGTAAACAGGGCTGTCAGCTGGGATTTCTGTCACAAAGATAAAAAGTCATTCTTCCCTAGCAGAGCCTAGGCTGTTGTTTTTAAAGAAAGTCGTGCACCTTCGTGATAGATGGAAAGTTCCTTTCTGGATTTTAATGAAAGTATTTTATAAGCTGCTGTGAAAACCAGAAGAGGTGTCTGAACAATGTGGACTAGGGGATGAGTAAAGGTTAATGGAATCAGCAGAGTAATAAGCCTTAAAATTCTGACATGTCTCAATAAACGCATAATTTCCATGGATTTGCTGTGTTTATTTTTCAAAGTTTTCTGCAGGTAGCAAAAGCTAAACCAAGAAAATAGATACCAACAGATAACAAAGGTACAACCTTGGATGAAAAGGTCATTGTGCGCTTGAGGCTACTACTTGATTTAAAAATATGAACATGATCAGTTTAAGTGATCTGAAGTATTATCAGTTTAAGTGATCTGAATTGTTAGTTGATCATAGGGATTTATACAATGGCTACAAGATTTAAGTCCTCTGATCTGATTCAGATATTACAGAAGAATATTATTACACTGCCTGCCCTCCCTTAGTTCAATGGCAGCTGAGCAATTATAACATCTTAACAAATCTGGTCTGATGTCTCAAAGCACAAAATGAATTATGTTGCACGATCTTCTGTATCAATAGTCACATCTTGATTTTATAGCCACTGAAATCTGCCAGACCATTACTGTTGGCTTCAGTGGAAACATGATTTTCGTCAGTGGAACACATCAAAGTTTATTTGAAAAATTGTTGAAGACTTTTCCAACTGATGTCCTGGAAGAAAATAAAAGTTTCAAGTTCTCCTCAAGACCTTTTTCATATTTTCTCCTGGAAATGGGTTGTCAGGTCTCTATACCTCCTTTCTGTAACTGGCCTGTGCACTGCTCAAAAACTAGAGAACTCCACATTTTACTGAACCACAAAGATACCTTCTTCCTATCCAGGTATTTCCTTTGTGCCTGAGGAACTGAATATGATAGTACCTTCCATGATAGAGTCAACCTTTGCAACATATATCTATACTTAGATGGTGCAGCATCAAATGAAAGCATTAACAATGTGGATAGCCCCTCCTGATGCCTTGGCTCCTAAATCTATATTACATATCTTGTAATTTTTGGAATAAGGAAGGAAAAGGGAATTCTTCCTCTATAGTATGACCTGGTACCCAAAAGTCTAAGGAAACAATGAACATTTTAGCATGATAAATGAAAATGGTGCAAAGCTTTTGAGAATTATCAGGCTCCAGGGTGTCTGCACTCTCATGCTTTTGTAGCTAGGAATATTATCACAGTTCTTTTAATTTTAAACCTATCCCATGGTTGCACTTCTTTACTTCCAGATGGCATGACAAGATAAACCCAGCTGTATCTGACACCGCAGAAAATATGCCTTCATCTAAGAACCTATGACTAGTGATGCAGAATTGGCTTTCTTCAAACAGACATACATGCAGGAAAGGGTTAAAAAGTCAAGAAATCTTTATTCCTCTCTCTTACCTAAATCTTTTTCTTTGCTTGTATGTTCTGCAGAGTCTGTGTAAAGCTGCCGTTGTCCTTGTCAGATGCCTAGCTATATTTTTTCTTTTTCTGTTCCCCTCTCTTTCGGTGTGCCCCCCATTTCCCCAAGGCAGCCACCGGGTATCCCCTTCACCTTTCTTCCCCAGGGGAGATTTTATATGGTCCCTTCAACTCTTGGGTTCCTGTCTTGGAAAAGTAGCCGTATAACATGGCTGGCATCCTGAGACAGCATCTTCCCTTTTAAATCTAGCACTTGTACTTAACTTTCTTAAGTTGTCTATAGTTGTCTTTATCTTTTTCTCACTACAAAACCTTTCAATGTGCACGACTGTGTAATATAATCCTGTGGGTATCCCACAACTTTCCACTGCCAAAAGGAATTAAAAAGCCAACTCCTAATAAGATCAATGAATTAGATATGCCTAAAATAGTACAGGTACATTGCATGTTTTTCTTTTGTGTCAGAATTAACTTTAATTGAAATGACAATATATTTTAAACAGATCTTTAGTTCAGTAGATGAGGTCAGTAGATATGCTGAGTGCAAGGAAGCTCTCAATGTCTTCGTGCCATACGTGCTTCAGGAGGTACAAACCAACTAACCTTTAGTGTAACAAGATGAAACTTGCCCAAGTACCACTCAAACAATGGCCAACTTAAATAAAAAGATTGTGAAGAATCTATTGCAGGACTTAGTACTGGAAGAAGATAACCTTAAGTGACATGCTGCACACACAAGGATAGCAATGGTATCCATGCTTTGTGAAACAAGTGAACACACAGAAGTGAAATTCCTATTAATTTACACTATTTTTGTGGGAAAGGTGAATGTGTTAATTAATGTTTATTCAAATCTACTTCTTACAGCTCATGAATGTCAGTTCCCTCAGATTAAAGGCTATATAGTCACAAATTCAGCATGCTATAAGGACTTTTTGCAAACCATGCACCGATGCTGCCCCAAACATACAGCTCCCTGCATTCCATGGGCAGACCCACAGAGCTGTAAGGGTGACAGCAGGGGACTCTCCGTGCATCAGCACTGAGAAGTGTATGGAGGCCAGTGTCCCAGCTTCTGGGTCCTGAAAGGGGAATAATCTGCTCTTCTTGGTATGTTGTCTTCTCTGATATTTTTTAATTAGAGCTATGGATTTTGTTTTCAACAAAAGTAATTTTTCAACTGGATGGAATTTTGCATTAAACACTCCCTTTCAGAGGAATTAGCCATTTTTTAAACTCTTTAAAGTAAAAGTTGTTTAATTTTTTCCCCAAAAAAATGTGGAAAAAAGTTTGAAGGATAATTTCAATAAAAGTCAGGAAAAATGAAATTTTCTTCAAGTGGGTTTCACCCCCTGAGACTTTTCTTCTGCTGTCCCCAGTAGTTT
Organism: Gallinago jamesoni; assembly: GCA_025769975.1. NCBI lineage: Eukaryota > Metazoa > Chordata > Aves > Charadriiformes > Scolopacidae > Gallinago > Gallinago jamesoni. The sequence continues at coordinate 95,336,663 of JAOQGH010000023.1, read as the reverse complement.
TGCCATCCTACAGTATTTCAGTAATTTTCATACATACTGCTCTCACATTTGTATTTATGCATTTCACTGCTTTTCGGAGCAAAGAATCTTAGCTGCTGAAATAAAAAAGAATTGAAATCCCTGCAGTAGGATGTGCACATCAGAGATACAGAAAACTGTAAATGTGTGCTTTATAATTATACTACTTCCCTTCCTTTTTTTCTTCACTTGCATCGTTTTTCTTTCACTATCAGTATAACAGTCTAGTAATTGACTGTAGTAAAGAAAACACAAACTTTCTCCTCTGCACTGATACGTTAGATTTGAATTCAAAGGAAAATGTACTGAAGCCAGCTGAAAGTGTGCTTGCAGAGAAAGAAGATTCTTTCAAATCCTGTTCTTTGGTATCTTTTTTGTAAGTATTCGTTGCATTTATTAAATTAATGCCAAAAGGCTTTACTGCATCAGTAGGTAATAAAGTGGATAACCTAAGGGTAGATTCTGTGTAGCAGTTTTTCTGAGTACCTCTGCAAGTGTGTGTATCTATATGTAGCATTTGGTGGAGAAGGAATGCTGGACTCAATCTCTTTGATTGGATTACATTGCATCTTGCCCTTTCCATCATTATTACATTATTAGCTGCTGTTTATTTTCATAACTGTGACTTTACTACATCTGTAAAAAAAATAAGAGCCTGCTTTGAAGTTTACATTGTGCTGGGAATATTACTTAGAAATTGGCTAAAATACAGCAATGGAGGGAGGGGGCCGAGCATGGGAATTTTAAGGCTGGTCCGTGACCTTTAATAACGTAGCTTCACTTCTCTTCCACTCCACAAGCAGCACCATGATTTACCTGCATGAATGAAATTTAAAGGATCAAAACTCGACGTTACCTAGCTAGTGGACATACTGGCATTGTTTGGTTTAGTCTACTGTGAGATCTAATTTTGCTCCGGTTCAGGAGAGAAAAATTAGCAGAGCAAATTCCCTACGTAGTCACTGGAGAGAGGAGAGCACTTCCAAAGAGGCCACTTCGGCAGCGTCAGTGAAATGGCTAAAGCAGACAGGGTAGATAACGTGCTGCTGAAATATAACTGTACCGTGTGGTTCTTGGAGAGCTAGACGGAGACTTGGTTGCGTGTTAAGATTAGTCAAAGAAAGATAAACTTATGGTGGAGTTCTTGCTACTTTCATTTGGAATGTTAATGGCCCAAATTAAACAGTGCAGAGCACTCCAAATACCAGAGCAATGAAAAAGTTTACAGCAATGATATCAACATTTGGAGTATCCATATTTTTTCAAGGTCTGCTCACTTCCCATGACATTTGAAATACTTGCACATTGCCAAATATAACTCAGGGTGCAGATACGATATAGCCCTGATTTTAATTTGGGTGCCTGGGTGTAATTCCTTCACCGATGTTACCCCATGAATCCAGGACAGAGCTGAACCAAATAACATTGCTCTCTATCAAAAGAAGTATATTTTGTCCCCACAGATGAAACAAACCTCCAAGTTAGCGTACTCAGCAGGGAGGCCAAGGAGTGAACTGGCATGGAAAATTCTCCCTTTAAGTACAAGTAAAGTGATTTTCTAAGGTCAGCATAGAAATGTGAGTAACCCCTGTTAAAACTATGTCTTCTCTGAGTAAACATAGGTAAGGTTTTTCTCAAAGTATGAGAGCCTTGTCTTTTATATTCCTGAATTCAGGTGTTACATGCAGCTTACACATCAGAGAGACTGGCATGAGATAAAGCATCATCTCCTTAAACCAAGAGATGAAATTTTGGCCGCAGCTTTTTTGCAAACAGAAGTGATCAAGGAGCAGGCTGCCAGGCTGGGAAAATGGCAAAGCAGCAGCAGAGAGGAAAAAAAAAATGGTCATTTGTGTCCATCCAGCTCCCTAGTCTGCCCCTTGCTGGGGACAATCTCTTGGTTGAGCCAGCCTTGCCACTTACTCTGCTCCATGTGCAATGTGAGGAACAACCTGTGTTTCAAACACTTCAGGGACTGATAAATAGAAGGGAACACAGGCACATCTGAAAGATGGAAGTGTATTTCTAAAGCACTCCTCTTAGATTCTCCATGTTGGTACCTTGGCAGCTTCTGTGCAGCCGTTTTGGGCCAGTCCCTTATTTTAGGGGACAGCTCAGTAACAAGCTGAGCTCCCTGTGGTCTCCACGGTGTTAGAGGAAGTGAAAGCAAATCAGTTGAAATATTACTGCGTGCCCACAAAATAATCGAAGCCATACCCTAGAGAAGACTTGCCATCTTGGGTAAACCCTAGCTGTCCGAGGCATCCATCACTCCAAAAGCAAACCTTTGGCCCCTTTATATTTTCACAATTATATGTATGTTATCAAAAAGAAGCAAGGACGTGGGAAAGGAAAAAAAAAAAAAAAAAAAAAGAAAGTTTAAAATAAGCATCCATACTGTGGGAACAGGGTGGGGGAAGAGCAGTGAAGGCAGCAGCTCTCCTCCATGGCAGAGTGGAATTCTGTGCAAGGTCCCGTTGTGTACAAGCCCGTGTTGTTTGGAAAGGCACTGTTGCCTGAGCACCTGCCTGGCTTACATCTCTGTCTCAGAGATGCTAAAAATGGCCATGGTTTGTGCTTGTCCAAAGCCATCAGGTCACCAGGCTGAGCAAATGCCCCTTCTGGTTTGGCAAATTTGGTTGCTGTCTCTTTGCTGGTGGGAGAACACAGATGCTACATATCCTATCTAACTTGAAACCTCTGTGAAAAGTAGAAGTATCACATGAATGATGAATACAAAATAGGAGGTTCTTATCACAAGAAATAAATAAAAAAGAATGCAAGAAAGAAAAGGCCAATTTTTTGCTGCGTTTCCTTTGGGTTCTTGGAAGTCCTTCAGTGAAAAAAAAAGAAAAAAAAAAAACAGAAAAAAAAGCCAAACAAAAAAAAAGAAGAACATTAGATTAAAATAGTTTATATGCCATAAAGGCTTGATTCAATTGCTCTTGAAATCATTAGGAACTAACTTTAGAGAGTTTTATATTGAGTGCCTAAGGACATTCTTCTTTAAAGGAATGAGCTGCCTCACTGAACATATTTGAAGAGTTTGGGGTAAAGTAAAGGGCATTTAATTTACAGATCTGTTGGCTATGTGTCAACACCCGTAGAGTTACAGCAGTCACAGCCCCAGGCAAATCACAGATGAAAAGATATCATCACCAATGTCAGCACGAACAGTGGTGGGCTCCGTGTTAGCTCAAGAGTACCCATGTTTACCAGCCTCTTATCTTTTGGGGTTTTTTGGTCCTAATACTTTAAATGTTCTGTATTAAATTAATATCACTGGGACAAGATGAGAAGCTGATCAAGGCTTCTTGGTAAGTGTTTGTGAGCCATACAAGATGCTGCTGCCCAGATGCCAGTTTCCTCATGCACATGGAGCTGGAAGAGTCAAAGCCAAGTCATGTGGGACAAACGAAAGGAGCAAGGGATATGTCACTACTGGAAGATGTTCTTGTGATTCCAGATTAATAGAGAAGATAAATAAATATCTAATCTAACCAGCTAACTACTCTTATAAGTAGGCTTCAGACAAGAGGAGCTGCAGTGGCACTGGCAGGCAATGCTGGAATTTGTGAGAAAAGGAGGAGTCGGGCAAGATGGTAAGGGAAGGCATGAACTTGGGAAGGAGCTGTAGAATAGAGAGAGGATACAAAAGGATTGCATCAGAAACCTGGCACCACCAATTAATTTGTCCCAGTGTTTTGCAGTCGGTGTGTCAGCCTCATTTTATTTCGGGAGCCATCTATATGGCCTAGAAGGAAGATTGCAGTAGAACTGAAGAGTCCATTTTCTCTTAGAAACTAAGGATAACTGGTGGAGATGTCTGCTGTTCTATTGAGTTCCCCATTATATGAAACACCCTTTTATTTCTCCTTATCCTCTTCAAATAGACCCAAGAGTATATAATTGGCACAACACGGAGATTAGCAAGGCCCGCCCGCAAGGATGACACAGAAATCTGCGAAGTGTTCTGCGAAGCCAGAACTATGGTTAAAACTTGGAAGCCCTCCCAAGGAAAACGATGTCTCAAGCAAGGCTGTGTGTAATTTTTGATGGCAAAACTTTCCCTCCTGTGGGTTTTTAGTAGCTGCCTGGAGCACTGGTCAGGGTGAGCCTGCCGCCAACATGGAAGGAGCAGAGAGCCTTCGGCTGTGAGCAAGCCTGTGAGCCGTGGCCCCTGCCCATCTCAGTGGAGCAGTTCCCATTTTGGCCCCCACGCACCTATCCCTCATGCGTGTGATTTCCAAAAATCCGCCAGAACTAAGTAAAAAGTTGATTTCTTCACATTCGCTGTCCTGGGGTTTCCTCCTCCCCACTTTTGGTCTATCAACTCAGCCCCTCACATAACCAAGGGAAAAAAAAATCAAGCTTTGAGGCTCAGTACAAAATTTAGCACAGAGATGAGAGAGGGAAAAATACAATTATTTTTACTTTTCTTCTTAGATACCTCTTTGGCACATCGCTACTATGATTACACATCTAGCTACCCAGTTATTTTTTTGGAAGAGAAGCACAAAGAATATCTTACATCTTAGGTGATGCTACAACTACAGAAAATTGACACAATTAATTTCTTTACATGACCTGATAGTGCTTCCTGCAAATTTGTTTGATGTTAAAATGCTAATATTAATATAAGCTCCATAAATTTTAACATGCTTTTAAATTTTTATGTTTACCTGGTCATTAACTGAGTATCTGGCCTTCACATTATGGAATAAAAATTACCAAGGATATAATATACAGAAGGGATGAAGTCTTCACGAAATAAGCAAATTTTGAGTATAGTTTGGCTGCCATTCAAAAACGCAGAATTCTGATGGCTCAGTTCGTTTCAGTGGGAGCCTTGCTCTCAGACAGTCTAGACTTTGTCGTCAGTGGCAGCCAGCGGAGCAATAGCTAACTTGGCTTCTGATAGACAGAGCTTCTTGCCAGCCAGTTGGGTTAATAAAGAGTTTTAAAAGCTTTTTTTTTTAATCCCCTGTTACATTGACAAAAGCTTACATTCATTGAAACTGAAAGTCTGAATTAGAAAGGAATTTTGCATCTTTGCGTCTGTATTCATATATTGCATTTACACCAGCATATTTTGGGTTGGATTCCTTTTATTTTCTTGGAGCAAACCATTGTAATTTTTCTTTGGTTTTGAACATACCATCTATGAATGACATATTTTAGGAAGTCTAAGTAATTGTTGAGTTTTTGCTCTTTGTCACAAATGTAAATATGTACCAATGAGAAAAGTTTACAACTCAATGACCTCTCTTGAAGTCTGGGTTTTGTCCCGAGTTCTAACAACTAACTTCCGACACAGAGAAAGAATTAAAGAAATGTATCTTGCTTCTTCTAGAGTCAAAAGAGCCAAGCTGGCAGTAGGAGAACCCAAAGTGAAGGTTACTAGATACTCACAGTGGCAATCTAAAATGGACAGTCTGATGCTGTATGGGTAAATGATATATAGATATATTCCATTTCTCTTGAGAAATATATTTGGACTTTAATATGTATTGGACTTTAATAAGAGCTTAAATTTAACAGAGAATTAAGTTTTTTTTGCTGAATTAGGGCCAAAATGAAGTATTTCTAAAAATGAAAAAAAGAGAGATTTCCAGTCTTGCGGTTTTTTCATCTCTAACTAAAATATTTGGAAAATCATAAAATAAAAGAGAAATAGAGAAAGCAGATGAAGTGGCAAAATTCAGAACAAGAAATTGTTACTTATTTCCCATTTCTCCTTCTAGGTTTTTAAAAACTAAGCCCCACAGACTTTGAAAATAGGAAGAATGAAAACAATTCAGAAGAGTGAATGGGGAGTCCAAGCAAATTACTGGAAACAATTTACCTTAAGCCTGCCTTTCAGAATGACAGGCTGATAAAGTTAAGGGACTAGATGGACAAGAAAAGAATGTTGAAGATGGGACTGAAAAAGTCCTCAGCCTTTGTTTTAAGCAGTTTAAACATTTCCCCTGCTGTTATATTACTGACCTAAAGAAAGCAATGGCTTCCCTTGTTTCCTAATTTCTATAAATGGTGGGGGTTTTTATAGACAGGACAATGTCAGCTTGATCATACACAGTGTTTACAGTGGGAAAGTTTACAAGGAGAAAAGATAACTTTATCAGATTACTTTTCATAGAGTTTTTATGCAGATCTACTAGGAACTACTAGGTTCACTGCTGAAAGATTTGGGGTGAAATCATGGCCAATGGGAATTTTGCCATCAACTTCAAAAGAGTAAGATTTCATCCTAGATCTTATTTGTCTAGCAAGAAAGTGCTTATTTTTCTATTCATTTTTTTTTGTGCACAAACTGTCAGCGTTGCATGAAACAAACCATCCCGATTTCCAGAGGGCCTTTCAAAAGCCGGGTGATTGCCAAAATTGCAAATCCAATTTGTTCACAGATTGACCAGTGTGTGATCATTCCAATTATATTTGGCACATGCCAACTGGAAGAATCAAACCTCCCTCGTTTTGGTTCACTTATAAACACTTCCAAAAAACAACCCACCAAAAAAAAACCCTCCCAATATAATTAGCTGCTGAAATGCTTGGCAGCTTGCCTTTAAAAAATCACCAGGAGAAAACACACCCCCTTGATTTTTCCTGAGCATGTTCTTCAATAAGCTGCTCGGACCTTGTCCCCTGCACCTGCACTGATTAGTGTAATCCTCCTGACTGCCTGTGGGTACCCGCAAAAACTGGTTTTCCCACAATTGAGGTTCAGGAACCATGTTACAGGAGAGCTGGACAAATGGCAAGATCACTCCCCATGTGTCCCCCCCACCCCATCTCACCCTGCACAAGCCCAGCCACAAGCTGGGTCTGTGCCACAGCGCCCTTATCCTTATCCTCCTGCAGCTCCTGAGGGGAGGTCAACCCAACCCGTTGAGGCTTTCTTTGAGTGCATCAGTGAAAGGGCATGGCCCTGCCGAGCCTGAGCTCGCTGTGCAGGAGCTACCTTTCCTAGCAAACATCTGCCTCACCTCGCAAAGAAAGTCCTCTTCTGCCTTTCATGTGATCCTGCCTAAAGCCAAAGGAAAACTCAGTCAGCGGGCTACGCGTTTCTGCTGCTATCTTGTAACAAAAAAGCTCTTCCTCTTCCTTCTTTATGGTTTTCCATCTTCCTTCCCCAGCGATTGCCAGGAGAATAACCTCACAACGCTCACGAGCTGAGAAACGGGAAAATAAGCCGCTGAGGAAGGAAAGCAGAACCGCAGGTGAATGTGCCACGAAACCCAAGCTTATTCAGCAAAACCACATTTTTGAGAACAGTTTTGCAAGAAATAAATCATGCCTTCGGAATTTTTAAATCTTTATACTTAATCATCGTAACACTGGGGACCTTCCAGTGTTTAAGCTTTAAAAGACTTTACTTTTGAAGGTAATTCACAGCCTCCTGGTGCTCCTTCCACTCCGGGCTGTTAACTCTCACCCTGTTTGTTTCTAAAAATTCAGTTCTCGAGATTGTCCACATCTTGACTCCCCCTCTGTGCTTCTCAGTGTTCTGCTTTCTTAGCAAAGTTTGTAAGTGCCTATTTTTTATGGGAAGACCATCAATTAAGTATTAAATCAGCCCCATTTCGTGACCAAACTGTCAAAAAAAGCCCTCTTCAACTCCATAGATACCCGCTCAAAGCAAGACCCCGCTTTCTTCCTATTAAGTACTTGTCCTGATGATAACTTTCCATAACTTTCCTCATCTTCTCCATCTCAGTTCAGCTCTCATGTAGGATATGATCAAAGGCTATAGCAAGTGTTTCAGACAAGTCTGGATAGTTTGGCTCTGGTTCATCACCCTTACCCAGGAACAGCTTAACACAAAGGCTGCCAGATCAGCCTTGCATAATCCATATTTGGGAAGTATTGTTGAATTTCTTCCACATCTTTACTAATGTTTTTCTTCAAAATTGTTCTGAAATCACAAATACTGACAAATGGATCAGCAGATGCTTGGTTTGTGTTTTTCTTTCATTAAATATAGCTAGGAAGTTTATTATTCTCTAGTCAAAAGCTACCACAGTCAGTGTGATGGGTGTATTTATGATGGTTTCTACCATAATTCCAGCTCCACGTGCCAGTTCTCTCAGTGTTCTGGGATCATCCCTTCCTGAACTGTGGAGAGCTATTTAAGACTGTCTGCCATCTCGCATGCAGTAATGTTTATATCCATAAGTCATCAGCTCTCCCCATTTTTTCTGTCAAATCTTCCCATTGAAAGCCACTTCATTTGAGGATTAGAAGTTTCTTAACGCGAAAAAATTGAATTCTGAATTTATTTTCATGTACACCACCTTGTTAAATTGTGTGAGATTGCTACCCAAAGACTTTTCGGTAGCTTTTGGGAGAAAAATAGTTATGCTTGTCAGGATACGTAAATCCTAACGCAAGTTTTATGAAAATATTTTTCAGGCAAGTAAGCTTGATACCTAGTTAGATACTCAATCTCCCTCGTTCCTCTTCATTTAAGTAAAAAAACTACTTGAAAAAGAACAGATAAAATCTTCACACTAAATCTTCTAGAAATTTTGTTTTGTGTTGTGTTTTTCCTTTTTAAGGCAATGTAGCAACCTCTTCCTGTGTGTATGGCATTGGGACACTCTGGCCTTTCTTTATAAACCCATGTTTCTGGATGTCTATAAATTGGCCCCTCAAAATCGTTCCAGACAGAAATTTGGCTTCCAGACCCTCGATGCAGAGGAGAATGGTTTTCTTTTCTTCCTGCGTTTGACAAAAGTGGATTTGACCGTGTGTAAGCCACACCACTGGCATGCAGTAAATAAATAAACATTTGAAGGATGTATTAGCAGCCTGGGCTAGTTTGTTTACCTAGCTCTAACTCAAATGACCTCAGTTTAAGGCACAGCTCAGGCATTCAGCCATGCCCCGAGTTCCTGCATCCCACTCCCTTGACAAGAACATCCCTTGGTGTGAACAAAGAGCACCCTGAGGTTTGACAGAACAGCAGACCCAGAGGAGCACCAAAGCAGTGGGACCACCTGTATCACCCGCTGGAATCCTGCATGTTTCTGCCAAGATGCTTTGCCAGCAGCTCCAGGGCACAGAGAGCACCGCAGGCACTGCTTACCCCAATCCCAGGACGTGAGATTCTGGGCAAGGAGACCCAAACCTGCTCATCCCAGAAGGCAAGTTATGGTAATGCTCTACTGGTATTCCATTCACATCTCATTTTTATAAATGGGAGGAAATGCTGGCCACGGAGAAAGAAAGTAATGGACCCAACATTACAGGAATTCCCCGTCATTCCTTCTTTTCAGAGGACTAAGGCAATAACATTGCATTTTATGCCTCTTGCTGCTATTACTCAGCTGCTGGGGAGTATCTTCCCCCCGAGCCTCTCCTGGGGTCAGTGCTATGAATATCCCCTCCAGCACAGCGAGCCGAGGCAGGCAGCAGCCACGGATGGCATTTGGCTTGGAAAATGTTTAGTTACGTGAACATCAGCTTTCGCAATCGGATTCATAGCCTGAATGAAGGTTGCAAGTTTGCAGGCTGGAATGCAAACACATTCAACACTGTGCTGTAGCCTCACCAGCTCTTGCTTTTAATCTGAAGAGAGTCAAATTACTGTGAACATAGAAAGTCTTTAGAATCCCCCGTCCACTTAAATTTCCCCACTTCTTCTCCATTACCTGTTCCTTTCCAGCAGGGATCAGGAATTCCATGTTTTAGGGAGGTAATGAAGGAAAACAAATAGTTATGTATCAGTTGTTCCTCTGAGGGCACATGCAATTGATTACTTTAATTGCCTAAAGAAGGAAAACGCTGCCTGCTATCAACTACAGAGTTAATTAAGGATCTCAAAGGAAAAGTTTTGTTGTAGAAAAAAACCCAGCCCCTATCCCTTCCTCCCCTGTAACTTCAACACTAAACCAGAGTCATCTGGCTTTACTTGGGCTTGTGTCTCACATGGCAAAGGACATCTCTGGAGGGCATATTTAGTGGCCCCACAGCATCTCAAGCCATTATGTTCTTAATTCAGTTGACAGCCTAAAGTTACCCATTAATTGAGACCAGAATTTAATGGAAGTAAAGGTGCAAAAAAGACTGGAAAAACTGCTTACTGTGGGCACAGGTAAATAAAAGGCTTCAACTACTTACAAATCATGGTGTTTGCACCATGGGGGAGGCGGATCCAGGAGGATTTTCTGTTAAGATTAACAAGCAAATGGACAGTGTTTGTGTCAGAAGTGCACAGCCTACCCTGAAACAATGCTAGTGTAGAGAGTTGGGGGTCAGTCTCTTCTCCCAAGCAACGAGGGATAGGACAAGAATAAACAGCCTCAAGTCGTGCCAGGGGAGGTTCAGATTGGATATTAGGGAAAACTTTTACACTGAAAGGGTTGTCAAGCCTTGGAACGGGCTGTCCAGGGAAGAGGTTGAGGCACCATCCCTGGAGGTATTCAAGAGACGGGTTGACATGGTGCTCAGTGATATTCTAGGTGCGATCTCACTGGGGCAAGAGTATAAGGTTAAGTTGCATCTCTCTGAGGATGTGCTGCCATCAGAGACGGATGCCACGAGACCAACGCCTTTAGCCAAGCAGGCAGCCAGGGACAGGACTGACAGAAAACTCGTCCGCACTGTGTTGGGACAACAGAAGCAGATACTTCTGCCACAAGGTATTTTCCATCCAATTCTGAGCTGAAATCTTTGCTGAGGACTCAGGTGGGCTGAATGAAGTTTATAAGGAATTAAGCCACTCGCTTCCGTGCTCTGGGGATCACCTTAATGATTAAAGGCACATTACAGGACTTAGGAGGAAATAAAGAGAGACTAAATCAACTATTTTTCAGGGAAAATGGCAGTGGCGTTATAGCTTCAGGGTCTCTGGGTCAAACACAGATTCATGGGTGTAATCAGCCATCCCTGTATTTTAGCTATGCCCCCTGTTCTGGTGGCAAATATTTTTCCTTGAAAACCAGGTAGAAATTACTTCCTCGTGACTGTTAACATTTTATAAACAGTACAAATGGCAGGCAGGATTTTCTCTGTCAGTCTGCCTGTGACGCTGGAAATCAGAAACGTTTTTCCTGCCTGCCACCCATTGACTTCAGTGAAGCTGCTCTAAAATCCCATACTTTCAGGGATTTTTTCAGTTTTCAGGTCACTGGTGTTATTCCAGTTAAATTTACGCTCACATTTTCTTACCAGGCCGATTTTTTTAATTTTAAGCATTTTTTTGAATCAGTAATTTTCCCATCCTTTCCACATACAAAGTGATTCTGTTTTCTCTTTAGTTTCTCCATAAATCTTAAGATACTGTCAAAATGCGATGTGATTTATATTCATTGTGCTTCATGTATGTTTCCCAAAGGTGCCAAAACAATAAACCTTGGATAATAGATAGGTTATTGCTGATAACTCAACCAAGAAATATATGACAACTGTGATGGCATAGTTTGTTCTTAGCTATTATTTGTATTCTCTGAGAGATGGAAACTATTCCAGAGTCTGGGAGCACAAAGCCTCTAATCCAGCTGCTAGAAAGAGAAGATAGATTCACTAAACTGCTGTGCTGCAGAGATTGCTTATCTCTTTGTCATTATGCTGGGGCAAAGGCAATTATTTCTGCCAAGCCTGGGCACAGGTTTGTCTCTGAAGGAACCTCAGATTGGGAGCACTTGATTTCTCCAGGGAGAAACATAATTTATCCTATTCATAAGCAAATAAGTAGGTTAATAATTAACATGAGAAAAGCCAATATGGAGCAGATGGCAGAAGAGAGAAGCACTGGAACCTCAAGTGACCACTGAACAGCAGGGCAAGGGCACGCGGACCAGTGCTGGCTGCCTCGTGCCCTCTCTGCTCAGGAAGGTACAAGGAGCCACATCCATGTGGAGCGGGGGCCGGCGTGATGTAGCCACTCTCTTTGTGGGGCCTTTGGTGAAGCAGCAGGAGAACAAAAGGGATGCAGAGCTGCCCAGACCCACGGTGTCAGCGCTGCGTAGCTGAGTGGTCCAGGAATGGTGGTGTGGTTTCAGCCAAAATCACTGCAACTGGACTGACAGATGGCCCTTCCCCCCGCCCCAGTGAGAGGAGAGGAAGAGATAAGGAGATACAGAAGTTTAGAATGAACTAAACTACTTTAATGAAGAATTAATATTAAAATAATAATAAAAAAAAAAATAAAATAATGAAATGAAATGGATACAATATATACAAAACTGTATCAAGCTTCCAGGATGACAGTCCCATCACCGGCAGGCACTGGGGAAGTCCCAGACTGGACTCAGCAATGGATGGGAACTGGATTCCACCTCTGGAGTCAGGAACACAGGGATCGGGTTCAAAGGCAGTCAAACAGACACGATCCTCTTCGGACATTGGCCATTGCAGGAAGAGAGAAACTGACCCTTTGATCCCTCAGCTTTTATACTGAGCATGGGGCAGATGGGATGGAATACCCCAGTTGGTCAGGTTTGGGTCACCTCTCCTGTCCGTTCCTCCCCACAGGTGGGACCCCTCTACGCTTTTCTGTTTCCAACCCTCTAAGGGGCAAATAACGAAAATTGGCTGCCCTTGGTTGTTATAGCAATAAGTATAAGCACGGGCCTCTCCGCTCACCATTCCTTGGCATTTAGCACAAACATTGGCCTTATCATCCTGAGAACGAGCAGTTTTCTCCACAATATGCCCTTAATTTCAGAGAGTTAGAGGAGGCCTAACTAAAATGTAAAATTACAGAACACAAAATAGGTTCAGTTTTAAGTCAAACAGGGACAAACGGGCAGCATGGCCATGGCCTGCCTGGTGCACACTAAAAGCCAGAGCGTCCCTAAGAAGATGTGTGGTAGGAAATTCAAAATGGAACAGGGTTCTGTTATCAGCAATATGTTTGTAATAGCACGAATGGCTCCCAGACCATAAGCATGTGCAGTAAATGTTTTCCAGAGACTAGCAGAGTAACCATGAACCCAAAAACTTCAAGGAATGAGGGGCACTGGGATCCCTCCCAGCAGCGTAGTGTTACAGGCAACATTTTAAAAATATGTCCGAGTTTAAAAATAAAGCTAATAAACAAGTAAGCATGTCACCCTCCACCACTCCCCAGGACATAACCCCTTACTGAGAAATGAACTGTCAGCAGAGCTGGTTATTGAGATTGCCACACCAAATAAATAAGTCAAAATTCACAGCGCTTTTTTTGTAGATCAAGTTACAAGAGCTACACATCATCTTGGCTGAGCTCCCTCGATAGCCAGAGGAACCACTGCCCACCAAATACCCAAATCCTGTGCTGCAAGAGACTTCCACAGCTGAGAAAAAAAGAGAACCCCAGAAATGACCTCACGAAATTTAGAAAGGGGGGCAAATATGAGATCTAGTGCTTTTATGTAGAATCTACTCTGGGACCTTGGACTGCATGCCTCTTCTAGTCCTTCCTTCTATTTGACTGGCAGACTCCCTAGGAGGAACAGCCTCCGGTACGGTTACCAGGGGTCTCAGGTGCTGACAATGCAATTACTGTGACAGTGCGAGGTCCCATGATGCCACCACAGCTCATCTTGTTGTTCAGCCCACGCGGTTCAGGCCTCCAAGCACGGATGTGTTTGCATTTACAGCACAGCTGGCTTCCTAGAAAAGTAACCCTGAGTTTGAAAGAATCCTGTTGTGACATGAGAGCTGCTAGATCCCCAGAGTATTTTCCGTGCAGAATGGTATGACCACAGACCTCTGGTTTTTACATTCATTTCTGCAGTCCCAAGCGGGTTCGGGTGGGAGGAAAGGAGCAGTTTTTAGTGGAGGTGTTTTAGTTTGGGAGGTAACCTTGTTGATGCAGTGTTCCCCCTTCCCTCTTGCCCTGAAATACCCATTATAACGCTTCCCACACCCCCAGGAGCAGCTGTAGGTTACACCATGTTCAGACCTGGTCCTCCAGCTCAGCAGCTGAATCCCAAGTGACTGACACCTGGAAATACCAAGGGCAGGGGACTCGAAGGGTAAACTGAATTAAAAGCAGCTTCCTGGGCTCTCCAAAAAGTGGGATTGAAAGAGTGGAAATGCTGGTGAAGAAGAAACTGATGTTTATTCACTTCACGGCTGTTGAACACAAATGAGAAATGCATGAAGGAGAATCTCGTTTCTTAACCAATAATGCTTTAGGTTATGTAAAAACATAGACACTCTAAAAGGTGACCAAGACAAATAAGTCTTCCCCTGCCTGCGGCGCCTTGCAGAGGGGTGAGCTCAGCCCGGGGCAAACCCACCAGAGGCTGAGCCATCCCACCCATCCAGGTTGGGCCACAGCTCGCAGGAATGGCCTGGCCACCCACAGCCACCAAGGGTCAGATGCCACCACCCACACCCTCCCGACGACTCTGGGCTCTGGCTCTGACTGGCAGAACAGTAGGATTCGGGCAGTTGGTTAGCCTTCCTGCTCCCCCCTGAGCTGCGCTTGGCTGCCTCCTGCTCCCTGACATCTGGGTTGACGAGAGCAGAATTAGACAAAAGAGATTAATGGGCATCCTCACAGTCATATAGCAAAATCACCGGTAGTGTTGGGGTTAAATCTAAGTGTTACTGGTCTTCATTTTGCCCACAGAAGCAGATTGCCACTCCTAAAAGTGCTGTGCATTTTTAAATAACTGTTGTGTAGGGATAATATAGATGGAATTAGTCCTTGCAGTCTTGCACCAGCAATTTCTAACATAGCAACGGTTTCCAAGTTAATAACACCTAATTCATATAACAAAATCAATAATGAATATCATCTACTACAGGAATAAATGTAAACGTAATGTCTCAAGACCATTACATTTACTGGTCTTGATTTCTAAAGTGAAAGGTAAGGCAATGGCAGCTCGCCATAGGGATGCACCATAAGCAAATATTTGGATATGAATTTTTAGCCCAGTAGCATGCTCGTGCAGTTCCGAATTCAGGTAGCAGATTTAGCTTTAGAAAAAAAAAAAATAAATTCACCAGCCACCGAGTTTAGTGTTTCATGAAAAGTGATTTATTTTTGTGTTCATCCCAATGAAAAAACTGCCAGTGCAACATCTATCAGAATGCCCTAAGACTATCGTGGCACTTGTTTGAAAATAAACCACAAATGGTGAGTGGCGTGTAATTTCACAGAAGAAAAAGGGCATAAACAAACAGACTTATAGCAAAAATTTTCTATTCTGGTCAAAACCTGCAATATTTAAGCCACTCAGAATGTTTCCTTCAAAATATAAAGTAGTGCCTCAGCATTTATCTGTTTCTACAGATCATGACCTAATGCATTTCTCAGTCACTGCGAAGATGGAAACATCTATCCACAGATTTTGCTATCTACCACCCTGGTTGTAATTAATTGTTTAGAGTTGAAATTTCTGTGTGTTTGGGGACACATGGAGATACATGGAGTTTCCAGAAAATGTAATGCTTGAAGATAGTCCCTAGATGTCACTAAATACCACGGCTGGTTTAAAAATAAACTATGTTTTGCAGCAGGGGAGCACTTTTTACTCTGGACACGGGATGTATTCCCATCATCTGGAAAAGTAGAGCTTTAAAAAATGATATTTTTTTTTATTAGCATATTTTTGCATTTAGTGCTTCCATTGCAGTGGTGAAATAATTGCATACTGAAATTTAGGAAACTTTAAGCATGACAAGTGTCTCAAGCCCCCACGTTAGGGAACAGCTGGGTTTGCTCCTGAGCTCCGTCAGACCTGCCAGGTGGTTTGTGTCTCCTTCTGGAGGTTACTTAGAGCCTGAGCCAGCAGGAGCTGAGAGGGAAAATTCCTGTTCCTTCAGTGCTTCTGAAAATCCCTCCCTTTCTAGTATGAAATAACTTTTCCACTGCAGCATGTCCACACCTCGTGCCCATCTTTTCTTTCTCAGAGGCGCCCAGTCCCGTAGGAGCCCCCCAGAGCAGTGGGGAGCAGTGGCTGGGGCCACCAGCCATGGCCCTTCCCAGCAGCTGTGTTCAGTTTTAAATCCAGGCTGAGTTTTGTCTCAGTTTCCTGGTGCAGAGGCCGTGGGAGATGTCCTGTTCTGACCATCTGAAACCAGTTCAGGTGAGATCTACACGGTCCCTTCAGTGCCCTGGCTGCATGATGAGTATCATCGTTATAATGTTGCATCTGTTTCAAAACCTTGATTATTTGTAAAACAACAATTCAGATATCACTCATTACAGGAAGAGCCTCAGTAAGAATACTTCCTCTTAAAATTAAGCAAGTGAGTGGTGTTACCCGGTAGTGCTTTCTGCCCCTTCCCAGCACGACTCAAAGATGCTGGGACCACGCTCCGGCACCGGGACAGCCCATGCCCATGCCAACTTTCTGTTCCCACCAAAGCACTGTGAGTGCTTGCGAGCTGCTGCCTGGTAGCATCCCCCAGCCTGTGATAACACCCCAACCACTCCTGAAAATAACTTAGAAGATTTCTCATCGATCCAGACCCAAATTATATCAGAAACTGTTCAGAAAAATCAGCGGTGGTGGTAACCACACTGCTGCTCGTGAGACCCTGTCTTGGTGCTGCTGTTCCTGTGGCCAGGGAAATACTGTCTCCTTGTGCTCTCCAAGCAGGGAACACGTAACACAGAGGGAGCAATGTCTGAATCATTTAAAATGTGGATCAAACTTTTAAAGCTTTTCATTGCTTGGAAGCGTACAGGCTATGCATAGCCACGCATGTTCGTTATTAGTTTCTTTTTCAGGTGTGTTTTCAACGCTTCTTTTATGCAGCAGCTCGTACTTGGTCTTTCCTGCTAACATTTCATTTTAAAAAAGCTTGTTGTGCCCTCCTGTTTTAATTACATTCTCTGTGGAATTATATCTGTGTTTTTTTCTGAAGAGAACTCCCCTTCATAGCAAGAATTTTACTTAAGAGGCTGCCTTTGACAAACAGTAGGCCTATGGGGAAGATTTTCAAAGGCAGATGTGACATGTAATAGTTTTGATCATCTGCCTTTACTTATTGCAATGCTATAAACTGTGCTACATACTGGTATCATCTACTTGCTGGCACCAAGCATCTCCTTGGACTCCCAAAGCAGCCCAAAAGGGAGTGATTCTTCTGGCATGAAATGTGTTAGTCAAGTGGCTTTTATCCTCATGAAAATGAAAAATACTCGCAAACATTTAGAACCCTCCCAAGTGGAAAAGAGGTTATGTTTGAAATGGAAAGCAAGAAGAGACTACATTTAAAGTAAGAAGGAAAAGCAGCAAAAAAGAGTCCCGTGGGGTTTGTGCTTGCAGGAGAGAGGCTGTGGACCCGAAACATGCTCCGCCAGCGAATCCAGGCAGGTGTTGCTGTCGCTGCTCCAGGCTCCCTCTCGGTCAAACCGCGCTGTCTCCCCTGCCAAAAAACACCCCAACTCTCAGGATTTATTCTCAAGGTTGAGACATCCAGCAGCTTTCTGTAGAGTACACTAAATCGTACCTGAATTTACACCATCTTGACTACTTGGGTGCTCTGTTCAGCGTACTGGGATGGCACAAGTTTAGGTCTCTCTTAACTTCTCTTCCTTATCTCTCGCCGGTGATCCAACTGCCTCTGCTTGTGCTTATTTGGCAGTGCTGGAGCAAAGCTTTTGGTTCGTCTCTGACAAGTCTGGGTCTAGGGGGACAAACTTAGAGCAATTCAATATAGTTCTTGAATTATTTCTGTAGCAAACAGCAATAAAACAGTACAACAAATGGCTGGGAAGAAGCAGGGATGGGGTGAATCATCGGAAATCAAAGCTTCTCTCATACATAGGTGTGAATTTACTGTAAACATCAGCTCTGCAAGAGTGTACACAAAGTATGACTCTGCTCTACAGCTCTCATGCCATCATTCCCTTGAGACACTGTAATTATGAATAGTATTTATTTTTTGTACTGTAATAGCACCTAAGAACCCAGCCGCAAAACTGGACTCAGCTGCTCGATGAGCTCTACAAACAGGGGACAAAAAGCCAGTTTGACCCAGTAAGTTCTGAGGTCTTCAAGGTCTCGGCACCGTAGCTGCAGATATTCTGCTGCCGCTAATATCGACAGCTCAGCTGTTTGTCCATGGGGCAACACTCGTGAGGCAAGCTTGAGGGTGTTTCTAGGGGGTCTTGGTAAGGTAGGCTGGAGGCATCATAGGAGAAAGAAAGTTGGGTTTTGCTTTAAAAATATAAGAAGCGGGTGATGGAGATTAATTTTTGGCTGAGTGAGGAAGGCTCCAGAAAAGCCAATATGTCACTAACGTGTTAGAGATGATGGTGTTGCAGTAGCTGAGATATAGTAGGTGGGAGCCTGAATGAAAATCTTTATCTGGGTGGATGGACGGAAAGGATCTATCTTGCACATGCAGAGTCACAAAAATTCAGGGACAAGCTCAGTATAAGCATACGGGTCCAAAGTGGTGGAAGAAAACCAGCGTTATGCGCCTGAATGACAGGGAAGACGAGTTCCCAATCTCTAAGAAAGAAATGGAGGAAGGAATGGGCAGGAAAGCATGTGGGATGGGCAATACTGATTTTGACACCTATATATCCCCAGTAGGTCTACCAAGACACAAGTTTTGAGTTTGGGCAGGCATGAAGTGAAATCCTCAAGCCTCCAGCACACATTTACATTTATGAAGGAACTTACCTAGAACTATTTGTGTGTAGATGTGTGGAAAATGACATTATGTGAGAAACCTGAGATGCACTTGCCAGCTGGTGAACACTGCCAGCTCCTGGAGAGTGGGTTGAAAAGACGAAGAGGCATTTGCAGTTGTCACTCCAGCACGTTCACATCCAGTTCCCTGACAACAGCCAGTCACAGACACTTGAATATGGGTGGAGACCTCCTACTCCTCCGCAGAGTCTTCTACTTACTAAAAAGAATTGTGTTTATTTTGTAACACTGGATAAGTTCAGACCTTTTTCTTTCATTCCATCTCCTTGTGCTGATCTCCAGCATGTAATTCAGGATGCAAAAGATTTAAAAAAAAAATGATCTGTCCCTGAACTTTTACTTATAGTACATAAAATAAATTGTATTTCGTATTTAAATACACAGTACAACTCAAAAATAAAGAACAATGCAATATAAGTATGGCACATAGAATGCACATAATATAATGATAAAAAATATATGTGGTTGATTATTTTATAGATATTTAGTTAAAGCAAACATAAAAGTAAGAAGAAAAAAAACCAAAAAAGTAACTTATTTTAATGGGGTGCTATTAGGGCAGAAAAATCTTATCTCACTTAGGTAACTTTATGGTTTTGTGGTATCTACAGATAAGAATAAACAGCTGCAAAGTCAGCACAGGACCTCCTTTTCATTATCTTAAATGGCAATATAAAATTATCTTAGTCTATATAATGTTAGTGGATATGATAGCACAACTGTAAATCAGTTCAAAGAAGGGAAAAATCATCCTGCTTGGCTATACAGCAATCAACCTGCTTTTCTGACTTTTTGTTCACGGGAAGCCCCAGGTCATTTCTGCCTCTTTCTTACGGAGTTCCCTCCGCATCTCACCTCCCCTTAACCCACTGAAATCTGTGAGGGCATAAGCTGCTGGCAATGGCTGCCCACAGGAGCCAACCTGCTGCTCCTAGTACCTTGTTTTAGCACTAGTGGTTTTTCCTGTGTTACCTCCACCCATGCACACTCAGAGAGGGACTAAATGCTCTGCCTACACCCTGTGCTGAGGTACATGTGAAAAATCACCAGGGGCGAGGAGCTACTGTTAGACCTAACTAGTATTTCAGGGAGGCTTTGGGACATTTCAGCTGAATAAAGGCAAAAGCACAAGAGTCTGCGTTGTTACACGTTTTTGTCACTGCCTCCTGTCTGCCCCTCAGCAACATTTCTGATGAGCTTGTTTCACAAAGCTATTTCCAAATCTGGGTGGCTTTGGGAATCGTGCTCCCCGTGACACGAGCATCTGACCTCAGGGACCTGTAACACATCCTGGAGAAGCGTTTGTGTAAACCCTGAGGGCAGATTTCAAGTCCTGAACTGAGGCAGAAATAGCCAGCTCCACAAATACAGGCAAGGCGACGTGTTGCTGCGTCTGCAAAAGCAGAGCAGGGGCTTTGGGAGCAGCTCACGGGGTGGGCTGGGACACTGGTGTCAAGCAAGCTCCTGTCTGAGCTGGAGTTTGGCCTCCAAAAGAGCCAAGGCACCTTAAGGCCCCATTTGGAATCCTGTGCTGAAAGTTCGACCGCTGCACTCGGACACATGCCTGCGGGCAGAGCAGAGAAAAACAGCGAGTATGATGAAAAGCCTGGAAACCCCTGCCCTATGGAAGAGGATGGAGTGCTTGGGGTGAGAAGAGAAGATACAAAAAAAGCTGTTGCAAAGCAGGGAAGAATCTGTTCTCTGTGTTCACCCTGAAACAAGGAAAGCAATAACATGATGAAGTTGTGGCAAGAAATATCTGAGTTTACCATTTCCCCATCCTTGGAGGGGTTCAAGGCCAGGCTGGATGGGGCTTTGAGCAACCTGGGCTGGTGGGAGGTGTCCCTGGACATGGCAGAGGGGTTGGAACTCGAAGATTTTTAGGCTTCCTTCCAACCCAAACCATTCTATGATTCTATAATTAAGATATTTTTTTTTCTCATCATCGCAGTAGTGAAGCACTGATTACGTGGAAGCTTGTGGAGCCCTCATGGTTAGAGATGGCTTGAGGAGATATCCATGAGGAGAGGGGGATAGACTAAATGACCTCCGGCAGTGCCTTTCAAGCCTAGGAGTTCTAAATTCTATGATGTATTCAATTATGTCAAATAATTGCAAATTTAAAATGTTTCCACGTTCCACTGCAAATCTCATAACACTTTGAGACACCACCTCTATTATTATTTAATAATAATAAAAAAAAATCTATCTTAAATACTGTTTGCTTCTACCTATAGTGGCTGCTTTTATTTTGACATCTATATTACTTAAGCCTTATTAAATCATCACTTTAAAACACTGTCCAAATACTAAAGTTTTTGCCAGTGCTGTAACTTCACTGCACGTTTAATGCTGGACCCCCCGGGTCCTCAAAACAAAACTATCTTTCTATAGGCAAGATCAGCCATTCTGCTTGGAGCCTACTGGTGATCTGGGATCAAAGGCACAGAAACGTGCTGCCTTCACATCCGATTGCTACAGCCACAAATCAGATTTGTCTTTTGGTCCCGAATTCACCATGCAGAAGTGCACCAACATAATAAAATTTTCATTAAGCAGCTTTATTTTTTTCCCTATAACAAACTTCAAAGGTAAAGAAAATTAGGAAGAAAAAGCATGTGATATAATGTAAGAAAAAAAATACAACTCCAAATGAAAGAATAGTATGGAGAACTGGGACGTTCCTTTGCAGAAGTATGACATGCCCGCAGCTGAAAATCACCTCACAGCACTGAAAATCAGGCCGGCATTATTTAAACAAGTTGTGCCATTTTCCACATATCATTTATCAGCACTAATCTGTAATAACCTTACCAAAGAGTAACTAAGTGCAGAGTTTGGCCTCAAATATTTCTGTTGCAGTAATTTCTTCTGCTTTTCCTGGAGAGTCCATCTCTCCCTTTGCGATATTAACGCCGACAGCAATCAGCAAGTCCCTAATTCCTAATGAGACTGCAGGACGGCACAGATTAATTTGAAAGGAGACCATCTCGGAGCATTGCCAAGAATGACTGAATTTTCCTTTTTGGCTCTGAGGAAATGCAAACAGGTCTCAGTTTCCCATTGGCACGTTGCAGGGGGTGAGGTGTCCGAAGAAGAAGGGCTCAGCTCCCGTCGCCCCCTCCAGAGGAACACCGCTCCGGTCTTTATGGGCAGAACATATACACTGATACGTGCAATCCCCTTAACTCGTGTCACGGAAGGCTGATTGCAGCAAATAATTAGATGTCAGCAAATTTGAAAATGACAAAGGGCTCACAACCTGCAAGCCCTTTTTATTCCATAGTGTGTTTAAGCTACAGTGACTATATCACCGCAGACTTTGTGCCCTACAGATTTGTTTTTCACTCACATGAGGCAGGCAAGTCCTGCTAACTTGTTCTTCATCAGTAACATGCAAAGTAAAGCCCAACTTAGAAAATTAGACCTTTTTTTTTTTTCTAGAGAGTGTATTTTTTTGCATTGCAAGAAAATGACAGGACTAGAGGAAACAGCCTTGAGTTGCACCAGGGGAGGTCCAGACTGGATATTAGGAAACATTTCTTCACCGAAAGGATTATCAAGCATTGGAATGGGCTACCCAGGAAAGTGGTTGAGGCACCGTCTCTGGAGGTGTTTGAGAGACAGGTTGACATGGTGCTGGGGGTCATGATTTAGTGATGGTTTTTTTTGTCAGAGTTAGGTTGATGGTTGGACTAGATGATCTTGAAGGTCCCTTCCAACCTGGATGATTCTATGATTCTATGTAATGGCTTGTTCTTCAGTGCAATTTCTGGTGCCTGTGTCCCATACTGTTTCATGCACATTGGACAGCACAGAGTCTGCCTTGTAGACAATAAAAAGCAGGAAGAAAACCAAACTAAGACCAAAAACAAGGTTAGAAGAAAAACAAATACAGGCAGTATTTTCCAAAGCGTCCAATTAAAATGAGCAGTAGCTCATGAATAAAGGGCCATACAGTAACCAAAATCCTGTCTTTCTGCTCAGCACTGGCTTCGAGGAACAAACACGCTTCCATTTAGCCTTTTCATATTTTTATAGTTTCCAGTAAGACATATATGTAAATCTGGAAACAAAGTTTCATTTACATTTGCACACCAGAATCTTATTGCCTATGTCTATAGCAAATGCAGAGAGTACCCATCTAAGGTGCATAGCCATTGAACTTGCATCAAAAGTGGCATTTAGACTTCTAATTTCCAGGTGCTAAAATATTTTGTTTGATACAAAATCCCAACTAAATTTGAAGTATGACGAGGGTTGAAAAACCTGTGGCCTTGGGGTCTGAATTCAACCCATGACTTCATTTTTCAAGGCATGTGAGTACGTGCTTCTTTTCATATTATTATTGGATAAACAATTGTGGTTAATGTTTTGCCTAAAAGCATTTTGCAAAAGCGTAGTCAGCATTTGGCAAGGATTAGTGTCCCCACCCTGAACACAGGTTATTCAAGCAATGCCTTTTATTTTGATATTCAGAAGTCCCAACACAAAAAATCATGAAAGGCAGCTTGTTCAGCACACAGAGGGTATCCCTAATGGATCAGGTCACAAGACACAAGAGAAGAGGTTAAAACCTGGACCCAAGAGAGAAGTTAGACCCATATCTGCTTGCAAAACTACTGGAGATATTATTCATAATGCACTGACCAGTGCAAGAGCTTTCTACGGTGAAATCGCCATGCCTTGTTCACATTTAAAGTTGGCACTTTGGAGGCAAATTTTCTATTACACGTATCAAATAGAAGACATATGTTGCATATTATAGGGCCTGGGGGTAGTAATTACATTTTATCTCATTTAGTGTTCCTGGTGAACCAGATCACCTCTATTGTAATTATATGGGCTTCCAAGAATTTTGACCAAGGGTGAATTGTGTTCATTCAGCTTACTTTAAACAGTAAGTTATGCGTTCTAGTATTATGGAGGGATTTCCGTTAATTCAGCCACGATCTGGTGATACTTAGATTACTGTTTGCCTAACTGCTATTAGGAAATCTGGTGTTCAGTAAGTAGCTTTTCCCTAAACATTGTTCTGACATGTGCAATACATTTTCTGCCATGCAATTCATGCATCCAGTACAAGATAAGGAATCAGTTTTAGACAACTTGGTTCCGGTCTGGTGGAAGTTTCTGCTACTCGGTCAGGTAAATTTGATTTTTATTTAAAAAAGTTATCCTTTTGGATTTTTGCCAGCCCCAAAGATTCAACAGTCAAGCCATCCACCAAAAAAAAACTAAAATCAATTTTACTAAGAGACTTTATCAAACAGGAGGTTGTGGCAGTCTGATTGTTCTCCTTCTGCTATTTTTAGAGTGTGTTTTGCTCCTCTTTTCTGGCTTTTCTCTTAAGTCATGTCTTTTTAATGAATATTGGTTTTTTTTTCATAATCCTATGACTTCCATAGCTAAGGTTTAAGAAAGCTATCAAGTATCAGGAAACCTAAGGTAAAATTACAAGAGTTGTTACCACTTCAACTGCATGTAGAAACAGGGAGATAAGCTTGCCATGGATGACAGACTCCCCCATATTTCTTAAACCATATTCCAACCTGACACCACATCTGTACCCTTCAACCTTATCTCCAAAGGAATTGTTTAGTATGGTCAATCACCCATGAGAACCACATTTATTACAGGGGTAATTTGTAGCCTATCCTTGTTTTCCTGGGATTTTCCAGGAGAAAGAGTAGTTCAGAAGTTTTCCTTGATGGATATTCTTATGTTATTTCACCCACAGACCACAGAGTCTTACCTTTTCATACGGCTTCTAGATTTGGGTTACCCAGCTATGAACATGTTTGTCCATATATTTAATTTTAGACAGTCCTGTTCTCCATACACAGTTCATGCTGACCTTGAAATTCCAAACCTTAAACCTTCAGACTTGCTGATTTTATGTTTTGAAGTTCTTAAAAACTATATTTTGCAACTTTTACTGATGCTCTTCAACATAGGCAGGGATTTACTTGGACCAAGTATCATAGGTGATTAACAAAACTAAAATCAAAAAAGCAGAAAAGCTAGAAAAATACCCTATGCCTTTCATGTGGATTGCTCCCTTTACAGAAGTTCTTATCTTAATTATTTCCTTTATGGCAACCCCCAGGCCCAACAGAAATTGTCCCGCTGCTTTGATTTATGAAGCAGTGGTGCTCTTCTCACATTTAGAGGAGGGAGGACTATGCCAAGTCTGGGGAAAGGTCATTGGTGGTGTGAGAAGAAGAGATCCCTTTCCCCTGAGAGGACTGTGGCCACCAAGATCTCAGAGTTGCATTGTCCTGAAACCATTTCAAAGGAATTTGGATGCTGTCATCCCAGTGGTCAGCTTCAAGTCATCTGCTGGCTGTGGAAAGAGATTCATGAAGGCAGGAGAGTTAAAGTACCTCATTACTAGACCTAGGATGTCCCCAAAACCAGCAAAGGGAGAGTAACAGGTAACACCTTTGACCTGAGTAAAAAACACTTTGAGAAAGAATCGATTTCAAGGCCTCTGCCCATTACCCTAACCAGCAAAACTACCAGTAAAAACCATATGGCTTAGAAGCAACACTAACCAACTAGAAAAAGTACTGACCAAGGCTGGTAACCCTGGCACCACACTAAATCTCTGAGGAAATCTGTTCTTGCTTTTCATATAACTTCCCAAACTCTGAGCAGACTACCGCCTCAAATCTACTTCAAACTAGGAATTTGCCATAAAGTGAACAAGCCTTAGCTTTCCAGATAAATGGCAAGGTGGGATGGCTTCTACTCCTTCAACCAAGACAGTGATGGAGGAGCTAATTTCTTTCTGCATAGGGGATGCAGTAGCCTCCCAAGTATTTGGACATTTGTTATGGTCAGAACAAATGAATGGTGAAGGTCATCTAGCAGGTGGATGAGCCTAGATCTGCCATATCCTTCCTGAAAGGGCATGACAAGACATGTGTAAATAATTCAAGGTGAGAAGTGCCATTATTAAGTTCTCTGTTTCATTGTTTTCTCTTCATGCCTAATATGCAGTGTGCCTTTGCAATCACAGCTAAGCACTGGTCTGATGTCTCAGGAGGACTAGCCACAGCAGCTCCAAAGCTTCATTTTCTGGGCAGTAGCAGCTCATTTAGAATCCCTCATTATGCACATATATTGATTATTGACTTTTTCCCCTTGTGAATTCCTTTGCATTTAGTGACATTGAATTTTACCTGTCATTTTGCCATTTAACAGTGTGAACTTCTTCAGCAGTATTCTTGCATTTGGCTTCAGTTTTGTACCCACTGAATAATTCCTTATTCCCCTCAGACCTTCTCCTCACTCCAAAAAAAGAGGATGGCGGTTAAAAGGCAAGGAAGAAAAACTTTTTGGTGGTTTATACCTTTGCTTACCATTGATATTCGTTGTTACGGGTACCTCATCTCATGGTGACTTCTTAAACCCTTTTATCACACGGCATCCCTTGCTCCGTCCTCTACTGGGGTAGAATCTTCTCACTTCATCCCAGAGCCCAGGCTCCTAGCCCAAGAGTACCCAGCTCCCAAATCCTCTTAAACCAGGGTTTCCCAGGCTCACACCTCTGTTTTCCAGGCCCATGCCCCCCACCTGCTCTAGATGTTCTGCCTGGCAGGATCTTTCCTCTCCTTGCTCCCCAAAGTCTCTCCCATTGGAGAACTTCTTCCTGCTTAAAGGGAGGCAGGTAACTGCATGGAAGATAGTTAAGATCAGTTTGTGCTGAAGATTAAAGCCCCATAGCCCTTTGCCACCAGCAGACCCTCCAGGCGTAGTCTTCACCAGTTAGCGGGTGGTCCTCACCACTGGCATCCTCCACTTCAGTGCAGCTGGGCTTCACTGAGGCCTGAATTATTTTCAGTGCCTTCCCCAGGAGCTAAACACTGGCTTGGAGAAGATTTACTCTTCTGTGCTGTTATAGTCGTGGCTACAGTGCACATGTCTTGAGCCACCTATGAGTTATCTCCAGGGGAGATTCAGTGAGAAGCTGGGGAAGCTGTTGAAGCCAGCAGCCGCTTTTTCATTTATGACAAGATATGCCATTGTTTTAGTACAGTCTACTGTACTAGCATGTAACAAGACAGCTATTCTGCTTCATAAATATGCAGTTTTAATGGTTATAATCACAAACCTCAATATAATTATTTCTTATAAAACCAGGATTTTTCTTCTGGGAGAAGAAAACATTTTTTTAAGACTCACTTTCAGATGAAGTGTTATTAACAGTAATTGGCACAGTTCAGCAATTTGGAACTTCGTGAAATTAGAGGTTTAGTCTTCTCTTTTCTCACTGCAGACTGATACAGTTTCCTGCTAATCTTTCCCTGAACACTCTTAGACTGTACTTTTCTTTGATTTTAAGGCCAAAAAGGAACCATTATGATGCTCCTGCATACCATTGACCAGTTTTTCCAGAGCTAATAGTTTTGGTCAGCCTACGGCAACGTTCCTCACCTGGTGTGATGTGATGCAGAGTGGCCTCCAGAAGACAAGTGAGGGGTTATATAAAGGATTTCCAATTGTGTTATCAATCTAATACTATTGAATAAACCAAATACAGTATCTGGATGTGTGCTTCACACTATTTTTCACAAAAATCACAACCAGACTACATGTAGACTTTATAGGCTTGTGACTAACATCACTGATAGAATTTTTTAATTTCTACAATGGCCATAAGAAGATTAGGTCTCTTTTAAAAAGGGACAGACAAACAACAAGCCCCCCACAAACACTCTAAACCTTAATCTGAAAAGGTTGAGAAAGGCTCATGAGAAATACGTGTTGTAGCAAGATTTTCAAAGCTTAGACAGCCCCTGTGAAGGTCAAGCTTTTATAACGTATGGATTTCACTTTCATTATGGAGTTTGAAAATAGAGAAGGACTAAAAGGTAATTTTAAGGATCTCTTAAGTGCAAATTTACATCTAGATGTACTCAATTAGCTCAGTAGCCTGCTGAACTGAGTAGGCATGATGTTCTAAACCATTCCTGCTGATTCCCATTTTAGGTATTTATAGATGTCTCTGCTCTGTACTTATCTTGTTTATTACTGTAGGAGAGTCTCTTTTGCAACATGACTTCTGAAATTTCTCAGAAGCTTGGTTTCATTTCTCAGAAGAATGGTTTAATTTTGCCCCTTTTCAAATACCTTCATAAAGATAGTGTTAAGAAAAAACAATTGCCCTCTGACTGAGAAGTTGAGTATTGAGTCTGAACCCATACCATATTTTCACAACCACATTTTTAAAAATGAGTCTAATATATTCATAATGCTACTGCTGATAGTACTTCCACTATTGCAGTGGCAGAAAAGGCTGTTATGGGATAATACATATGAAATATTCTTCTGATAAATAAAAGATTAACTTCTCTATGTGAGACTCTGTAGAGTACGGATAAATGAAGTAATAAGAATGAACTGAACCTGAAGCACATTTTTATTCCTCCAACTTGCCTGATATAGGGAAAACAGTAAAGATCAAAAGAAGGGGGAATCAATAGGATTAGTTTCAAGAACACTGCAGTGTGTTTCTGATAATCCTCTCAAATAAATTGTTACTTTTCCAACCCTTTTCAACTGAAACTTTGCCTCCCATTTGGTGCTATTAGCCTTGCTGATCCAATGCTGCTTGCCTTACTAGCAGAAGTACTCTAGACAGTCCTTTTAAATGATGCCCCAATGGATTATCTGAACAATTTCCCATCGAAGGTGGTGAGTAACCACTGAGGAGTGCTGAGGTAATATAATTTCAATAAATCAGTTCCATCTGAAATGTCAGATAATGGCGAAACTAGATAATGGAAATGGAATCCAGCCACATCCCTTTGCAAAATGCCAGTTTAATGTAAAATAAAAGCCATTCATCCTTCCCACTCCCTAAATCTCATCAGTTGAAATAAAGCAGAACTGTCAATGCCGAAATTGGCATGAAAGAACAGAATCAGGGGAAGAGGCAGGTAACAGTAAGTTGGGTGTAGAGTCTGGGGACTTGCTCAGCAGTCTGAAAGGTGTCAAGTTAATATTGATTTAATGGCTTAAGTCATGACCCATGAATAAAAGATTCAGTCCCTCCCATCCTCTTTTCACTAGGAGTGGAGGCCGAATAAGCAGGGTCAAAGCCACCTCTCTGGCCTCAAATGAGAGCTCCCCAAGGACCTGGTTATGGTGTAGACAGCAGGGCTGAAAATGCTTTCACCTCTTCCTGGTGAAAACTGTTATTGCTCCCCAGTGAAGAGCACAAATTGTAGAGGGCAGAGAGAGCTGGCAGAAGACTCCCTAACCTAGGGCTGTGGCTAGGGCACTTCTTGCAAAGTCGTGGGTGCTGATGTGAGCCATCTTAGGTTTTGGGAAAACAGCAGGTGTCCCCCTCTCCGAGGCAAATAGCTGGGTCATAAACTGCAGCTGGAAGTGAGGTTGTGGCAGAAAAATGTGGGAGCCACTTAATTATACTAAGAAGAGGAGACATCCCCTCTCCTCTTCATCCAAGTAATTGCCTAGAGGCCCAGTTCTGTCAGTGTGGGGCCTCCCAAAGAAATTAGAGAATATCTGCGTTGAGGGATGGTCCACAGACAGGCATGGACCTCCTGAGGTGGGACAGTTCAGGGCAGAACTGGAGGAGTAATGATCCCTCTGGGTGCTGCATAGTCATCTTAGGTGTCTTTAGGAGTAAGGGCTTTAGAGTAGAGGGGATGGATGGGAGAGGAAAAGAGATTTGTGGTTCACAGCCTGCAGTTTAGGTTTCTGAAAGCTGCCTAAGTGCTAGTTTGGTTCTCAACCCAAGCTATGCTGTGAATAGCAATCACATCTGAAAGCTTAACACAGTACAGCAAGACCTGAGGTGACAAGAAATGAGCTCCATGGAGGCTGGAAGCTAGAGCAACATTTCAAGGCAGGAGACAGCATCAGAGGTGCAGAGAATGAAGGCTTTGATGATCCTCAGATGAGTAGGAATGAATTATACAGGAGAGGCCGCAGCTGAGAATTCATTTTGGCAGTACAGATAAATAGGAAGAAACACATTTTTCAAGCTAAAGTTGGAAAAATAGGAACAATATTTGGCAAAGACTTTGCTTTGGTAGGAGAGAGGTGACAGAAATGGCTTGTAACAGTGGTAATATTATAGTTACCTAGTACACTCTGTCCACTGTTAACACAGATGTTTGGAGAGAACACAGACAGCAAATCCAGGCACCATTTCCTAAGAGCCATTAAAAACCTGCCCAAGTTAAAGAAGGAAATATGAATTTGATTAGATTAAAAAAAAAAAGTAAGATCAGGCCTAACATTAAAATGAATATGCATTCAGACATCTTCCTGCGTGTTTAAAACAGGGAGAGGTTCAGTCTTGCCAGCTGACCTTGCCTTGAAAACAACACAATGTCTCAGATAATACCCTGGCTAATGAGACAAAGTGGTCGAGGGGGTTCTGTGATTAGGATAAAGTCAGACACTAACCTTCTGACCTCAACACATTTTGAAGCATGAAAGCTCTATTTTGGCAACTTCCTGCAGGGTTACAGGCCTTTGCACCATCGAGGCCCATTCACATGAGCCTTGATCCTCACGTCCATCGGTGCAGCATCAGCTGTAGGAGCCTAAGGGGGTTCTTTCAGTGCCATCAGCAGTGACCTGAAATCCCTCCAGTAGACCACTTCATGGGGCTCATGTAAACAGGCCCAGGAAGGATTAAATTTGCCTGTCAATAACAGTTCCTTTGAGTTGCACTAAATACCCATACATGGGTCAGCTTAGAAAAGCAAACCAGGAATTTCAATATGCACCAAATGAAATTGGTCCTCCTGAAGTAGCTCCTTGGGGAAGGCCCCAGCAGGAAAAGGGAGACTTCTGCTGCAGGAGACACTGGTGGGAGGCAGGTTCCTACACAGCATGCAAAATCCCACTCAGCTGCTTTCTCTTTGACAAAGCGCGGTGAGGGGGCTGTGTCAGATTTTCCAGCTGGAGTCAAACAGGTGCATGACTGGAGTCAGAGCCTTGAAATGGGAATAAAAAGGCTGCAGAGTGAGATGAATGAAAGCAGAATTTGACTACATCAGAGCTTTGTGCACTTTGCTCTCTAACGTTTGGGTAGTCTTAGCAAACTGATTGTCATTAGTGGAGAAAACAGGAAGTTCAGAAGATGAGAAGCACTAATCACAATAAATTGATTTTAATGCATCTAAAAATAAAAGGCGCAGTACTTCTCTCAGATATAGCTGCAGAGAAACTGATTCATTGCACTTAAAATAAAATTGAAATTCTGAGTTAATTCTCGAGAGGAAACGGAGGTGAGGAGCTGAGGCAGGATCAGCGCGGTGCTCGACTTCAGGAGAACTGTATTCCTGTAGCACTGAACTTCTGCAATAAGCTGTGCTGTGTTTTGCTGCCATTTTTAATTAAGTTTCTACCACCTATATGCTCCTTCATCTCGGAGGCCAGTTCAGGCTGCCCACAGTTTATTCCCCTTTTCCTTTCTAACAAAGGAGACATGTTAAATCCATTGCATCCCCAACTGTCAAGTGTCATGACATTCAGTTGTTTACTAATTTTGACCAAAAGATTCTTAGAGACATTTTCAGCTCTATGAATGAAACAATGAAAAGGTCTTATTAATGTCAGACTTGTCTATTTTCCTTTCTCACTTAAATCTTCCAGACCAGCACATTAATGCTCATTAGTCACTCAGAACAGCCAAGAATTATCATGTGCAAAAAATACACAAAATTCTTAAGATGTCAGGTTAGTCACTCAAAAATTAATAGACTCCAGATTTAAGATTACCTACATAATTTTATGCAATATGACACAGCCTTTAGGTATATGGTTACTTCCTTTTTCCCCCGAGGAGGAGAATTATATCTATTTGGGATATAAAATGGAAAACAGATTTATTGGAAAATTTAAGTTGGAATGGAACCTCTGGAGGTCATCTGGTCCCATTCCCTGTTCAAGACGGGGCTACCCTCAAAGTTAAATGGGGTTGCTCAGGGCCTTGAATTTTGAAAGGTTTTGGAAATCAGTAAGACCCCTTTTCTTCACCCAGCACCTTCAGGACTGATGAGAATCTCTGAAGCACTGAAGTCTGATTTGAGAAAATTTGGAAAACTGGAGATATTCCAAAAGAATGGAGTGCTGCCACTACAGGTCAAACCACAAAATTAGTTACTTAGGATTCTATCAACAAATAATTAAACTGAAAATATAATTCAGGACAGCCAGCATGGCTTTGCAGAAGGCAAACCCAGTGAAAACATCTTAGCTTTTTTTGGTGCAGCAGGTTGGTAAAGAGAAGACAACTACTTTTTACAGTATAATTTTACTACTACAACAGAGTATTACAAGACAACTAATTTTACAATTTTGTTACTACAGCATAGAACTTTAACCAAAATGCTTAAATTATATGTGGAATTAAGAGAATACACATCACATAAAAAAAAGTATGCTCAGTGACAGATCTCAGAAAATAAATTGTTGATGGAGAGGCATCCATTAGCCCGACATTTACTAAAAAGGTAACAGTTCTTAATCTCAAGTTGTTCATATGACTGAGATGATATAAAATCATTGCTGGTGTGTTTGTAAATGACACAAAGATTGCAAGATAGTAAGTAATAATAATAAATTTCTGTTATAGAGGAGTTAAAACCATGGAGTCAAATATTTCAAGTTTCACAAAATGCACTTCAATTCAGTTATATGCAAGGTAATATCACAAATATCTATGGTTTAGAAGACTGTTTTAGAAAGTATTGTTTCAGAGAATGATTGGATGTCATCTCAGATAACTGATCAAGGAGAGAAGCAATCTTGCTTCACACACAATAAAGCTATTCCTAGAATATTTCTTCCTGGTTTGGTTTCTATATGGAAATAATGGAGGGAGCTCACATGAAACCTTCAAAATGATTCAGGGGCTGAAAAAAACTGATGTGGAAGAGAATGTACTACTTCTATCAGGAAAAAAAAACCTGAATGGGTCTTAATAGGCAGGGGCACAGGAAGAAAATACCTGATTCTGGGAAAAGGTCTTTTGGATCTGACAAGCAGATGCATAGTAAAATTATATTTTTTGGCAGCTGGAATTAAACAAATTCATCATTGTGTTTCTAGCTGAGAAGGCAGCTCTTTGTCTAGAGGGACAGTAAGCCTCTGGGGAGTTTGCAGAGGACCACAAGCCATCACCCTCCCTGCGGATGAGTGACAGCCAAGAAGGCTCAGCCTTGTCCTTGTCACATCCACAAGACATGAAGCCTGCAGTAAGGTGTGTCCTCCTGCGCTTCCCGACTAGGAACAGCAACTTGGGTTCACCTGCCAACATCTAGTTGATTACCTGTGTCTAAGCTCCAGCAGGAATTTCTGTCAGATTGGACTGAAGGGACCCAGGAGATTATTTTTTTATTGCCTCTGCAGCTTGGTTGGGGGATCTACGAGCTGCTCTGGTCCTCTTGACATCTGAACATCATGATCGGCTGCCTGACAGTGCAGGGGCTGCAAACATCCATGGGGGCTACCTTCCTTTTTCCTAGTTATCTCTTATTTAATTTCTTATTTCTCGGGGATTATGATAATGGAAATACACTTGCTTAAGTAATCATAGGGCTCAATGTATATGTATTTCCATGAAATACAATGGGTCCTAATAAATAAATGCTCACATTGAATAATACAATAGCTTATTCTGGCCTTAAACTGCCTTAAAACAGAGGCTAAAATATGATGTCACCATATGCCTTTCCCTGTCTATGCAGGAAGGTGGGACGTTTCTTCAATGTCACAATTTTGGAGCCAGCTGCTCCGAATGCCCTGCACAGAGTATTCCCATCCCGTGCATCAGTGCAAGTCCCTCTCTGGCTGCGGTAGGATTTGGTACCCTCTACTGCCAAAGGGCAGCGGCTGGTTCCTCCACATCCCTCTGACAAATGGGATCAACATCTGGCATTTCAGGAAAAGTTTAATGCAAACCAGCAATGGAACTAGCAGTGCAGCCAGCCACCAAAGACACCCTGTGCCTGCCAAACACCAAAGCAGATCCTCTATCCCTTCTGCCTCCAGCTTTTCCGTAAGAGACAACCACAACAGCAAAAGCAATCCCAAAGCCTTCACCACAGCTCCGAGCCTACCCTGAGGCTCTGCTCGCCCCCAAGTCCTGGTCCACGCTGCAGTTCCATTTGTCCCTTGTGTCCTGTCTGCGACAGCCTCATAAAACTAAGCAGGGATTTATGCTGGATGAAACCCAAGATCCCTTCTCTGCCTTACTGAATGTTGAAGTTGAGCAGAGGACAACACCTGTAAATCTGTGGATGCTGAACAAACGCAGAAGTTGTAGGAGAGGCTGTAATTCAGCAGGATCATATTTACCAAGAAAGAGATTAGATGCCTTAGGATTTCTGTTCTGAACTGAGTGAAATATAATTTTCATGTCCCCAGAGAGAACAAAATAAAAAGAAAAATCCCTCTTTTATTTTTTTTCCCAGCAAACGTGTTTGCTTCAGTATTATCCATTGGCTGACCAAGATGAAAGGAAGTGAGGAAGAAGCAGAATAAAAACTTTCAGAGTACAGCTTTGATCAACTAAAGCCAACACTGATATTTAATTTTGTGGTATCTTTCAAACCCTTCCAATTAAGGACCAAATCTTGTGCTTTCAAGTGTGTGCTATTTCAGGATGTCCAAACAGAAAGATTGTCTCCTGCTAATCTTAAATCCTCACAAAACTTATTAATATAAATAAATTAATTGAGAACTTGAATACTGTCAGCTGGACGCTGGAAAAATAGAGATGGCGAAGATTAGTGAGACGGTGAAGATTAGTGAGATGGTGAAGATTAGTGAATTCTATAAAATTTGTGATCTAAAGGTTGGATTTCAGAAAGTGCATCAACTCCCATAGACAGAGAAGCCTGTGTGATCTTTCTCATATCTCTGGTAATTTGTATCTTCAGGGTCCTATTTTAAACCCCAAATTATATGACAGTGATAAAAACAGAAGTTACGTGCATGAAGTTCTGTTATCAATGGAGTCCTGACCACTTTCCAAATCTTGATAAAAACAGACCAAAATTGAGTATAAAAATTCCTTTTTTTTTTTTTTACTATTCTGCTTATTAGATATTGTTATTAGTGAAATGCATGAGTGTAATCAGCTATTTCCCTGACTTATTACAAGATACTTCTTCAGTATCTAAGAAGCATGAATTATAGTAAATTGGAGTAAATTATAGTCAGGGCTGAGTTCTAGTAACCACAGTTTCATGACGTTTCTGTTAAAATCTGCTCCCTTTCCCCTTGGCTTTGCCCTGCTCCCCGTTGCTACAAAAAGAATATGAGATCTTCTGAAAGTGTGTTTAAATGGGATGTGGATAATTCACCTCCCAAAGTTTGGCTGCACTATGCTGATGATTATTTCATACTTTGACTCCTTGATCCAGAGCAATTACTCATGTTTAAGGAAACATTTCAAACTAAGCAGCTGTTCACGTTTGCTATGTAGAAAAAGAAAGACCTTAGCTTTCTATAACCATTCCTACTGGCTAACATTTTCCTAGGCAGAGTAGTCTGAGAAAACACAGGTATATTTTTTTTTAGCTTCAATTTTATACAAAACAAGTTTAATGTTTTATCCACAAATCAGTTTTGATTTATTCTAAGCATCCGTAGAATGAGATGAATGTCTTCCACCCCAGTACCACAAGTTTAAATAAGCCATAAATCACTTTTTGTTGGGGTTTGGATACACAATGGGTCAAACTGTCTTAATGTTTGTGTCAGTCTGTCACAAAAACACTTACAAAAATCTGGAACATTTAT
Organism: Gallinago jamesoni; assembly: GCA_025769975.1. NCBI lineage: Eukaryota > Metazoa > Chordata > Aves > Charadriiformes > Scolopacidae > Gallinago > Gallinago jamesoni. The sequence goes on along the minus strand of JAOQGH010000023.1, from coordinate 95,301,231 downwards.
ACCCACTCCCCCCACCCAAAATCTATATTTACTCAATAACCTTTTGTTCTTCTGTTTGTTGCTCACCCTTGTGAGACAAAACATACCAAATGGCTATTTTTAGCTTTTCTTTTGACAGAACATAGTTGAAATCTGAAATGTTTAAATGAAGTCATGATATCCTTAGAACTCCTTAAATGCAAAAGTGAATCTAAGGCATTTTTGGAACTGAACAGCAGAAGAATAATTTGAACTTTTATAGTATTTGGCAGTGTAAAGTAATTTTGACGGGTTTGTACATTGAAAAAAATATATACCCTTCTCAGAGTTTTGTTGCCTTATAACTTTTAGGAGATTTTCTTGATTAGGTAGCTGAGCAATAAAAATAATTGCCCGAGGTTAGTACTATTTATTTTGTTGTAAAACTGCTTTAACTGTATAGAAATTTACCAGCAAAATAGTCCTGATTAACAGTTAGTGTTTGGGAGCTGTTTGGGTTTTTTACAGAGAATATTTTCTTACATAGTTAGTGTAATTAATATAAACATTTACTGCTTTTCTCCAGGGCTACAGCATGTACCCCTAAACCACAAAAACTCTTTTTGACCTCAACTGCATTTCTGTTAAATGAAGAACTGTGAACTCAGGCCTTAAGGCAGGTTTTTAGGATCATGTGGTTGCCAGACAGCACAATAACTTCTGGCAATGTATCTCTTTTGATTAAAAAAAAAAAAGAAAAGTCATAATTGTTATTGTGAAAAAAAATCTAGAATTTGCTTTATAAACAGTGTGTCACAGACCATCTCCCAGCACACTTTAGGAGTTCACACTGGGAAATCTCCACCAGCCTAGCATGTGGGAAGACAGAAAGTGGAAACTAGGCTGCTGATAGATAATAAACTTCCTCTTATTTTCTTCTAGAAGAAAGTTGTGGTTAAATACATGGTAACTACAGATGTTCCAACTAACCAGAAAATAAGCCTTTAGGTATCTCTACCACAGGAGACAGTGATTTTGGGGAAAGGGGGGTTGCTTGTTTTGATGGGGATCAGCCACAAGCAAAGTGGCTGATAGAACTACCTGTGCCTCTTGCCACCAGAACGAATAACGGATCAGACTTTATTAATAAAGCTCTTCTGACTTACTGCATACAGAGAAGGACAAAATAAAGTAATGAAGAAATTTGTTGATTAAATTAAGTTCCAGTGGAGGAATTCAGAAACAGAGATTTTGTCTGCCAGGTGCTGCACAGAGCTGACGGCTCCCAGGCCATGGAACCAGCCTTCCCTTGTCTCCTGCCCACTGGAGTGTTTCTCTATACCTATGACCATGGGCTGACATATGCCTGATACAAATGCTCACATCTCTTGTGCAAGCTGACCATCTGCTGCACAGCATGTGTCTTGATGGATCATTTATGTGTAGTTCAACTCAATAATACCCCAGTGTTTCACAGACCCACAGAATGGGGTTGCAAGGGACCTCAGGAGGTCATCTGCTCAAACCCTCCTGCCACTTACAGCTGCTTGCCTATGACCATGTCCAGATTGCTTTTGAATATCTCCAAGGACGGAGACTCCACAGCTTCCCTGGGCAACCTGTGCCAGTGCTCAGTCACCTCATAGTAACAAAGTGTTTCCTGATGTTCAGAACCTCCTCTGTTTCCGTTGTCTCCGCTGCCTCTACTCCTGTCATTGGGCACGACTGAAAAGAGCCTGGCTCCATCATCTTTTTCACCCTCCCTCCAGGTATTTACATAAATTTATGAGATCCCCCTAAACCTTTTCTTCCCAAGGCTGAATAGTCTCAGTTCTGGCAGCCCTTCCTCATAGGAGAGATACTCAATCATTCTTGTGGTCGTTCATTGGACTCTCCAGTATGCACATGTCTCCCTTGTACTGGAGAGCCCAGAACTGGATACAATACGCTGAGTAGAGCAGAAGGATCACCTCCTTTGATCTTCTGTCAATAATTTGTCTAATGCAGCCCAGGATACCATTAGCCTTCTTTGCAACAAGGGCACGTTACTGCCACATGTCCAACTTGGTGTCCACTAGGAGCCCTCAGATCCTTCTCTGAAAAACTGCATTCTAGCTGAGCAACCCCAGCACATACTGATGCATGGGTTTGTTCTCCTCCAGGTGCAGGACTTTGCACTTCTCCTGGTAATACTTTATGAGATTCCCATCAGACCATTTCTCCAGCCCAACGAGGTCCTTCTGGATGGGGGTATGACCCTCTGTCTTATTAGACACTCTTCCCCATCACCTGCAAACTTGCTGAGGGTACACTTCGCCCCATCGTCCAGATCATTAAGATGTTAAACAGGACTGGATCCAGTATTGATCCCTGGGGTACACCACTAGTTACTGGCCTCCAAATTACAGGCTGGACTAGTTTCAGTGGCATCATCCTTCCCTGTTAGCCAGGCGTGTGCCATATCACATCACATCACATTGCAGCAGCCCCCTTCCTGCAGGTCCAAAACTGGGATGGCCCCTGGGAATTCACCAAGCCCCTTCTTCTCCCTTGATTCTAAGCTGAGACAAAATGATTTCCTTCTAGAGGTGGTGTTCTCCAGCCACATTTGGTGTAACACCTCCTGCGAGTTGATGGCATCATGAGCACACACAGGGAACTGAACTCAACTTGAGCAGGTCATGACAGGAGCAGAGGGAGATGGGTGATGCAGAGAAGAACCCCAACACTAAACACCTCCAGGCACTTTCGTTCCTTGCAGAGGGGTCAGAGAGCAGCCAGCCTACCTTTCTGGGAGGGGAGCAGAGGGAAACCTAAAAATAATTCAGAAAAGAGACCAAAACAAGGGAGAAGCTGTTGTTCATTGCATATGAAATGGAAATGACTTCAGATTATTTTTTTAAAATCAAAATTACATTTCTTTATCAACTGTCTTTTCCAGGTAGTATACACCTCTCCTCCCCCATTCTAGAATTTCTCATACCATCCTGCTTTGAGATCCTGCCTTCTGTCAATGTTAGCGTCACAATCCAGTTTCCCAACAAACTGAAATGCGTAGAATTGGATATGAATATATCTCTAATTTAAGAACTACCAAATAACTATTCATTGTGGATACTATTTTTATATTTAATAAAGAAGTGGTAGAATACACTTTTTCTTACTCTTTCTGTGAAAATAGAATATTTTATAAGATATTTTCCTACATTAATAGTGGTGCTACAGTCTGTTTTAAAGCTGCACTTCTGTTTCTCTCTGAAGTGATGACAGGCCATCACGCACACGTATAGCTTAGCCAGGGTAAGTTTGCATTCAACATGAAGACTAACATACAACCCTAGGATTAAAAAATAAATTAATCAATTACACAGATAACACAGCTGTAGAAAAGATCTACAAGTTAGGCTTTGTTGAATAAATGCAATGAATTTGTTTGCTTGTATCTGTCACGTATGTAGGGTGAAATGAAAAGTAGCAAAATCACTTACTCTATTAAGGTGTTTCATTACATTGCATTATAAAATGCCCTGTGCTGGTAGTTTTTGAATAACAACTCATGTTGCATAATACCTTAATTACTTTTCAGAGAATGTGGTGTGCTTCGATTCAATAAAAACAATCATTTTGGTCCCATGCAAGGTCACAAAAGATCTGAAACATTGATTTCAGGACAACTCAGGCAGATTTTATTGAATCTGGCCCTCAGTTATATATCTAACAACGTTAAGGAAATAGCAGGGTCATGGTGTTGCCTACCTAAGACCCATGGATAAAAGGAGCTCTTACCAGCCATGGATCCTTCTCAGTGGCATAGCCAATATTTTTCTGCTCTGGTGGCACTCCAAACGTGCTTATGCTTTCCAGAAAAGAAAGGCTTCTTGCTGAAGTTCACTGAAAGTGGGCAGGGATAAAGGCAGGAGGGGGAAGAAGAACAACAGACAAGAAACCTCGTGTCTTGGGCTGATCTGGTTGGCTTCCAGGAAGGAAAAGCCTGCTTATATGACTAAGATAAGAAACATCACAGTAAGAAATGACCCCAGAAGGGCACAGAGATGCTTATGTGAGAGCCAAGGGCCTCAACTTGTGATTTGACAGCAGGCAGAAAATCCAGGAAATCTGTTGAAATCTCTCGTAGGTGTCCATCCTTGGCAGTACTCAAAATTTGACTTGCATTGACCCAGAATGACATGATCCAACGTTGAAGCTGGATCTAACTTTGAGTCCTGAAAGAGTTAGACCAGATGACCTAAAGTGATCCCTTTGCACCTTAAATTGTTTTGTGGTTCTGTAAAAAAGGTAAGATGGCTTTATTTATTCAACCAGATCTCAAAACAAGGTAATTAGGCACCCTTTCAGTGCTCCGGACACCTCCACTACACGTTGAAAACCACGGTGCCCACAGCAGCAGAGGTGAGGACACTCGTCTTGCTCCCTTGAGCAGCAGCATTAACACAGGGATGCAAACATGGGATTGGTTAGTGAGGAAGGGGTGATGCACAAGAGGAAGGGAGAGCAGCTCAGAAGATGAGGACTTCTGGCAGGGATCAGCCTAGAGGCAGCTTTCCTTTGCTTCGTACTGACGGAGCACCATATTGAACAGCTCTGCTGATCTCAGCTTAGACAACCTAGCAGCTGAGTCAAGGACTGGATCAGGAACTGCTGAGGACTCCACAGCTTTAAGGCGATGCCCTGAATTCCACCAAAAAGCTCATCAGAGGGTACAGCCAGTCTCAGCACACCTGTCTCCATGTGCTGCTGGGGAGCAGCTCCACTTTACAAGCAGCCCACAACCTTTTGCAACAGCAGGAGCTTGAGAATGGTCACCAGGAGCAGGCACCACGCTGAGCATGTAGCAGCAACCTAAGCTCCAGCATGATAAAAGAAAGATAGCCGTGAAGGACCTCAGCAGCAGGAGAAGGGGAATGATCCCACCAGGGGCTGCTGGCTAAAGCTCACATCTGCTGGATCCCAACCTGACTGTGCCAAGGGACAGCCCGGGTCTGAGTTTCGAGGGGCAAAGATGTTGTAACTCAGCACCTGGGTGCCCATACGAATTCTTCCTGCTGCCTCTGCCCCATCCTACCACGTCAAGACAGCCAGGCTGGAGCAGGGATACCCATGTCAGCCACACACCCTCAGGTCATGAAAGAGCAAATTGTCACACCAGCAATGGTGAGGAGGGTGACTCTAAAGCAGAGGAAACTAAAGCAGGTTACTGAGAACACTAATTTAAAAAGGGGAAAATAATGGCTGGGCGTGGTCTGTTTCCAAGCAGCCCTAGAGTTAGTTGGAAGCACAGATACACATAATAAAATAATAAAAAGAGAAAAAAAAAGTCAGATGAATTATAGGAAAAATACATAAATTTCTTTTCTTTCCAGTCCAATCGATAAGTATATCCATTTTGCCCAACCTGTTGGACTTCAGGCTAAGTGATACATCTAGAAAATCTGCGTGTTACTGATCCTGTTAGATACAGACTGTCTGAGCTCATCTTGGAATGAGTGCCCGACCCCATGCCTGACTTTGAGGTATAAGAGAAAAAAAGATGAGTCAATTTTTTTCAGTCTAGTTTCCTCACGGGGAAAATATTCCTCTAGGTTGCACAGTACTTATTTACTCAGTAAATACTGTGGCAGTGAGATTTACAGCCACATCATTAATAATACTGGTTGACAAAGAATTTCCTCAAAACTCTTTCATCTCCAGACAAACATGACATATGTGCAAAAAAGTGCAGTTATAAATTTACAGCTGAACATGTGCATTTGGAGCAGGAGTGGGGATGGAAAGGGGGAGGAGCACATGAGAAACAACACCTGAATTTTCTCCCCCCCTGCAATCATTATTTGGGGCTGACTCATTTATTTTGAATAGTCGCTTACTTGTTTCATTGCCCACTGAGGGCTCTTTTGATCTCTTAGAGGACAACCTGGGAAGGGACTCTTGCAAAATTTGGACAAATCTTTACACTTGAAGTACCCTGTGGGAACTGTGAGGGGAAAAGGGAGACTTCGGTGGAGATAAACGCAGTTGCTTCAGTGCTCCTTTTTATTGGAGCTATTTTCTATTTCATGAGCCTCTTCTGTTTGTGCCTCGTGATGGCTGTAGAATTTTATATTTATTGGTACCAGTTATACTTGGTCTTCTTTTTAATAAAACAATTTTCCTATTTAAAATGACCTTGTGTCCAAGGAGGAAGTTTTGTGGGCCTCTGTTAACTTGAAGAAATTTTTCTCAGGAAAAGAAGACTTAACAAACCTATTTCTTCTTTCTCTTCAAATACTGAATTTATTTTGTTTTTACTTCAGCATTTAGGTATTTTTTTATTTTATATCATATTTAGGGGTCTTTTACACTATACTTCAAGATACATAATTCTGACATTACCAAAATAATGACTGAATATTCCAGAATATATCTCACTTAAATTCTAAAAAAACATGGAATGCAACTGACATTTTCTGGCCATCTTTAATAGCAGACTTTTTTTGCTATTATCTGCAGCTGCTGAATCTATTGGTTACTTTTGTTCTTCAGGTTTATGCTGAATCTTCAAGTATTTTCTCACTAGCCCGGTGCCAGCAGATTAATACTTTAAAAAAAAACACCTTCCTCTAAAAGAAGCACCTGGATTTTCTATACAGTCAGTGCAGAGAAGGAGGTACTTAGACCTCCACGGGGAGATTTTGTGTGCCTTTCTCTTGTGCCTCACCCAAAGAAACGCAAGATTTGTGGAGAGGGGTAATATCTTTCATGGGACCGAGTCCAGAGGCTTTCAGAAGCCCAGCCTCTTTCTTGATCTCCTATATAGGGAAATTGGGGATATATATATTGAGGAGAATTGCCTCATTAGGCATGTACAGTTTAAGTGCAAACTGAATCAAACAGCCACATCCCGGCCGGTGGCTGCAGCAAGAACCTTGAAAACCTCCTCTGAATGTGCAACAGGAACTAAAGAGAAAGGCACAAACGGCTTTAAAAGTAAATCCCAGGGGTGTGCCAACTTGGTGATTTCAAGGGTTTGTGTCCTGCTTTTCAGATGGGTGGATCTGACAAAAATCACGCAGGTGGGCACTTGCATCTTGCCACCCGTCTCATTCCTTCAGCCCCACTTCTGCTAAAGCCTGTCCCCCACCACTGAAGAAGCTTTCAAGGCAGAGGGGGGTTCTAACACACTGCAGAGCTGGTGCTTCTCTCCAAGCAGGCGAAGACGTGAGGAAGAGGCTACAGGAGAAGAAAGTCACTGCAATGGAGGGACAGAGACAGCGCTGGCTGGGACAAGTGGGGTTGTGCCCCCTCCCACAGACTTGCCAGGCAGACAGAGTCCACCTCTACAGCTCTGTGGTGCTTTCAGCCTGAGGAAGAATTATTCAAACTGCACACATGTTTGAGGCCCTGCAGGTGCCCGGTGTGATGCAAGCGTGCAGAAATAGGTGAAACCAGCCCCAGGATAACTAAGTAGTTAGGGTACGTAGGGGCAGGGTGGAGAAAAGAGGTGGGAAGGGCAACAAGAAATATCTGGAGTGATGCATCTGGATGCAGGGTAGAGATGGGAGGTAGGACCCACATCTTCAAATTGTGTTTAGTGTTAATGTTTTCTGGAAAATAAAAATGAAGAATAAAGCAGAGCTGTGCTGCTTCTGTCTCCTCCTCTCTTCTCTCCCTTTCAGCTTTATTTTCCATACATATATGAAGGCACTGAGAACATCAGCTGCACTACAGAAGTGGTACTGAGCTGACGACACACGACACACGTTGGAAAACCAGGTGTGAGTCTCCAGCACAACAGCACAGGCACACAAGAACCCCTGCAGTATTATTCTGCACCCACCCTACTCGGGTTAGAGCTTGTAGACGTGAATGGGTGCAGATTTATGGGATTTGGGTGATGAGCAGTGTCCCGGGGAAGGCAGGCACCCCCGGGCATCCAGGGTGCTCTCCTGGGCAGAGCTGAGTTTCCCTGGCAGCCAGGCTGGAGCCAGTGGCAATGCGCTGGGAGAACCACTAGATGTAGATACAGCGTTAGGCTGTCACTGGTCCAGGAGAACGTGGGCTCTGTATTCAAGGGAAAATTACCTTTCAGAGCTGTGAGAGGGGGCAGGTGCTTCTAAACAGAAAACAAAAACCTGTTAAGGATTATACCAGTGTTAGGATTCATAACAATAACAACAAGCAGTGTGTCGGTTAAGGGTCTTCCAATAATGTCTTATTTATTTGATCTTTTTTTTGGGGGGAAAAAAAAAAAAGAAAGAAAAAGAAAAGCCTGCTTTGCTCTGATGCATTATGACTAAATGCCACGAAATACCACATTATCCTCTGAAGATGACCCCTGTTCATCCTCCAAAGCCCCCCCTTCTTCGCAGCATGGCTGCTGAGATTTGTTTGTCCGCTCAGCAGGGCAGCGCTCAGGGCTGTTCATGCCGCAGGAAACATTCAGTGTGCTCTTGGGTGAGAGCAAAATATTGAGAAAAAAGTGGCAGGTAAACAATGGTTCCATCCTAAGGTAATGAGACTCTTTTTCTGAATGCAGATGAGGAATTCATCCAAAGGAGAAGGCTAATGCAAACTCCTAAGCTTTTAAATCATCTAAATGGTGCGTGAGAAACACTGCCTGGTTGTCCTCGGCCTCGGGCAGTAGGTCAGAGCATCAACTCATATAAATCAGAGCTACAGCAAGGTACAGCAGCGCCAGCAGAGCCAGCAGGTCTGGGTGCATGGGCCTGGCATGGCCAAGGAAAATGCCCCGCAGAAAGGAGCACCCTGCTTGCAGCTGGCCAGGCAAAAGTTAAAAACGGGTATCGCCAAGGGCTTGTTAGAGCCTGGTCCACTTTCCATCAGGAAGGCACTTTCTATTCATATTCTGCGTTTATTTTCCAATGTGGTACAGAGTTAGGGCAGCAGGTTTACCCTGCAGCACTTCCCTTGAGTCTGGAGAATAGCAGAAAATAACATCTAGAGAAGAATAAAAAAAATAAAGTCATTGGTCAACTGGTAATTTTCTTAAAGATATGAGAGTGAACAAAGAGGAGAGGCTGCCTGCAGGCTCACAGTGCTTGCAAGAAATGAAGTGTTCAGGGAGGCTCAGAATGAAGAAAATCAGTAATTGTCAAAGACAAACATCAGATCCAATGGATAGCAAGGAAGCATCAAACTGAAATGCAATTAAAATAGAAGCCGATAAATAACTATTGAAAGACGTTTGGTGGTTTCATAACCCCTGCCAACAGCCGGTGTTACAGGCAGTCCCATCCCATTCCTCAGCCCAGGCATCGCAGTATCCACAACCACCAGCTCCAACAGGGCCAGGAGGCAGGTTTGAGCACTGGCCTGCTGGTTACCCAGGCTGTTTAACTCTTCACATGCTTCCGGGCAGGGTTTTGGTGTATGTCAGCTAAAACTTTCCCAAATCCTACTTGCGCAAGGTTTGGGAGAGTCCGGTTCCCAGCAGAGAGCAGGGCTGTGATTGCATCAGGCTGGCTCCCTCTGCTCCCTCCTCCAGCCTGTGCCCGGGCTCTGCACCCACCAACACCTCCACACACTGGCACATCACACCAGGGATGTACAAAACTCACCACCAGTCTCCTACCACGATGGGGGGTGGGGGGGGGAAGTAGTTGAGAAAACCGTCCCATTGTTTTAGGCATTTTTAGCTGGGAAAAAAAAAATCCTCCAGAGAATAATAACGGTTGCACCGGGGCATGAGATAAGGTGCTGAGGAGATGCAGATCAAGTGGTGTGTAAGAGCAAGCTGCCTCAGCCTCCGGGCCAAGGACTGGTTTCCAAACCTGTTTTAATTTGTGGTACGGGCAGAGCCCTAAATCCCAACGAAGAAATGTCTCATTGCTCTGCTAACGCCCCGGTGGAGAGAAAACTGTGCATATGAATAAACCGAGTTCTGTGTCAAGGCCTACAGAGAAGGGCCAGGAGTCGGATAGGGCAGGGAAGGTCTCTCTGCCTTGGGTCCGGGTGGAAGTGCTTCCCTGACACCCAGCCTGGCAGCAGCTCGGTCACGGCGTGGGACCCGTCCCTCAAAGCCAGGGCTAGGCTCTGCACTGAGCAGGCTGAAGGTCCCTCTGAGTGGAATGAGCTGCAAAAGCCAGTTGGCTTTTTCTCCATGAATAATTTTGATGAGAATGGCTTTTTCATCCAACGGAACTCTTCGCAACGCAATGGTAAGATTTTTCTTATTTCGTGAAAGCGTTGAGCTGCTTAATTGTTTTTTCAGCCAATATTTTGACACGCCTTTACCGAAATAGCTACTAAAACCATCACATTAAAATCTCAGTTCTGATAAATCAATGGAAAAGACATTAAGAAATACTGTGACAACATCTTCACAAGAAGCACCAAGAATAATAATAATGATTAATGCCGATTTAAGAGAAAACAGAGAAGATAATTAGTTTTGAAGCATTTGCAATTTTAACACTTAGCTGCTAACAACAACATGGGGTTTTGGCCAGCTTTTCTCAGACCTGCTCTCGGGAGTCATCCCCATGCTCAGTGTTTGCTGTTGCCTTCAAAGATTACAATCTCATTCAAGCAGAGACTCATCTTCTTGCGTGCTTGCAAAGCACTTGCACAACTTTGAATGTCACAGAAGTTAGAAACAAGAGACCCATCAACACAAAGATCGTGCAGAAGATAAAAAGGAGAAAAAAAATAAAAAAATCAGTCTTTAAACTGCACGTGAGTGAAAAGATGTTTCAAAAAAGGAAAGGGAAAGATGAATAATATAATCCAAGATCCATATAATGATACAAGTTAGTGTCTCAGAAAGCTCCAGGCCAGCTGTGTGGACAAGTACACGAGCACATCATGCCTATGTCTGTACTTGTGTGGCAGCAATCTGTGTGTACAGCCCTGAGCTAGCCTTCCTCTGCCTACTGTGGGCACACAGCAGCAAGGAGGTGGCCAGGCCAGCTCTGCAGGCTCGCTACGGGGTCCTGAAATGACTAATATTACCCAGAGCCCCTGCCGCAGTTCTTTCCTTGCTCTCACTGCCAGGGCTGAGCCATTTACAGTCACAGCACCGCATGCAGTTTGCTCATTGCAAAAAGAAAAGAAAAAAAAAAAAAGACAGACATTAGCTTGCTATAATGTACTTGCTGCAGGAGGCTTTGACCTGTATGTGAACTGCAGGGGGTGGCAAAGGAAAGGATGTTCACATCCACAAAAACTACATCTGGGACGTTTGTGAAGCTGCCTGGGCTTTTCCTGAGATGTTTCAGGGCTCCAAAAGTGAGAAAAGTTAAAACCAGTGGTAACAGGGTACGTTTCTATGGCTCAGTGCTGTGTCATGTGAAGGTATCAAAGAACTCGTCAAGAAGCCCAAAGCTGTGTTAGTGTCATACTTCACTTGGACTAACAGGCCCTATATCCCATAAGGGCTGGAAGGTAACTGGGGTGTCTCGGTGCACTGCTGTGTTCTGCCAGGCACACGTCTGTACTGTTCAACTGGGGAAGGGCTGGAGGAAGGAAGCTATGTGTGTGATTTACTCAAAATCAGAAAAATACCTGTGGTGGAGCCAGTTTCCCAAATGGCATCCCGATGACCTATGCATCTGTGCAAAAGGAGGAGGGAGGAAGAGAGGGGTCAGAAAAGTACCCAGAGAAGGTGAGGAATACATTGACACCTGCTCTGTAAATTAAACAATGGATACTGGAAAACAATGCTTGCAATTTGGTGACAGTCTCCTCAGTGCTCTGAATCCCTTCGCAGACACCATCCCCAGCCTCCTTCCAGTGTGTCCATGCCCAAAAAGCCAGAGCCCCACAGCCCTCCTGTGAGCAATGGGAGCTCCCACGCTACCTCCATCGCCCACTCCAGTTCTTCTTCCCTGACATCTACCCTCCTCACTCTTCTTCATGCTGCCATCATTTTTCACCCTTCTCTGCCTACCTCTGCCTGCGTGCTGTGCTCTCCTGACTGGTGCCTCCTTCCCCAAGTCCCTGTTCCATTTAGTAGAGTGACAAACAATGGGTGGGAAAGTCCTCCCAGTGGAGGGGAGCAACTGTGGAGCGACTGCTACAGGAACCGGCAGGTCCTGCAAGCTGCTTCTGCCAGTTTCATGGGAGCTTTGGACCAAATATAGACATGACTTCCTAGGATCTAGCTCGCGGGTGAGGCTCCTCATGCATATTGAAGGTGCTGCTTTGTTGAGTCGTGCAGTATCCTGAGCGATGCTGGCAGACCTGGGTTGTGGGGAGTGGGGACCCGGGTCCTGAAGGTGGGCACTGCTCGCCGTTAGTCACCGAGACGGTGGGAACCACCAGGAATTGCCACCACTGTAAAAAACACCACCAAAACAAACAACCCTCCCCCAAATTTTGCTCACCTTGCTCAGAAGAGTTGAGAACACACTGGTGCATGTAAAGAGAAAATAAACAATATTTTAAATCAGAGTCGTCATTCTTCTGCCAAAAACGCTCCCTGATACGTACTGCATAACGAGTGTGTATTTTCCTTTGGATGAATATGCCCATATATTCCTTAAAATGTTCCTGCATAAAAAAAAAAAAAAAAGCATAATATGCAATACAGCATGTTGCAGCTATACTGAAGATATTTACTACATTCTCCTTATAGAGACAGTGTTTGTTTAACCATATTTATTCACAAGAATTAACTATTGCTATTGCTATTCTTTTTAGCACCAATTAAAAGTTGTTCTGCACTTCTTTACCAATATATTTTTAAGCCACTCAGTGCTTTTACCAATATATTTTTAAGCCACTCAGTGCTTAATACAAGTTTTTAACCTGCAGGCTCAAGTCTTATGGAGACTCATGCACATGAATAATTCATAAACTGAGGAACAGTGGCTATTAACATAAGTAAAACTACTCCAAAGGAAAAAAGTAGCTTGAATTCTTTGCAGGAATTGACCTTAATTTGCTCTTCAGATCTAGATTGCCCTATTAGGAAGCTTTGTTGTCTGTTCTTTATTTAGTTTATTCAGGTAGGAAACATGGATAAAAAAGGTCTTCAAACTCTATAAAATTTTCTAAGTTCGGCTGAACTTTCATGAAGGTTGTAACGCTGTGGACAGTATCATAAACCAAAGGGTTCCTCTACCTCCCTCCTTGCCTCCACATTCAATAGTTTCTGTCTGATGGTGAGAAGGCAGAGGAGATGGCTCAAATGCTGTTGTTAATGTTTACAAGCCGGTTCTGTGAAGCCTTAAAAAGCAGGCACCAATGTCAGTGAGGCTCAGCTGTCATCCCGTGCATTTGTATTTGTAGTGTAAAAAGCAAATCCCTGATAAGTAATTATTGCATTCTTTGATTTCCCTTAAATAGAGAGAAAGCAGAGGAAATTTTAAAGAGCACTGAAACTGGACTCATGCATTTGCAAAGGGCCATACATCCATCTTGCTGTTAAAAACTGCAGGGAAAATCTGATAAAAGCAAAGCTCTCCCTGCTTACAAAGTAAACAGGGAAATATAAACTGGATTTCTTGTCATGTCAGGAACATGACGCTGTTTTTTTTTCGGTGTGTTCAGCCATTTTCATGAGTTCAGAACTCATTTCTGAGTTCTGGCCATTTTATTCCAGTAAACCTCCATCAGTTTCACTGGATTCAAGTTATAGTAGAAGCAATGTTGAGATCTAAGGTCCCTTTTACATGCTATGTGGTGGAGAAGCGTAGAAAAAGGGTGGCTCTGGCAGTTAGAAGTTAAAAATTTGCCGGTTTTAGTTGTGACAACTTCAAGAAAAATCAGAAACAAAACAATTTTGAAAGTTTTCTTTTTTGTTTTTGAGTCGTCTACCATCTTCTTACCACGGGAGGTGGCTGTAGCACCAGAAAGCAAGTCCCACTGCAGTTCCTGGCTGCAGCATGAGCTCTCCTTCCCTTCTCTTGGAGCTGGCAGCTCATTAGCAGCCCATTTATCAACTCTGCCTTCACACAGGCTTGTGAGCCTGCTGAATTTTTCATGATCTCCTCCCCTTAAGACAGCAAACCTGTAATTTTTTCAACAGGACATGGGATTCGAGGGATGAAAGGTAATTTGGGGGCTTTGATCAATGTCTTTGATGCAATTTAAGAAATTTCATGGACTGAGATGCAAACCTGCACTTCCACCCCAAAAATTCCCTTAGTTTCAGACAGGGATGAGTATTCCTCACTCTCTCCTCCAGGTTGCTCCTCAGCTGAGGACACATTTTCAATGCAGAAGGTGCAGAGTTGCCCAACTCTCCTTAGCTCCGTGTGAGTGCGATTTTGCATGATTCATCAGAGTAACAAAAACCTCTTTTTTTTTTTTTTTTTTTTTCCTCTGTTGTCTCAGGAAACATTTGCAAACGTTGCAGGGCACAGGAATGCAGCCTGGGTTTCATCTGTACCTTATCAGGATGTCTCAACCACTAAGCTCTTGCGATGGCTCCCCTGTCCCTGGGTGCCTTGCCCCCCCGGCTGTGCGATGGTCACGCTCCGCAGGGCGGGCAGAGGGGGGCAGGTCTCCCCCTGGACACCCTGTTTCATGACAACACCTCCACTTTGTGGAAGCAGCATGTCCTCCACAAGGGTTTAGGAAAGCTGGTTTGTAAAGACAGTTAAAAGAAAACCTGAACAATTTATACCGACATCAGACTCTCTTAACTTACTCCAAGGTACTTTAGTCAAACCACTTCTCCTCAGATGCTGGTGGGTCCAGCAAGGAGGAAGCAGCTCTCCAGCATCGCCAGCCTCTCTCATTTACATTTCAGCTCTTCGGGACTTTCTTCTTCCATGGCACCAGCCTGGCATGATTCAAAGTAAAGCCACCCCTGGCGACGTCCACCTCAATGGTTAATCACATTTCAGAGTCAGGGTTTTTTTTCTGCCTTTGGTTCTCATGGCTTCAAAACAATGATGCTTCTGAGGCAACAGCAGTGGTGCCTGTGTCCTGCACAGCCTGCGGTACTGTTCCAGGTTTTGGCAGAGATACACACAGTCTTTTGTCAGCATTATTAGCAGGTGCATTTCTGAGTAAAGCTAACTGGTGTCATTTTGAGCTTGTCTTGGATCATGCCAACCCTCACTATCACCCAGCCTTTGGAGTCTGGATCCCAAAGAGATGAAGGCATCCACGGGGAAACCCTGCTTCAGGCACCCAATCGCTTATGGTCCCACAAGCAGTGGTCCTAGATGGCTATGTACCCCTCCACAGAAGCTCAGAGGCCTTTTATTGTGCACCGTAGATGCATCCCCAACACCCCATGCAGCCAGCTGGGAATATATTGCTGGGGCCAGACAGGTCTGATGGCAAAGAGCGAGCAGAGCTTGCAGCCCCTGACTGACAGCTCCCCAGGACTTCACTATCAGCTCACCGTGCATGTTTCCAGCACCAAGCTGACCTTTTGAAGCTCCCCTCTCCCCTGGTGCTGTGCTCCCCTGTACTTCCATCAGCACGGCCGCACGACAGGGCACAGGAGGGGCAGCCTTGTGAAGCAGGAACCATCCAAGCACAGGCGCCTGGAATAAACAATCCGCAAGGAGAGGAACGAATCCCGACCGACTTCTTGCCTCTCTGGATGACAGCAGGATGCCCTGGCAGCCCATGCATCCCTCAGCTCCAGAGGGATTAGCGTGGTGTTTACCTGCTCTTTCCCAGGCTGGGCAAAAGCTTGATCTTGCTAATGTGTACACGAGTTTTTGACAGTTGCCATAGCATAACAGGAACCTTCCCTTCTCTCTCCTTGTTTGTAACCTTTGGGGACTAACCAGCCAGGTTTTCTTACAGCATCAAAAGTGCAGCTCAATTTAAATTAACTTCCAGGGCAAAAAGAGCAGCTTTCAAAAGATCAGTCGCCGACTGAGTTGGATATTCCTCCCTGACAATCAGCAAGATTCAGCTTTCTTTCAAGAGAGGAAAGGGCTTTTTGGCTCACAGAGAGTGGGGGAAGCTTTGTGGAAGGAGAAGGAACAGGGAGGTGGTACGGCTGTCCCTGCACTGGAGGAACAGGGAAACACTTCCCTCCCTGTGGGACTGTTTGGGTACTAGTTCAGTATTATTTCACGCATGGGATTTACTATTTGTCTTCTGGTGTTGACTAATGCTCCATTGTGTGCCTGTGCACTTTGTCTAAAGTGATATTTAACCACAATAAAAGCAAAATGCTGCCAAGAACACGCAGGGAGAGTTCACCCCACAAGGTTAGGAAAGTTTCCTGGCATGTCACAGCTAGAATAAGGGTGCACCTATAGCACCAAGCAGGACACTGAGTATGTCACACCAAGGGCCCATAGCACTTACGCCCCCATAATCCTTCTTTTTCTTCCTCTTTTCATAGAATCATAGAATCATATGGGGTTGGAAGGTACCTCTGGAGATCATCTAGTTCAACCCACCCGCCAGAGTGGGTCCAACTAGAGCAGGTTGGTCAGGAACTTGTCCAGGGGGGTTGTGAATGTCTCCAGAGAAGGAAACTCCACCACCTCTCTGGGAAGCCTGTACCTGTGCTCTGCCACTCTCACAGGAAAGAAGTTCCTTCTCATGTTTAGGTGGAACTTCTTATACTCAAGTTTGTGCCCATTTCCTCTTGTCCTGACACTGGGCACCACTGAGAAAAGACCAGCCCCGTTCTCCTGACTCCCTCCCTTTAAGTATTTGTAAGTATTGATCAGGTCCCCCGTAAGTCTTCTCTTCTCAAGGCTAAAAAGACCCAGCCTTTCCTCATAGGAGAGATGCTCCAGGCCCTTAATCATCTTTGTGGCTCTTTGTTGTGCCCTCTCCAGCAGCTCCCTGTCCTTTTAAATTGTCTTTTTAATCTTCACTATGCCCATCTTCCTTCATATACTCGAATGGGCGCATATTAAATAGGATCTATACAGGGTAGGTAGCAGAGCCAATGCCAGCTGATGTGGTGGCTCAGGAGTGAGTCACGTACCATGGTTGAATGCCTTCCCCTAGCCCACACCACCAGCAGTGTCCCGGTGCCTGCGGCGTGGGAGCAGGTAGCAGCCTGGAGAGCCCTCCGGGGCTTTGTGGTGCTTCCTTCCCTCACTGTGGGATGCGACTGGTGCTTCCCACACAGGTGCTGATGTGTCCTAAAATTAAAACAAAGGAATTAAATAGGCCTTTGCTACCATTTTCACAGTTTGAAAACGTAAAGCACGAATAATGCAGAAAAGTAAATAAATAATAAATAAAACCTCCACCTGCTATTTCCAGTAAACGGTGTTGTGATTTAAATAAAGGCAACACTGAAAGAGGGAGCAAAATATCGCCAGTGCTAATAGCCCATGTTTTTAATGGCTCCACTTATCTGGATCTTATTTTGGCTTGGCACTGTTGGTGTAACTTTACTTCCCAAACACTAGCATCCACACTTAAATTTATCAGACTCTGAGGACTATCTGTTGAGATAAACTCAGCGTACCCAAGGTGGCAACATTAACAACATTGATGGAGCCTCAAATAGAATCAGCAACTCCTTTGCAGTGCTAAATAAAGCAACAACAGCAAATTCACACCACAGCTGGTCACTCCCATTGCAAACAAACTGAATTCCCACAGGCCCTTTTGCAGGTCCTAAAAGGTTTGGTGAACAGGAAGGGCAAGATATGTCCCTTTTCTGTCACAGCTAAAAGCCATGTCCTGGTTTAACCCCTCACTACCCTTTCATCCCTATAAAAAAAAAATTTCAGGTATTAGTTTTCTTAATTTGGAAGTGGAAAAAAAGGAGGGAGGACAGATGACAGAATTGTTCCTGTTCCTAGTATTTAATTTACCTCCTTATGTCATTGCTGCTTCTTCCCTGTGTTTGCACAATGAGGTTAAATCCTACCTGAGTAGATAGGCAAATATTGGTAGTTCTATGACATGCCCAGAGGTACAAGCTGAAGTGAAGGGACCTTTCTGGGTATGGGTCAATCGTCTCCTTGGTGAGCTGGAGGGTAAAACCTCTGGCTGATTTTTATTTTTCAGGTTATACTTTTACTCAAAGGTTTTTATTACATTGGAAGTGGATGTATAGGAATTGCATTCTACAGAACGGGAAGGAGAGATGCATTACATTGACACAGGTAAAAAGAGAAGCAGCTTTTCTCCTAGATTCCTAGAGCTCTACCTTTCTTCAGGGAATTGCCTGTCTGAGCCTCCATTACCCATGGCACTCAGTCCACCTCACCTGGAACAACCATAGGTATCCTACAAATATTAAGCAGCAAGCACGCAAACTGCCCAAGCTGCCTTTTCACAAGCTGCTTTATCACTGCCTGCCCTGATACCTAGGAATTGAAGGAGGGAAATGAATTAACTATTTGAAAGGCACAATTATTTTGCATAAGCCAGCTATCAAGTTGTCACTGTATAAATCTGGATTCATATTCTTATGGTTGATTCAATATCGCTGCTCTGGCTTAAAAGTGGAACTGATTATACTATCTACATTCTATACTACTTGATTAAATTAGTTTCATTTCTTGTTTGCGGGACATTCACAAAGGACTGCTGTTTCCTCTCAGCCTGACTTTTGTCTAGGTGCCAGATAACTTACACAAACTAACCTGTTCGTGAACCGTCGATATAGACTGGTAAACTAAGCTGCATGGCCTGGCTCCAAACTACTGATTGGAAACTTCTCATACAAATCTCTTGTGACAGCTAACAAATAGCACGCTGAGCTTCATGTGCACACTGGCAGACAAAGACCAATATCTCATTTCATGGCCGCAGAGCGAGCTTGGCCCTTCCCAGTACTGTTGGCTGTGCCAGTGTAGCCATCGTGAAAGTACAGCTTGTACTTGCCAAAACTGGTTTTATAGCTAACCTCTACAGCTCACTTTAAAATAAACTGCAACTACAGAACTTCTCTGCCTTTTCCAACTTTGCCTTTCACCAGTGTAAATTTTTTTTTAACTGAAGGATCATATCCTCTCAGAGACAACATTGAAGCAACATTTTTAGTACAGACAGGGTTAGAAAACTAATTTACTAACAGACAGTTGTACCTTGGCTGCCTTTAATAAAGTGACATGTCAAAACAATAAATATTAATAGCTAGCACAATGATTGGTGGTAGAAGAAAGTTTTTTTCATTAGAAAGCATCAGAAAGCACTTGTAGAGAAAGGACACCTCCTGAACTCTATCAAAGCCTGTGTGTAAGGTCTGTGCGTGACAATGAATTTTAATTTATGAACTAAAGGGAGAAGATGGGTAGAGGCTCTTAGAGACCCTTGTTATCGATCAGAAAGAAGAAAAAAAGGAAGGAAAGTAAGAACATACTAATGGGTAATGAAACAGCAGAAGCAGAACTGGGAGAAAGAATGATTCTTGTAAAAGTCATCAGATAGAAGGTACAGTTAATGAGTTTCCATGTAGGAGACTAGAAGATACTAGTGAGAAACAACTGAGAAATTGATGTACAAGAAGTTCAAGGAGTCAGAACAAGAAAACCTGGGAATTGGAAGTACTGTGCAGAATGTAAAAATAAATACTGTAGGAAAAACCAAAACACAGTTGAATAGCAATCAAGATTTGATCTCTGATATTAAAGCATTTATGCTAATGAGAAAAGAGAAATAAATAGCAGACTGCTGTAGTTTCTTTGGTACTGGTGATGGTATAGAAAAAGATTCCTTAAGGTTACTAGAAAATATATTAACAATACAGGAAGATAAATACAATAAAAGAGAATATCATTAATGAAGTTTTTAAATTCCCAGATACCAATTAGACATGAAAAATCAGATATCTGATTTGATAGCCAAGAAATTTGCTCATCAGTTTGCAACTGAGACACAGATTCCTGAACAAAGAGAGGGTTTTCATCTGGTCTTATTAGAACATGAGGCTATTGGAAAAATTGCTGGCCAAAGAAGGTAGTCTTTTTTTGCATGGGGTGAAATTAACTAGAAGGATTAACACAAAAAGAGCCCATATTAAAGATTTTCCAGTTCCAGAAGGGGAATCTGTAGGATACAGGAAGAGTTAGTGAGTGAAGTCACTGATGCTCAGTAGTTCAGAAAATTGAATGAGACTTGAATGTTAAAGAGGGAAAAAATGTGCTACTCAGAGCTTCATACCAAGAAAAGGAGAAAAATACAAAGAGAGGTCCAAAAATTTTTTAGGTAAATACCCATGTAAAAATTATGTTGGGAGGAGGTAAAAAACTAAACCAAGGAAAAAATGAGTTTTTCCAAAACTCAGGGTTACTCAGAGATCAATTCTAAATGCTGAATCTGTAGCTCTATATAGCCATTTTGTTGTGCACGTCCCTGTATTATTTGAAGGCTAAAGGTGCCTTGGAAATTCAGTGTGATTTTCAATGCATTTAATGGATATTCTGTTATTCTTTTTCCCTGGATGACAGGAATTTTTTCTGGGTGATTAAATACATTTTAGACTCCTTTTCACTTTACAATGCTTATTCAAAGTGTTTGAGATATTCCTGCAGCTTCACTTCACCTCTTCCATCCCATAGATCTTGGACAGAGCTAATGTCTACTGCCAGGGATGATGCTAGGGCATGCTTTGGTTTATAGCGTATCCCAGCTGTCTTTAACAAAATGTGGTGGCCTTCTCCACCAAAGAAATGGGAGGAGGGCAACCAGTTGAAAAGGTGTAGAACCCAACCCAGCCACAAGCTCAGCTGGGTCCACTCTCCCTTTTAGTCTTTTCTTGTCTTTGATCTGTTGCTGCCTTCTGGCTTTGCTATGTAATAAGGGTCCTACTGTCTTTAAATATTAGAGGTTTCTGCTGCTCTTTCAACACTGCCCTGCAATTACTGAACAGAAGGATCACAGTAGCAATTTACACAAATGGTGGAAGTGCAAGCCATACTCCCCATTTTCTTTCATTTTCACCCATTGTTCAATAATTCATGTGTACTCAAGATTTCAAATTACTTTCAAGTTCTATGACTAATAGGTTGTGGAGCTGTAATTACTTACATTAATGTTTCATGATTTCCTTTCATAGAATCATAGAATCATATGGGGTTGGAAGGAACCTCTGGAGATCATCTAGTCCAACCCCCCCCTGCCGGAGCGGGTCTACCTAGAGCATGTTGCTCAGGAACTCATCCAGGCGGGTTTTGAATGTCTCCAGACATTCAATGTCTCCAGAGAAGAAGACTCCACCACCTCTCTGGGCAGCCTGTTCCAGTGCTCTACCACTCTCACAGGAAAGAAGTTCCTTCTCATGTTTAGGTGGAACTTCTTATACTCAAGTTTGTGCCCTTGTCCTGTCACTGGGCACCACTGAGAAAAGACCAGCCAAATTTGGAGAAAGACCAGTGAATTTGGAGAAAGTATCTCAAAACCTCAATTCCTTAGGATTTGACAAGGATCCAGTGGCTGAGCTGAAATTTTACTTGAATTTAGCATGTAAATTCTGTCCACCTGCAAAAGGAAAAAGATTGTATTGTAATTTCCTTTATCATTACCTTCCACTTAAAAGGAGTGCTTCAGATTTATTTGGCTAGGCTCCCAGTTGCAGAGAAGGGCAAAATATAGCATGTGAAATATCAATTATTAAAATACAATATTCATTACAATGGATGTAGTCACTAGCAAGGGCTAATGTGCTCAGAGATACATGTTGGTCTTGATTTATAGGTATTAACTCAGGTACTGATATTTAGACAGAATAAGTACTAGGTAGACAAGGAGTACTATTAAAAAAGCACCCACTAAGACTCAATGAAAAAAGGAAAGGAAATGTGATTTATTAATATTTTATTCTCTGCCATTAGGGCTGTGAGCTTGATAACCCGTCCCGCGGGTTTTATCAAAAAGCACTACCATTTTTTTCTATTGTGCCATCTCAAAAACATACATCCTTTTCAACGTTACGTTTCCCTCCTCTTCTCCGCTCACTCCCAGTACCGCCATCCCCCTGCTCCAAAGCCCGGGGGGCTCTTCCTCTCTTGGAAAAACCCTCCTCTGAAGCTTTTCGGCTGCGCTGCCGCTTTGCTGACTTGCGCACCCCCACTGCACCATTAGCCTTGCTCTCTAGCTGGGTCAGGCACCTTAGAACTTTTACCAAAGGGCTACGGTTGCCAGAGTTTATGACACCTCTGCAAACCCCTGCTCACAGGGTCTACACCCACCCTTCACCAGCTAATGCAGAACCTCCCTCGTTGCTCCAGCCTCCCAAGGCTCCAGCCTCTGACAGGTCCTGCCTGTACCCCCGAAGACAAACACCCCAAGAGGCAGCAGCCCATGCAGTGTCTTATCTCCTGGAGTCTTGTGATGAGCAGCCACAGCAGCTCAGCATGCGAATGATAGATACATAGAATCATCTAGGTTGGAAGGAACCTTAAAGATTGTCTAGTCCAACCATCAACCTAACCCTGACAAAAAAAATAAATAAGAAATAGGAAATAAAAATTACTAAACCATATTCCTGAGGACCATGTCAACCCATCTTTTGAACACCTCCAGGGTTGGTGCCTCAACCACTTCCCTGGGCAGCCCATTCCAATGCCCGATAACCCTTTTGGTGAAGAAATGTTTCCTAATATCCAATCTAAACGTCCCCTGTAGCAACTTGATGCCATTGCCCCTTGTCCTATCTCCCGTGACTTGGGAGACGAGACCGACCCCCACCTCTCTTCACCCCCCCTTCAGGGAGTTATAGAGCGTGAAAATCACATTTCCCCAGAACTGCTGCAATGACAGGCAAACTGTGGAGCTGGGATAAGTAGTCCAGTCCCCAAGAACAGATTGCCTAAGGAAAGGAGGGAATCGCCCGTGTTATTTTTTTAAGAACAGGTTGGACAAATGAGTAACAGGAGTAGCTGAGGTAGACATAAATAAGCTGCCTTTGGGCAGGAGGAGGGATTCAAAGACACGGTACATTCCCTTTCTCCTCTGCTTTCTATCATTTATCTAGGTACACTGATTTTTGGCATCTTTCCTAAGACTTCCCTCTGTGCCCACACTAATTTGGGTGACAGACCAGCAGAGGGGTGCCGGAACGGGGATTGGGACATGCAAGGCATCTTTTCTCGTTTAACATTGCTTCACTCTCTGACCTTGAGCTTCTCTCATCCCACCATGATAACCAAGATTGTGCATCTGCAAATAGAGTTTATGGCAATTCATCTGCTTCGTAGTGCTAAGATCTTGGATGACACTCAATATGCAAAAACCTCGTGTTTTTGTTAAAAGACTAATCACATGAAATAAGGAGAAAATAAATTCTAACTTAAGTGAAGAATTACTACAGTAAAATGCAAAGAAAATCACAGAAACTTTCTTACACTGCATAGGATCATTCTGGGCTTTGTAGTGCTTTTCATATTTTCTAATGGGCACAGCAGTATCTTGTCCCACGCATTTTCCTTGTGATGAAGTAACCTGAAAAAAACATTCCTGAAATTGCAGGGAGTCTCACAAGCAGTAGTGATCAAATGCCATTGTGATTAACTCCAGCTTGAGCTGCAGCTAGCATCTCCGCAAAGCCAACTCAGAGAGCCTGGGTGGGAACATGTTAATTAGAATGAGGAGATTTCTGGGTTGGGGTCCTGGCCCTTTTCTCCTGCCGTGTGCCATGGGTCTTTCCCAATCCAGCCCCCAGTGACTTCAATGTCTCCCCCTTCAGCAGCCCACTCATGTAGTCTGAATCCCTGAGTATCCAGAACCTTGATAGCGCAGTAGCATTTTAAAGTGATTGACTTTTCTGCTTATTTCTCATGATAAGGACTACAATTTTTTCCTAAGGTAATATGGTTCCTCGTGGAGAGAAAAATGTTACCTTTCTCTACAAGAGAAAATTTTTGAAGAAATGGGGAGAAGTAAAAATTAAAAGCCCTGCATGTATAAATCACTGCCAGCCTGGGTAAAAAGCAGGGCAAGCAATCAGCAAGCAGAAATGTAAATTCAATAAACATGTCTGTGTGTACAAGCTGATAAAGAAGAAGTGCTGTAACCTGGCTGTAAACAACAGGATTGTGCTTCAGGTTGAGTTAAGGGCAGAAGTAACTTATTTGCATTACTTTCTTACTGTTCAACCAAACATAATCCTTCCATGTTCACAGAATTTCAGCCAAACGGGCTGAAACACATATAGCAAGCTGCACAAGGAGAAAATGTGGTTGCACAGATTGTAGAAAACAGGATTCAGCCCAAATATTTTCCTTTATGAATCTTCTCCTAAATGGATTAATCCATGACACCCCCACCCCCAGCCCACCACTGCCAGCTGGACCACTGCTGGCCTCCAACCCCTCATTCCCATCTCCCCACTCTGCACTGGGAAGGACACTGCACTCAAACATTTCAAAAAATAGCAAAATAAGGGCATTTCTGAGTGGAAAGTGAAAAAAATGTGAACATCTGCTGCGAGAGGAGCTCCAAGTCCCCCTGAGGTCTTCCCCCAGTCCCATCCATTCATATGAGCTGTGGACCTGTCCCAGGCCATCCGCTAGCAAGTTCCTACCAAAGTAGGATTAAAAAGTATATTTATGTTTTAGTGTCATGTTATAAAGCTGGAACTTGGCTTGATTATCTTTGCCGAGCCAAATTAGCTGGTGTGTAAGTACTCTAGACTCAACATCCTCTCCCAGCAGGGCTGGAGGGAGGGCTGTGTCACTTTTCATTTTTCAAAGAGATATTAAGTGGGAATGAAAACCATGACAAGCAGCACAAACATGGTTCACCCCAAAGTTCATTATTTAAAGTAAGCACCTTTTGGTGTTGATGAGCAGCTCCAGCAGCCACCGTTAGCCAGGCTGAAAGTCAGATGCAGAGTTTATCAGCTGCTCCATCCAAGTCGGAACTCGTGCTGTAAAAAGGCATGTGATAGGAGCAAAGGGTGAATGTGGAGCAGAGATCTGACACAAGCCTCCTGCACTTTCAAGTGGCACGGAGATCTAAAATCACTAAAATGTTTATTTTCATAGAAAGTTCAGTAAGATGAAACTCTTTGGGTTATCTTTGAGTTTGCCTCCGGATAAGGCCAGACTGTAGATCCTACTTCTTTTTATGACTCCTTTATTCTGGTAAAATTAAATGATTCTTTGGTTTGACAAAAAGAAGGTACATTTTTCCTTCCTTTACTGAAGGATCCACAGAATGTGTTCTGCGCATCTACAGAATGTGGGGGTTTTTTCAGTATTCTCTCATCTTACTGTATTGTGACTCAGCTGAAGCCAGTTTTCAGTGTTTCCCTCTGGAAGCTGACTTCCCAATGAGACTTGAGCCTGCTGCCTTTCATAATCAAGACTTTTCAATCGACCCACCCGGCTCTTTCCTTTAGCTATCAAAGACCAAAGCCTCTTTAATAGCAGCTTTCTGGGAAAGTAGGTAAGATTCACAGAGTGACCCTCAGTGCGAATGTACCTGTAGATAACCACGCGAAAGAGAAGAGACTTTCTTACCTGCAGTCACTTGATGTGGTGCTGATGTCCACAGTCGCAGCCTATACTCTTTCAATCACAATGAATTTGGTGATTCTGCATCTGGAGGAGCCGCCAGGATGCCTTGATCTGCCCCCGTGGCAGCCGCAGAGGAGACAGCCTCAGGCACGGACCTGCAGTTATTGCTGGCTACAAAATCCTCCAGTTTACAGTTCCGTGGGAAAGATCCCCTGCTGCCTGAGTGCACACATGGCCAGAGCACCTCAAAGGATGGGTAAAGTGAAGCTTCTTTGACAGACAGTTTTATTCAAGTTTCTTTATCAAGGAATAAAGATATAGCTTAAACGCTTGAGAGAGGAGTATCAAGGTAACGAGCTGAAAATGAACTTGCTTTAATGAGATGGATGTGGTCGGTTGATTATGTTCAGTCATCATTTTCAAACCTTGATCTGAATTTTCTTTCACAACCTAAATTCCTACTGTATAAAATCATATTTACCTTCCTGCAGTCCCCACTGCTCTCAGCTTTTAGATGTAGGAACGTGGCCATCCCGTCTGCAAGAGTTATGGAAGAAACACACTCATAGACCTGCTGTGGGCAGTGGTGCAGGAGATTAGGTTTCCTCTGTAGAGTTAAAATTCTTGGATACTGCAGGAAAACTGCAGTCAACCTACAGAGCCCAAGATCTAGGTGTTCAGCCCACTTCTCTGTTGAATCTATAGCAGTGCTCAAAATCTCACTGGAAGATTCCCATTACTGTGGAATAACCCTGAGACAAAGAAGGGCATGAAAAGTCCAGAGGTCTTTGAATGTAAGCAGGAGAAATACCCTCAGACATGAGGTATCACGGGACCTTTTAGGCTATTATTTTGCATTTGAGTGAGGTATGAATGGAATTTCTACAAATTTTCTCCATTGACTCTGCCACTGGTAATTTAACGTGACATTCTTTGTCATTATAAATAACCCAACTAACATGTGATAAAAAGCCCAGTCCATGGCTGGTGTGAGCTGGTGGAGTCAGGCTGATCCCTGGGAGCAGGGAGCTCGCCAACCACCAGGCATCTATCCTCCAGCTTCCACACCAGCAGGCAAACAGTAACAGTTACCTCAAAAGCAACTAGAGAAGGAGCTGCATTTGAAAGTCTTCTTTGAATAACAGTAAATTACTTCATGCTATTGTGCTTTAAACTCCAAAAAGCCTCCTCTTTTTCTAAATGTCAAAATATAAAGCATAATCAGATAGTCTCCATACAGAGGAGCGGGTTATAAATAGACCTGTACCAAAAATGTTGACTCATAAGGCTTTTAAATGGCTTTTATTTACAGTTAGAAGATAATCTATAGAATAGACATCATCATGACACGACTTTCTATAGCATTGTAAGTAGCAAAATCATTTCAACGATCGCGTGCTTGGATCTCTCTCAGCACAGGATGATCTCGTCCCTGAATCAGGAATTCAGAGTTAAAAAGAGAAACAACAGGGTAAAGGGTTTTGGAAGCATTGGCATATCAGTAAAGTGCAGTTATTATGATATACAATGCACAGTGTGTTACAATGAACACGCGGTCTTACTCTTTATCTCACTTTGAGCCTCCCTACAATAATTGTTCCTTGGTGCATTACATCTTCTTAATCTTTATTATATCTGTTACCTTATAAAGAATTTCCCTCTCTTGCCCACTTAGTTGTTCTAGGCAATTCTCCTTTAGGAATATGCATACAATGTCATATAAAAGAACTCTGCAAGAAATTTTTCTAACTGAAAATCATGGTATTGCACCTTGTCCTGCAGCTGTGGAGCTGCTTCCATCTCAAACAATGGCTCATTCCACAACCAAACTTTTCTTTTTCTTTTCCACTACTATTTTGTCTCTGCTTTTTAGGCACTGCTTCCACTTTTTCAGTCCCACCCTGGAGAAGCACGGCTCTCCAACCATGTGGGTGGAGAGAAACACTACTCTCTTATCCGGTTTTGCTGCCTCCTCTTCTGTTGCTTTCCTTACTAAGTAAACAAAAAAAAATTCAAAAGAAAAAGGTAGGAACTGAAACTCATAAAACTGTACGTAAACAGATGTTTTTAAGGGCATCCTGTGGCATCTCTCCTCCCTCCACCATCCCCCAATTAACTTTCCCCTCCTCCTTAAGCAATACCCTACCTGTTCTTTATTTTTTCCTTCAGTAAGTGATAATTACCTTCTTATCTAGCATCCCCCATGCTGCTCCTGAGGTTCAAGCTTCCCAGCCACTCTTAGTTGTCTTAAATGATTTACATACCTAATTAAATACAGAGTAGATAGGATTTAGCTCTGAAGCTTGCTGCTTCTGTTTTATATCCAAAGGACTTGTGAGCCTGAAAGCTTATCTACTTCTTTCAAATAAAGAAAGTTGTTCTTGTAACAGATTATCCCCCAACCTTGTCATGTTATATGTTTACAGTGGTAACAGGATGTGGAGGACAGAGATGGGAGCCAGAAGGAAGGTTCAGAGAAAGGAAAATGTGAATGAGGTCTCTGAGTGGATGGAGCCCTACAGTGGCAATGTTTTTACTCACACTTTGCTTGATTATCTGGTTAGAATTAGCACTGATAAAATTGCTCATCTAGTCTGTGTGGGATCATAAAATGTCAAAAGTGAAGAATAATAAACAAGCATCTCAGTCCAGGATTTTGCTCTTCACAGGTTCTTATCTGATGTTAGCAAAGCTTTAAAAAGTTCTAAGTTTATGAACTTTTCCGAGCAGAAGTGTGTATATTTTTGTAACACTGACATCAGAATTCCTGCTGTAAGTGACTCAACTCCACTATCTGAATTTTTAGTGAGATAAAGAAAATGGCCCTTTGTAAAAGGGTGTTTGGCATATTTAAGGGACTCCTGTTTTCTGTTCCCTTTGGTAAGAAAATGTCCATAGTAGAATAAGATAAATTTTTGAAGATGAATGTTATTTATGATTAGGCACAAAACAATCATAGCAGACTGGGATCCTTCAAACTAAAAAGAAAAGTAATAAAACAATTTCTTTTTTTAGCCAACATGTTCATTGATAAAAATAGTACAATTTCCCTTTATAAGGTTGAACATCTGCAATAGCCACTCACTTTATTTTGGGTGTACAGCAACAAAGAAGAATTGGGCTTACCTTTGCTGCATAAAATGATGGACTGAATGACCACACACAATGCTATCTGAAAAAAAAATATGTAAAAACAAAACCACAAAAACCCCCACAAGCTTTAAAAATCCCATTCTGACAAGCCAGCTAAAAAAAAAAAAAAAAAACAACAGTTATCTGAAAATCACTCTTTTTTGTATTTTTAAAATCATTGCGTGAGGCTACATTCTCTTGACTGGGAAGACAATGGGGCAGGAGGGACATGAAAGCTTAATGATAAAAGCAGCAAGTCTTTGCCCATTAAAAATACAGACTTTCAGGTCCAGGAAATTTTCAACAGCATCAGAGAGTGGGCACGGACAAGGAGGCAGCGGGGCAGCAAAAACGCTTTCAACCTTGCAAATAAAACCATCTCTTTTGAAGAAGAGAGGATTTGTGGATTTTAAGGAAGGACTTTCAGGTGGCAGATACACCAGAGAAAGAGCGTTTATCCTTCTCCTCAGAGTTAATGGCAAAACTCATAACAGCAAATAAACAAGTTGTTTCTCAGAACAGAGTGAATCATCTCTGTGCTGGTTCTTCCATTAAGCCTCCACCCCTGCTCAGCACTTGGTATTCAGCAGGAACTCCATGATGGCTAAGCAAAGCAGAACCGGGTAATTAAGTTGCTCTTTCCTCTGCCAGAAAAGAAAGAGCTCATTGTTCAAGTTTAAAGCTTCCTATTGCCTCCTTCCAGAGGCTGTGATGTCTTCTTAGACATCCTGGAGCAGGTAAAATTATAGCCCTGGAGATCAGAAGAATCTTTAGTTCCGTGTGTGTTGTCAGCAGTTGATTCACCATGTCCTGGGGCTGGCTAGTCAGCTGTCAAAAGAAGAGGCTCTGGGCGTCTACTCCCCTGCTTCCTCTTTCAGAAACTCCTATTACCTCTTGTATCTTTCTCATAACCACTTCAAAATTCTTGTTCCAGCTTTTCAAGGTCAGCAGTTGGTTAGGGTTCAAATATACTAACATGGATAATTTTGCCAGTGTTATTTTCCAGAGCTTTGATTTCTGCTGTCTGGTGTGCCCCCAACAGCAGGGTCTTGCACCTCCCTTCACTCCACCATAATTCCATGCCAGACAGTTCCTCCTCCCTTTCTGAGTGTCACACAACCCGTCCTCCATCCCCAAGGAAGCCCTCAGCTCCCCAAAAGGAGGAGCAGTGTGGCAAAAGGCAGCAAATGCCATGCCCAGGTCTGATTTTGGCATCTGCTGGCCAGTGGCCAGTCAGTATGTGGTGGTGGTGGTGATGGCCATCCAAGGGGGCAAACACTGCTCTCCCTCTTGCATCGGGTACCACCCAGCATCCCACCCCAGCTCTCCTCCACACACCAGCTGGTCATGCAGGATCATGAGACTTCTCACACTCTGTCAAATGTCGTGGCTAGAGAGTAGTGGCATTTCCACCCATTTTTTTTCTTTTAGTAATCAATCTAGAAGTGGGTTCTGATTTGAGCAACCTGGAGTGGGAATGTTGAAAAACTACCTTAAAGGAACTGCTCACTGTACTGAAATTAAGATGACTACCATTAGTTGCTGGTTTGCAGATGTTTGCAGATGACACTAACTCAGGCAGGAGTGTCGACCTGCTGAAGGGCAGGAAGGCTCTACAGAGGGGTCTGGACAGGCTGGATCGATGGGCTGAGACTAATGGTGTGAGGTTCAACAAGGCCAAGTGCCAGGTCCTGCACTTGGGCCACAACAACCCCAGGCAGCGCTACAGGCTTGGGGCAGAGTGGCTGGAGCTGCCTGGCAGAAAAGGACCTGGGGGTGTTGGTTGACAGACGGCTGAATATGAACCAGCTGAATATGAGCCAGGTGGCCACAAAGGCCAACAGCATCCTGGCCTGTATCAGGAACAGTGTGGCCAGCAGGACTAGGGAAGTGACTGTCCCCCTCTACTTGGCACTGGTGAGGCTGCACCTGGTGTACTGTGTCCAGTTTTGGGCCCCTCTCTACAAGAAAGACATTGAGGTGCTGGAGCGGGTCCAGAGAAGGGCAATGAAGCCAGTGGGTGGTCCAGAGCACAAGTCTTATGAGGAGTGGCTGAGGGAGCTGGAGTTGTTCAGCCTGGAGAAAAGGAGGCTGAGGGGAGACTTTATCGCTCTCTACAGCTACCTGAAAGGAGGGGAAAAGCAAAATTAGCAACCTGGTGACTGCTATTTTATTTCCTGGTTGAAGAGAAAGAAAAAAAAACTTTCATAGAAAATTAATTCTTATATGCTCATATTTAGATGTAAAATGTATTTCTGATGTGATGTCATTTGAAAAATAAAGGTCTACATTACACTAGAAATAAGTCACAAGAAAAATCTGTTTTTAAACGTCTTTGTAGAACTTTAAAAACTTTTAAGGTTAGTTAATTCAAAGTACCTTAACTTATTAGATAAAAACAGTTTTTTAAATGGCTTTTAAGACTTCCCATGTCTTTCTAGATATTTTGACATACGCTGCATTTTCCCACTATTCTCATTTCTTTCTCCTGAGAGTCCAGAGTTCAGCTTACGAGCAAGGCAAATTAAACCTTAGTCCAATTGATCAAAGAAAAAAGTTCTTTGTAATAGTACTGTATGCAAAAAAGTCTCCAAAGATATAATTGTGATTTCTGTTGGCAAGCATCCTTTGAAATATCTGAAGCAAAATATGAACATATTTTCATCCCTGTTAATTACTTTGGAATATGAAAATCAAGAAGAATTGTATGTTATTGTATGCTCATTTCTGCGTGATTCAGTTTCAAATTAAGCATTTGAAAGCCTCGCTCAGTTTCTAGTTCCCCTCATCCAAGTATAACACAGTCCCAATACAGTTCCAACCCAGAAAAGCTCAAAGCGAAAATGATTTAAGATGGTGAAAGTACATAATCCTGGGAATCTGTTTCATTTCCCGAATGAAATATCAGGCTTCACGGGTAAGTAAATTATTACTAGGTTTTAATCCCTCAAAGCGATGTGAGTTTGAAAGGTGCAGTGGGGTGGGAGGGATGCAGGAGCCGGACTGTGGCAGAGGAGGAGATGGCCTTGCTCTGCCCTCAGCACAGCAGCAGCAGCTCCCCCAGGAGCTGGTCAAGTAATTTGAGGAAGATGAATTTGGGGGCTACCTGGGGACTCCTGCCCATAGGTGCTCGGTGGAGGCAGAGGACAAGGGACACTTGCTCTGTGCAGACTCCTTTTCATAAATCACTGCACTCATTTCAGCCCCGCCAGCCTAGGTGTGACTGGTGGGAACCCCAGAGCAGATGTAGACCTCTGCTACTGGTACTCTCCAGCAGAAAATCGAAGAAGCAAAGAAGGGCAACCTCTTACATCAGCTGTGGCTTGTGTGTGCAATGCCAAAGAGGCAGTGTACTGTATGGAGGATGGGTGCTGCATAATGCTTGGTGGTCTTGGGATCATTCTTCTAGGTCTGCTTGGATCTGACGTGTCATTTGGAGTGAATTTTTTCCTTTTCCCCCTAATTTCTCCCATCTGTGGGAGGGGTCCCAGCCCATGGCAGGGGGGTTGGAACTAGATAATCTTTAAGGTCCCTTCCAACCTCAACCATTCCATGATTCTATGATTTACCTCATCCCTCAAACTGTAAAAGCCTCTGTACACTTACTGTCCGTCATCAGGTATCCTAGCAGAGCCTAAGACAACAGCCCAAATATTCTCCTGTCCCATCTCAGCCACCTCCATCTTGACCTGCAGGTACCAGCGGGACTGGGCAGCCATTCTATAGCTCTACTGCCTTTATTTCTTCTCCCATCACACCATGGAGAGTATATATTTGTGAGCTGCTGAGGTAGCAAAGGATTTATATATGAAGGAAGTTTAATAGGTGGAAAAACACACAAATGTAAAGGACACAGAAAACAAACTGCACAAATACAAATTAATTTTGGATCCCAGGACACTATCTTGATACAAACTATGGCATAAAGTGTTTCTGCAACCTTTTCTGAGGTGGCTCCTTCAACCGTCTGTGCTGTGTACAATCACTTACTAACATTTGATGAAGTCTGTAGGGAAATGTGAAATTAAAAGTCATTCTGGCTGGTATGCACTCATGGGAAAACATGTTTTTGAATTTCAAACAAAGCATGTATGACTACAGAAGACTCATATAAGCAAGTCCCATATTAGAGGGCATCTTCCAGGAAAGCAGTTAACATTCCACCTCCTGTATTTTCACCACAGGAGAATTCGGCTGCTGACAACCACTGACATCTCCTCGCTCCATTTCCCCTTTGCACATCCAGCTCCCAAACATGCGTGCTGTTTTCTCAATTCCAGCCCTTTTCTTAGTGATAATAACAATGCTTCAGTGAGAGCAATTACAAAGCGGCCTCCTGAGAGACTTGGCAGCCATCTTCCCTCACACTAAATACGGCAGGTCACCTACAATTTGACAAAAATGTAGTTTAAGAACTTCCCCACTGTCATATATAGTTCTGTCTCTATCCATCAGCAGACATCAGGACAGTGATGGGGAGGCTGGCAGAGGCCCAACAGGGTGGCCACGCACCAAATCTGGTACAGGCTGGTGGCGGGACAAGGATGGGTGCTGGGCAGGGGGAAAGGTAGAGACATTTTCCATAGGTACTTTCCATACAGCACATTTCTCAGGATGGTGTCCCAGATTGAACTTACCTTTTTTTTTTCTGATCACTCTGCTCACAAAATTAAAAAAAAATAAATAAATGCACCAACTTAGTACTGAAAAGCATGAAGCAATCAGTACCTTATTTTTAAAGACTCAACTGACCCACCTCAAAGGTGCTTATGTTAAACAACAGAAAGAGGGGCAAAGATCCTGCCTCATATTATTTCCAAACAGGTGCTTTAATAGACCATACTTTTATTCAGGTCAATGGACAGTTCAGAACAAAATGCAAGGCCTGGTGCTGAGTAACAGGTTTAGTTAGCTGAATAAAATTATACATACCGGTTACGTTTTCCCTGTTTTAGAGTCTTAAAAAGAGCTCTGGAAATACTCTCTTCAAAAATTTATTTCAGGAAGAAAAAGGATTTAGTTCTCAAATCCTAGGCTGTATTACAGATTTATGGGGATACTTGACCAAGGCACAGTTATTATTTTGAAAGTAAGATTAATCTTCTCCAGTACTTATCCTTCTTGTACCAGCAGGATCTTTCCTTGTCCTTCTCTCTTTCCCTACACACACCACCAATCATTTTAATTAAGTTGCCAAGGTTTTTCTTCTTCCTTTCTCTAAAGTCTGCTATGGGAATGAGCTCACCCAGGATCAGATTAAGCACCAGAATATGTTTGAATAAACAGAATTTATTCTCGACCTTCAACTCCCCATCCACTGTTACAAACAAATCCTTCATTCCCTTAAGTCAGCATCCGAGGAAGAAGACTCTCTATAAAAGACTTTCAACTCATGCAGACTCGAAGGCATAAACTGTCAAAACAATGCTTTGAACGGGGTATATCCCATAATACTCATGTCTATTCACACCACAGCCAGGTTTATGTTCTACACACTGCTCAAATGCCAATTCTGAATCTTGTTTTCTCTTTTAAAAAGTAAAATTTAGGCATTTTAACTCATGCCCTGGTAACATTTTAGCTACCCAGAAAATGCAATGGTAGAAGCACCCACGAATTTGAATAAGAGGTTCGGAGACATGTGGGATGTTCTTTACCATCCTCAGCTGATCAAGCAGCTTCCACTGAACTCTGCCTCCTTTGCATCTCAAAGGCCCCATTTGCTTGGCCCTCGTTTAACAACAAGAGTTTGGCCTTGTTCCTTGGTCTCCCCCACAAAGCTTTGTCTTTTAAGTGCTATCACTTAAAGTGCTATCACTAGGACAAATTGTCCAACAAACTGCATTTAATGACATTTTTGTGAGTTAGAGTAGCTGCATTTTGCCCTGGGTTTGTGCTTATTGGTGGGTTCCCTAGAAGACAGAGATTGTTAAACTTCTGAAAACCCAAGAAAACCAGGTATATCTTTTACTCATCAGAGGAACTGGCAAGTTCTAGTAATATGTTGTGGACATCCACGGACTGAAGTCCCTTAGTATTAACCTCACTGGGGCCTTTCCCCAAATACACACCGTGGCTACCTCTGTAACAGCACATTAGATGGCCCCAGGTTCTGCAGCTCATTTGCCTGCACTGTTTGAACAGTGGGCACGTGGGTCCTGGTCTGCTAGCATACTCCCAATTGTCTTGGGGTATGGTTTGGCAGCTGCATGTGGTCCCCATGCTTGAGAGGATGGGCAAGGTCAATGCCATGTGTGTGGGCTGCCTCAGCTGGCCAGCCCCCATGCTGGGCTACTCCAGCACTTTTTATTTACTTGAACAGATGAAGCCTGTGGGTTCAAATCTCTTCTCTCTGGTGTTAGACCTGTAAAACTTGACATATGAGACTATGTTAGAACACAGAGAAAGTTCAGATCCTTCCAGCCCTCTGCACAACACCAGTTACTCTCTTCCAGGTGCAAGTTAGACCCAGTACCCTGGAATTGCACACCAAAAAGGTGTTAGCCTCAGCCTCTGAAATATTCTGTGACTGTTCTACTTTGCCTTGTAGCTTAGTCAACTCCCAGCATCCGTGGCTATGAAAACAGCTTCATAGCATCACTCTGGTACTGAACCAAATTAATTGCTGACACAGATTGTGATTTTGGCCCTCAACTTGAATGAATCCATTATCAATTCATGTAAAGGTAATTGAGAAGAAGGAGGACTCTTCTTTTAACCTTTCTTAAAACTCAGTGCATTGAAGAATGCAGAATCCAGAGCAGAGAAGCCATTGAAGGAACGGATGCTTCATGTCATAAGTCAGGAGGGAGTTAAGCCTCAGGTTTCTAAATCCTCTAGCCAAAAGGAAAGGTGCCAGTGGAAGCAGGAGACGCCACAGGACCACAGCTCCATCTCCCTGTTACCAGCATGTTACCCAGCTGTGCAGGCTGCCTTGTCACACCGAGCACTGGCTGTGCTCATACAGATCTATGGGACCCTCTGAAACACAACTAGACCAGTAGCTCCCCTGTGCCAGCACTGCAGATCCCTGTGCCACAGTAACACCCTCGTGCCAGCGCTGCCTCCCTCCCCACACTCCAGTGTCTGTCACTGAGGTTGGTAAATCTGTTTCCTGCCACGTCACTCTCCCTTCACAACTCTTCAAAAACATTTTTTAATCCTGAAGCTTTTATTTATTTATACAAAAGAAAGCTGATCTCGCTGAGCTGTAGAGTTCCTGGGGGCACGTAATGACATCCTGATGACTGCAACCTGTGAAAATGCCTATACTTGTTTAATTTTAACCACATGAACTGCCCTGCTGAAGTTGATGAGATTACGCTCTGGGTGTATCGAGGTGCATCTGTTATTTCAGGGGTAGCTACTACATCTGAAGCATGCACACTCATTTAGGGGAGAAAACTATTGGGTTTTTGTGCAGTCTAGCAAAGTATCTGGTGTGCCCATGTGCAAACAAAAAGACTTTTTTGCTGTGAGAGCATTTCCAGTTGAACTGTAAGGCTGGTTGTTCAATATAAGACCAAGCCCAAAACGGGTAGCAGCAAGTTATACCACACTAGGGAAAGAACCAGAGGGCAACCGTGGTCTTTCTACCAGGACTCACTTTGGAGTCACCACCACCCTGAGAGGTCGACCTGGGTCATTTTCCGTACTCAGGCAAGTGCAGAGATTATAGTTGTTCCTGTAGCCTCTAAAAAAATCCCATATAATTTAGAATAGGTTAGTTCAATTCAGTAGATACAAATTGACTAATAGGAGCCCTGGGCTGTGAGCCCTTCTAAATGTTCTAAAACAAATATATTTTTCTCCCTGTGTAACAGTATTACATACAGAAGAGTGAAGAAGTGCTACTGGTGACAAGTGCAAGACAGTAGCACAAATAGACTGGCTCTTCAGCCTCTGCATCATTGTATATTGGCACAATTTGGTACTTTCTGTAAGGTCTGAGAAACACTGGAGTGAACTGTGGTGGTACTTCAAATTGCCACACACCTTTTCCCAGGTCTGCTCTATGTAATCTAAGTATTGAGTTATCCAGGCTAGTTTTTCCCGCAAATAGTGTAGAAATTGAATATTGTAGGCATTTTTTTTAAATGGCAAGGGTAAAATGACTGTATCTGCTAGATACTGTTATTGTTCCATTTACCATCCACAAAATGTTTTCCAGTTTTATATAATCATTCAACTTTTATGACCCTGCTGTCATAGTAGAAGTAACACACTGATATTTTCTACTATGCATTATTTCTAGCTGTATGAAATAAACAGCAGTTAGGTGGTCCTTTCCCTGTGTTGCTCCTTTCCTATGAATTGTTTTTACACTTCCACAGCAACCCCCCCGTCAGGTGCTCAGTCACATCCTGGAAGACAGTGTTGGGTCAGTTAAGGATAACCCTACTCACTCTGAACTGTTAGCAATAGACAACAGGCAGCAAACACAGATGGCACGGCACTTTTGCTGTAGGAATTTCATGCTCTACTAATGCGTATTTCATTAAAGCCCAAGGCTAAGAGATCACATCTTAAATGCCAGATTAAGGTGGAATTCTGTGTTAATGTCAAACCCCCGCCATTCTGCGCTCTGCTGCGTGAAGACCTTGACTTCTGCAACCTTTATGTCCATTCTTTGAGAATTTCCCTACAACCATGTCTTTGATAAGTCATCCCATACGTTTCTCATCTCTCCTTACAGTGGGATTTTCCCCTCTTTTATTTGATTTTATTTTGGCACAGAATCGCTGCTCAGGAGAATTTCTGAAAGTTTCATTTAGAAAAAAATAATTCTCCAAGTAGTCTGGAGAAAGCTGCATGGTCACCACAGGATGAGCCACTGAAGGAGAAGAACAATGCTTCTATAAGTTAATGAAAAAAAGCATGTATATACCAGAGGGAGACAGACATATGGCAGTGCCCCTGCCAGGTTCCTGAGTGTGCTCCCTAAGCATCCTTTACTGGCCCTTGGCAGCAGCAGGATACTGGGAAACTTGGATCTTTGATCTGATCAAGTATTGCCCTTCATATGGCTTTATTGTACCCATTTTCATCTGCTACTTCTCCTACAACCCATCCTTTTCCTGTGTTCATTAAATTAAGCCTTCTACTTTCACAGAGCAGATCACTTATGTGTAACTTATACCACCATTATATACGTCTCCTATGAATTTGGCTGAGAAAACAGCCTGGTTTTCCTCCTACTTAATTATGGGCTATATTATACATCAACTTAACAGCATCTTCTAGGAGAAACATTAAAATCTTCTTAAATATCTGACATCATGATATGATTTGTATGCGGCTGCACCCTATTTAAAGGTGCATATTACCCTCATATTAAAAAAAAAACCACAAATGGAGTCTTGGTGGTCATGCCTTCTAGTTAGACTTCAGCTAAAGCAAAGTGACTAATTAACTATCCAAAGAATGTCATTAATAACCCTGATCAAATAAACCATGATTAGCAAACTGGCAGCTCCTGGCATTCTTCTTTATTTTCTTGTAGTGTTATACTCACTCAGAATATCTTTAAAGATATAAATTACCTGTGCCATTTACCATCTAAAGATCCTCTGTTTGCTGCGGGATTTTCTCAGCTAGAAGACCTAAATTCAAAGAGTTACGGAGAGTTAAAAATGGAATGGTAGGGGAAAAAAACTCACCATGCTCACAGCACTTTAGGACCATTAGCACATCATTATGAAACCCAGTTAAGCAAATAGCCAAACACAAAGCATCAGCTATTTTGGGGGGTTTGTGTTTTGGTTGTTTTGTTAGCAATTAGAGTTTCACAGGATGAACAAAATATACAGAGAGAAATTTTGAAGACAGAAACATAAATATTAGCTCAAGGAAGCTAGTTGTAATGCATTTTACATAGTATATGAGATATTGTAGTCTGTACGATGTGGACTTCTGAAGGAGTTTCGGCAGAATCCAGGACCACAATGGCCTGGAGAGAAAAGGCTGAGCTTAAAGTCAAATGTAAAATAATCATTGACTGTACATGCATTCAGTGTAATCAGGCAGCTATAATTTATCTTCGTATTAAAAAGCCAAGCCCCATTAAACATATGAGCAAACCAAAAAGGACAAAACATTGCTCACTGCATGAGCAGTCCTGCTGCCTCCCAGGTGGTTCCTCTTCTTGAACCCATCTCATGATGAAACTGAGGAAGCAGATGGAAAAAAGCCCTTTCAGCAAAGAGACGGAAATTTAAGCCTTAATGGTGGAGATGTAACAGAGAGAAGACAGAGTCCCATGGTCACTGCCAGGGCAACATTATCTAAACATATGTATAACCAGAATAAACACCAAGATTCCAATTCTTTTAAGCCTGCCACAAGCCAAGGCGCAGGAGCACAAACTGCTCTGTTGGATCCACTCTCACACCCTCATGAAGAAAAAGAAGAAATATCTCAAGTCCTTTTTCACATCCACAAAACAGCTGGCTGTGGATGTTGGTTATAAAGAAAGGCTCTGCAGGAGCAGTCCTCAGCCGCCTTCATGATCCTTTTGAATTCCAAAATGCTGCTTTATTTTTATGGCAAGTAGTTCTGCATCTCACTGACAACTAAACAGAGCAACAGGGTATCTTCCAAAAGCACAAAGCCTGGAGACCTTCTCTTAGGACCTCTATGAGGAATGGTCCAGAAGGACAAGTTATGCTGATTCTCAGGTGGACAATTTGATCAAGAAGTTTTTTTATCTCATTTAGCTTAGTGAACTGTGGAAATGAATGAGGTTAATATTCACAAAGCTCACAGGGTATGGCAGCACAGACCAGCACCTTAGCTCGTGCTCAGTGCTGCCATAACGAGCCTGCATGACTTCCAGAGTAGAGCTAGTCCACCTCTGCCCAAACCAAGCACGGACACAGAGAACAAGGTGCCACTGACCCCATCAGTTCAGACATGCCCAGGATAGTGAATCATAGAATAATTCAGGTTGGAAAAAACCTTTAAGATCATCAAGTCCAACCGTTAACCTAGCACTGTGAAGTCCACCACTCTACCATGTCCCTCAGCACTTCATCTACACGTCTTTTAAATACCTCCAGGGATGGTGACTCGACGACTATAGAATCATGGGCTAGAAAAGATCGTCAAGTCCGTCTTTGAACAAAACTGTCCAAATGGAGAGACCCTTATTGCGCTATTTGTATTGCAAATTCACACCTTGGTTTTCTATAGAACACTTTTTCCATGCTGATATGCCCTTACATGGAGCAAAAAACACTCAAGAGGACTCCCAAGCTGGCCAGCCATGGCTGAAAACACAAGGCAGAGAGGGGTATAGGCAGTAGATTAGAAAGCCCTCAGCTAAACAGTGTTATTATTCTTTTAATACAGACACAGTCCACAGGCTGCAAGACTGCATAAGAACTGAAAATTGATAGTTTTTCTGTTTTTAAACACAGGATAATCTGGGTAAAAAAAAACACAAAAAATTTAAAAAAAAACAAAAACAAAACCAACAAAACCACATCAACAATCATAACGCTGTTGTTATGGTTATTTCTGACACTCCTTATCTTCCCTGAACTGACTCTGGGTGGACTTGGCAGCGTTATCAGCCAAGGGCACACTACAAAATTGGCAAAAGTCCTGACCAAAGGGCGAAGTGCAGTTACACGACACGAGCAGGGGCGTGGGAGCAGGGTGTGACTTCCCGGCACACCACCAGGGCTACCCCCAGCATCATCCTCCACGGACTTCTCCATGCATCCTCCTAAAGCGAGCATATTCCCAGAAAAAGCTACAGGCATTTGCACGGGGAGCCCTGATGCAGTCAGAGGTATTACAAGGCACAGTTCATCTTGTAATAAAACAGGTGCCACCAGGAAGCGACAGAGGAGCAGAGGGGAATGACACTGGAGGACTAGTTCAAATGTAGAAGTCTATGGTGTGGATGTTACACTGGGACTGAGTGTAACTTGGGGCTTGAGTGCTCCAAGCATAGGCATTTGGTGCCATTTGAGTCACAACAGGGCGTGTAAAGTGGCCTCACGGAGCCATCAGATGTGGCACATAGCTTACAGTGCACCCAATGTCCATCCAGATCAGCAGCTGGAGATCCCATGGGTTAACCCTGAAGCATCTTATAGAATCATAGAACCATTTGGGCTGGAAAGGGACCTTAAAGATCATTGGGTTCCAACCCCCATGCCATGGGCAGGGACATCTCCCACTACACCAGGTTGCTCAAAGTCCCACCCAGCCTGGCCTTGAACACCTCCAGGGATGGGGAACCCACAACCTCCCTGGGCAACCCGTTCCAATGAACAGTGAATCTTAAATGGTGCAGGAGGTCTACATCTAAGCAGCTTAACTCAGGTGAACTTTAGGGTGACCTACACAATTCTCTAGTGATTGTGTTGACTAGACCTCCACTACCATGACGCAGTTTAGACTCATTGCACCTACATGGGGACACTTAACATTTTATCTTATGCTGAACCCCACCAGTACTGTTAGGTGAGATGAATCAATCCATGGAGTCAGTAAATATGGGTGCGTAATAGATTATGTAAAATGTATTAATCATAGGATCTCAGTCTCTCTGGGTCTGAAAGATCACTGCAGCACAATGGAGATGTGGACAAAGACTGAGATGTTTTTTCCCCTCAGATTACATGCCAAGTTTGGAAGATTTAAGATCAAACACACAGCCCCTGTTCAGAAAGAGCTAGTTTACAGATCTGCCTTGACAACATAATATACCTTAAGTGGGCTTTGCATAAGCCCATCAGATATTATTTCTGCTGGTTGCATTCCAGCAGAGCACTGCATGGATAAATATCTCAAAGAAAGCATTGTTCAAAAGGAGTGTTCAGCACCTTCTACTAACCTCAGCTACTTTGATACAGTAAAGTGATAAAATGATTAAAGCCAACTGCTATATTTTAAAATTAAAAAAAAAAAATGAAAAGAGGACAGAGTTTTCCCTCTTTTACCCTCATTCCTTTCCAACCCACACGCATGGGAGAGCTCCTTGTACTTGACAAACACACGTTGTTTCTGCTGGCTCATGACAAAGCTGGGACCAGGCCCTATTTACGGTAGAGTTCTCAGGGAACCTGTGACCACAGGCCAAATGGCCACAACCTGCTCTACAAATAGTGCACTAAAAGCTGAAGACAACCAACTTAGCATTCCTCTGCTTGCAAGGAAAACAAAACTCTAGTGAGTCCTTACAATGAAGTTAATATTTCACATACCTTATTTTTAAGCTAAATCTGTTCCCAGGAATAAGTGATCTAATCACGAGGAGTGAAGAAACCACCTGGAGGATGAACTGGATTGTAGCTGTATGGAGTGGGTAGTCCCTGGCAGCACCCTGCTTCCAAGAGCAGAGCGGGAACGAAGTTGCTGCAGTCTCTGGAAAGGCTCTGAAGATGCTCTCCCTTCAGTGCAGGGCATGCATACACACACGTGTCCACCACCAAGTGTTTGGAGAAGGGTGACCAGCTTTGTAGGGCAGCCTGAAATTAGAGTCTGGAGCTCAGCTTCCTGCTACTATCTTGGGGAAAGTCAGGCAAGAACCTGCTGCTTGGAGGACGCACATAGGTAAGGTCAGCAAATAGATCAGCACAAGAATAATAGAATGGTTCGAGTTGGAAGGGACCTTAGAAGATCATCTTGTTCCAACCCCTCTGCCATTTGCAGGGACACCTCCCACTAGAGCAGGTTGCTCAAAGCCTCATCCAGCCTGGCCTTGAACACTTCTAGGGATGAGGAATCCACAACTTCTCTGGGCAACCTGTTCTAGGCTCTTACCACCCTCACGGGAAAGAATTTCTTCGTAATACCTAATCTAAATCTCCCAAGGGGACCATATCCACCAACTTGCCTCCCAGACCAGAGCCAGTCCCATCGACTGCCCCTTAGTAGCTGGAATGTGTGGATACTTTTATCAAAAAGGATCCAGTCTAGGAAATCCAAGATCACTAAAATGCAAATCAAAGTGCAGTAAAAGGAGATGATCAGGAAGATTGAGTTGAAAAACCCACATATGAGCTGAATTAAAATTGACGTAGACACACCAGTGGATGATCCTTATAACTGAGCTCTGTGCGTATGAGGGCCCTTCTGGCCCTTAGTCACCAGGTATGGCTCTTTTCAGACTCCATGTTACTATTTAAAAATGAAAAATCTATTTTCACAGGGGTCTTTGTACTGATCTGCGTATATTGTTCAATATAGATGTTATCTGCTCTTGGAGGGTTTTAAACACTGTGACTAGGATGCAACTGCTTGGGTTTGTTCTGAGAGAGAAAACGGTGATTTCTGCTGCAGCCTGAGGAGCAGGATCCAGGTCGAGGACTCCAAGCATCCTGGCCGGGTGTCACGGAGCACAAGCCGGTCCGTGACATGGCGGCAATAGCGTCCAGCTGTTCTCCACGGGGGAGCGGAGGAGCATCTGCTCTCCTCCTGGAACAGCCCAGAGACACGGAAAGGGGAGCGCGAGCCAGGGCCCCAGCTGGGGAGCCATAGGCACAGAGGGGAAAGCAAATGCCTCTCATCAGGCCCCAATTAGCACAGGCGTGATGGGGGATGCCGCTTCTTCTGCAGGCTGCTGAGTGACCATGGGAGGAGAGGGAGAGCCATAATGGAGGGGGAAAGCTGAGAGGGAGAAGGGAGGGGGAAAGATGGACAGCAGGGCTTATGTGCTCTGACTGAGATAAAGCAAAATACCAACCACGTATGTCAGTAAATGCATTTCAGTCTTCCCTCAGCGCAAGGCTTTAGTCCAATGACTTTGCCAATAATCTAATACTCCTTTACCTGCAGCCACACAGTGCTACACCGGGGGGGAATAGCTGTGTCCTGCTGGCAAAGACAGCAAGCCCTCGCTGCTGTTGTGCTAGCCAACACGCTTCTGCAGGCGTTGCCATCCCTTCTCATGGTGAGCCCCAAAGAACTGGGTGCTGTGCGGAGAGCGGCCACGGGCCAGGCTGCAGACCTGTGCGGCGTGTGCCCAGGATGCTGGGTGCACCCTCAGCGCCAGGCAGAACAGAAATATTTCATGCCAAGGGGGCAGTCCGGTTTCAAATGGAAGGAAAATTCATATTCATGCGGAAGAAAATGCATTCTTCCCTGCGGAGGGTGGTAAGCCCCCTCTGGGAGGTGCAGGGCAGGGGTTGATGTGGGCACAGCCTTCGTGCGGTGCTTCCCCCCCCCGAGGGGTAAGTTTCAGTACCACTGTGTGTATATACACCGACTAGAAACATGAGACCCACGAGAGATAACAGCTCTGCTAGTAAAAGGATTTGCAAGTGCCACCATTTCAAGTTATGTGTGAAATTATTCAAGTGTTCATTAAAGAATTGCCTAGTATTTGTCTTTTTTTTTTTTTTTGGTCTGGAAAAGGAAAGATTTTGTATCTTTTTTCTCCCCACATTCCATGCAGCAGTATGGAACTGAAAGTTGATTTCACCAGCTGACATCCCCGCCAATCACCCCTCTTCAATTTCTAAAATCCTTTAAAAAACAATAGGGCAACTTAGTGACCAGTGTATAATCTCAGCCTTTTCAAAAAATAGTACAGAAGCATAAAGGGCAGAGTGCTGGCATTAAAGCTGAGAGATGGACTCCTTGATATCCATTTATATATTCAGTGTCAGAAATGTCTAGCTAATATTAAAAAAAAAATATTAATCTCTCAAATAAGACACTAGTAATCATAATTAGTTCAGTGAGAAATTAAGCTCTTTATAGTACTCATACCCTTCCAAAGCCTTTGTAAAGGTTCAATGAGCTCTGGCGACTTTAGCTAGCTTGACAGGATGCACGTATTTTGACTTCTTGAGTGATTGTATCTCTGAGCAACTGAACTCACCTGGTGCTGTATGTCCTTATCTCTGACTGGAGCCGCTGGGGACTGCAGCTGTTTATAACTTAACGGCATTCAATGTCGCTTCACACAGAAAGGCTTGATTTTTGCATGAAAACATACGAGGACAACTCCCTGTAATTTTTCACGATCTACAGCCTATGTCTTCACCCCTGCCACACTCATATAATTGAAGTTGGCTGAAGCAGCAGGCTCAAGAAGGAAGGAAAGAAAGAAAAGCCGGGAACATTGTGGTCTGGCAG
The DNA here is from genome assembly GCA_025769975.1 of Gallinago jamesoni. Taxonomy (NCBI): domain Eukaryota; kingdom Metazoa; phylum Chordata; class Aves; order Charadriiformes; family Scolopacidae; genus Gallinago; species Gallinago jamesoni. Next base: position 95,256,733 of record JAOQGH010000023.1, on the reverse strand, counting down.
ATGACTTTGGTGCTCTCAACAAGTCTGTGCAAGCGTCAAGTGATTCACAAATGGTTCAGCAAATGTTGGCTCTGAAGAAATCAGATCACAGGCAGTTCCAAGCACCACAAAGAAGCCCATGAAGCCAGAGCCGGTGCTGGATTTCCAGGCCCTGCCGGTGGGTGCACTCTCCTCAGGGCCCTGCTCTTCCCCCTGCAGAGCTGCCCCCATTCACCAAAACATCTGCAACGGTTGGACTTTGCTCTTCCAGCCTCAGAGGGGTTTAGCTCAGGAAAAGAGATGGTGCTAATCTGAGACCTACCCTATCTCCCCACCACCATGCATCAAGGCTGACCATGCAAGGTCCTGAAGCCCACTGTGCACAGAGACACCAGGAGACTCCAGAGGAGACTCAAATTTTGCATGACTGGCTGTGTCAGGGCCCATTTGTGCACCATCTTCCCCTGCTGGGAAAGTGCTGTAGTCCAGTCCAGGCAGGATGCTCACTGCTAAAAAAATGGAAGGACAAAATTTGCTCTGGAATTGGAGTCATTGGGAGAACCACAAACACAGGCCTCCCTCTAAGTTCAGCTGGTACTAAAATAATAGAGACTTTCCATTCAAAGCTAAAGAACAATAAACTGAGGTCATTTTTCTCTCCAGTGAAGGCTGACTTTCAGTCTAATAACTCTAGACTGTAAACAAATAGCATATCATATTTCTTTGTATGTTGATTGATTTTAATATTGTTATAATTTCTTTATTCTATATTATTCTATATTTATCATGTCAAAAGATGTTCTAGGTAATTTACAGACCAATTTAATACATGAACCAGAAGCCTAAAATCTATATAGAAAAATTAAACTAATAGATCACAGTAAAAATGGAAATTAAATAGGCATTCAAGAATATAAAATTATCAGCTATTAACTTTTTTTGCCTCGTTCCTCTTGTTCTGCAAAATCCAATTGATCTTTAAATAACCCTTCCTCGCAATACCATTTTTATTTCTAGGCCATAACTCAGAGGGGTCTCTTCCTCTCAGAGAAGGAGCTTGGACTAGAGACCTCCTGAGGTTGCTTCCACTCTGAATTTCCCTGAGATCTTATGGTCAGTGCCAGCTTCACTTACCCCCTCTCCAAACTGAAACACACTCACGAGTTACATCTACTGTCGAATCCCTCAGGTCCCTGGGCTGACCCTAGTGCCCAAGCTGGACGGGGCACTGGTGGGTGAAAGCAGACCATCTTGACCCACACTACATCCATCGGCAATCTACACCAACCTGCACCCCTCTGCTCCAGACTCTTGGGCTGTTCCTGAGACATAATTATCATTTGTGTGAGCTGGAGGGGGGTCATTTAGTCCCAAACATCTTGGTCCACCAAGATGAATGCACTGGAGACCACGTCACCTGCTTAAGGGTATAGGGTGCAGGAAACAGAGGGCAGAAGGAGACAGACCTGGGGCAGCCCTGTCTACACAACCCTCTAGAGGGTCTCCAGGGCTGAAAATTCTCCAAGCAGCACCCAGGGGACTTGTCCGTCCCGGAAAAGGGTAGCTGGAGGCCCCCAAAGCACAGTCAGCGTGGGAATGAGGGGACAAGTGCTCACCTTCCCTGGCTCCTCATACCCATCAGGTCACAACCCATCCCTTGGTTTAGCTCACCACCATGTAACTCAGACTGTAGTAAAACCCCAAAACCTCTGAATATCTAGTTTAGAAGTTTTTCCCTTTTTATTTTTTTCTATAAAAGGTATCTTAGAAAGTCTTAAATTATAGAGAGGATGCCATAAATAAGGTTCCTGTACCAGCTGTACTTGCAAAGATAAAAAATAACAAGAATAGATAGAAGAATATTTTCTAACAGGTAAATTCCTGGTTGGACACAGCATAGTCATATGGGATAAATGATTAAAATCTCCAAGCTTCCAGCTCTTTTCTGCTCATTGAATCTGTTTTTTTGGGGTGCAGGAATTCCTGTAGTCCAGCAGCCAGAAGTGGACACATCTCAGCTTAAACAGGTGTTGAACATCTTACTAGCACCTAAATTAATGTTGGCAGAGCAGGCGTGGAGCGGTTTGTTGAAGAAATCTGGACCATTGATTCCCAGAAGAGCCCTGCAGGATGAATAACTGTGTGATTCTGTCCAGAGCAGCTGCCACAACACCAGCATGATAAGATCTGACTGAATCTGTAATTTTGTTTAATGTAGCTGTTGCAACATAAACCTAATAGGCTTGAATACTGGGGCTTATGTTTATTTGTTTCGTATAGCTTTGGAATTGATATAATTATACAGAACAGCTAAGCCACTTTACTCTCATTATCCAAGATGTTATTTAATCTTCAGAGTCAATGAGATTAGAAGAAATCTGTTATCATTTTCAAGATAAATTCCTGTAAATCAAGATTTTCTAGTCAAGTCATCCCAAGAGTATTGGAAACGCTCTTCTGTTGTTATGCGGAGCTCAGGTAATGTTGGGGTGCATTCAGAAGGACTCTGAAATGCAAAGGGCAGGGCACTTGTGAGTTTTGTTGGACACAGCTGGATTTCACAATGTAAACAACTGTGTCAGAGAACCCACTTACAACACAGATGTTCCCAAGCTTAGGTAAAACACAACCCCATGGTGTAAGAGAAGCTTATTCATCTCCCTAAATCAAAGCTGAAAACTATCAAATAGACTCAGACAAACTCAGAATTAGTATATGTATAAAACTGTTGCATGTTATGGTGAATATCTATAAAGGGTCAAACAGACAATGAATTAAATTTATTCTGAGGACTCAGGGTTGTATCTATGGGCTCAGACTTATTTTTTGGCCCCAAGACTAAAACAGAGGTGATTTGACAACAGAATCACAGAATGATATAGGGTTGGAAGGGACCTCTGGAGACCACCTAGTCCAACCCCCCTGACAAAACAGGTCCACCTACAGCAGATTGCTGACACAGGAACTTGTCCAGGTGGGTTTTGAACATCTCCAGAAACAGTCTCCACCACCTCTCTGGGCAGCCTGTTCCAGGGCTCTGCTGCCCTCACAGGAAAGAAGTTCCTCCTCATGTTTAGGTGAAACTTATGTTCAACTTTGTGTTCATTACCTCTTGTCCTCTCCCTGGGCACCACTAAAAAAAGACTGGTCTCAACAGTACTTAACTCATTAATTAATACATTAATTAATACATCAACAGTATTTAACTCTCTCATTAGCCAAATAAGATATTTGGGAATAGTCAACAGCCTGTGCTAACTCCCAAAGTCAGGCAAAGGAAATGTAGCATATATATCCCCTCAGTACAGACATACTGAGCAGACCGCAAGGCTCCCTTTTTAGCTTGGAAGATATTTGCCTTTTATGTCTGAACTGAACAAAAGCCCTTTAGAAAGTGACAGGACAAACCACCACACCTTCAGAGATATAGTGACTGATGACTATTAAATGTAAAAGTTTGCCCTTGGCAGGGGAACTGTCTTGATAGTTCATTTTCCCATCCAAACTTCAAAAGGTGCTCTTGCATTAGAGAACTGAAGGAGACCATAAAATACCTAGAAGGAAGCAAACAGGAGGAAGTAAACAAGCTGCAGTAATACACATTTATCAGTTTTCCTAGATTTGCATATCAAGAACTGAACTGCAGCCACGCATGCTAAGGGATACAGGAAAGACTCTAAGCTCCTCGAAGTAGTAGAAAACCACCAGACATCTCAGCACTGAGGAGCACTGCCTCCTTTTGTGGAAAGATGACATGCAGACTTCACAGGCCAGTGACTCTGCTAGACAGACCACACATGATCTCTTAAGTTAATATATAGGAAGTACAGAAAAAAACTGTTGTCCTCAGTCAGTTCTTCATAGATAACCAAAGAAAAGAGAGTAAAATTTGCAGTCATTGACAAGGAAGATTGAGTGATTGCTAGTTGTGTGTTCAGACAGCATATTTCATAGACACAAGACATCCTTAGGAAGGAAGCAATCATGATCTCATCTGATTTCTTATTAAAACCTTAGATAGAAGAAGATGGGCTTCATATGTTACACATGTCCATGCATTACATGTTCTGGCACTGTGCTCTGCAGGTGATATCTGCAGCATTTTGGTGTTTGACTGACAGACGCGGTTTTTTAAACATTAGGAGCTGTGTCCATGATAGATAGTGTTGAACAAATTTATTCAGTTGCATTTAAAAGGAGCTCTATAATGAACAGTGATTTCTCTGTGTGAGTGTTGCTGTCTTCCTTGCATCCAGCCAGATTTTGAGAAGCTCAATGCACTGCTGGAGCTTAACAGACACTGCAAATGTAAAGCTGCCTCCTCAGAGATCACTATGGTTTTCTGTGGGTATCTCCTACCGGAACAAAGAAGCAGATCTGTGCTTTTTTTTTCCTAATGTCTGTTTGTCTGTATTTAATCTTTCTAATAAGGCTCTCCCCATGTGTTGACATGAATCCCTGTGATGTGAATTACACAGTTGTGTTGAGAACTGATGATGGTTCTTCAACCTGGGAAGTGGTACACAAGGGGTTTCCAAAACAATTCTACTAAAAAAAAATGAATGGCACTAATGACAATCATGAACAAGCTGGATTGATTTTAAGAGGAAGGTGTTTTCTGACTAGGATGCTAAGTTTTCTGATGAAGGAAACAACCTGGAATTACAGCAGTGGGAAAGGATGCTAAGCAATCTGCCAGTGGTGGGAGAGGCTAAAAAAGGACACAGAAGTGATGCGGGTTTGCCTCTGCTGAAATCTTTGCTGTACAGTGCTCAAGCTTCTAGTCTTAAAATTCTGCCTGAAGATGTACATCTCCTGCTGTATGAACCTGAGGGTGATTTATCATCGCAGGTGTGAAAGCTGGTTTGAAACTGTCCATTCCCACTTTGTGGCTGCTTTGTGTCACCCAAACGCAGCAAACAGGACACCCAGTGGCGCCACTCAGCAACTCACAGCAGGAGGGAACCACTCTCTGATCCGGGTTGTCCTGAGCCCAGCACCCAGAGCTGCTACAGGGGAGAGACCTCAGTCCTGGGACACAGCTGCGCTGGGGGTTTCCAAAAGGGGAGAGTCCCATTTCTCTTAGGGCTTGAGCTCCCCCTTCTTCTCCTCTCTTCTCCTTGCCTTCCACCTCCCACTGCCACTGCTTCATTTTTGCCCTTTGACCACTATAAATCAGCGGAGTGTCACTGGTGCTGGGAACGGGGTGGGAGCAGTAGGCAGCAGTGACCTCAGCTCTGCACACATTATACTTTTTAACTTACTGGCTTCCCAGTGTCCAGCAGCAGGAAGAGGTGCCCCGGACACATTTCTTATTAATAGACAGCAATTTATCTTACCCCCACATCAAGTTCAACTGCTTTGGATTTAGCGAGAACTTCAAATGCTGGCTGACTCAGAAGCTTTTTGTAAAACTCTCTTTCCATGGAACAGCTCCTGGTGCCAGCCAAGGTTTTGTGTGTGCAGGATTTGCATCTCTCACCTTTGCCTAAGGCACCAAAGCCAGAGAGAGGCCGATGTCAGCTGAGGGGCTGAGGGGTGGGTGCTGCTATCCCCAGTTTTATTCCTATTTTCTTGACTGCAAGCCCGTGCCGGTTCAGGGGCAACACTGGTTTGCTTGGGGTCTCACAATACACTATACCTCACCCTGCTTCCCAGAAAGAAAAAATGCAATGGCTCTCTCTTCTTTAAACATTGTAAGAGTGTATCCACAAATATGAGCTAATTCCAAAATATATAAATATAAACATTTCAAATAGCATAAACATCTTTTAAACTTAAGCGCATTTCTTAAATGTGTGATCTAAATATATTTAAAATTTCTCATAACTGTGCAGTTTCTGTACTACTGCACCTTATCGAAGGGGAGACAAAGTTGAAAAATGTTGTTGCTTGTAATGTTTCCTGACCCTGGGAAGACTCTTCTCCCACTTTAAATGTCGTTGTCACCCAGGATTCACAAGGAAAATTATCTCACATCAAGAAAGTCAGCTGAAAAGAGCTGGTGCGATATTCAGTGAGAAATTTCTTGTGACATGCACTTTGTGGAAAATCAAAACTCACATTTTCCCTTGTCAGTGAGAGGGGAAGGGTTGAAAATGAAAAATGTTCCATCAAAAGTGTCCAGGTTTGTGTTTCAGGAATGCCGTCAAAACCTATGAAGTGAAAGGAAAAATGTCTCAAATTTTGTTTATGTTTAAAACCCTTTTTTTTTGATCCAAAACAATCAATCTTTTTCAATTGTTTCTATATAACAACTATAAACACAAAGCTATTGCCAGTGACAAAACTATATATTATCTGCTCTTAGTAGTAGCTTTTGAATGTGGCAAAGAGTGAATAAACAGCTTTGATAAAGAAATGGAGTTGCTTAGTAGAACCCCTCTTGCTGATATTCATGTATATTAATTTTTCTCATTATTTCAAATGAATGCAAACAAATTACATCTGAGATTGTTTTCTAAATTCTTAAAGCTCAGTGATACAAGGTACAAGAAATTGGAACAAACACAAATTAAGATGCATGGAGGAATGTGAATATGTGTTGTTACATTAAACATGGCTAAGATTCATTGTCAGAAGAAATGAGCCTTCCTCCTCTAAGCCCAGCCTTCCATGAAGCATTTGAATATGTAACAATATTAACTACACTCTTACACATCTGGGTATGTGTGCTTTGTCAGGGAAGGAAGAGCTCCACAGTTAATTACAACTGTGCTAATAATTTCTTTACTATCTCTTAGGTTTTGAGGACATTAATTTTTAGGTGAGCTGTTATGTGAACCAGCTCTACTTGTATATCTGCAGAAAAAAAAAAAGTTCTTTCTCAAAAAATATGCCCATTCTGCATATCCACAAGAATTTCACTCTAAGGGATCTCAAAATATGTCACTAGTTTCAGTCCTGATTCAGGCAAGTATCCCATCTGGGATCATAGAAGCATCAAATTCTATTCAGGATTTTATTCTATTCAGCATCCTCACTGCGAACAGGCAGCTGGATGTGTTAAGGGGCTTCTAGTGTTCAGACGGACATGTCTAGGAAAAAATAGGATATAAAATTGTAAAGATCAGGTAAGACAAGGCCAGGCTGGATGGGGCTTTGAGCGCCCTGCTCTAGTGGGAGGTGTCCCTGCCCACGGCAGGGGGGTTGGAACTAGATGATCTTTAAGGTCCCCTCCAACCCAAACCATTGTATGATTCATTCTGTGATTCTAGGCATGAGTCAATCACCACAAAAGCATTCTGATATTATAAACCAACAGAAGCAAGAGACAAATTTAAAAAAAAACAAACCCAAACTAATCAACTACACGTGAAAAAACTTGCAGGTATAAACTGGCTTTTTTTTTTCTATGTAAGGAGAAAAGTTTTCCATAATTCAGTAAATAGTGATGATGGAGAGGTGCATCACACGTGAGATCACGAGTAAAAGTTGGATGCTCAGACTGCCCCAGGTGATTACCTATGACTTATGTGTCTAATTTTCAGGTGTTTAAATTATAGCCAATGGCTCCCTCCTGCTTGCTCAGAATTGCCAGCCCCAGATGGGAATTCTGCCCCTTTGGAAATCTGCCTGGTGTTTCTGAAGGGCAAAGATTTATAACATGCAATTCAGACTTATGCTATTCCACAACACTTGCCACGTGAGCTGCTGCAGCACAGCTATGGGCCATAAACAAATGTCTTCCTGGAGTTGCCGATGACCCAGGAAGGATAGGGTGTCTTCCTGGAGTTGCCAATGACCTGGGAAGGGTAGGGTGTCTTCCTGGACTTGCTGATGCCCTGGGAAGGGTAGGTGTCTTCCTGGACTTGCTGATGCCCTGGGAAGGGTAGGATGTCTTCCTGGTGTTGCTGATGACCCAGGAAGGGTGGGATGTCTTCCTTGAGTTGCCGATGCCCTGGGAAGGGTAGGAGGCATCTGGCAGCTGCTGTCTACGCAGCCTGTCCTCAGAGGTGACTAGTCTGGGCCACCACGCACCGCGCTCCACCACAGTACGGCACCTGAGTCACTTCCTTTCCTAAAAAAAACACAACGGCAGAAATGTTTTTTAGCACAGCACCTGCTATGTTCAGGTACTTAACCCTGTGGGGCACTGTCTGGTCTTAAAGGCTGTGGTGAGGAGGAGGTGGAAGGTGTAGCCACCCCCCAGGCTTACAGTTACAGGACAAGTTACAGGACAAGAGGAAATGACCCGAGGTTGTGCCAGGGGAGATCTAGATTGGATATTAGGAAAAATTTCTTCACCGAAATGGTTGCCAACATTGGAACAGCCTGCCCAGGGAAGTGGTGGAACCGTCATGCCTGGCGGTATTTACAGGACGGGTAGACGTGGGCTGAGGGACATGGTTTCGTTGTGGTTTTGGCAGTGTTAGGTTGGTGGTTGGGCTCGAGGATCTTGAAGGTCCCTTCCGACATAGACGGCTCTATGACTCCATGAAAGATGTGCCGCTGTCTGCCGGATCCGGCCCTCAGCCACCGCCCTGTCCCCCCGCAGGACGGTGCTTCAGCGGGCAGGAAACGCCGGCAGCGCCCCGGGGCCGGGGCGGTCCCCTCCGCCACCCCCGTCACCTCAGCCCCGCGCCGGCCCGCGCGCTGCCTGCCGTGACGGGCCGGCCGGGCGGCGGTGGGATTGGCTATCCCCGGGCCGGGCGGCGTCGTGATTGGCTGTTTCTCCCCCCTCGGGCAGGGCCGGGCGGGGCGGGAGGCGCGCGGGGCACAAGCGCGCACCCGCGGCGCCCCGACGGCAGCAGCGCGGACGGGTCGCACCGCCAGAGGCCGGCCTTTCCGCCGTCATTTGCCTTTTTATTTATTTTTTTATTATTATTATTTTTTGCCTTTTTTCTTCCTTCCCCCCCGTCGCTTCCCTCCCAGGGCTGGCAGCGGGCCCCGCGCCCCCCCTGAACCTGCTATGCCAACCGAACTCTCCCGGGCCGTGGGAATGCACGCCATCTCCGACCTCCACTCCTCCCTCGGCCTGCGGCTCCGCAACAAGGGGCCCGAGTACCTCCGCCGGCAGATGGAGGCCCGCAGCCCCGGCAGGAGGAGCGCGGTGGAGAGGCTGGCGGCCGACAAGGCCAAGTACGTGAAAAGCCAGCAGGTGATCGGCAGCAGGCAGGAGCCCGCCATCCTGCTGAGCTCGGCCTCGGAGAGCAGCGGGGAGACCTGCTCCGTGGAGAGCAGGAGGAGCAGCCGGGACCCGGGCGGGGGGAAGCCCCCGCAGCTGGCCGTGTACGCCTGCCGGGCCCCCCTGCAGCACGGCCCCCCCATAGCCCGCCGCAGCACCCCCAGGAGGCAGATGCGGCCGGACTCCCTGGTGATTTACCGCCAGAAATGCGAGTTCGGGAGAGGTCAGAGCCAGGACAGCTCACGGGGGAGCTTGGTGAGGAGGATCTTCCAAGGGTCTGTAAAGGAGAAGCAGCTGGCGGCTGCCCCTGAGATGCCCAGAGTCATGGAGGACACCGCAGCCGCCGACGGCAGAGAGCCGCTCTCAGCAAAACACGGTGACTGTGAGCCGAGCAGCCGGGGAGCAGAGCAAAACGTCCCTGTGAGCAGTGAAGCCCCAGGGGTATGTACAAAAGGGTACGAGAGACCCTCCAAACTGAGCACACCTCCTGAGGAGGTCAAGGAGGTGAAAAGGAGAGGTCTTCATCGCTCCCAGTCGGACATCAGCTCTCGCTACTCCAAGTCCTTCTCCGAGTTTGATACGTTTTTCAAGTACTGTGGCCTGGAGCAGGAAGTCATTGAGGATCTTGGGAGAGAGAACTTCTCCGTGGTGTCCGACAATGTCTCCTTCAAGGTCCGCAGCATCAGTGTGGCAACGTCCGAGAGCGACTTCACGCGGCACAGCGGGGACGAGGGGCTGCTGGAGGATGAACTCACAGAGCAGGTCCCGAGCAGCACCTCCGTGATCGAGCGCAATGCTCGGATAATCAAATGGCTGTACACCTGTAAGAAAGCCAAGGAGACCAACAAGATGATCCAGGAACTGGCATGATGGCTTCTTTCAGCCTGCGTTGCAGCCGGGTGAACCCAAGGTGTGTGCAAAGCCTCGCCCTGTCGATTTATGTATTTCTCTTTCCTCTTTAGCGAGCGGTTGACTGTTCTTAGTTTATTTTAGTCTTCTCGTGAAGAGCAGAAGGAAAACGTGTTTTGTATACTACATGTTCCAGTATGGCAAAGCAGAAACCCGGGTCGTTACAAAAACCAAAATACAAACAAATAAACGTGTAAAGCTTGCCAGATTTAGATCAGACCCCCCACATGAAATGAAAGAGTCAGTGCCTATGAGGAATGTAAAGATTATTGCTTTGTAAATAGCTTGGTTTCTCTCATTTCTGCTATATTAAATGCTAGGAAAAAAAAAACCTAGAAAAGTATTCAACCCTTAATTATAGTTGCTTAGATAACAGAGTGAACTGAAAGTATTACTAATTAAGAGTACACTGTATTTACACTATGCTGGTACAGTTTCCCCTCCCTTACAGTCCCTCAGCCTCTCACTATTCACCTTTTGCATTTACGTAGGCACCCCCCCAGCATCGGGAAAGCAAAGCTGAGTCGATCTTTCTGCTAGCAATCTTATTTCCATCCCCACTTTCTGTCGGGACCATAAAAGTTTGTGCCGGGTGATCCCCTAGCATTTCACAGGCTATAAGTTTTCTGTCCTGTTTGACTGTAGTGGATTTGGCTCCTCGCAAGTGGGGGTTTCTGTGCAGTTTGGCACCGGTGGCTGGAAATCAGTTGTGCAGTTTGCCTTAGTTAGAGGGGCACTTCACTGTTTTCAACTAAAGGTAATTAATACCAAGGTGTGGCATCTAGGCTTGGAAATCAATCACTTCACAGACAGAAGCAGAACAAATTTAGCCCTAGTAAAAGCCAATATTCTCGTTTTAATAAAACCTGTATTTATTTTGCATCTGATCTCCTGAAAAGAAATATATTCATGGGGCCTTTGATACTGATGATCTAGCAGATAACAGTTTTTTCTCCTTGCAGTACCTGAAGCCCTTAGGATAAGTACTGCAGCTTACAGCATGGTATTTAAAAATTGCATGAGCAGATCTTGATATGGAGGATAACGTGTATGTTTTCTGACAGTTCGTAATTGGTGCGTGAGAAGAACATTGTATAGCGTATACAGCTGTTGATAGAGAGTGTGGGCCTTGTGAACGTGGAGAAATGTAGTGTTTGAGCCTCTTTCCTACCTGGATGTGGGGCTTTTAAATTCCTTTTTTCCAATTCCTTTAATCTGTATAATACAAAAATCCATTCACTAACTTGAATTCGACTTTAAATGTGTGAAATTTGGATCATTTTTAAAATTCGGATTTTTCTCAAAAGCTTATTTTCTTCCTGCAAGTTGTGGGAGAAGGAAGGGAGAGAGAACCATTTTCAGACAAACAGTTCAAGCCCTTGTAGATAAGAAGGCTTGTCAGGTATCCAGCTGACAACTTAAAAGGAGCGTTGTTATGTGACAGATCCTTTCCCAAATTACCTGAGAAGGAAGAAAGGGCTCTCTTGAGCTAATAATTTCTCCTTGGTCATCCTTCTGTGATAAAAGGTAAGGGTAATAAACAATGCAAAATTACGCAGGTGGTGGTTTGTGAAGCTCATTGCAGCTTCAACAGAAACAGAAACAATCACGTTTCCATGAAGAAAAACAAAATAAAACCTTACTTGCATCTGAATGTCCTCGCTGGGGGTAGGGTCCAGGGCCTGAAGCATGGTGGTCACCGCTGAGCCTGCTCAGGAGGGAACAGCTGGCCCTGTCCCCATCCATTTGCAGGGTGCTAAGGGTGTCCAGTGCCACAGCTGGGACAGGAGATGCTGATGACCACCCCAGGGAGCATGCAGTCTGCAGAGGCGAAGGGCAGGAGGTGCTTCGTTAGGGCAAAGGCAAGGCCAGGAGGGGAGAAGCTCTTTTTCAGGGACTGAGCCGGTGTAACCCCAGATGAGCTTGGTCAATGGCTTTTATTTTTTAACATCTGAGACAAAATGACAGTTCATAGCACATAGTCTTAACAGGATGGGGAAAAGACCTCCATGAAGCAAATAGGAAGTTTAATCGAGTATATGGTCATTTTGCAATAATTTTAATTCCTAGAACAAGGGAGTGCTTTACACTGGCAGCAATTGCCTTTGGCCACAAAATTTTTGGCGGCCTAGGAAACACTAATCCGTAGGGTCCATATTAGAAACCTAATTTTAAACATGCTAGAGCTGACTCTCAGCTGGTTGACCTCAGCAATGGGGCTGTGATTGCTTCCAGAATCACTTCTGAAAACTGAGCATGTACTTACCATTTAGACCACAGAAACAGAAAGTTCAGAAAGGTCAGCTAGACATACCAGTACACAGCACCCAGAATAAAGGACAAGAGTCATCAAGAATTGCCATAAGTTAAATATTACGTTTACTGGGCAGAATTTAGACTGAGAGTGGTTATTATCATGTGATCACAAGATGTGTCCTGTAGTTCTGGTATTGGTGTTGCCTTAGACCCAAATGTTTATCTTTTCTTTCAATCCCATGTTTTTTTTGACAATGCAGCATCAAGTTAGATATTTAAATTTTTTCACTGTATCCATTTGGCTCTGTTTAGTTTGCTTACTGGTTATTAATGAGCATCGTACTCCTGAGCTGCACAGGGGAGTGATGTGATCTTCCTGGCACTCCCAGACACATCCTTGAAGGCTCCACATTTTACACAGAGGCTTGAAGATTGTTGCACCTTCTCCGGAAGAAGAGGCAAAAATTTGCTTTCTAAAGTCCAGCGTTCATTATGAGTAAAACACTTTTCAAGAACTGCAGGGCTTTTATGGGCTGGTGATCATGCCATTCATATTTTATGTTCTCCTTTAAATTTTTCATGAGCTCTCTGAGACCTGGTGGGGCACTAGATGAATAAAACAGCTATTTGAAGGATCAGGTTCCCTGACATATTTCATCAGAGTGATGATTGCAGAGCCCAAGCGTGGGCTGTGAGGTTTAGAAAACCAAGGTCCTCAGCGAGATGGGCATTGCTGCTTCTTGGTGGGATGTTGCCTGGATTCACCTCTGCAGCTCAGCTCCTCTCTCTGTCAGTCCTGCTTGACTAAGAAGGAGGCTCACTCTGTGTCCTCCTTCCTGGATTGAATCAAGGTTATTCAGCCCTCAGTTTCAGCACCATTCTTAAATTCATTATTCAAGTGGAAATCTCCGGGGAGGGAAATTTACTATGTTGTCAGTAGCCATAAGCAGCTGAATAAAAACTTTAGAACATCACCTTGTGCTTGTCTGATGTGATAAACAACAAGTGACACTTTTGTTTTTTCCTTTTTCTTCAGAATCCTTGACTTGGAAGTTGAACAAAACCAGACACAGGAAGAAACTCTTCCCTCACCTGGCTCATGACTATTTTGTCCAAGTTTAGTATTTTATTATTGCCTCCTACCCTTGCTTCCATCCCCTGGCAGCCCCACTGTGGTCACAAGTGCAGGGGTGTCCAAGAGCATGATGACAAGTGGAGATGGTGAACTGTGCCCCAAACCCCGACACCCAGCGAGGCAACGGAAAAAAAAAGCTCCTGGAAAAGTGAAGCGTGGCAGCTGCTGCCATCCACAATAACACTCAGCATCAGCTCACTGCCCCAGGACGCCATTCCGGGCTGTGACAGAAGGTCTGTGTTGTGCACCCACCTCTTCCCAGCAACGAATCCGCCAACAGGGATGGGGAGAGAAAGTGGGAATGAAGTGGCAATGACCTCTGGGGTCGGGCATTTCCTTGCAGACAGACAGGCTCCACCTGGACATTCAAAGGCTCTGTCTTACCAGGGCTGTTTGACCAGGGCTCATCTTGACATCATTAGATGCTATTTGCTTGGCTGGTGAGGACTGACTGTGGCAGCTTTATCTGAGATACTTGGCAAACATGTTGGAAGCTAAATCCTCACCAGGCCTCTCTCTCTGAGAGCATTCAAGCCAAATTGGAGTACCTTGTATCCATCTAGTTTGCTCTGTCACGCAGCTTGCTCAGCTGGTAGGGAGGAATAGCCTTTAAAATGCTGCCCAAAATATTTTCAGGAGCAATATTTTCTAAGAAACAAGTAGTCAAAAATGTGGGAAGTTTTGGCATTGCTACTGCCTCGCTGCAGAACGGTACCATTCACAATTCACGTGTGCAGAGGCTCCTCCGCTTTGTTTGCAACACGTCTCCAACTCTGACGTTCCAAACGTTGCAAGGTTTGGCAGCTTGTGGTTTAACACCTTTAATGTTATGCAGTGTGAGCGAGCAGCGGGCTGACAGAATCGCGTTGGGGAACAGTGTAAGGCCACGCTTCCCCAGTGTGGGTCTGGAGTAGGGCTGTGCTTGGGATGTGTGGAACAGCATACCTGCACTGCAAGGGGAGACAGCTTGTTAGGGCACAGCCATGCCAGGAAAATATCCTGAAGGGGTGGGATGCCCAGTGAAGAGGGTACCTTACTCAATATCATCATTAAAATGCTTTATTTGGACTAGCCAAGCTAAGCCTGTTTTAAAAGCTGATAAAAACTATTTCAGATGATGAGTGTAGTGAATGGGGCCTCTACAACTCATGGAATTTGCTGGCTGCGCTTCTAACACTTATCCCGATCTGTCATTGCTTGCTAGAAAATGTCTTGCACCAAAGCATTTCATTGTGGACATTGCAAAAAAAAAAAAAATGCAAGAAACCCCCCATCAAAGCCAAAGCCAGTTCCCCTGTCAGTCACACCGATGCCCATCTGCGAGAGCTGCCCCGCTGGCATGACGGTGACTCGGCCCCAGGGTCCTGCGGAGGTGAAAAGTTAACTTTGTGTTACCATAGACGTGGTGTCCGGCTTACCTGCAGTGACAAGGGTCCAGAAACACCCAACTCGCGTTCTCCACATTCCTCCTGCCCATGCTGAGGCAGGAAGCCCCGCTGCTTCTCCCGGTCGGGTGCTGGCAGAGCTCAAGCGAGCTCTCGAGCTGCGTTTCTCAAGTGTTTGCTGCTCTCGGTAAATGCGTCTGGAGGAGCGGAAGGGGCAAGGGTGAGCAGCAATGATTCAGTAAAGCATCGGTGGTAGGAGGAACGGTTTCCTAATTTAACCTCTACAAGTGGTGTATGTGGAAAGAGCTGCCCTTGAAGCGCGTGTGAAGAGGTTTAGTTGACATCAGTTGAATTCACAGCAAGATCCTCCGGGTGGCATTTCCATACGTTTTAAACATGCTTGTCGGTTCCTGGAAGGTTAGTTCTCCATTACAACAACGGTTTGAGAATGCAGGGCATTTGTCTTCGTTTTCTAGTGTTATGTGCTAAGGTCTACATGTCTGAAGTTGTTGAGACAGATAGATAACAATTCCAGATAAAATAATTGTTGAACACACTTTACACTCAGGAGAAAACTAAATAGTTTGCATGAGTGAGCTTCTGCAGACTTGGAGGGAAGCTAGTACGTGGGATTGTTTTCATAAAATAATGCAATTTCCATGTGTATTTGTTACATTATGATTAAGGGATGATTCTCAGAAAACTCCACCTCAAGATGCTGCTAATAGGATGAGAGGCACTTAAGGTGCAGGTTTTTAAGTCTAGGTGTATTAGTCAGGAACACAACCTGTCGTATCTGTTCTTTTCATGCTCACTTTGCAAGGTTGCTGTACCACATAAATATTTATATGCATTTGTCAGAGCTAAGGGCTGCTTTTCTTTGAAAATAGACAGCTTGGAGTGCAGGAAACATCTTGTGCATTCCAAATCCATGCCTCACCACAGGGGAATTGTTTTGTTTTGTGTCCAAGGAAATTTTTGGTTTCATTTTCAAACTTCTGTTTGTTTTCGCTTTTATAGTTGAGCAGCTCTTGAAAGTTAAGATGAAAGATGCTTTGGTCATGAATTTTCAATGTTAGGAAGAAATACATTTAATTTGCTTGCAAGTGCTGAACATCAGCCTTTCTCAAAATCAATATGGCAGAGATTAGTGAAATCAGAACCGACCACATTCTGAATATTTCTTTTATCCCCCTTTTTATCTTTATGAACAGTTTAATAGGGTTGTGGTGACTTTCCACATGGATATGGGGCACAATATCCCTGGCTTTGTTCAAACTCTGATAGGAACCCCAACCTCTTGGAGGTGTCATTTACTTCAGAGACAATGTGGACTTGTCTAGGATCTTCCTCCTCTGATAAGCTGCAGATTCCCTTTATTTCATAACATCTCCTGTGTAAGCTAATAACCTACCCTTCCCAGTATGCCAGGAATGACAGAAGACGACAATCCTCCATTCTCCATACATCTTGGGAATGGGTAATTTGGTGCTTTTTCCAAAGACTGGGAGCTTGGGCTCCTGTTACTGTTACATGCAAAGGCTTTTCCTTCCTTCTGCTGGATCTTTCTGTCATAACCCTCAAAATGAGGAAAACTTGCTTTCTTGTCTTTAAAAAAAAAAAACAAAACTGATTTTTTTTTTTACTGTTTTGTTTTAAAATTAAATCTCATTATAAAATGAAATAGTATGCTTTGGAAGAGGTGGGATTTTTCAGCTTTAGTGATAAATTGAGGGACCGTTGTGGTATGAACAGAAGTTTTAGCAACAGAGTTGGGCTTCCAGTCTTTTGGGAAACCTAAAACTGGGGCTGAGGGCAAAGACAAGTCATAAATGGAATGATTTTGTTTGACTAGAACTGTGTCAACTAAAATAGTCAAATGGAGTGCGAGCGTGCAGTGCTAACTGCTGTTTACACCCAGGTGCTCCCAGGTGCTCCAACGCTGAGACAAGGAGCAATGTCCGCAGCGGGAGTCTAATAGGTAAAAGGTACAAAGTCTGGGTTTTATGGCCTTCAAGCAAGTATTTGCAATAAAGGCATCAGATAGGGACTGTAACCCTTGCAATATATTGTAAATACTGCTGTACAGAAATCTATCAGTAAGAAATAACAGATTGCTCTATAATACATATATTACTTTTCTAAGGGATATAGGCCTTTGTGTTTTGTGAAATTGGCCAAATATTACATCAATTGGGATTAGCAGAAACTCTCTCTTGGGGGCAGGTTGTCCTGTCATTGCCTCCTGTGAAGTTTCTTGCATCTGCTTTTGTATCCTTTGAAGTGGAGTACTGGTCAGATTTGGTATGGACGTTTCTAAGTCGCTATGTTTATATTCCTGTGAAAAAAACTTGTATACTATTGAATGCATACAAATAAAAATACCACTCTGAAAGTTGTTGATTTTTTTTGAAAAAGTACACTTTTATTTTGCTGTCTCCATTAGGGTAGGGTACTATTACTTTAAAGCTCGAATCCCATCAGGGAATTGATTTCTCTGTGAGTGAGGCTGATAGTAGACTGTGAACATCTGAAAGTGCGATGCTTCCCTGGGCCATACCCATACCCGTGGCTGAGAGCTTAGGCAGGGAATCTTGTAAGGAGATCTCCACAAAGATACAGTAACTAGAAAAAGGCCTTTTCAGGTGTTTTGTAGATGTTGGTGCATTCTGAACACAGACTGCAAAGGTACGTAACATCTCAAGGGGCTTTTGACAGAGAATGGTCTGTGTCGACAGTAGGCAAATAATCAAATACAGGGTTTAGCTTTACCCTGAAAAGATGCCTCCAGATTTCGGGGATGTTTAGTGATTGGGCCGTATTTATCCTAGATTTATCTTGCTGGACTAAAAGAGACTCTATCAATTCACTTAAGTGGAACGTTGCAAAATGTGCATTTTTGCAATCGGCTCATTTGCAAGCAATGACGTAAAAGGCAGTTTAGTCTGGGGAGGTGTCCATGGCAGAAGGTGTTTAGAATTTTGATCGTTTATGCTTACCAATAAGACTGGTGATATGCCAAAAAAACAAACACTATCAGAGAAAAACAAACTTCAGGTCAAAATGAGTTACATACATCCATCTCCAGAAATCAGTCTAGCTCCTGAATGAACAGATAATCCTGTAAAATCAGTTTAATCTGCACATTTTTAGGGGGGTTGGGTTGCCTCAGCAGTCAATATGATTAAAAAGATCTAAGAGCCTTGATTGTTTGGGTTTCAAGAGCCCCCCTGGGAGCACCAATTTTATCTTCTTTATCATAGGCCGTAGCAAGGGTAGGAATCATCAACAGTTACCCACAAAGATACCTGACTATTCATCAGGTGGTGATTAACATGAGGCAGTGTGCGGAACCAACCAGAGCCAAGAGTTAGACTCACGCACAAAGAGTGCGAAGGGGAATGGGGCTCGTACTCCTTCCTGTCAGCCCAACCTCTTCATACATCACTGTGAGTAGAAAGCAAACCACTTCCACAGTTACTCATCGGTTGGAATTGCTCATCTTGTGCCCTCTCTGACAGTCCCTTTCTGTGTTTA
This sequence comes from Gallinago jamesoni, assembly GCA_025769975.1. NCBI lineage: Eukaryota > Metazoa > Chordata > Aves > Charadriiformes > Scolopacidae > Gallinago > Gallinago jamesoni. The sequence continues at coordinate 95,238,405 of JAOQGH010000023.1, read as the reverse complement.
CGTTTCTAATGGACTCATCCATGTGACAATCATTTGCCAATAGAAGGCCCTATTCTATCCTCATCCTCCTACAGTCTGCTTTTTTTTCTGAGTAATGTTTACAGTTAGGTTTTACATCCTTCTGCTCAATCTTTATCTGTCCCTACCCCAAGGAAACTAAAAACTAGACATGCAGTCAAGAAATGACTGCATTGCATAGTTAAGGAGAGGTTTGCTAGATTAGACACTGACCCTCCAGTTCGTTTTCCTGTATGTAGATAGCTCTCCCTGCACAACTTCAGACTAGACGGAAGAATTTTTTTACGATGAGGTAGGTGAAACACCGTTAGAGGTTGCCCAGAAAGGTGGTAGGTGCCCCATCCATGGAAGCATTCAAGTTCAGGTTGGACGGGGCTCTGAGCAACATGATCTAGTTGAAGATGTCCCTGCTCATTGCAGGGGGGGTGGACTAGATGACCTGTAAAGGTCCATTCCAACCCAAACCATCCTACACTTCTATGAAGTTAGCATATCATTTTCATTGTTTGCTTCTTCGATACCTCTTTGTAACATCATCCTTGGTTTGGTTTTAGCTCTTCTGGATGATAAGCTTCTCAGAGCTGTAGTATGACACTTTTATTTGTCTGCAAAGATCTTTGAGTACAGCTATTGCAAAATCAAATGCCAAATCACAAATCTTTTTGACATGAAATATAGTCTAAACCTTCTAGGAACATCAGGCGAGTCAAAGCAAACTGGGTAAGCTTTGCAGAAAGAGGACTGAAAAAAGAAATGTCCCTGAAGCAGTTCTGTGTCTGACCCAGCACAGCAAGGTATCCCTTGAACTTGTTGGAAAGATGCAGCTTGCCCCTCATTTCCTGAGGACCATCCTTCACTCAACATTTATTTTCTGCAAGAAATTAAATGTAAAAAGCAGTTTATCACACACAAAAGCCAAGCAACATCAAATGGTAATGTAGGCTATCGCACTCAACTGCAAACACAAGCTGAGGTGTCTCTCCCGGTCTTCATACTGGGTGTAAGAAGAGCTCCCCCAGAGCTGCCTCCATCTGCTGTGGTTGCAGTGAGAAGAGGTCTCCGTTCTTTCTCCCTGTTATAGGAAACAATTGAATTTCTTGATATCAATTACAATAGTGGCTGAGAATTGTGTAATTTCTGAGAAGGTATTCAATGTAACCTTCCTAAACAGACTAACAGTTTGGAGGCTCCAATTTTCTTGAATCTTCAGTTGTTTAGATCATATAACTTTATTATCCTACAGCTGTGGGTAGAAGGACCATCTCATTCCTCCAAAGCATTAGACATTCATAGATCATCTTATATTACTGAAAAAACATAGAGGAAATAAAGTGATAGGCTGGTAAGAGGACTTCTCTGCTCGCTGATAGAAAGTCTCTTCATGCACAGTCCAACATGATGGTTTTCTACCAGGGCCACTTTGTCTAAAATCCCCACTTACAGCTACCTGTGCCTGGTCTCAAACTATCACAAATAAATTCTCCTGATGTTCAAAAATTTACAGAATAAATCAGTGTGGTTGGTATTATGTTAGCGTCTCATCTTACTTAAAGACAGAGGACAATACTAGCAGCAGTCCTCATACATAAAACATTTGTACAGATGCTCGAGTACATAAAAATCTAACTCTGCTGGTTAATCCAGAGTGCATAAGAAAATCTGGCAGATTTCTTATGGAAAAAAAATCAGTTTGGTGCCATAAAAAATTGTGTTCTGGAAAATTAAAGGAAAGAAGGAAAAACAATTTGGGCGGGATGTTTAGTTCTCACAGTCACATGATTTGATGTATTTTCTGTCTGTCTGTTGTCATGTGCATAACATGTAAATCCCACAAACTGAGTACTAACCCATGGATTTAAATAAACCAAACATGAAAAAAGGCTTCCTGAGTCATCAGCCCACTTTCTTCAGAGTACTCTAAGAAATGGACCTGGACAGGCTGGAGAGGTGGGCCCAGGTGAACCTCATGAGGTTCAACAAGAGCAAGTGCAGTGTTCTGCACCTGGGCCAGAACAATCCTCACCATCAGTACAGACTGGGGGATGAGGTATTAGAAAGCAGCTCTGAGCAAAGGGAATTGGGGGTGCTGATGGATGAGAAGCTGGCCATGAGCAGGCAGTGGGCACTTGCAGCCCAGAAGGCCAATCGCATCCTGGGCTGCATCAAAAGAAGTGTTGCCAGCAGGTGGTGATTTTGCCACTCTGCTCTGGTGAGACCTCAACTGGAGCACTGTGTGCAGGTCTGGAGCCCTCAATTTAGGAAGGACATGGACCTGGAGGGTCCCAGAGGAGGGCCACGAGGGTGATCAGGGGATTGGAGCACCTCTGCTCCGAGGACAGGCTGAGGGAGCTGGGGTTGTTCAGCCTGGAAAAGAGGAGGCTCTGGGGAGACCTAATAGCGGCCTTCCAGTACCTGAGGGGGCTACAGGAAGGCTGGGGAGAGTCTGTTTACAAAGGCCTGCAGTGACAGGACAAGGGGCAATGGGTTCAAACTGAAGAAAAGCAGATTTAGATTGGAGATTAGGAGAAAGTTCTTTCCAATGAGGGTGGTGGAGCACTGGAAGAGGTTGCCCAGGGAGGTGGTTGAGGCCCCTTCCCTGGAGACATTCATGGTGAGGCTCGACGAGGCCGTGGGCAACTGCGTCTAGTTGGGGGTGTCCCTCTGACTGCGGGGGGGTCGGACTAGATGGCCTTTGGAGGTTCCTTCTGGCCCGGACCATTCTGTGATTCTATGATACTATGATTCCAAATGCATTTACAGTTTATCTAATGGTTTAGAGGGGCTGGCGAGATTTGGGATAGTAAATGTCATAAAGGATGATTCCTCACAGAATATAACTCAGATTCTGCCCACAACTGGGAAGCACAGGAAAATATTTGTTTTAATACAAATATGCATTTAAATCTACTTATATTACTTTAATTATAAATTAAAATTGATTCAAAAGTGTGGCAAACCTCCTTGTGCACCACTGTAATCTTCTCTCTGTTCAGTTCAAGTCAACCTGCCACAGGTCTCAGATGAACAGAAAGCCAACTGAAAAGCTTTGGAACGCTGAAACGTTGATTTAGCAGAGATGTGGCCAAAGACTGAGAAGCCTGCTGCCAAACGCGATGGCCTTGCAGTTGCGCTAGTTACCATCTGTCAGCTGCAGATCCAGTCTGAAGCGCGCCAAAAGGCGATACTCAACACCCTGGCCACCTCCAGTCCTACTTTAGTGACTTAGCACTTCCCTGGGCATCTTCTCAGGTTGTTGTCCTATTGCAGCAGGAGGTGATGAAGGAGTGGGGACTGCTGTGAAAGGAAGCCTGCAAGGATGAGGGGTGGTTGACCTGGACTCTAAAACCCCCCGCTAGACTACATCCTCAACAGCAGCTGTATCAGCTTCAAGGCCCATGCCTAATGCATACATAGAATACATAGCAGTAAGTTTAAGGTACAGGACAGACTTTCTTGTCATCTAAAGGAATGCTCTGCCATTTCAAACAATCCTGTATTTGTCCTAAATAGATTGCAAATGTATATTTCCATCTTGAGTCCAGCTTAATATGATTTAGTTCATTCCAAAATTAAAACAAACGCTGACCAAGGACTCCTGTGCTTGCTCTCTTATTGAATTTGCTCAACATTCTTCTGTGTATATATCTCTTCAAGGTATATCTAGGTATATCTCCTTTCAAATAAAACCTTTTCAGAGTTCCATAAACAAAGTTATGATCTGGATCAAAACCATCCAAACATTTAGGACTGTTCATGTATTGAATCTGGACAAGAAACAGAAGGACATCAGTTTTCCAATTTACATTTTGCCTCAAGCCTGGTCTTCATCCAAGTTCATGGTTCAGTGGAGGAGGCAGGAGTGCCGTGAGGAACTTAGAGTATGTAGTGTGTCTGGTCATGGGTAAGTGCTGTGTTTTGTTGTAGGTGTATGGTATGTAGCATGATAAGGTCCTAGGCATGACTGCAAAACATAAACATTGCCCAGTACAAGTATTCCCATTGTTAAGAACCCCATGATGTTCGTTTTTTGTGGCCTTCCCAGCCTCCCTAGTGCTTCTGTTCGTTGTGACTAACGACAGCTGGAGAGAAACTGGGTGTCTGGAGAGTCAGGATTACACAGAATCACAGAATCACAGAATGATATGGGGTTGGAAAGGACCTATGGAGATCGTCTAGTCCAACCCCCCTGCCAAAGCAGGTCCACCTAGAGCAGGTTGCACAGGAACATGTCCAGGTGGATTTTGAATGTCTCCAGAGAAAGAGACTCCACCACCTCTCTGGGCAGCCTGTTCCAGTGCTCTTTCACCCTCAAAGTAAAGACTTCTTATATCCAAGTCTGTGCCCATTTCCTCCTGTTCTAGGCACCACTGAAAAGACACCAGCCCCATCCTCTTGACATCTTCCCTTTAAGTATTTATAAGCATTGACCAGATCCCCCGTCAATCTACTCATCTCTAGACTAAAAAGACCCAGCCTTTCCTCATAGGAGAGATGCTCTGGTCCCCTAATCATCTTTGTAGACCTCTGCTGTACCCTCCCCAGCAGTTGCCTGTCCTTGAACTGGGGAGCCCAGAACTGAACACAGTGCTCCAGGTGAGGCCTTACCAGGGCAGAGTAGAGGGGCAGGATAACTTCTCTCAACCTGCTGGTCACACTCTTCCTGATGCACCCCAGGATGCCATTGGCCTTCTTGGCCACAAGGGCACATTGTTGGCTCATGGTCATCCTATTGTCCACCAGAACTCCTAGGTCTTTCTTCTGAGAGCTGTCCTCCAGCAGGTCAACCCCCAACCTGTATTGGTGTATGGGTTTATTTCTCCCCAGGTGCAGCACCCTGCACTTGCCTTTGTTGAAGTTCATCAGGTTCCTCTCTGCCCAACTCTCCAGCCTGTGCAGGTCTCGCTGTATGACAGCACAGCCTTCTGGTGTGTCACCACCCCTTCTAGTTTTGTGTCATCAGCAAACTTGCTGAGGGTACATTCCATCCCTTCATCCAGGTCATTGATGAATATATTGAAGAGAACTGGACCTAGTACTGACCCCTGGGGAGCACCACTTGTTACAGACCCCCAACTAGATTCTGTGCCCCTAATCAAGACCCTCTGAGCTCTGTCTTTCAGCCAGTTTTCAATCCACCCCACTGTCCATTCTTCTAATCCACGTTTCCTAAGCTTACCTATGAAGATGCTGAGTGAGACTGTGTCAAAAGCCTTGCTGAAGTCAAGGTAGACAACATCCACTGCCCTCCCCTCATCTATCCAACCAGTCATGCCATCATAGAAGGCTATCAGGTTAGTCAGACATGACTTCCCCTTGGTGAATCCATGTTGACTGCTTCTGATAGCTTTCTTTTCCTCCAGATGCTTTGAGATGATGCCCAGAATGAGTCATTCCATCATCTTTCCACGGATGAAGGTGAAGCTGACCAGCCTGTAGTTTCCCAAGTGCTCCTTCTTGCTCTTCTTGAAGACTGGGATGACATTGGCTTTCCTCCAGTCCTCTGACACCTCGTCTGTTCTCCAGGACCTTTCAAAGATGATGGAGAGTGGCTCAGCAATGACTTCTGCCAACTCCTTCAGCAGTCACAGGTGTATCCCATCAGGACCCATGGATTTGCAGGTATCCAGTTTACTTAACTGTTCCTTAACTTGGTCTTCCTCCACCAAGGGAAAGTCTTCCTTTGTCCAGACTTTCTCTTATTCCTCCAAAGTCTGCAGCTCCTGAGGGCTGGGCTAAGCAGTAAAGACTGAAGCAAAGAATGCATCCATCAACTCCGCCTTCTCTGCATCCTCTGTCACCATGGCACCCGTCTCATTCAACAGCAGGCCCACATTTTCTGTAATTTTCCTTTTGCCTCCAATATACTTGAAAAAACATCTTCTTGTTGACTTTGACATCCCTTGCCAATTTTAATTCCAAGGAGACTTTGGCTTTTCTCGTTTCACCCCTGCATACTCTAACGGCATTCTTGTAATCATCTTCCCACGTGGTCAGTCCCTTCTTCCACTCAGTGTAAGCTTCCTTCTTCCACTTAAGTTTTTTCAGAAGCTCCCTGCACAACCACACTCAGCCACACCTTTGCCCCTATCAACAAGGATGAAACATAAAGCAAAGAAAACAAATTCCATTGGAGCAGGAAGTAAACATGGGTAGTTCTGAATAAAATCAAATGGGATGGTGCAACGGAAATACAAAATATTCAAACATAAATGCTTGTATTCCACAGGGTGAAGTGAGCTGCAGAGCAACAAATCCATCAGAAATAAGAACAAAGCCAGTAGCTGAATGAGAAGGTGAAAATGAAATCAGTTCAAGAAGGATTCTCAAAAACCACAAGGAATGAGGTGAACTGGAGAGCTCCCACACTGTAGAAAGAATAGGATGTAGCTGTGATGAGGATGTGTGGAGGATGCAAGAAAAATTCATCAGGAATAAAGTGAAAGGTCACATGGACTGTTTGGATTAATTATAAATGGTCACGATGGCTGATAGGAGAATTGTTTTAATAAAGTCATAGGGACTAAGTATTGACTGTATATGAGGTTTTGCTTTTTGTGCTCAAAGATTCCTAGTGTGCTTAATGCAGTAATGAATTAATTCTTAGTAGTACCTGTAGAGAGAAAGAGCCACATGATTCTGTAGTCAGGGGGTGTTCAGATGTTTGGTAATAGCTCGAGCTGTTTGAAATGGTGTAATGTTTCAACAGCGCCACAACCTTTCCGAGTCATAATTCTCTTTATCAGAAGTATCTCGGAGCCAGTTTTCCAAACAGATGCTGGTACTCGGGGTTGAGCCGCACGACTGCGCTATGGCGGCTGAACCTGCCAGCGCTTGTCCCGCGAGCTGCCCTGACTGTCCAGGTGGTGCCTGCTCCTCCCCTGCTCTGACGGGAGGTGATGCTGCCCAGCCTGTAGGGACTTTACAGCTGAGGCGTGTTGCTCGGCTATGAGGGCAGGCTCACACACACAGCACCCGGCAGCTCAACACACCTCACCTAACTTTAACCCCCTCTGCAGCCCGTGACTCATCCCGCCTTCACATAGGTTTGGGTACGGGGCATGAATCACTTCTGGAGCTACCTATATTTGATTACAGAGGGGGACCAGATGACTAGTTTAGGCTAGATGACTAACCTTTGGCCGGTTAAGCTTAGACAAGAGCAATCCCACCCTCAACTGGTGTCCATAACTTGTAACGTTGTGAATGTAGCTTCTCTCTCAAGCCATAAAGTCTCCTGGGATTTTCAGAGAGGAACTGTGATTCTTCTCATTAAAAATTTTGGTCAGAGTGGCTCCTGTTTCTCAAATTCCCCACCAAGGTGTGGCTGGAAGAAGCTTCAGTTTGGTGAATGCAACATTTGTCAAAACTGAAGGTCCCCTGCAGAAACACTGCAGAGCCAACGTGGTCATTGCCAGAAAGCCCCAATGTGGCTTGGGACCAGGAGGACCAGGACCTGGCCAAGAGGTGGGGTCCATCCAGGCTGAGTGGGGGTCGGGAAGTGTGGCAAGATGGTGGTACCCTGACATTGAGAGGAAGTGTTAAATGTGTGTTTACTTCTTTAGGAATAAGCAAGTTAGTTAAAGATAAACTTAACTTTTGGCATATTAATCAACTTCCGTGAGTGCAGCTGTCTAGAACAAGTTCTGCATTGTCTGCTCCCTTCAGCCTCTTTTCTTAAAGTTATTTTAAACTCTCAACCTGCAATTTAAAGTGGTGCTAACTGAGACGTGGTGACATTTGGTCTATCCCTTTGATAGAGCACAACACAGAAGACAAAATCTGAAAGATCAAGAGGTGTGCTTCTATCTCAGAAAAGAGCTGGGGCTTAAGCCAAAAAACGAAGCAATTGCTGGAAAGGCAAGGAAAAGCAAGGCAAGGATTGATTACAACTGCCTTTGTATTTTTTTCAGAATGAAAGAGGAAAGAGTAGTTTGTGAAAACAATAGCAAAGGTGCTGAGAATCAGTGGGGGAAGGACGTGTGAGTCATTAGTGTACATAAATCTAGATATCTAAATGGTAAGGCTGGTCAAAAATTTTCCAACAAAAATATTTAATAATGAAACTTGAGTTTTGTCGAGTTCGTGTTTTTTCACAGAAGTACTGAATAGCCTCCCTCCCCCCCAAAAAATATTTCTTTTACTCTGCCACAAAATTACAAATCCATGAAAATCGATATATTTTTGCTAGGAAGAACAACCACGGGTCAAAGCAAAACGTCACATCAGTAGTAGAGGAAGTACACAGTAGAGGAAGCAGTAAACCCAGAGCATCTGGTACACACAGAAATAGGCTCACTTTCAGAGTGTGGGGGATTTTGTGGGGAGGAGAAGGGAAGGAGAATATTGGAAAAATTGAATATAATTAATTTTTACTTGTTCAGCTGAACCCCGAGGAGGAAGAAATAGTTTGAAAGTGCATCGAATATGTAGCAACTTTTTTCTTCATTATAGGTAGGGGCCAGAACTGCTGTGACAAGAGTTTCAGAGAGCTCTCATGATACCATTAATGCAGAACATTCTGTACTAGCACTACTGAGTGTAGGCACTGTACCCCCTTAAATCTTAAAATTTCAATATATACATATACTTTCTGTAGTCTATTAAGATCAAAGTTTAATATTTGTTAGCGTTCCAGTCAGCCAAATATGTTATAGGCCATTAGAGTGCTATAAAAAGATTTGTTACTCTCTCCAGAAAAATTGTATACATTTAGTTCAGTGGTAATGCACTGAAAAGGAAGCTTTCATTTTAACTGCATAAATTGGATGATATCTTAATATGTGAATGTACAACTACTGCAGCAGTTAATGTGTAACTAAGTGAAAGACACTTTGGAACAATAGTTTTAAGTCTGTTTGCCAATTTTCACAGTTGTGCTACAGTCAAAAACTTGTGATTTACATGTGCTGTGAGAAAGTAGTATCCAGCAGAGAGAGAGGGAAGTAAAGGCAATTTCACTGTTGCCTATCTTTTATTTCAAAAAGGTATAAGTCCTCTCCTTACCTATCACTTTGTCCCTACTTTTATGACAGTTAAGTATGTCGTGAAACACTCTCAAATGATCCAGGAACTCTTGTAACATCCTTTCAGATTATTAAGCAATGCTATCTTTATTTCCAGGTGGAAAAATGAAGCAAAAAGAAATGCAAATACCATCAGAATGGAAAAATCACATGCTGATGCCAAAGGGAAAATTTATTATCTCTGAAAGAGAACTATTAAGGAAAACCAGGGAAAAAATAAACAAACAAATAAATAAATAAATAAAAGGAAGGAAGGAAGGAATTGAGTTGTAGCATAATTGCCTAGTTTGGAAGGGACCTTTGAGATCATCTAGTCCAACCGTCTACCTAACACTGACAACATCAGGCTGAAATAAAAGTGGCTAGGATATAGACATCCAGAAAATACTTTAAAGCCAAGCCTATGACCTGTTGGTAGTTCAGGGGCGTCATATACCCCTCTATCCTCCCTAAGAAATGATACTCTTCTGCTAGTATTTCTTAAAGTCTCACTCACAGGATTTTCATAAACCGTTTATGACCTCATTGTTTTACACCTTACTCCTAACTTTGTCCATTCCCCCGCGTGTCTGACCCTTTGAGTTGTCCCTGTGCTCGTGATGAAAACAAGGCTGGGTGCAAGGCTGCGGGATGCTCCCCAGAGTCATGCCCCGTGTTTGCCTGAGGGACAGGCTGCTCCTCCAGTGAAGGGGCAGAGATTGCATCTGTTTGCAGATGAAATCTATATTATTGATTCCTAGCCATCGAGGCTCATGCAGATGCTGTTTGCTGAAACCCCAAGGCAAAGTATGAATTGCAGCACCAGAGAGACACCGGCCAATTTTTCTTGCGTCTGCCATTTCCCTGCCCTGGCACATATATCTTTTATTTTGACTTTCTGCTTTGGAGTCATGTCTATGTTGTATTTCAAATAAATATGTTTTGTATCCTGAGATTATCCTTGCTCTTCTAAATACCCTAGTTCTCCATACTGTAGCAGTCTGTCAAAGGTGATCAAAGAAGGAGCTGAGAGGAGATAGTTTAAAAGGGAATTGCTGATCAAAGGAGTGGAAAAAACATTTTGACTGGAGATCTGTGATTTTATGTCATGGGAGGATTGGCAGAGAGGGAATAATAGTCTATTTTATTATTAAAATAGAGGCTTGTATTATCAATAGGTTATTTTTAAAAAGACTTTAATAGCTCTTATTATTGTCTAATAAAAATTAACCAGTGGCCTTCTAATAGCTTTTCAGCTCCTTTCCTCAGCTCTTCAGACCTAAGGGCCCTTTTCTCTTTGGTGTAAATTTAATTCTTTCTCTGAAGTCTCCTGAACTGGTTACTTTTGAAGATAAAATACTGGACTAAGTGGATCAGTATTTTTGTTTTATTGGCTTCAGAAAATCCACACACGTTCTGAGGAAGAAAAATTGACTAACTTGAGAAAGATGAAAAGCTGTGAAGGGCAAAACACTTAACTGGGACAACTTTCAGTATTTGTGTGAATCAACTGGGAAGCTGCCTACTTTGCACCAGGCTTTGTGCTGTGGGAAATGCATCCACACAGCTTGGATCCCACCCAAGGCTGTAGGATGGAGTGTCTTCAAACCCCGCGTCCCTGGGTGCCCACACGGCTTGACACGGCACAAACACAAACCAAAAATATATTTGCAGCAAAAGCCATTTACATTCTGAGAGATGGAAAGTATGTCATAGAATCATAGAATCATATGAGGTTGGAAGGGACCTCTGGAGATCGTTTAGTCCAACCCCCCTGGCCAGAGTGGGTCTACCTAGAGCAGGTTGCACAGGAAGTTGTCCAGGGGGGTTGTGAATGTCTCCAGACATTCAATGTCTCCAGAGAAGAAGACTCCACCACCTCTCTGGACAGCCTGTTCCAGTGCTCTACCACTCTCACAGGAAAGAAGTTCCTTCTCATGTTTAGGTGGAAGTTCTTATACTCAAGTTTGTGCCCATTTCCTCTTGTCCTGTCACTGGGCACCACTGAGAAAAGACCAGCCACGTCCTCCTGACACCCTGACATTATGTATTTGTAAGTCTTCTCTTCTCCAGACTAAAAAGACCCAAGTGCCTCAGCCTTTCCTCATAGGAGAGATGCTCCAGGCCCTTAATCATCTTTGTGGCCCT